>CM074734.1:160122296-160722296 GCA_037367245.1 Phrynocephalus guinanensis
GGGCGAATCCGTGCAACAGAAAAACGGTTGCGATTAGGGATTAATCCGTTTTCAATGCATTCCTATGGGAAATTTGTACAAAGGAAAATTTGCTTAAACGGAATTTCATTTTGAATGAATTAATTCCTTTATACAAGGTACCACTGTATTCGGGTCAGCTTATACTTGAGTATATACGGGTAATCGAATGGCCTAGACATACATACAAAGAAGGATGGGGCCACCATGGGATCAGAATTCATAGAGGAAATACTACTAGCGAGTTCTAATGCTCATAGATACACAGCCAAAGTAGAAAACACCAGGGTGCTTTCTCTGCATTTGAAGAGAGGTGATTGGTCTAAAATTCCCATTTTACACAAGTATGTAATTAGTTAGACACACACAAACACACAAAATGTATAACATTTTAATAGCCAGCCTCCTGCGGAAGATCCAAGTGTAATGAGCATATGTAAAACATACCATCCTGTTCTCTCCTCATTTATCTTGAAAACTCTCATTAGGAAGCAACTTGATGGCACATAAACAAACATTATTCAACCACAGCCTTCCAAAGAAAGTCAAACATAGCCAAAACACAAATAAATAAACTAGCCTACCAATAAATCTCACACATCCGGAGCGATCTAATAAATCTTTGTGGCACAGAACCGTTTAAATGATGCTGCTGCTGGCACGGATTCTTGCCCAGAAACCTGTCTCGTGATTCCCCCCTGACTCTTTTTGACTTGTTACGGGAGAGTAACGAGGTATAAAACACTAAAACACGAGTTAATGTAATTAACTCCTTTCAAGCTCTCTCTTTTCTGAATTACAAAAAGCAGTGGGACCTTTCTGATCTCAGGAGCGCCGAACAGCAAGAAGTCTGCCCCCTTTTGAATGGCCATTCATCCCGTCCTCTTGGTTCCATCTTATTCAGTCGATCGCGCAGCTGCCGCCTCCAAACTTGGCCCCTTTCCTTTCTAGCTGCCAATAGCTTCTTTTTGGCTTCGCTTCCTCTGCATCCAGGGGAGAGAGAACACAACAACCCTGCCCTGCCAGAGCCTCGTGCCTCCACACGCTGAATCAGTTTTCATCGCTCACACGTTGGAAACATGAGATACAGCAAAGGCTTGGGGGGAAATTATTCTTCCCCAATGGTAACTTTCTGTAGAATCTCTCAGCCACCAAAGCCAATGGTTATGCTAACCGAGGGATTCTGATAAGTACAGTCAGGACAAATACTGTAACGTTTTTCAAGCTCTCAGGTGAGTTCTTGGACGAACCCACCCATTGTCTACTGAAAATGACAGGAAAAAGGGCAACCAAATAATATAAGAGAGTGTTTCTTTTCAGTCCGAGCAATCATCTCTGGCAGTCACAGGTGCAAGATCTGTAAAATGCTTTTTAAAGCCTCAGGTTATTGGCCTTTTGCATTTTTGTGACCTTGTATTTTGCAGGTAGGGTGTGCCGCATAAAGGATTTGCATGCCGCTCTCAACAAAATTCTAGTTTAATTTTGAGGCGGAAAAGTAGGATCTAAATCATCAAAAATATAAACAAACAAACAAACAAAACAAACAAACAAACAACTGAAGATTCTTCAAGAGATCCAGCCAGAGATGGAGTGACTTAGGTGGAAAGCGAGTGAGCAATTTCCTTCCCTCGTTCTTAGAACTGCTGCTTTGCTCTTTGCCTAGCAAACCAGCATCCGATCTGCTGCTGAACGCAACAGTAAGGTTACAGCAGAATCACAGCAAGGTGACTAAGGCTTTCTTTCCATTTAGTTGAGAAACAGAGTAAGGCAGGTCATAGAATCATAGAATTGGAAGAGACCTCAAGGGCCATCTAGTCCAACCCCCTGCCATGCAAGAAACCCACCACAATATTTCCGACGGCCATCCAGCCTCTGCTTAAAAACCTCCAAAGAAGGAGACTCCACCACCATCCGTGGCAGCATATTCCACTGACGGACAGCTCTAACTGTCATGAAGTTCTTCCTAATGTTCAACTGATGACTGAAGAGGACAAATAGACAGCCTCTCCCGTTCTTCCTCTGACACTACACAGGATCATCTCCCCCCCCCCCCGGTTTTTCTGCTCTGTTGCACGTGTCACACAACCTTTGATGGCACCCCTGTTGCTGGTGTTGACAAAGATCCAGCCTCTGGTCCAGGCAGCTTCCTGTTAAAAGAGTTTGCCCCTCTTCAAATCACCAGGGCTTTAGATTCCGGGCAGTTTTATATGTTCACATGGCTTTTAATTTTGTTAGCAAGCAAATAGTTCTGTCTGTGAAGATTCTCTGTCATCCAGGTGAGTTTCTCTGGAAGTTGAATCATGGCAACTGGATTTTTCTTGAGAGGTCAGTTTCTCAAGAAAAGAAGTTCAGTTGCCACGACTCAACTTCCAGGCAAATGGTTCTGCTTTATCTAAAATAAGCTGACATGCCACCCCCCACAAAGTTGAATACCTGCATAAAACTTAGTGGCTATGATCTACAGTATATTATTCACCATGAGTGTTGGGGGTAGGGGAGAACAACTGTACTAGGAGGACTACCTATACCAGTCTACCTTTATAGGTGTTTATGTACTGTATGTTATGAGAATACAAAAAATGTGTGGAGTCTAGTATTGTTCCACAGGGAATCCAGCTTCTCAAGAATCTCAACTCTCTCTCTCTGTCTTAATTAAATTTTCAGCTTTTATGTGTGTGATGATATAGTCAGATTGTGTGGGCAATGCCACTAAAATCGCAGAAGCCAGAGGAGCTCCTGGAGAGCTCTTTGCCCCTCCTCGTTTTGAGTAGCAGAACCAGAATCATGCAGATGTTCTTAGGTTGTATAATTAGAGAGTTTGCTGAATGCAGTTTTTCAAGGTTTTTTTTAAAAGGAAGGACTATAAACAGCTTTTTGATTACTAAGATACATGAAGCCCTTGTACTGCAAATGCAGAGAAAATTATCCATAGTTAATAAGTAGTGGATAGGCATATTGGTTAGAAACACAACCTTACATAGACCCATAGCAAGTAACTTTCCTCATCCAGACCATTAAGCTTCTTGGAGGCACTGCTCCAGAGACTATGTTAAATATACACACTTTGGAGCGAGCAGACTCATAATCACAGGAAGCAAAGAGCAGATACAAATCTGATTGAGGGCTGTATTTAGAACTGGAAATGTGCCCAGTCTCGGACAGTTCAAAGTACCCCGTTCTAAATAAACAGTAGAAGTATCCTGTCTCAGGACTTCAGGATCTAGTACACAGCTGTGTCCACTTTGCTGTACTTCATCAATTTAAAAAAACAAAACAGGACAAAAAAACAAAAAAACAAAAATCAAACCAACTAAAACAGACCCAAGGTGGTCCCGGCTGTATAAAGCGGTGAGACTGGGCACTTGCCTTAACTGGACACACAAGATGGTCAGCATCTCCATTTAGATGCTTCTCCCCAGATATAGGAAAAGGGAAGTGAAAATCAAACCCCCCAAAGCTGATTAGGAGTGTTATTAAAGACCAATGCACTGCCTGCAATTAAAATTATATTATTATTGTATTATTATGGCCGGGGGTGGTGGTGGTAGGGGGGATGAGCTGCTTGTGGGATTTTCCTTTTTTTTGGCCAAAATAATGGAGTACACCTTGGATAAAGACAATTTGCTTTGACTTTCCAAAAGGGGTGCCCTCTGTTGCTCTATTTCAGGCAGCAAAATGTTCCAAGACAATCCTGTGTCCAAGAGGCTTGTAAACCGCTAATTGCTCCGCATGGAAACAGAAGCACAGGTTGTATTTTCCCCTTATGCAACTCAGGGCCTTTTCACACGACCCCCTAAAATCTGCGGCAAATGGAGTTTACAAAAAAATAAGTGCGACCACGCCCACCTAAGCACGTCCCAGCGCACTTTTCAAGTACCTGCTCTCCGGGGGTGAAAAATTCCTGATGCGGATGTAACGTAGTGAGTGCTGGGCTCTCCTCGCTTTTGTTTGTTGTTGTTTTGCCCCCTGCCCCTTTAAAAGATACTAAGAGACTGGAATGCTGCCGAGCAGAGCGAGATGGCAGAACGGAGGTGAGCCGGCATTCTTTTCTTCCTTTTTTTCTCCCTCCCCTCACGCAGCCAGCAGCCAGGAGTGTGGAGGGGGTGAGAACACAGGAACAGAGACAAACCCCCAAGATCTCTGGTCCGAATTTAAGTGGCCAGCGGATCTTAGGGGGTCGTGTGAAAAGGCTCTCAGTTACCATCCATATTTCTCTGCATCTTGACTATAGGGAATCGGCCATAATACAAAATGGCAACTCTGAGGCAATAAGGAGAGTGCAATTGGAAGGGACAGGGTTGTAGCTGGAGATTAATATACAAATAGTCAGGGAATACCTTGTCACTTCATGTTGAGATCTCCACAGCCAGATGAACTGCATCCGAGAATACTGAATGAATACAGAGCTGCTGTCCACTATTTTCTTGAAATCATGGGAAACAGGGGAGGTGTCAGATGTTTGGAGAAGGGCTAATGCTGTCCCTATCCTCAAAAGGGGCAAGAAGGAGGTTCCTGGGACTACTGATCAGTCCAAGGAAAAAACATGGAACAGATGATTAAGCAGTCACTAGGCAAGTACTGTTCCTAAAAATCAAAGCAACAATAACTATAAGCCAACATGGATATGTCAAGAACAAATCCTGCCAGACTAGCCTGATTATTTATTTATTTATTTATTTAGTGTTGTGCAAGTCCATGGCCACGTGGCCGGCATGGCTGCACGGAAACATTGTTTTACCTTCCTGCTTTTTATGGTGGTACCTATTTGTCTACTTGCATTTACATGCTTTCGAACTGTTAGGTTGGCAGGAGCTGGGGTTATCAGCGGGAACTCGCTCTGCTGCGTGGCACCTGCGTGGCACCTGGGATTCAAATAGCTGGGGTAAACCTTTCTATATAGCCACATCTTAAGATGTTTCTTAAAAACAGACAGCGAGGGAGCCAAACAGACCTCAGTTGAGGGTTGGTTCCAAAGTCGACTACAATTCCCATCTTTCCTTGTCAACACTGGAGCTCCTGGTTATATGTGGCAACAGCAGGGCTGCACTTAAGGGATTGCCAGACGACACCCCACTGCACCGTCTCTCCCACCCTTTGTGCAGTGTAAAGTCTCTGTGAGGCACGGCTTCTCCAAGGCAAAAGATAGTTGAGGAGAGACCCACTCCACAAATCTCCTCCACCCTTTTCTAGACAGCACTCTCGCCACATCCCCTCCCTAGATGACAGCATCCAGTTCTCAAGTTTCCCTCACAGAGCAGCTGTGGAGAACACATGCCACCATCCCCCTCAATAAGCAGGAGAAAGAATGAGCAGTTCCCAAGCTGGATCCAAACCATCCTTAGGAGTTGACTTAAAAAACTAGTACAGTACTACACTACTAGCTACTCGTGATGGCGTATCTCATGGTCAATGTGTATATGTTTCAAGTCACTACTCCCTTAGGAATACTGTCCCAGACGACTCTCTCTCTCTCTCTCTCTCTCACTCACTCTCTCACTCACTCACTCACTTCCCCACCTCCCCAGCCCAGCACATCCACAAAGCCTTAGCATCTGCTTTGGCCTGGCTTATCTTTGCTCCAAACGCAAATGCACTACCCATGCTCTTGCTCCTCCAGCTTGCCTGCCGGCAGCTGTCCCATGAAGGATAATACGTACACAGGAGGGACTGTCTGGATCCTTCCAAAGCACGAGCTTACAGTTGCTTGCGAGAGCTCATTACACCCACAGAACAAGGCCTTGTTCTTCCCTTGCCTTCCCTGCAAAAGCTTATTCATCTCAGCCTAGCCTGTCTCTCTCTGTGCGTCTCTGTGCGGACATGCACACTAATGGGATATAGAGAAACTGGATCACGGCCTCGTCTCAATGGTATTATAAACAAGAATAGTAACCCAAGCAGAATGGTGCAGGGCTGTACTAAAAGGAAGCACAGCTGACCCTCTCATTTGACAAAATTGCTTGTTATTTAACGTCCAGTTGTTGCTGTTACAGCTTTATACTGCCTCAGATGGGAAAGAGGTGCCAGGGAGTTTTTTCCACCTCCTGTGCCTAAATACGGGCCACTAATGGAATGCGTGGCATGAAGAGGAGTGACTTGACTGAGGGAGAAAAATGTCTTGGGTTGGACCTGAAAAGAAAATACCAGAGGTTTGGGATTAGTGATGAGGAAAGATCTCCAAAACTCGCTGTTGATGGATTTGGGGTGCCTCTAGGATTCATCGGGATTCCTGGCATGGAGTAGTGGATCGGGTGAAGGACTAGAACTCTGGAAAGTCACTAGGGGAGTAGAACTCGTAAAACTACTCCATAAATACCTCACTCACTGTGGAAGCCTTATTAGGGATGCCATCAATTGGTTCAGACTGCATGGCACAGAACACATGAACCAGAATCATCTGAACAGGGAGACAGGAAGCTGAAGGTTCCCAATCAGACCTCCCCACATCGGATCAGTCTTGCCAAATATGTTCCCCTTGGCAGTGATGTCCCCAAGGCTCATACGGGAATCTGTCCCAGATTGGCATCTTAAGAGCCTTTATACTGGAAACTTGAGTCTTTTTGTTTTACGAAGCATGCTGTCTTTACGATGGGTTCTGCTCCCATTCAGCACCCCTGAAACTTTCTTAGGAAGCTCCTTCTGCACTGTCTCCAATGAAGTAAATGAAAAGTGGACAAAAGCATAGAAGTGGTGACATCTGGGCAGGACTTTGGAGCAGACGCCTGGAGTCTTGGTGAGCAAACTGTGCCACTCTCCCCCAGAAAACAGAGTACTGTCTGGCTTACTACAGCTTGAAGTTAGTGAAATATTCAACATTGCCATCTAAAGACTGGGATGGAGAGCTTATAAAGCCATCAACTTCAAACTTTTGGTGTCTGCTTTTAATTTGCAAACTGCCCAGAGTTCCGCTTCGGAAGACGGGCGGTATATAAATGTAATAATAAATAAATAAATAAATAACTCTAAGAGTGCATAACTAGAATACTGTACAGTGTTATGAAACAGACCACCCTTCTTCCAGCTTCCAGCCTTTGGGTAGCAGAATATGCTCTTAAGTATGAAAAGGAAATAGTACCATTTAGCAAATACCCCCGAGGATCTTCCTCACTAGACCTGCTTTCCTAGAATGTTCATGCCTTTCTACCCATCTTCACCCTTTGCACACGTGTTGCATGAAAAGTGACCTGTTGCAGTCCTTACACCTGGCACAGCCCTTGGCCTCAAAATTACATTAGTTCCCCACTGCAGTGCAATTTGTTATTTAAAACACTTCCGTATTCCTTTCAACTGGCTGGGTTGCTCAGTGACGTAGGTCTCTGGCTGCAGAGCCAGAGGCTGGACATTTGATTCTAGAAGATCCAGCCTGTTTGGCTTTGGGCAAGCTGCACAAATCCCCAGGGTACCCCCAGAAGAAGGGAACGGTAAACCACTTTTGAGTACTCACTACCTAGAAAGCCGTGGAGAGAGTCACTATAAGTCTGAATTGACCTGACAACAATCAATCAATCAATCAATCAATCAATCAATCAATCAATCAATCAATCAATCAATCATTATTATTATTATTATTATTATTATTATTATTATTATTATTATTATTATTATTATTATTATTATTAATGATTCCTTTCAAAGCACAACTTCTCCGTGGCAATTTAAAGAATAAAACATATATTCAGTTCATTGCTTGGCTTTATGGGATGATTTATTGATACCTGTCTACAAATTCATGTCTGGAAAAGATGAAACTTTGAAAGTTACTTTTAACAAGTAATTGCTTAAAGTTACATAACAGTTGGAATTGCAAGGCCTTATAAAGAAAATATACCTCTCCTTCTCGTTCTTATTACCTCAATGCGGGGAACAAAGCATGTGGCAACAATAAGAGACGTTTGTAATACTCACAATTTTTCTATTTGGCTTGTCAGTTTGCTCAAAAAATAGTATCTTGAGACATTGCATCCAGTCCTATTTGGGGGGGGGGAGAATTGATAACCACTGTGAGATTTCTTTTATTTCCACATGAGTACAAGAAGATAAGCACTTCATTAAAAAAAAACTGGCAACAGCAATTACATAAAGTATGGGTTTTTTGTGAGTGAAAGGCCTGTATATTTTCATTAGAAATCTTGTAGTTTGCACCAAACAAAGTGCTTCCTTCCATGCAAAATATAATGTTTTCTATGCAAATTTTATCTTTGTGCAAATAACCCCTCCATGTATTTGGTGTGTGTGTGTGTGTGTGTGTGTGTTTGTGTAGACACTAAAATGGGAAAATGCATAAAAACTTTCAGAGTGTTGCTCAGTAGTGAGAAGATCTTTGAAATTTTTCCTTCTTAAACGTGAGAATGAAACTAGCAAAGATTTATATCCCTAATTCTCTCTCGCCACCCTTCCAGACAAACCCATCTTGCAAGTTTGTATGAACAAAACCCAAGCATAGATAGAGATTAAATGCAACCAATGTAGAGAGGTTAAATAAAGATGATAAGCCCTGTTCCTTATTTTAAACTGCTTTCTGCTCTCTGTAGTGCAACAATCTTCTTGCCTTACATATGGAAAACAAACTTAGGCGAGTTTAAAGAAAAGCAAATAATCTGTAGCTACTCTATTTGTCAATGGAAAAGGTGTGCATGTGTCTTTGGCCCCTTTCCAGTTTCCAGGAGCTTTCCTACAGGCATCAGCCTTCAAAGATTTGGAAGGTGGTAGAGAATCTGCAGTTTCTGTGTAGCATAGCTTAAGGAAGAGAGCTGCAGAAAAGCATCATGTCATCCAGGGAAGAATACTAGGATGCCAATGGCTGCATCGGATCCAAATTCTCCAAATATTTCCATTGTCCTTATCTAAGCCCTTTGCATCTCTGGGCTGATCCAACAGGAATCTGCGGCAAACATATCTCTGAACCAACGAGCAATCCAAGCTCTTGCTCCTCACCCAAATTATGGAAAGTTTTGTCATCAATGAGAAACAATGAACAAAAGACTCCTGTACACATCACCAATAAAGCAAAGCAATAGGGAGACGTGCAAGCACTTTTTCAGTTTGGCAGGGGAAAACATTTCATATACTCTGTAGGAGGCTCAGAGCTCTATATGTGTACTGCAGCTAGACCTAGACCAGTGGTGCGAACCTTCGGCCCTCCATTTGTTTTGGACTACAACTCCCACAGGCCTTTGTCATTGGCAATACAGGCTTGGAATTCTGGGAATTGTGGTCCTAAACATCTGGAGTGCCGAGGGTTCGCCACCACTGATCTAGACTGAGGCTCATTCTGCTGCCTGAGTGGAAAGGCATCCGTGACACTGAAGCAAAAAACAGCCTAGTAACCAAAACTAGTACTATAGTACAACATTGGAAATGGGACAATGCCTTGCAGTCCACTGGAGAGAAGTAAGTCAACGTAAGAGGCTGCAAAGGCTCCAAGACAGGCTGTGTGGCCTACACAACTCCATCTGCTGACAAGCTGGCCACCTGTTAGCCCTGCTGCCACCCCAACCCGCCACTGCCAGCTGAGGAGTTACCCAATTCTGCCTGGTGGTCGAGCCAGTCCTGGGGTTTGGGGCAACCCATTTTCATGGCACAGTAAACAGAACAGATCTTTACTCTTAAAGCCTCAACAAAGGGACCACAAAGGTGCTGCAGAGTAAGTTTGCAAATACAGTAGGACCACCGTATCCACTGATTCATTATCCACTGATTCAGTTGTCCACAGTTGGCAGAGGAAAAATAAACAATTCAGCAGCCACAAAGCAAGCTACTGTCACAAAGAGCAGCTGTAAAGCAAGCTATTGTCATAAAACAACAGCTGTAAAGCAAGCTGCCATCACAAACAGCAGCAATAAAGCAAGCTGTAAAGCAAGGTACTATCGCAAAACAGCACTTTGGGGGACATTTTGGCATTCTCTCTTATCCATGGGAAGGCTTGGAACCAATCCCCAGGGGACACTGGGGTCCTACTGTACTGTAGTTGAAACATGGTTTTTGCGACTTGACAGGATAGGAGGGTTTTGCTGATGGCATTGCAGGTGCTAGTCAATCAGCACTGCTCCGCAGCCAGATTTCACCACGCACCCACCCACCCAACACAATTCGAAAACAGAAATTCTGGAGGTAGCTGCAGAACAGGTTTCTTGCCTGGGCTATGATGAAGAAGTTGCCACAACGCCCTTTTGTTCTGCAGTAATTAGACCTGTCTTCGCTGTTGTGCCTTAGTCAAAAACAGAGGCAACGAGTGGAACGGCAGCCAAGGTTTAGTAGAACAAGATATAAAGCCTTTAAAAATGAAATGAAAAGGAATGCCCTCCCTTTTCAATGAGAGGGGCATATCGTCCCTCAAAGATTAGGAGGAAGGAGGAGGTTCTAGCATACAATAATTAAGCACTGCAGTGGGAAACATCATAAGTATCTAATGGATGCTATGTGGCAGGCATTACATATTCTAGCATTTTGACTAACAGTAGCAGACTCTGAAACCTTGGGTAGCCACCATTTTGAATGCCTCTTGGTAACGGCCGGCAACTACATAGTGTGAAGGAAAGGCTGTTCCATATTTCAGTTTAAATGGTATCACATCAGAAACAGTTTTTACCCAATAGCAGTAAGCATGCTAAATTCTGTTACAAATTAAGTTGACGGGTAATATCAGTGTTGAATGGGTAACGTGTATATTGTATGGGGGATTGTGTATGGTTGTTGTTGTTTTATAAATTGTAGTTTTGATCTATTGGATGTGAATGCTATCTGGTGAGAGAGTATTTTTAGACAATGACAATAAATTCTATTCTATTCTATTCTATTCTATTCTATTCTATTCTATTCTTATATTTATATGCGAATTAGCATCTTCTCTTACAAAACATTACACAGCAAATATTAACCACAAACATCTTATTGTTGACAGGTAAGAAACAGGTTATTTAATCTAATCATGCAAAGGGCATCGCAATCTCTTTGGCTATTCCACTAAAAGCTACTATTATCTCTATACAGTATTAAACCGCTACTGCACTTCTGATTTAAAATGCTTTTTCCTTAAAAACAAGGTGCCTTAAAAATCACTGTCCGGTTTTCAAAACGATTTATCTGAAGAACCCCCTCAGCCACACCCATTTTTGTCCACTGTGGTGCTTTTTCTTGCAACGGTCACAGTGGAGGTGTTTTTTTTTTACATCACTTCCTGCGTCTCCCTTTTAAGTGATTTGGTTGAATTTGAGGACATACTAAGTTGCTTTTCCCCCCTTGCCCCCTACTGGCAAACCAAGTTTTAAAGTGGTTCAGTACATTGAGAACTGCAAAGCCGATTGCTAGCTACCCGCTGAAGTGCGAACAGCAGAACCACTATAACAACCACGTAACCACCGGAGGAGACAAGGCGATCCAAAATAAGAAGCGGCTGCTCGCGGAAGTGCAGTAGTGGTCTTAAGAGAAGCAAGAACTCAGTTGGAGAGTCCCTGGCTAGCCTACGGCTGCCCAGAGAATTTATGGTTACGTATGGTTGAGACAGGGAGAGTCCGCTCCATAGTTCATGCCTCTATTCACAATGCTGAGCTACCTTGGAGCTACAAAAAATACTGGTAGTTGCTCGCAAGGAAATAACGTTTAAACTTGGACCCTGTTTTAAAGATTAGTGCTAGCCATGGCCTGCTCCTGTAATAATAATAATAAAGGGGGGGGCAGAGTGTTGTCCACATATCATTAATAACCAGCACCACCCCTTTGCATTTCTAGTGTTACAGCAAGATAGGGCTTTGGAGTTAAAAGGGTGTAGCTTCAAGGCAAGCTCCTTCTGTGTGCTTCCTTGGATGTCTCCTCCATCATTACAGACAAAAGTTCTCAAGGTCTATCATTGTGAGCCTCCCCGAGGCACAAAAGCAGAGGTTTGAATCTCTTAGGAATACAGTACTTAAGACTAATGCCTGAACTAGCGTACAACCCAAGGGGAAATAAAAATGCCTTTAAAACAGATAATTATCTCAGAACTGCAGAGCTGGAAGGGACCCTATGGATCATTAAGTCTAACTCTCGTCAAGGAGGCTCAGCAGGGAATCAAACTCCCAACCTCTGGCTCCACATCCAGATACTGTACCTAAATTTCTAAGCTACCCATCAGAATATAATACTGGGAACCAAAATGTCATGGAAATTGATGCATATAGGGAAGGAACTTTGACTAATAGCAGGAGAATCTGAAACCTTGGGTAGCCACCATTTTGAATGTATCTTGGTAACAGCTGGCAGATACATTCAAAATGGTGGCTACCCAAGGTTTCAGATTCTCCTGCTGTTAGTCAAAGTTCCTTCCCTATTCCATATTTCCAGAAAGTTGGTGGCTGAAGCAGGAATCACAGCTATTGAAGAGTAAAACACTAAAACGAGAAGAAGGATCAGCTAAGAGACTTGGTCTTTGACAAAAAAATGCTAGCTTCCAATAATGCTCCAGAAAGCAGAATAAATAGATGAACAGATGACAGACTGAACCCCAGCGAGGAGGAACAAATGCTCTTGAGGACGATTAGATTAGCATATCCAATCTGCATGTCGTAATTGGCAGCCATTTAAATTGAGGCACAGCAGGCCTTCAGCTCAGTGACACATTATCTTTAGACAAGGCAAGTAGGTATATTACCAAGTGTGTCCTGCGGACAAGCTCTTCTTAATTGGGGAATTCCATAAAAGTAAGACCACCCTCCCTGTCTTGATCCTTAAATCTCTTGGCTGTGGTTGACAAAAGAGCTACTCAAAACTCTCCCAAATCAAGTTCTTAAAAACTGGTTTGAGGAATCGCTCCAAGGAATGCTGTCCAAAAGGCATTCCTCTCCAATTCGTTGAGAATGGAAACAGAGCAATGATATCCTGATGATTTCCTTCTTCCGTTCTCAGTATTCTTTTCTGAAGACCTCTTTTGTTCTGGGACGACTCACTAGCTTTAGTCACTCTTCTGTTGGATCTCTTAATATCAGGTGTCTCCAATGGCCATGGCACAATCCAGCAGTGTGTTTGCCTCGAGCAGAAGAGGCATTCTTCTTCCTTTCAGAGTGTCTGTCCTCGGTCTCTGTTGCTGTTCAGCATACATGAAATTGCCATGCCCAGATGGAGGATCCTCGTGGGGAATAGTAGAATAATGGGAATTGGAAGAAACCTGTAAAGCTATCGAGTCCAACCCCCTCTCAGTGCAGGAATCCAAATTAAAGTATAGCTAGTGCATGGTTGCCTCTAGCACTGGATCTCTCAGTAAGGATGGCACAACATGCTTCTGTAGGTTGAACAATGTGGCAAGGCAACGAGGGTGCATAGACTACTTCAAGATGGAGGAAACAGGAATTACAGAATAACTATTGAGTGGGGGAGAGGTATTCTCTACTAGGCATGGCATTCTAGGATGGGAGGAAGGATTAGGAAGATATCTTTTAGGGTATTCGAATCACGTATAAGGATACGCTGAAAATTCTTTTTTAGTAAGAATATTACCAATATTTGCAAATTCTGTTGACTGAACTTGAAAATAACCAATGTGGTATGAATTTTGTGGGTTCAGCTTGAGTTTGATTTCCAAGATATTTTTAGTACATCATACAAATAATACAGTGCCAATTAATGCAGTTTCTATTAATGCTGTAAGGCCCCGGTCCCACGTCCCTTTAAAAGCAGTTTAAATTACCAGATAACCTGTGTCTAAAAATGCCATCCCCACGGCCACTGGGCTTTTTGAAAAAAAAGAAAAAAAGAAAACCCGGTAATGCTCCCTTAAGCGAGGTTTCTGTGACTCACCGAAGAGGTAGGGAAATTTTTTGCCTCACTTTGAAAATCCAGCTTTTAAGGAGGCAGACGCCATGGGACCACGCAGATGATCCGGGTTTCTTTTTCGTTCTTTTTTCATAGCACCGACCAGCTGTTCCTGGGCCGATGGGCTATGTTTTTTAAATTGCTTTCAGTGCTACAGGTTTTCATTCCCCCCAGCCAAGTGGTCCGTTTTTTTTCAAATTCTAGCGCCAACTGCTAGCCAAGGGGGCTGAACTGCACTTTAAAATAAAAAAACAGCTTTTGACGTGTGAACTCCTGTCCCACTTATTCAATCATGTGATGGGACGAAGAGGAAAAGCCGGACCTTCAGAAGATCAGGATCGAAACCCAGGTGTGACCACAGCTTAAGATGTCCCTCAATTCCCTGTTCTCAGTATTTGAACATGTCTTAATTGTACTGGACCGTATATTATCCCTCATTACTGTAAGCCACCTTGGGTCCTTTTCCAAGGAGAAAGGCGGGGTAAAAATAAATAAATAAATAAATGGAAACTGTTAAGAAATGCATTTGAGAAATTTAACCTTGAATAAAAAAGGGAAACCTTCCTTAGTAACATGCCTTCAATTGTCAGCCTTTTCAAGAAATGGGCAGACCTTAATATCTTGGATTACAACTTCCAGAACCCTCCAGTTCACTTCTAGAAGTTGCAGTCAAAATATCTTGAAAGGAGAATCCAACAAAGTACGTAATACTGTATTTCTAAAGGGCCACTGCCAGAGAAGGATAAGGGGAAATAATTTAACCCTTGCATTGCTGTGGACACATGTAGGGTAGCAGAAATTATGGTAAAGCTGTTGGGAAACACACCATTTCCTTCATGTGAATGAAAGATTAAGAGCAAAAAGAACAAAACAAAACAAAAATTTCTGAAGATAATGTTTTCAGTCATACTGTATAACAACACACCACTGTGGATGTGGTGACACATTGAAGAAAAACTGGTGTGCCTTCCTTCTGACCAGACCTGGTTGGGATTCCCTTTCTTCTTCTCCTTCTCCATCCCCATACATGTAAGTTTTTGTGTATGTGCATCTTTCTATGTGTGTATGTGTGTCGCAGTGCAGAGAAATCTTCCAGTCCAATCTGCTTTAATTTTTTTCTCTCCGTCACAGTGAACCTTGAATTGCATATTCTTGGTCATAAACACGTCATTATCAATGTGCTTCTGTATGACACCTGTCAGAGGAGGTTGTATGTGCAGCACAACAAAGGTTTTCAGTGTTTTTTGCTGTGATTATTAACTATTCACCCCTACTAACTTCACAGCGGAGTACTGACTTATCGGTATACCGCTTGGCACTTGTTTTAAAAAATAAGAAACATGAAGCCAGGATTCTGCAAGACAAATAGCACTTGTCGTGGAATATGTGGTCCTCCACGGTCTCTTGTACTGGTACAAGAAGCGGTACAAAACAGTGATAAGAAAAAAGAACACCTAAGGACCAGGTACAAGTTTGTTGTGCTGAGTCGCGCTTCAGGGGGTGTGGTCGCACTTTATTTCCCTTGAAGCGCGACAGATGTGGCATAAATTTTTTTAATACCAATACTCAGCGCAATATATACAGCAACAAAATGGATATGAAGTAACGGCCTATGTTAATATATATTAGAAATAACACCACAGTAGTATTCCTGCCAAGAAAACTCCATGGATATGGAGTCACGAAGAGTCGGTCACGACTGTAACGACACAACACACACACACAGTAGGGACTGTCAGTGGGTGGGAGAGGCAGCCAGCGTGAGGGTGGACAGATGCAGGACAAAGCTTCAAATTTTCAAATGTAGCGATTTCAAGAGCCCATGTATCCCCTCTCGACTGATATACAAGAACATTTAAAAACAGATTAAAAGTTTTCCCAAGACGATGCACACATCATGTTCAGAAAACCCAATCTATCGCCTCTTGATTCATTTTCATACTGTAACTGTGCCCTGAGTTAGCAGGAGCAGATTTTAAAAGGTTCTATCTAAATGAAAGCCAGAATGAAGTATTACTTTGATTGCTGGGCTTTAAAATTTTGGACAAACTAGACATTGCGCCTTGCATCGTCCCTACCCGTCATCCCTGCCCACCTTCCGAAAGGCATTGAAAACCTTGCTATTCAGGGAGGCATATGGCAACCTACCCTAACCTCCCCCCCCCTATGGTTGCTTGCTGGCTGCTGTTGTTATCCAATTACCGCCCATTGTTCCATCCTGACCTATTGTTTTTATCTATTGTTTTTATCTGTTTTTATTATGTACACCGCCCAGAGTTCCATATTGGAAATGGGGCGGTATAGAAATGAGACAAATAAATAAATAAATAAATAAATAAATAAATAAATAAATAAATAAATAAATAGGAATGTGTGTTCCCTATGACTGATAACTTCTTCATCTGATAACAAGATTTTCTCAATGAGGAATCATGAAAGATGCAATGCACAATGCATAAGCAAGGAAAAGTAAAATAAGTGATGATGGAACATAAGTTTTATATGCTGTACATGTGAAGCATGTCATTTGCTTTGTCCTTTTGGAAGGTTAGAGTGACATGAAATAAGGGGAAAAAAAGCTGTGAATGTTGGTAGTGGCCCTTAGCAGATTTAGCCAGAATGCAAAAGTTTAAATTGATACATTTTGGAATGTAGAGATTTGGAAGTTTGCAGTCTTCATACGTATTTATTTTATAAACCCATCATTGTATACTCATTGTCTTTCAAGGAGGTAAGCTGCTTTGACTCCCTTTTAAAGGAGAGAGATGGGGTATGTATGTATGTATGTATGTATGTATGTAAAAATAAATAAATAAATAAATAAATAACATGTTAGCACCGCAAGACTAGTCAGAAATACAGCAAGACTGGACAGAAATTCTAAATAAGCCTCAAGAAAGGCATCTGAAACTGTATTTATAAAACCCAAAGAAGCAAAATACTTTGAATGTGTGTTAAGTGAAGAAAGAGTAAAAAGAACTGAAATCTCATGCAGCTAAAAATAGAAGCCACAGCTGAAACACCTAGTCCAGGCTGCAAGTTTGATCTACAAAAGGTTTGAAAGAATTGCATGCTATTTTTTCCTAGCAAAGTATATTTCAAACATCACAATTAAACCAACTACCACTAAGACACTTAGTGGCTGAAGAGGTTGAGCTCCAGTGGATGTCAAATAGTATTCAAGTTGTTAAAAGAGTGGGTAACAAAAACAGCTGTGTTGGAAGTATGCAGCAACATGAAAGAATCAGTAACTGTGTCAGTAGATGTCGGCCCGAGAAGATACAGTGCTGTATGCTTCCACTACCCAACATAGAACTATGCTCTAATAGAAAAAGAGAATATTGGCAGTGGTCTTTGAATACAGCCATTCCTCCCAACTCCTCTGTTCTGCCTTCCAGTTTTTATATACCAGAAACTGTTAGAGTCTATTAAAGAAAACACTTTGCATGATCAACTGCCCAATGTTCCAAGATATTGACCATTCCAGATTAAGGGCAAATGAAACACAGACTAAGAAAACACTTCTGGAATATACTGGTCAGGGTGGATGAATACATGGACGCTGTGTCTTTTATGTCTTCATGCCAGTCTTTCAACTGAAGTTGAATAAGTTAATTGGTGCACAGGAGTGCATCAATAAATATTGTGTGACAGCCAAATTCAGCATTCTCAGTTTAAGACCACTCAGAAATAGGGGTGCCCCAAAGAAATTTTAATTTTGAAACTGTAGCTCACATTAGCCCTAAAACCTAGCACAGTAATACCAGGCAGACTGCCCTGTGCCAAACTAGGGGATGTTCGAGCAAATGTTTTTTGAGTTGTCATTTTTTTTAAAGTAGCATTGTTTTACCCCCTTCCCACTGTTCAGACCCCAGTAATCTTATGCATATGCAGATTTAAAACATCAAATACATTGAAAAGATCGAACTTGCTTATCTTGAAAGAGAATGCTCAATTCTAGTCTTCCCTTTTTTTTAATTTGGAAGGAATCCAGGCATCCTGTGCTCTTAATAATGAAACAGAAAATAGTCTACTTACATTCTTTGGAGTGGGCATGATAACATTAGTTTACCCATGAGGTTCAATGGGATGTATGTTTCTCCACTGTATATCTTACACCTATTTACACCTCAGCTGCACCATTTCATGAAGTCCAAAACAATAAGTCCTTCAAAATATTTTGGCACACAGGGACTACAGCAACATCCCAGCTATTGTCAGTTCTGTCTTCTCCCAGCTTAGTACAGATCATGGGCTCATCTTCTCGAACCCTCTAGCAGTGGGTAATTCTATAAGAGGGAAAATTCTGCTGGGATGTGTGTGTAGTTTATGAGTATGTAAACTCCAATTTTTAACATGCCAGGAAATTCAGTTCTTCAAATAAATCTCCCATTTATGAATGTGGGATAGAGGGCTTCTGTACCCATGATTCAAAAAGCCAGGAAATGCTCCAAGATCCTTGAAGAACAGCCCTAATAATTGTTTTGTTATTGGGTGCGAAGCACAGTAGGTAACTGATAAAAAAAGGAGTCAGTTTCTGGGATTGGCACCTTTTTTCTGCTGGCAACACAAGCACAATATTGTGGAGGAATATCCAGCCTTTGGCTTTTCGAGTAATGGGTACAGAAGCCCAATATCCCACATTCATAAACCAGTGGGTTTTTGGAGAACTGAATATCAAACTAACACAAATGATAAAAAGTTCTGCAAATCCTCAAGAAAACCAACACCCTGCCCACAAAAGAATGGCTGGGCTGAAAAACTCAAGTTTGACAGCACATTGGCAGTTCCTGGAACCAAAGAAAGGAATTAATTGCACCAGAAGATTCATCTTTTAAAGTAAATCATAGTTGCCCAGACTCCAAGGAAAAGCACACACACAAACACATGCCAAATGACCTATTGTCATATGGGACTTAAACTTTGTAAGAGAAGGTCATTGTTTACCACCACCTGCTCTGCTTGAGTTAATATAGTATAACCTACTACAAATTTCAAAAGCCATAGTGATTGTGAGACTCTGTAAATCTGTGGCTTAACCTGCTTTATCTTATGTACATTATTTTTAAAGAAGAAAATTCAGATTGGAACTCCTGAGTGGGGAGAACACACTTTTCTTTGACACAAATGTTCTCCTCCTCTTTCTGTGATGTTTGAGAAGGGGGACAGTGTTGAATTTAGCACCATAGTCTTTATTCAACCACTTCTACTGTTTCTGTTCTACTTTTGTTTTGTGTACGTGTATGCACACACACACACACACACACACACACACACACACACACACACACACACACATGCATAAACATACATCTCTAATGTCTTGTCTGTTTCAGGCCCAATAATAATAATAATCTTGTGTACTTTAGTCCCAAGAATTAAAAAAAAAGACACAACTGGGAAAGACACAACTGGGACCACAAAATAACATTGAACTCATTATGAAACTCTCTATAAAATGGGGGGGGGGACAATTAAAAAAAAAGATCTGCAGAACAACACTAAATGTCTAATTTCTTATTTTTATTTATTTTAGTTATATCCCATCTTTCTCTTGAAACAGGAACATGAGGAAGATCACAACACATTTAAAAAAAACGAGATACAAATAAAACCAGTTATCATATTCAACCACATTCACACAAATCAAAATATAATTTAATTGAGGACAATTTAACTAAGAGCAATAATTTCAAAAATGCAACCTTGACCAGTTGAAAGCCCATTGCACAGCAACCAAGCAGTTGCTAAATGCCATAAATAAATCAATAAATCTGGCACTAATTTTGGTGTTTCAGTGCCAGTAAAAACCTTCCTGTTCCAGAAGTTTTTTAAACTGACATAACAGAGATTGAGGGTCCTGATGGCAATTTTAGTGTTTTGCCTTTAAATGTTGTTATTCTTTTAAATGTTCATTGACATTTAAATGTTTTAATTTTTTTCATTGTTCATTTTGATTGTAAGCTGCCCAGAGACCTTTGGATAGTGGGCGGAATATAAATTGTACAGTTTAAATCAGGGGTCCTCAACCTAAGGCCCCGGGTCCAGATGCGGCCCCCCAAGGTCCTGAATCCGGCCCCCGGGACCAATTGCAACCCCCCACCTACCCCTGCTTTGCAAGCAAGCCAGCCTCCGCAGCTGCTTCTGTTGCTGAGGCAGATCAAAGCAGTGGGCTATGCCACTTCTCCCACTCCCCCCAACTACTGCCCAGATGATCAGCATGCTGGCTAGTGGGGCATTTAGAGCGGGAGGGCTACGGCAAGGTTGCCCGCTCCCCCCCACCCACTGTGGTCCGGCCCCCAGTGGTGCCTGGGGCGCGGTGGACCAGCCCGCTGTTTGAAAACTTTGAGGACCCTTGGTTTAAATAAATAAATAAATAACCAGACCAACATGGAGATGGCAGCCTTTCTATTCTTGAAAAGTGAACATTGTAATCTGGCAGCAGTCACTGAGTAGGCCTTTCTGACATACCCACAACCTTGCTGTGGGTATGTCATAAAGGAGAGCCTTTAATGAATGACGGACTAATTCAGACACAACTATAAGATAAATTCTTAACAATAAAATGAATGGTAATGCCACAGAAAGCACCAGTGGAACTTCAGGAAGGATCTCAGCATGTCAATTTTTTTCCTTTAAGAGGCAGAATGATATGAGACCTGGTATGCAGCAAGTTGTTGTATATTCCTAAGAACGGAATGGATGGATTGTAGGAATCAGGGTGTTCCATGAGCGTGTGTATAAAGGAGAGGCAGCTGCTAGGAAGAATCGGTCAGGACTGAAATATAAGCCAGTAGCAAGTCTAAGGTCAACAGTAGTATGTGGTGCACACTGTCCAGGATATTCATTTGCTGGTTCTATCTTGACTGCTTGAGGCAGAAAACATTACAGAAAGGATGAGGGCTGAATGAATGGATGATCACACATTTGCCAAGTGTCAGGGATTTGCCTCAAGGTTTATCAATAATCCTGAGAAGGGGTTATCATGTACTGTACCTTCTTTCCAGACAATAAAGGATGATGGTGTTTCCAAAGCACTATAAACATGAGTCAGTTTTACTGCCCTGTCTGTGGTTAAAGTTCATCCTAAATGGGAGAAGCGAATAAGTCACATGGATGCAGGATGTAAATAAAGGAACATGAAACTTACACATTCTTCCAGGAAGATAGAGCTACTGAACAAAGGGCCATAAAATTATGATGTGTAGTTCTAGATAATAGTGAAAGGGGGAGGTGTACACATTATAATTATGTTTGATTATGTCATTACTATTTCTGTTCAGTTTTTACATGTATACCCCCAAGAACAGTGCCTTGCACTAATGGAGTGTTATACAAATCTCAGAAACAAGCATACCCAACAACCGCCTGCACCCTGATACAGCCCACAGAGATCACTATAACTTTTTTGTCATGACAACCAGACAAAACGCATGTGACCACAGCACCACCATAGGACTTATTTTCTGCTTGCACTCAATCCCTCATGTCTCCACTTAAAGGATCTCAAGCAGCAGGATTAAGAAAGACATTTCAAGAGAAATCTGGACAACCACCTGGCACATATCCTTTGAGTTGTATTCCTGAATGGAGCTGAGCAGATGAACTTGATGGCCTTACACACAGACCCTTTTCAACTTCACTATTCCGTGATTCTATGATTCTCTGACATATGAATCTGAGATTCCTGAGAGCCACTACCAGACTAGATAGAAGAATGGTCTGATTCAATATAAGGCAACTTCACATGTTCACCACTTCTGCCTATGAAGGTTATGCCGCAACAACTGAGCTAGTTTTCAAGATCTTACAAGATCAGAAAGATACCATATTTTTTCTATTTATAAGGCGCTCCCAAGTACTGTATAAGAGCCTTGTGGCGCAGTGGTTAAATGCTTGTACTGCAGCTAAAACTGTGCTCACGACCTAGGGTTCAATCCCAGGTTGCAAGCTCATGGTTGACTCAGCCTTCCATCCTTCCGAGGTCGGTAAAATGAGTACCCAGCTTGCTGGGGGGAGGGGGCAATGTGTAGCCTCTATACTCTAATTAACTGTAAACCGCCCAGAGAGTGCTTGAAGCGCTATGGGGCGGTATGTAAGCAGAACTTTTTTTTTTCTTGCTTTCATTAGATGACCCCCAGTTTTCAACACAAAATTATAGGAGGAGAAAGAGGACCCCGTCCAGGATGGATCCTCCCTGTCTTCTTGACCTGGACCTGGCAGGTGGCAGCAGCAGTGGCTTCAAGCTGAGAAAGACAAGCCCGTGCCACCACCACCACCGTCCGCCCACCATGTATAAGGTGACCCTCAATTCTTAGGCTAACAATTTTAGAGGGGAAAAAACCCAGCATCTTATAAACAGAAAAATACGGTAAAAACTGGGTTGCACTGACATGCACACACACACACACACACACACACACACACACACACACACACACACACACACACTTGATGATTTCCATTCAAATACCTCCTAGTATTTCCAGTTACAGTAGGTATGCAATAACTTAAGTACTGAACTTAAAAGGTAACTCCTAGTTAAGGATGCAAATTATTTATTTTAACAAAGAACACACCCACATGCTCAGCATGGCAGGGACAGGCAGCATGACTGACATAAGCCTTTTATCCATACTAAGATTGCAAGGACAGGAAGAAGTTGTGCACAGCCCATTGAAATACAGTATATTTCTGTGAATATATTTACTTCCCATGCAATACTGCAGGTGCCCATGTTGTGAAGAGAGAAGAATGCCTGTAGTTGCTCGCACACAGCAGAAATTGCAAACATGAATGTCTAAATCTACAGAGCTTCAGTTCAAATAGATGGAGCAGCCTTGGGATCCATCACACCCTAACCCCTTTCCCTTCAAATGATTATCATTCTAACCTTGGTTTGATTGAGAGCTCCTCGGATACGTTGCCCATAAAGCTGTGCTTGATTTCTTCCTGGCTGGGAAGTGGCATGCTCAGTGATGAAGCCAGCTGGGCACTTGTGCTGAGACCTGGCAAGAAGATCTGTGCTAACCCAGCACACCAAGATGTACCAGCATAGCCAGCCTGGAAAAAAAATCACATCTAGGCAAGTCCCAACCTATGGCTCCAGGCTACTGAGTCAGGAGCAGCAGAAGTCTTAGCAAGAGGGAAGACTTGTTTGGAAGTAGGAAATTAAGTGCCAGGAAGCAAGGAGAAGCAAAGAGCTACAGGTTGGAGAAACCTGTATGACGGTCGGCGGTCGCCAACGTTTGATAAAGTTAAGAAAAAGAAGTGAAGGGAGGGCTTTAAAAAAGGAGGTGAGCTAAACAGGAGAACCATGCAACAGGTTGAATTGCACAACTATCAGGAAGCCAAAGTGGAAGATAGCCACAGCCTAAGAAAGCCGCTTTGAATGCAACAGCGCAGCATGGAAGCACTCAAGAGGTATGCGGAAAGGAGCTTGCAGCAGCCAAAAAGTGGTCTTGTTCTTCCAGGTGCCCAACCAGCCGTTAGGTGGTTGCATAACTGTGCATGCTAGAAGGAAAAGCTAGTGAGGAAATCATGACTGTGTTTATTTAAACGAGAAGGGCATTTATAAGCAGGTGGGATAGTGAGTGCAGTGCCTGTCTAATGCAATACGTGCATCTATACAAACAGGCTTAAAGGCTGAAGGCAGACCCTAAGGCTTGTTGTTGTTGTTGTTGTTGTTGTTGTTGTTGTTGTTGTTGTTGTTGTTGTTGTTGTTGTTCAGTCGTTCAGTTGTGTCCGACTCTGCATGACCCCATGGACCAGAGCTCACCAGGCCTTCCGATCTTCTACTGCCTCCCGGAGTTTCGTCAAATCCATATTGGTTGCATCGATGACACTGTCCAACCATCTCATTCTCTGCCATCCTCTTTTCCTTTTGCCATCAATCTTTCCCACCATCAGTGACTTTTCCAAGGACTCCTCTCTCCTCATGAGGTGGCCAAAGTACTGGAGCCTCAGCTTCAAAATCTGTCCTTCCAGTGAACATTCGAGGTTGATTTCTTTCAGGATGGATAGGTTTGATCTCCTTGCAGTCAAGGGGACCCTCAAGACTCTTCTCCAGCTGTGGTGCTGGAGAAGAGGCTTGATGTATTTATTATTATTTAGCTCTGTGGACTGTTTGTCCTGTGGCCTCTGGGGCCAGATAGCATGAAGGGCTACTAAAGTCCCAGGTTCCCTACCCTTGACCAAAATAGCCTGGGCTCCAGCTGCTGCTCAGAAACACACACAAAAAATTGCTCACTAAAGACCTTTAGATTAGTTGCTGCCCGGCAAGACCTCACTTTTTCCGAAACCAAGAACCATTAAAGCAAAGTGTTCTGCTTATATGCCGCCCCATACTACTTCAAGTAGTCTCTGGGTGGTTTACAGTTTAAGTACAGTATGCAGGCTACACATTGCCCCCCCCCCAGCAAGCTGGGTATTCATTTTACCGACCTTGGAAGGATGGAAGGCTGAGTCAACCATGAGCCTGCTACCTAAGACTGAACCCCAGGTTGTGAGCACAGTTTTAGCTGCAGTACAGGCATTTAACCACTTGTTTGGCAATTGGTCAGTTACAAAGAGAGGTTTTTGTTTGCTTTCTTTGGCAGTTACTTCACGTTCTTCCTCGTTCCGCGATTACGTTTGTTCCGTGACAGTGTTGTTCACAGTTACGTGGTTTTGTCCCAGTTCAGTCCCTGTTTCTGTTTACCCACAGGCATGATTACTTGTCTCGTGACAACTGTTACCTCACATCCTTGTTCTGTGACAAATTCTGAATTTGTCTTGCTTTCTTAACCCTTTTTTAAAATATCGTAAATAAAACTTTTTTCGATATTTCGATTTACTGGTCTTCCAGGATTTACACGTCAATGCTACAGAATTTTCAGTACTTTCATTAGTAAACATTTGGACTGCATGCTGTTTCCCATAGGTAAAGTAATGTTGAATGCCGCTTCAACTGCTGACCACTAGGTGGATACTGGTTGTTGCGTGGCAGGCCGTTACTTCACGTCCCTTGTCTCGGAACAGGAACCGGGAACTAACTGTGACAAGAGAATTCCCCAGCCCAGGGGCAGGTACGGCTTGTCACACTCTGTTCCCTGTTCTGGGGGCGTGGTCGAGACAAGGTTTTGCTGTCGCGCTATGGTTGTGAAGTAAGTTTTTTTTGTACCGGTCCCAAGCGAGACAGTAAAGAAGAGGGACGAATGGGAAGTGAGGTAACGACCTTGCTTTGCTGTTTTTTTTCTGTTCTCTCAGCCATGCAACAGTGAAAGATTTCCATGTCTGAAGGGATCCATTGTAACAGAAGGAAAGATGGGCTTGCCTTAACACGTGATCTGACCTTCCGTCTCAGTTTCTCTAGCTGTAAAGAAGCTTTATCAGTGATAGTAAACAAGATCAGTGGCTCCTAAAAGCGCTCTGAGTATGAAAAGCATGGTAGCTGTTGTTTGTCTGAATATAGTTCCTATCTGAATGTGAAATGCTGCTCTGATTAGCTGACAGAGCTAGTGGAGAGGGACTGGAAATCAAACATGCAGATTGCACAACAGTACCACCAAGACAGAAATTGGGAGATCAATGTCCAGGGTCTCTGACAGAGAACAATGATCAGATAAGTACCCCCACACACCTCCTCCAATAAAGCAGGATTGGCTTACTTCATTTTGGAGTGAGTGAAACAATGCCCCTTACTATCTGAAGGGATTTACTCTCCTGCCGTATAAAATCATTAAGTCTAGAGTCGACCTAACTGCACAATGAGGATAAGAAATCCATTTAGCAAGTAAGCCAGAGGAGCAGCCTCGCCGTTTGAGAGACATTCCGCTAAACAGCTTCAATGCGTCTGTCTGACCTTGAGGGCTGGCTCCAAAGGGACTTGATTGGGTGGGCCAAGAAGGATGAACTGGGTTGACATTTTCCAAAGTGATGCTTTCACAGGTTTCCTATTGATGCTGCCAGGGACACAAACTTGGAGACCACATGGACGTTCTATGAAATTCAAGCACTAATTGCCTTTTTGTTTTTCAAAAACAGTTCAGCAACATTTGCTAAGGATTGCTGTGTGTCCCTCGCCAGTAAGGAGCTGCCTCACTATTTCTTCTGCCATGGGAAAGGCATTGTGGAATTGTAACTGGAAGAAGATTCCTACCTGATTGCGGAAGAGCAATGCCCGCCCTCCAGCACCTCCAAAGAGTCTGTTGTGGAAAGGATCTTGCTCAGGGGAAAGCTGGTCTATGTTTATTTACACCTTTGCTCCCACTAGAACAACACTCTAGGTCAGTGGTGGCAAACCTTCAGCACTGCAGATGTGTTCAACCACAACTCCCAGAATTCCAAGCCTGTATTGCCAATGACAAAGGGCTGTGGGAGTTGTGGTTTAAAACATCTGGAGTGCCGAAGGTTCGCCATTGCTGCTCTAGGTGGTGGAAAGCGTCATTTATTTTATTTTATTTTATTTTATTTTATTTTATTTTATTTGAGTATTTTTACCCTGCCTTTCTCCTTGGAAAAGGACCCAAGGCAGCTTACAGTAATGAGGGACAATATACAGTCCAGTACAATTAAGACATCTTCAAGTCCGAGAACAGGGAATTGAGGAACATCTTACAGCATTAAAAGGCAACATTAAAGCTACAAGAGAATGCAAGCATTTAAAGAGAGAGTAGAAATTCCATGGAATGATGCAGGGTAGACCATCCAAAAGTTATGAGGGATGGAGACTAACATTGAAAACACAGGGTCAGTACAATCACACAAGGGAGATATAAACGCAAAGTTATAGGTCTATGTAATCATTTAGGGTAGATTTCATTCATGAAAAGAATGCAAAGTCCATTTAAAACAGTACTGAATAATTCTGAAGCAAGAGCATAAATATTGTAAGGTCGAGGAGGGGTTTGTTGGATTCTGCATTTAAATGAAAGATCATCAGAGAGAGGAAAATTAAGAGAAGAGGATTAAGACAGAGTCAAATAACTGTTTGTGAACTCAATATTTTCTCAGTGACAACTTACAAGCAGCTAACTTTTTCTTCAGTTTCCTGCCTCCGGAATGAGAGTTTGTACAGATCTCGTTAAAATGTAAAACAAACTCGTACCTAACAATAATTCAAGCCCAGAAATTTATATGAATTGCAGTCCTTGAAAACTGCCCACAGCCAGCAATTTGAAGACAGAAAGAGTTCTGCCTAGCTTCAAAAGTTAGGGTGCTCCCAACACCTCCCACACAGAAAATGGAAGGAGATGGACAACCTAAAACCGAGGAGGCATCTTATCAATGAGCCTGGAAATAAGGATGAAAAGCCCAAATGGAAACGGTCTTTTGAGAAAAGATGTGACATATTGCCTAAGGCAGTGGTGGTGAACCACAGGCAAACAACTGTGGGAACTGTTATCCCCCCCCCCAAAAAAAAAACCCCATCCGGAGTGCCAAAGGTTCACCACTACTGGCCTAAGGACTCAAAGAGTTTGTTTTGGCTGGATGGCACAAACTATTTCACAATCAACCCAAGTGATCACCGTGGGAAGTGGCATCTGTGCAGTCAGGCAGCTTTTGTGATGGTGGAATGACTCTACACAGCACTCTGCTGGCTCTGTAAATACTACCCAAAATGAACTTGATTAGTTTCCTTGCAGTTATGCTGCTCTATTCTCTTTTCCTAGGGGACAAAATTAATGCAGATGATTTACCCTAAATGTATGACTTAAAAATTCTTTTGTCAAACTTGAGGATGTTATAGAACTGACAAGAAAACACAAGTTTCTAAATTACTCTATAAAAAGCCCAGAAACAGGGAAGGAGCCTGGAAGACACATAAATAGGGAAGGGGGAAAGAGGCATATGATGTCATAAAAGCTACCTAGAAACAAAAGAGGGTGACTGACTGTAAACCGCACTTCAGAAGGGTGAACACAGCAAGCAAGAGAGCAAGGAGCAAAATTCCTTGAAAGGTGCATACATAATAAGTAGAGCAGGGGTTCTTAACCTGTGGGTCCCCAGATGTTCCTGGACTGCAACTCCCTGAAGCCTCCACCACTTGCTATGCTAGAAGGAATTTCTGGGAACTGCAGTCCAGGAACATCTGGGGACCCACAGGTTGAGAACCACTGAACTAGAGCTACCCACCAGGAGCTCCCTGTTGCCATCTAGATATAACAGGTAAAGAAAGACAGTTCTTGGTTTCAATGTCCCTCCTAGAATTTAAGAATTGCTTCCATAATGCAACCTAGAAATAAAACCGATAGCCATGGATTCTCTTACAAGGTGGTCTTTCATTGGAGTCTGCAGTGAGAGGACGTTTCTATGCCTAATAAACAAAGCAGTCTCTACCACAAAGCTTGGACACATTCCTTTCTGGAAGATTTAGCAGAACACATTTCACTCCATTCCATTATTTGGAACAGCTGGGTAGCTCCGTGGTTTAGGCCTGTGGCTGCAGAGCCAGAAGTTGGGAGTTCTGTATTAACCCATGGACAGGCTCCTTGGCTTTCATCAGAACATAAGAAAACCCGTGCTGGATCAGACCAAAGGCCGACCTAGTCCAGCTTCCTGTATCTCACAGTGGTTCCACCAGATGCGTCTGGGAGCGCATGAGACTAGATATCTGTCTCCTGATACCACTCCCCTGCATCTGGCCCTTGACGTACCCCGGTTTTAAGCCTGGAGATGATACATCTTCATCAAGGTTTGTAATCTGTGATGGACTTTTCCTCCAGGAATCTGTCCAATCCCCTTTTGAAGGCATCCAGACCAGATGCCATCACCACATCCTGTGGCAGGGAGTCCCACAGACTAACAACACGCTGGGTAAAAAAAATATTTTCTTTTGTCTGTTCTCACTCTCCCAGCCCTCAGTTCGAGTGGATGTCCCCTAGTTCTGATATTTCGTAAGAGGGAGAAGAGAGTCCCTCTATCCACTTTACTTATGCCCTGCATAAAGATACTTCAGGTCCCTTTGGGGCACATCAGTCACCCCACTGCAGCCGATAGCCTGACTCTGGTGCAGAGGGTGCAAGAGGTCAGTATGTATTATCCCAGAGTGCAGGACATGCAACAATGGGCTCAAGTTAAGAGAACCCAGCTTTCAGCTGAATATCAGGAAAACCTTCCTAGCTGTTCGAGCAGTACGACAATGGAACCAATTTTAAAATATTTTATTGTGCAAAGCATCTCCTGCCTTTTATTACTCCCACTTGAATATTACAGAAGAAATATGAGCAAAAAAAGCAACACGACATAACATAAAAATCCGCTCCCTACTTGCAAAAGTATATACATGGATAAATGTGTTATGTACACATATTGCTCCAGGGCAGAATGCAAAGTGCTTTTAACCATTGGAGCCCTAGGGCGTCTCAGATGGACCTTAATCCCTGTGGAGCTCTTAGGTTTTTTTATGAATAATATGGTAATGATGGCCACTCTGAACCCTGGGATTTCAGAAGAATCATCATTCTCCTCAAGTTCTCTTTAATCCTCTGGTATAAAATATGGTATGCTTTGGCTGAAGAACATGCCTTCAAATTAACAAGGAGAATCATATTGCCAATTTATATTTGTTCAAGGGAAATAGCATAAATCATGCCAACAATTGCTACATATTCATGAGGCAGATTATCCTGAGAATTGGCCCGATTGTGCAACTGGCTGTATGTCTAGGGCTGCAACCAGTACCTCATTAATGAGTGGTAATTTGCTTCCATGACTTCATGCAAACATAGATCAGCTAATTATTTGACCAATAAAGTGGAACGCTTTGAATTCATAATGGTGGCTTTAAATTTATTTTTAGGTTGAATATTTTTACCCCACCTTTCTCCTTGGAAAGGGACCCAAGGTGGCTTACAATAATGAGGGACAATATACAGCCCAGAACATTTAAGATATATTCAAGTTAACAACAGGGAATTAGAAGAGGCATCTTAGAACATTAAGAGGTAACATTAAAGCTACAAAGAGCACAACCAAAGAAAAAAATTCCATAATATTGAATTAACATAATAGAGACAACTATGGGAGACCAATGTAAAATTTACAAAAACAGTGAGTTTGAAAGAAAAAATATAAGATGTTTTATAGATGTATATGACACCACAAAAATAGCAAAAAATGTATGGAAATGTTTTGGATTGATGTGGGAAATGTAAAAATAAAGAAGGGACTTTTTATCATATGTGGTGGACCTGTGTTAGAGCAAAGAGATACTGGAAAATGATACATGAGATACTGCAAAAAAAGTTGGGCTATATTGTTCCTTTTAAACCAGAAATTAAGGATGTTAAGATAGAATTTGTTATTGCATACTATTACAATAGCAAGAATTGCATTTACTAAATATAGGAAACTGACTGAAATAGCAACTAGACAAGAACTTTTGGAAAAATTCTTTGAAGCAGCTGAGATGGACATAACACTGGAACTGATAAAGGATAAAGAGCTACAGAAGGCAATGGACCACTGGAAACCACTCTATAAATTTTATGAAAGAGACCTGTGCAGCTAAATAAGTCCAGTAGTATTATGAATTTTATAGCAATTAGTACTAATATATAAACTGTAAAAATAGTACTTGAGCTCTCCTGTTTTTATCCTTAGAATTCCCACCCCATCCACCCTTTTTAGGGAATCCCTGTAGTATGAAAATACACACACTAGAGATGGGCACGACCAGGAAAAATGACGTTTCGAGTTGTCGTTTGTCGGGACGGGTCCGTTTCGGGTCGTTTCCGTTTGTCGCGGAAATTTTCAAAAATTTGTCGTTTCCGTTTGTCGTTTGTGTTGGGGTTGGGGTAAGTGGGCTCTTGGAGGCACCTCTCTGGGTGCCTCTGACGTCTGACCCACTAAGAAGGGAAGGGAAGCGTTTCGCGTAGCCGCCGCGTACCATACATTACATTATGTTAGGGTTGGGGGGTAAGTGGCAGAGGCACCTCTCTGGGTGCCTCTGACTCACTAAGAAGGAAAGCATACTGGCGTACTGGCGTACAGGTTAGGGGTAGGGGTAGTGGGCTCTGGCTGGGAGGCACCTCTCTGGGTGCCTCTGTGACCCACTAAGAAGGGAAGCGTACTTGCGTACGGATCTGGGTTAGGGTTGGGGTTAGGGTAAGGGCTAGGTTTAGGGTTACGGTTAAGGTTAGGGTGGGTTAGTGGGCTGCACCTCTGGGTGCCTCTGACCCACTAAGAAGGACAGTGTACTGGCGTATGGGTTAGAGTTAGGGTTAGGGTTACGGTTAGTGGGCTTTTTATGCCCTCTGGCACATCCAGAAGTCTCAGTCAAAACCTGGCCATACGATTGGTGGAATGGGTCCAAAACTTTGCATGTTCCCATCCCATGGCCAGCCCATCATTGCGCAGGTGTAAAAAAATAAAAATAAAAATAAAAATAAAATAAAATCAATGGAGATGTTTTATTGCAAGAAAAACCCACTGCTGCTACTATAAAAAATCAGGCATTTAAAATACCTAATTTTCAAATGTTTCTGTGGTGCTTTGGTGGGTTTTTGGACCACGATTTAAAAATAAATATTGTGGTCGCCATTTTGGATCCCCCCCACCGCATGGCAAATGGAGACGACGAGGATGCCCCCCCCCAGCCTGGTACCAGCAGCCCAGGACAGGGGGGGGAAGGCCGGGGACCCTCCCAGAAACCACCCCTCTCTGGTAGGTGCCCTCACTGAGGCAGGCATATTTTTGCCTGCTTTTTTGGCCGGGAATCAGGTTTTTTTTTTAAATTTTTAAAACTTTTTTTCTGTGCTGCTTGGCATCGCGCGATTGCCGCAATGCCATGAACGACAACGAAAAATCAGACCCAATTTTTCTTTTTCGGGTCAGGTTCGAGCTGGAGCGGAGTAATTCTTGTTACCGTTACCCGTTACGTAACGAGAACGAGAACCAAAAACGGAAACAAGAATTTCGCCGCTCCGTGCCCATGTCTAACACACACACACACACACACACACACACACACACACACACACACTTTTTCCCAGTAGGTCTGCAAATGGATTTACGAGATGCATTTGGACATCTGCCTGTGGTTCACAAAGTTAATCTCTTCCATCATAAAAATTATCTCACAGGTATTTTTTTAACATGCCTGGATTTGAGATGGTCATACGTTGCAGATCCACGTTAGGCTGTACTTTACAACAGCCCATGTTTGGTACGGAAAGGAATCCTGATGATCCCAGACTCCAGGGGAACACGCCAATATCATCGTTACATGGCAGTGTTTGCACATGTGTAGAGGCATCCATAAGGCATGGGGGTGGAAGGAATCAATAACTGTGGTAATCTTATGGAGTGTGATGTTTCCACTTCGCTTATCAGAATTAAATTAAACAGCCATGCCTGTTGTTTCCTAAGTGGGTCAGTTGTGAAACAATCCAGTTTTGTGCAAGTCCCTGTTTGCGATGTTGCGAAAAAGCATCATCTGCTTTCCCCTGAAAATTCTTCATACTCTTTAAAAACTATGTGAAAGGAAGCCTTAAATTGTTATGTAACCAAGGAAGTTAAGTTAGATATGGGAGAAATTAAATGCAGCCAGGACAAGCTCCACTTCAATATGTAAGCTCCTCAAGTTTAAATCCACCAGGAATCAAAGGGGAGAGGTGTCAAACTAAGTTAGAATGCCTCAGTCCTGACAAGAGCAATGCGGTTGGGATTAACCTTACAGGTTAAAGTCACCTGCATGCAGGATTAGGAGGAACAAACTGGACAATCTAGATATCAAGTCTGGAAGTAAAAAAAAAATCATATGCCTACAGGGTATTTTATAAAACTGAGCAGCAGTAAAAAAGATTTTTTAAAAAGATGTGGTTCTAACGAAGCACCAAGGACATTGAGTTCATCTAGCTAACTCTAACAAATCCCTCCCTCTGCTGAGAATTTCAGCTTCTTCATTTGTCCATGAACTAAAAGAACTGAAATAAGTCTGCTTGGATGGTTCTGTTCTCATACAGATCTTTCGCAATTTGGCCCCAGAGATTCTGCACCATCAGTAAGATGCGCAGATAGAGCTGGGCAAATGTTAGATTGTTAACACACCCAATGGCTATGAATCGGTGACTTTCAATGGTTTGGAGGCTTGGAGAACCTGGTCATAGGTACAAGGCTCATGAAAAATCCTTCTTAAAAGTAGAGATGTGAAGGCCCTGAAAAAAAAAAACAGAAAAATTCAGGAAAAAAACCCCATTTTTTCCATTTTTCCTGAAATCTTTTGGTTTTCCCCCCAAAAAATTGAAAACATAAAAAAGATTATGAAATGTTTTATTTTAACATGATGAATAAAATATTTTTTATTTTATTTTAAGACAGGGTATTCTAATATTTTCCAAATTTCTAAATAATATGCATAGTATCAGATTATTCTAATTTCTGTGCACTGGTGACAAGCAAGTCCTAGGTTACAAATTGAACTCTCCAATACAAGAATAAGATGCATTTTCCCTTTAATTAGGAAGTGTTGGTATTGTCACAAGAAAAAGAAAAGTTTCACTTTTGTTTTTGCATGTGGGTGGGTGGTTTTGGTTCTGTTCTGTCCTCTTCACTAGGCCTCAAAGAAAATACAGAGCAACAAAAATGATTCTGATTAGATTTCATGCCCATTCATTGAATTACTAAAGTAACAGAATGACATTCAAGCTGTAAAAAAAGGGTGGGGAGTGCTAATGTGGCATTTTGTTACCTGAAAATTTCCATTTTTTTCCAGAAAAAAAACTGGTTTTTTTCCGAGCTTCAAAATTTCCAGAAATTTTACATCTCTACTTAAAAGGCATCCCAACATTTCACCCCAGCCACATTACTCTATAATGTGCCACAAGACAATAAACCTTAAAAACTGATTAGTTGCAGCTTATCAACTGGTGTATAGAAACATATCTTGTTCTCACATCATTTTTCTTCCAGAGGATGCCATTAGAGCAGTGGTTCTCAACCTGTGGGTCCCCAGATGTTCCTGGACTCCAACTCCCAGAAACCCCTTCCAGCACAGCAAGTGGTAGAGGCTTCTGGGAGTTGCAGTCCAGGAACATCTGGGGACCCCACAGGTTGAGAACCACTGCATTAGAGTGATAAGTTTAAGATGTTTCTTTAAAAATTGCCAATGCACCAACTGATAAGTTTAGGTGGTTCCTCAAAATTGCCATGCTGAGGGTTAGTTATATAGCAAGGGCTTTATTAGACATTCACAGAAATACAGAAATATAAAAAGTATATAGCAAGCCAGCATAACAAAACACAGATATGGTTAGCAGAAATTCTTAAGCCTATTGCTTAAGGGTTCAGAGCGGCCTGGGTCAATCCATTGCACAGATCACACCCTGCTGGTCTGGACAGGGTTCAAATGGTTTCCCATGATTTTTATACTCTTCTGTATGGTCACTATGATCTCAGACTGACGTTATCTTGTACGCCCCTACACGTGCCTGCTGCTTGCATGTGTTCTTGGCTTATAGGCATTTGGCCGTCAAAGCCAGAATGGCCTGACCCTATTTCTCAGTTTGTTTGATAGTTCAAGTTGGTTCCTTATTCCTGGCTAACTGCCAAATGTTGTTCTCAGCAAAATGACACCCCCTCAATGTGTGATTATGCCAAGTCTTGCTGGGTCACTGAGACCTTATGATTTGTCAGCACATTCGGGTCTGGTAATATTTTAATGCTTATAATAATTTTGACTTTTCTCATGCTTATAAAATCATATCAAGAGGATGCTACATTTTAGTTTAAATACATACTACCTCACTCCCTACGAATGCCCACACTGACATCAGTGCAGATTTTTACAGACCTCCTCTTCTGACAATACAATTCATATAAGAATAAGAAATGAGATCTCATCTGGGATTGAAGACATTGCTTGTGGTTTTCACCTTCAGTCTACATGTGGCCACCACTACTCTCCTGCACCTCTGTACCACAACCCCTCCTACCCGCACAGACAGGATTCCATTCAAGATATCACAGCTTGGTTTTGAATGGTCTTGCAGTAACACAACAAACTACAATGTCCATCCTCATGCCAGTAGCCAAAGAACCTGGGACCTTCTCTATCTTCCTATGGGGGTGTTCATTCAGGCCAGAATGGACACAGAAAAAGAACAGGATGCAGGCAAAGAACACCCCCATGCAAGGGGAGGAATGGGTGGAAATCCCTAACTGTGTCAGAGGAGTTGAGAGAGAGAATCATCTAGATGTGTAAAAGTGGGGCTCCATTAGGACATGTTAGGATGTGATGCTTTCATTACAGACCAAAAAACAAGTTATGTATGTCTAAAAGATTTTATCCAGCACCTTCCACTTTTATTTTTATTTTTATTTTATTTTTGGGAGGGAGGGACAAAAACATAAGCAGTAGACTAGATAAACATGAACAAATCAGATTTTGCTTTCCTTTTTCAGTCTGCCCTTCCCTGCAGTAAAAAAAAAAAGGTAAAGGTCCCCCCTGTACTTGCGTGTTAGTTGTATCTGACTCTAGGGGCAGAGCTAATCTCCCTTTCCAAGCCAAAGAGCCAGTGTTGTGCAAGTCCGTGGCGATGTGGCTGGCATGGTCGAACGCATTTCTGCTAACGGAACACTTTTTACCTTCTCGCTTTTTACGGTGGTACCTATGTAGCTACTTGCATTTACATGCTGGGGTTAACAGCAGGAGCTCACTCCACTGCATGGCACCTGGGTACCTCTCATTAAACTTACCCATAGGCAAGGTAGTTGCTTGGACTTCTCATTTTGGCTTACGTGCAACCTCTCCGTTTGTTTGGCTTTTCATCCCACCCACCCCCACCTTTCCACCCCCACCCACCTTTATTTTCTGTCCAGGAAGTGAGGAAAGCCCTTTCCCAGAACCTAAAACGCACAACAAAACTGTAGCACTCTTCTCCCCTACCCTTTACCATAATATTCCCTCTTTTCCTCCCTCTGTTAAGAGTTTTGGATTTTCATCTTCTTGTTATGCTTTATCTCTTTTTTTCTGGGGAGGGGGGCATCTTCTCTTTCTTTATGAAGCAAAGTGTGCTGTTTATATACATTGCCCCCATGATGCTTAGATCACTCTCTGGGCGTGCAAGTTAATTCTGCAGACTATACTTTGTCCTATCCTAGCCCCCACAACCTGGGCACTCCATTTTACCCACCTAAGAAGAATTGTACCAAAGAGCTGCCTAGATGCCCTGAGCACATCTGATCTCGCCTGCTTTCAGAAGCTAAGCAGGGTCGGCCCTGGTTAGTACTTGGATGGGAGACCACCAGGGGATACCAGCTGCTGTAGGCGCCTGGAGTAGGAACTGGCAAACCACTCCAGTATACCTGCCTAGAAAACTCCATGGACATGGAGTCACAGAGGGTTGGTCACGACTATAATGACACAACACAAGAAGGATGGAAGATTGAATGAACCTGGGGACTCCTTCAGAACTGTTGTGCAAGCGCTGGTGATCTCGAGAATAGATTATTGCAATGCCCTCTACATGGGGTTGCCCTTGACTCTCCTTCGGCGATTGCAGCGGGTCCAAAATGCGGTGGCCAGACTGGTGGCGGGTGTGCGTCAGTTTGACCACATCACCCCAGTCTTGGCCCTCCTGCATTGGTTACCCGTTGCATCCCGAATCAGATTCAAGGTCCTGGTTTTAATTTATAAAACCCTCCATGGCCTAGGCCCTGACTACCTGGCAGAGCAGATCTCCCAGCAGTCAACTTCGGCCCGACCTACCAGGACGTCGTGGGCGCACTCCCTACGGGTGGCCACACCCAGGGAGGCTCGGAAAACATCCACTCAAAGTCGAGCCTTCTCTGTGGCTGGCCCCACCTTATGGAACCATCTTCCTAGTGAAGTGCGCCTTGTAGAGTCCCTGCCAGCCTTTAGGAAAGCTCTAAAGACCATGCTTTTCCGCGAGGCGTTTGGTGACTTAGGTTGATTTTTTCCCTGCCATCTGCCCGCTGTTTTTATATTATTAGCCTGAGTAGTTTCTTTGTTTACTGTTGTTGTGTATTGTGTTTGATTTGCCTATATGTTCCATTGTTGTAAACCGCCCGGAGTTCCTTCGGGAAGACGGGCGGTATATAAGCTAAATAAATAAATAAATAAATAAATAAATAAATAAATAAATAAATAAATAAACCTTGAGCCAGCTACCTGGGACTGAACCCCCAGGTTGTGAGCAAAGTTTTGGCTAACATATGGCAGTTTAACCAATGAGCCATGAGGCTCTCTATGATTTGTGAGTCATTCTTCTCTTCTCTCCCCCCCTCCCCAGTCAATGTGCTAGGTCTGTTGATACAGCTGTGGGTCTGCCATCAGGAAAAATCTTGCAGCCTCAAAAAGCAAATTAGCTCTTAATTTCCTCACCATTTCTTTTTACTTTACAAGAGTTCCAGGCCTAATTGGGCCTTGTGTCTTCCTCTTATGTCTGAGGAAGAGGATTTGCCCATGAAAGCTCACATAAAAATCTAGCAATTAGTCTTTAAGGGGTCTTCTTTATATATACACTGTATATATTTGGTTTTTTTCCTGATATGCTAGCACAGACTAACATGACTGCCTCTTCTAAGACCCTAGAGAGGTATTGCTTCAACAAACCTCAGGAAGGAAAAGAGAGAGAGAGAGAGAGAGAGAGAGAGAGAGAGAGAGAGAGAAGAGAGAAGAGAGAGAGAGTGTGCGTGTGTACACAGTAGACTTCCTTCATTGTCCTGATAGCTCAAAACATCTCCCTGCCTTGGCAAAAGCATGTTAATAGAGTTGGATAAGATAAGAAGAGCCTGTGGTAATGTGATTGGAGAGTGTGGATGGCCTCTCTAACCTGAAACAGTGCTCCCAAGATATGGCAACTGATACCAAATGCCTAGCCTTGTCATAGTAATCTCCCAAGGAAAGAGAGACACCCCCCACACACACCATTAGCACTCAAATCAGCCTGTCCCATTGTTGAAGAGCTTTAGGGAGAAAGTTAATACTTAACTTTCAGACTCCACTCTTGGCTTTTCTTTAACCCAATCTCCCCTTCTGCTCCTGGCCTCAGGTTTTACCATTTTTTCTAGTATGCTTTCAGATATTTTCCACAAACTAAAACAAAGTTGAACAGGCCCTCCTCTCCTCCTCACTAACCCTACTAGACTCAGCATCTTTACTTTATTTTTCATCCTTTTCTCGGGCGGCCAAGTGTCTCTGTGTAGCAACTGTCATCCAAACACTCTGCAGCCTTGTCTACCTCTTCCTGGAGCCAATGACACCCACAGTGCTAACAGTAGCAGTTCTGCCTTCTGTTGACCAGGTGCCACTAGAAATAAGTATTTCTAAGAAATTCTCCAAGATACGCTTGCTTTTTTGGGGGGGGGGTAGCTTTTCTGTTGATCTCACAAAACAGGTTATTTTCTTTTATTGGTTTGTTTTTCTTGCATGTAGCCACCCTTCACCATGAACAACAACAAAAGAGCTTATGTCAGGTCAGAAAACCCATGAGCAATCAGATAAAAAGAGCAGCACAGTGGCTTCTCATTTGGTAGTGCCAAAGAACAGTGATGGTGAACCTTTTAGAGACCGAGTGCCCAAACTGTGATTCAAAAACCCACTAATTTTCTCACAAAGTGCCAATACAGCCATTTAACCTGAGTACAGGTGGCTGTGAAGGGGCGATGTCGGGTGCCCACAGAAAGGGCTCCGAGGACCACCTTTGGCTCCTGTGCCATAGGTTCACCAACACTGGTATAGAATATCTTGGGAGGGGAGAGAGGAGGCTGAAAACCACTATAGCCAATGTTGTAGTATCCATGAGGTGTGTGTGTGTGTATGTATGTAATAGTGTAGTATCCATGAGGTGTGTGTGTGTGTGTGTGTGTGTGTGTGTGTGTGTGTGTGTGTGTGTGTGTGTGTGTGTGTGTGTGTGTGTGTGTGTGTGTGTGTGTGTGTGTGTGGACAGACCGACAGACAAACAGACCAGCAATGTCCTTGTGTATTCCCTAACAATAATTCAAGTCAATTCTGACTTGGGGTGATCCTTTTCAGTGTTTTCCAATGTAGAGAATACCCAGAAGTGATTTATCACTATAAGAAGCCTGTCTACCGGTGTACTGTGGTCTCCAGGGCAATTATATGTAGGTTCACACAGCCTGGCTCTATTTGGAGCAGGTACAATGAGGAATCCCAGCCTTTAGCTCTTCAGCCAGTTACTCACTCAGCTCTTAATTTCTATAGGATAAATAGGCAAAGGAAACAACAGCGGGTACAAATCTGTCATCAGAAACGGAACTGTTCAGAAAGCAAAGGAGGGAGGCTTCAGCCTCTCAAGGTAGTCTTCTCCCTGGCCTCAGGGTATTTATTCTTGAACAAAAGAATTTCAGAGACAGAGAAATAAGAATCCACCAAGAGGTTTAACTCTTCCCTCCGTGGCTTGAAAAGAGATGAAAAGATTTTATCACATAACAGGCATGAATCAATTCCTCTTTGTTTGGCTTTCAAATCCCTCCAACTCCACTGATTTCAGGCTGCTGCCACCCACGGGGAAACATGTGTACAGGTTAACACTTGTATGTATCTGATGAAAAGAGCCACAGTACACAGATATTTAAGCCAAAACAAAGAGGTGGTAATCTTTAAGATGCTTTGATGTCCTTCATTTCACACACTAAGCAATCATGTTTTTGCTATGGTTGTTCAGTTTGTTACATTTACGTTTCACCTTTCCTTTATTAAGCTCAAGCTAGTCTAGACATCGCTTCTGAAATTTGCTAAAATTAACAAAGCTCTTTTAAAAAAAGGGAAAACAGGGCACACCAGGAGAGAAAACCGATTTATGTTGATAACACTGTTTTATTGTACTTTAAAAGGAGTTACAAAAAGTGATCTCAAAATCAACCAGTCTGGGCAGGAGGGGCTCTGAACCTTACCGTCCCTCCCCATTGCCTAGAAACCCAATGGGACTCTTTGCCAAGAAAAATGTTATCTCATTCTTTCCAGCTATTGCAAAGAAGTTTCACATGCACCCTACAACAGGCTATAGAGCAGACCTGAATCATCATCATCATCATCATCATCATCATCATCATCATCATCATCATCATCATCATCATCATCATCAAATTATCACACAGCAGACAAGATAACTACGCTGGATTTTGTATTACAAATCACAAGTTAAATACTTCCCAAGCGTTTAGGACTATGTGATGTATCGGCGAATTATGCGAGCAGATCCCAGTAAGGTAGCTTTCTGCAGCTGACTGATGGTGACTTTGCCAACTCCAATTTCTTCTAAATACTTGCTTAGCTCTTTAGGCCCCGCACCCAGCGTGCTGATTACCACTGGGACCACCTGTTTGGTTTATGCCAGAGCCTCTGAAGTTCAGATCCTGATATCAGGTAATTTTAAGTTGTTTCTCAGTGACTCTACTATCACCTGGTATAGCAATATCAATGATCCACAGTTTTTTCTTCTCCATAATCACAATATCTGGGGTATTATGCTCCAAAACCCTATCTATCTGTATTCGGAAGTCCCAAAGTAATTTTGCATGCTCATTTTCAATTACTGTACTTTTTCAGGCTTATTATCTCACCAGTTTTTTGCTATGGGAAGATGATAGCTGTGACACAAATTCCAGTGGACCATTATTATTATTATTATTATTATTATTATTATTATTATTATTATTATTATTATTATTATTATTATTAGTAGTAGTAGTAGTAGTAGTAGTAGTAGTAGTAGTAGTAGTAGTAGTAGTAGTAGTAGTTAATTTTTTTAATATATATACTGCTCTATTATTGATTTTCATTGTATTATTGTAAACCTCCAGGAGATTCCTTTAGGGGGACAGGTGGTAAATAAATAAATAAAAATAAATAAATAAAATAAATAAATAAATAAATAAATAACAATTTGGATGATGATGACGTTGCTTGGCTTTTAATCCACAGCTTTCTCTTCCTCTCTCATTCAAAACCCAAAGCTGAACAGCTGAGCGAACAACCGGACCTAGTTCCTGAGCCTGACCAAGAGGCACTGGGGGCACAGTTCCTCCTGCAGAACCATTTGTACACCTTGAGGGCAATGGAGGAAAGGAACTCCTATGCCCTTTTAGGGTCTGGCAAAAAATAATAAGCTCTTAGATGGACTCTGGCCCAGTCACTTTCATTCACGAGCCGACATCTGGCCGGTGTGTCTGGGACACCCGAGGCAAGCAAGCACCGAAGTCCAGCTGGCTACGGACTTCTCTATTGAGCCACTTTTGTCTCCTATGGCCCATAACTGACCTGAGCCTGGAGCCCACAGTGTGGAGCCAATTCATCCCCCACTCAACCCACCCTTGTTGACCTCGTTCACCTTCCCAAGCATCCAAGAAGGGCAACTCTGTTGAAGAGCCAAGCACCGTGAAGGCACTTCCTGTCCTGGGGAAGTTGAGAAAAGTCCGTAGGCGTTGTAGGGTGGAGCGGAGAGATGCTTAATAACGGATGAGGTCATCTTGAGCTGGAGCGCGATTCCTCCCAAGTGCTGAAATAGAATGTGGGGGTGGTGGAGAACAGCTTCCCCCCCTTCCTTCCTGATCTAATTTCCAGGGATCAAGCGTCCTGCCGTCCATCTCTTATACACTGATCGCCTTGGGGACATCCTGCCCCAGCCCATAGCGGGACAGCCTTTTCAGCTCCGATCCCTACAGCTGCAATGGCTTAATCAGAAACAGAACCCCAGGAAGCCTCTATCAGCGGCGCATCCACTGAGGCTGCCCTGGCCACAGAGAACAACAGATGGTTTTTGTGGCTGGGTTAAGATTTGGGAAGTGGCTTTGGGAAAGAGAAGAATAGAGGGAGGAGAGGGTGGGAGGGAAAGCAGGGAAGGTTCTTTCCGGACTCATCCAAGAGGCCATGAGTTAGAGAAGCTGGACAAAAAAAGATTCAGCCATCGGGTGCTTTCCAGACAGACCGCACATGGTTGGGCGATTGTGATAATGACTAGAAACGTCCTTGGTGTGTGCGTGCGTGTGTGTGTGTGCGTGTGTGTGTGTGCGTGTGTGTGTGTGTGCGTGCGTGCGCGCGCGCGCATGCGTGCATGCGCACGCACATGCATGTGTGCTCACTGGGAAGCAGGGAACAAGGAGAAATGCATCTCAAAGGGACCAGAAAGGGGGGGGCAGCTGACTTGAACTGCAGCTTTATGAGTGCCTAAATCAAACAGATAAGGGGGAAATCCTAATGGCCATGATCTACCTGGGGACTTTCTGGTCATCTAGCTGGGGACTTTTTTTTTTTAGCAGGAGACCAGATTTTTCCGAGAATGCAGAGTCACCTGATCATTCTAAAAGAAGAGAAGGAGTGAAACAAAGGGCGTTTATACACGACCCCTAAGCTCCGCCGCAAATGGCTGCAAGGTCCGGACCTTAAAAATGTTTACCCACCAGCTCCGGACTTTGCAGACAATTAAGTGCGACCCCACCCACTTTAGCGCGACCCAGAGCAGTTTTCTTGTACCTGCTTTTTGGATGTGACAAATATTTGATCCGGTGTAAGGATAGTGAGTGTGGGGCTCTCCTGGCTTCTGTTTGTTGATTTTCTGCCCCCTGCCCCCCCGCCCCTTTAAGAGATCTGAATGCTGCCGGGAACAAAACGGAGGTAAACCGGTATTCTTTTCTTTCTTTTTTCTCCCTCCCTCAGGCAGCCAGCAACCAGGAAGTGCGGAGGGGGGTGGGGACAGAGGAAGAGTGATGAACCCTTAAGATCTCTGGTCCGAATTTAAGTGGCCAGCGGATCTTAGGGGTCGTGTAAAAAGGCCCAAATTGAGAAGCGGGCCCAAGCTGCCTTTAACCAGTTCTCTGCCTTCCCAGAGGCCGCCGTGCCGGCAAAATCCAAGAGACCAATGGCTCTAGACTGAGCTTTATTCCCATGAGAAATCCACAGGAACCCAGGCCTCCCTTGCCACTGAACATAATCATGTGGCTTGTTTCTGTTCCTGACATTTGGCATGCCTGTTGACGAGCAGCTAAAACCAAAGCAACTCTTTAACATAGTGCCAAGAGCATGGAAAACCAAGTCCTTATATCACTATTATAGCAGCCTATGACAGCATCACCCATAGTCTTCCTTTGCTAACTAGATCACATGCTTCACGTGTCCTTCAACAAGTGGTGAAGTCACAGACTTTCACTTGTCTCATGGAGAGGAAAGGAAACAGCCTTCACCTACATACCATAAGGCTAAGATAGTATATGACTGTCATATTTTAAATACTTGAGTTCTGCTATATTCTACTAGCCCAGTGGTTCCTAGACTTGGGTAGTCCAGGTGTTCTTGGACTGCAGAAACCCTGGCCAACACGAGATGTTAGCAAAGGCTTCTGGGCATTGTAGTCCAAGAACACCTGGGTTACCTGAGGTTGGGAACCACTGTTCTAGTCGGACCCACCATATTTGCAGTGATCTGTTCTACAATGTCTGAAACTGGGGCTAGTAGCGAACCCCATATACCACATACAAGGAAGTGGCATAAAGGCCACAAGATCCACCCACTGTACGTAGGTTTAAAAAAACTATGCATACCAATCTTGCAGATACAGGGGTCCTGTTGTATTACTGAATATAATTCAGCAGTGAAAAAGGAGATGAAAGATCAGGAGACAATACAAACATGAAAATTTCAGCTGTGGATATAAAGTTTGTTTGTGTTAAGATTAAGGACTATGCTTTTACTTTTCTAGGTTCTAAAACAGGGGTCCTCAAAGTTTTCAAACAGCGGGCCGGTCCACCACGCCCCAGACACCACTGGGGGCTGGACCACAGTCCAAAAATAAACGGCCAACATGGAAAAAGGGGGGAGGGAGTGGGGGAACTTGCCATAGCCCTCCCACTTTGAATGCCCCACTAGCCAACAAGCTAGATCAGCATGCTGATCATCTGGGCGGTAGTTGGGGGGAGTGGGAGAAGCGACATAGCCCACTGCTTTGAACTGCCTCGGCAACAGAAGCAGCTGCTGAGGCTGGTTTGCTCGCAATGCAGGTGGTGGTGGTGGGGTTGCAATTGATCCCAGGGGCCGGATTCAGGACCTTGGGGGGCCGCATCCGGCCCCGGGGCCTTGGGTTGAGGACCCCTGTTCTAAAAGATTAGACAACTCTTCAGTGTCCAGTAGCTTATCAGTCAAAAGAACCACGATCTGTTTAAGAGAAAGTTTGTTCAGCCATATACATATTCTTGTATATTTAACATGGACGCTGCCTGAGAAGTCCCTAGATGGGCAAGGTATACAGTAGGACCCCCGTATCCACTGGTTCATTATCCACTGATTCAGTTACCCACAGTTGGCAGAGGAAAAAAATTAATAATTCAGCAGCCACAAAGCAAGCTGTAAAGCAAGCTCTTGTCACAAACAGCAGCTGTAAAGCAAGCTATTGTCACAAATAGCATATGTAAAGCAAGGTACTGTCACAAAACAGCGGCCATAAAGCAAGGTACTGTCTCAAAACAGCAGTCATAAAGCAAGCTACTGTCAGGAAACAGCAGGCTGGGGTGGGTGGGCAGGCGTTCTCTCTTATCCACGGTTTTCATTATCTGCGGGAAGGCCTGGAACCAATCCCCAGTGGATAGAGGGGTCCTACTGTATAGAATCAAAATGTGTGTGCATGCACTTCTGCATAAGCACACACATGAGTGCATATACCTACAGGGTTTTGTGTGTTATGAGTTTTCCCTAAGTCCATGCTGAGTTGAGGATAACATCAGCTTAATGTGTACTGACAGTGAAAAAAAAACATGAGTTTAGTGCTAGGACATCTACTGGCACAACACCTATCTACGTATTTCTGTTCTGGTCACATATGCTATCCCACAGCCATAGAGGAAGGAAGGCAATAGCTCAGGTAGAAGAGCTCTTAGTTTGCATTTGCAAATCCCTGATCTTTCCAGGCAGCAAAAGGTTGTTCTTAAACCTTGGAGAGCCACTTCGGTCAAAGCAGCTGGAGCACAGAGTAATGGGCACGTAAACGTTGACCGGACATGAAGCAGCTCTTTACATTCCTGTGTCTAAAAGAACAACTAAAATGAACAGGAGGCTAGGAGGAACCTTAAGCATTTGGAATTTTCTTTTAGCTAAGGGATGGAGCAACGAAGCCGAGATGCAACTGTTGTTCTTCTGTGCCGTCAAGTTGCTTCTCTGACTCATGGCGACCCTATGAATGAGCGAACTCCAAAATGTCCTGCCCTCAGTTGCTCCACTCAACTCTAGTAAAGTCAAGCCTGTGGCTTCCTTAGGGAGTCAATCCATCTCCTATCTGGTCTTCCTCTCTTCTGGCTGCCTCCCACCTCTGCCAGCCTTACTCTCTTGTCTTCTCCAAAGAATCCTGCATTTTCATGATATCCCCCAAGTAGGACAGTCTCAGCTTCATCACAGACACAACAGAGGTTTATGACCTGTGTACAGGACCGGTGCTAGGTTTTTTTTGCGCCCTAGGCGAGGGGCGGGGGGCGGCGGGTGGGGGGGCGGTGGCGGGCAGGTGGCGGGGGACGACGACGGGCGCGGGGGTGGATGACGATGGGTGGCGGGCGGGCGGCAGGCAGCGATGGGGGTACGATGACGGGCGGCTGGTGGGCGGTGGGGGGACGGACAGTGGTGACCAGCGACGGGGGGGGGGCAGCAGGCTGTCCAGCGCCCTCTCTCCATTTTGGCGCTCTAGGCAACTGCCTAGTTTGCCTTAATGGAAGCGCCGGCCCTGCCTGTGTAGAAATACAGACAAATTTCTCTCCCTCCCCATGATGAGCTGTAGGTTGGGCAAGCAGAAGGGAGCATGCCTTAATGTATTTTGTAAGTAGCTTGTACTTGGTTTTGAAGAGCTAGTAACTTGGGCTAGAACCGCCCACCCCACCAATGAGCCAGGAAGATCACTGGGTGACCTTGGGCTGGTTTCTGTTTCTCTGTTGGTCTGGCATACCTCACAGGGTTGCTATTTGTATTAAATGGTGGGAGTGGGTGTTGGGAAGGGAGCCACCGTGAGCTCACTGGATGTAGACTGTGGGTTGTGAATCTAGGGACACTATAGATAGGTATGGCTATAAAAACAAATTGGACCGATGTATGGCGGATGCTGCGATGATTAGTCCTGCCAGTCACATGATACCTGTACATTCAGAGGTAGTCTGCCTCTGAATGACAGGTTTGGGGGGAACAGAGTGCAAAAGACAGCTGCTGCCTCCATGGTTGGTTTTGTAAATTCCTTGGGGTCATCTGGACCCCAATCTCTGGAAACAAAAGTCAGGGTTATAAGAACTTCCTCTTCATCAAAGATTTCTTTTCTAGTCTAATTTAAATCTACAGGCAAACTACAGCATCTTTGTTAAAATTGCCTAGCAAATAAAGAGTGGATGATTTATTAGATGGATTTAATTTCTATATAGGATACAGCCTGTTTCCAGGTCCACGGATCCACAGTGGATCACAAATACAGTGGTACCCCGACTAAAGAGCAGCTGGACTTAAGATCAATTCAACTTAAAAGTGGAAAACTGTTGGCATTTTAACTGTCACCTTACAAACTTTAGATATGGTCTGCTCGACTTACAAATATGTTTTTATTTTTTTATTTTTATTTTTAGATAGGTACCCCAACTTAAGAGTAGTTCAACTTAAGAGCATGCATTCGGAACGGATTAAATTCATAAGTCGAGGTATGACTATAGTTTATTTTTATTTATTTATTTGTACAGCTTATATGCCACCCACTACCTAAAGGTCAATAACAGCCAATAAAACATATAACAAAGTTTTAAAACTACTAAAAAAATGAAAAAAATGCTTAAAGCAACTCAGGAGAGAAAGGAAACACACACACACACACACACACACACACACACACACACACACACACACACAGAGAGAGAGAGAGAGAGAGAGAGAGAGAGAGAGAGAACACCTTGCAACGCAGAGAGCACCTTGTGCTGAGAATATTGGCACAGCTCGTGTTGCACCCCTGTGAAGAAAAGCTGTGTATTCCACTTAACACTTTGGCCTGTGTAGAAGCTTCATCCAATCCACTGTTCTCTCTAGCTGCGTAGAGGAGACGGTGGCATATGGCCTCTTCCCACTTCCCACCCCACCCCCTGCCCTCACTGTGAGACAGATGACAGACAAGCAGCCCTGCTGCTTTCTATAGGGTCTTACCCTAAGGAGACCTCACTGCTCCCTGAAATCCTCCAGAGTGCCAAAAAAAGAAAGAAAGAGGGGAAATAAAGCCACAAGACAAAAAAAAACAGGAATATTTACCTGCCTTTTCCAGGATGTAGGAGCCTCTGGGCTGGGCAGATCATGAGTTCTGCCCAGACATGCAAAATGCAGCAACACCACACAAAGGCAAGGAAAGTGAACAAAGGCATGCTGCCTTGCACCAAGAGTGACAATGTGTCGCTCCAGACCAGTCCTGTCTTTCATCAGGAACAAAGAACCTATGGCTCTCTAGATGGTGGCGGACCCGCTATGGCCATTGGGGACGATGGGAAGTGTAGCCTCAAGTAGGAAGGGTCCAGGGAAGCCCTACCGGACTCTACTCTGAGAAGCGACCGGTCCTCAAGGTGTCCAGCGCAGGCTCCGTCCCAGCCTTGCTGCTCAAAGCCCTTCTAGCTGGAGATGTTAAGGACTGACCTCAGGAGCTTTGGCAAATGCCTTCCGTCTCAGCCCTTCACCCAGGGGACTGTTCACCGCATGCGCAGGAGGGAGGGGAGAAAGAAAGCCAAGGCAGAAACCTGCCCGCATCCACGACGCACAATAAAACTCAGGAAAAGGCACAGAAACGTCTCGGGCAAAAGGAACAACAGGAAACAGAAGGAAAGTGACTGAAGTCTCGAGACAACACCAATTCAGGATCAAGGAGGAGAAGACCCACCAGGCTAGTGAACCAGACAAACAAAAGGACACCTTTCCCCGGACAGCTAACACCAACGACAACTACTAAAAAATAAAATCCATTGCTTCGGGATGTTTTGGCAGCCTCCATCTAGCTCAGAATGTAAACGACGTGACACCCAACCCCAGGTTTGCCTTTCTCACTCAAACTATTTTCCACTGTATAGTTTTTAAAAAAAAAAAAGCTCAGGGGGTGACAGGCTGAGCACAAAAGTGGCTCAAAGGGAACAGTCAATCTGCTTTCGTCTGTGACATATACCTTTTGTTGTGTTTTCGAACCAGCAACAGGCACCCGACAAAATGACTCAAAATACTGAGGTCAAGGAAGAGAGTAAATACAGCCTGAGTCAAATAGCTCCAATCTTTGATAGCTCTTTGAGTGATCAGAGTAATTTTGCTGTGCTGTGAGTATGCCTCATCTGTAGCTATTACTGTATATACTCGAGTATAAGCCTAGTTTTTCAGCCCTAATTTTGGGCTGGAAAAGGGGGTCCTCGGCTTATATGAGGGTCAATACTTTTAGCCACTGAGGCAAGTTTGGGTCAGTGGCTAAAAGTCATTTTAAACATTGTGCGCCACTTCTCCTGACACCCCATGTTTAAAATGACTTTTTAAAAGGTCATTTTAAAACAATGTTTAAAATAACTTTTAGCCACCAACTCAAGCACTTGCCTCGGTGGTTAAAAGTCATTTTAAACATCACACACACACACAGCTCACAAAGGAGGAGTTGCCAGGCCCTGCTGCATTTCCCATCCTAGGCTTATACTTGAGTCAATAAATTTTCCCAGTTTGGGGGGTTTAAATTAGGGGCCTCGGCTTATACTCGGGTCAACTTATACTTGAGTATATACGGTAAGTTGCAATGGCTCCCTTTTATTTATTCATTAAAATGCATTTATGGGTCATCCAGTGTTTTGAAGAAGGTTCACACAACAGCGTAACTGCACTAAAATCAAATAAATGTGTTGTACAAAAAAATTAATATAAAGGCCACCGCAGCATCGTAAGCACAGCATGCAGTAAATCTAGCAGCAGCAATTTTAAAAAACGAATCGACTATTGATTTTGATTTGCGATCCAGGTTTCTTTCTTTTTTGGACATCCTGGGTTATTAATGTTTCCCATATTTTCCGCTCTATAAGACACACTTGACCATAAGACGCAACTAGTTTTTAGAGGAGGAAACCAAGAAAAAATGTTTAGCCTCAGGATTGCTGGCCAGGGAATCCTGGCTGCAAAAGAGGAGGCTTGCAAACAAGGTGACTGGAACTGGGGGATGCAAGCTGTAAAAGAGGAGGCTTGCAAATGAAGTAATTGGGACTGGGGAATCCAGACTTTAGAAGGGAAGGACAGAGGCTCCGTGGAGGAGACCTTTTGACTGAGGAATCTTGGCTGCAGAAAGGTAGGGGTGGGGAGAGGCTCCCTGGAGGAAGCCTCTTTGAAAATCAGATGATTAAAACAGTGGAATCCAGGCTGCAGCAGGGGACAGGAGAGGCTCTGTGCAGGTACCTTCTCTCTAAAGGAAAATCTGTGCTATATAAGTATCGGGGACTACTATGTTCACTCTATAAGATGTACAGACAATTCCCCTTACTTTTGGGGGTGGGTAAAGTGAGTGTTATAGAGTGCAAAATACAGTATTTGTTCTCTTTACTGATGTCCCTGTAAGGATGTTTGGGTAGTTGTATTTTAACCTTTGTAAGCCACCCAGAGTAGTTAGGTGATACAGTATAAGCGTAGCAAATAAACTAAAATACTATAAATAGATAAAATTATCAATGTAAAAACAAAACCTGTTTCATTTCGAATGGCTAGTGAAAGTGGAACCCAATAGCTGTGCCTTTCTAACTCATTTAAAATGCCTATGAGTAGGAACAAACCTTCTACAGGAAGGAGTTTCATCGCAATGGGGCCACCACTGAAATGGTGAAGTTCCATTACCTGATGCAATCCAGCCAATGAACTTCAATTAAGTAAGCCACAGGACAGGTCTTCTGAGATCAATATTAAGACTATTCGAAAACAGAATTCTTTCAATAAGTGGATATCAGGAGAAAGTCCAAGGACTGTCTCTCTCCTTCCCTCTGGGTATCATACAGTAAGTCTTCCAGAAGGGTATCTAATTGGCCACTGGGACAGATGGGGTGAGTTTTGTGTTTTGGACTCCCAGAATCCCAGCATAGGTTTTGTAGTTAACAAAACAAATGTCTCTCCTCTCTGGCCATTATCAGAGCAGACTAGAGTATCAACATTTTTCTGCCTAGAGGTGAGCCCAGCTAAACCCTATTCAGCTGTTATAACCAACATCTTAAGAAGCCCTGCTGACCTGTTCACTTCTACACCTTTGTTCATGGTGGCATGTCAAACAGGTCACTTTTGCCCTGCTGTATGCCAGGATTATTAAGCATCCCTTTTTAATCTATGTGAGTCCTGCAGTTCTTCACATGCCTTGGAATGGAAGCACAATGCAAAACTGAGTGGCCCGAGGGAGAATCATTCCCTGGAAACTAGACTCCCTTGTCGCATTAGAAGAAATTATAATTAGATCAATGGGAGCTTTGCGGCCTTTTTGCAGCAACCAAAATTGCTCCTTGTGGTTCGGAATTCCTCTACTGCCCAGAGAACCTCTTATTCCAACCGTGCAGAGAGGGCCGAGTTCTAAGACGACAATGGATGAAGATCATGGGTTCAAAACCGAGGTGTAAAAAGCAGGGTTGCGCCTGGTTGTTCAAGCATGGGCTATGGGGCTGGATTCAAAGCACACATCCTTTGACATTTTACTCCCTTAGCGTGGGAAGCAGGCAAGTCACTGTCATTTAATTTATCGTGTGTGTGTGTGTGTGTGTGTGTGTGTGTGTGTGTGTGTGTGTGTGTGTGTGTGTGTGTGTGTGTGTGTGTGTGTGTTCAGCAATATAAACTTGGAAAAGTTCTGGATTGACTGATTGACTGTCTTCCAATTCCCAGACAGCAAAGCCATGCTCCAAAGCTATGAAGCAAGCAAGTCAGTCATGGAAAAAATCAAAGCTTTCCAAGTACTGGAGGGTCCCTTCCTCAAGGAACCCACCTGAGTGAGAAGAATAAAAGCTTTAAAGGGACAGAAGAGTGTTTTTTTTTTTGAAGAAGAGAATGTTGGTTCTCTGTGTTTCTCAAAATTGCTTTGCCTGCCTCAGGACAGAGCTTGATTCAAAAAGGGGAAATTCTCCCATTTGACAAAAGCTCATCACTTGGCCCATCTCAACTCAATTTGACAGCTAAGGAGGAGCAAATGATGACTCTCCCCCCTCCCAAATCCAGGTACAGGCTATCAAGTTATTTAAGGTCTTTTTGAGTTCTTTTGGCATCTGAGGCAGAAAAGCCCTCCAATGCTTCTCCCCAATCCCAGGCAATAAAGACACTAGAGCGATAAATTAACTATAGCTAGCAATTCGCTGCCTTTTCATGACACCCAACCCTTTAAAGTGCCTGTCTGGCTCTGCCCAATGGCAGGACCAGATTTCTCCCAAAGAAAACAGCCCCCCCTCCCCAACTTGCACGGCAGAAGTGGATTTGTCTGCTTTGAAGAAGCCTCTTCTTCGCACCCCATGCTTACTTTTCTTCTTGTTCTGCCTTTATTCCGGGACGTTGCCTCTAGCTGGCCGGACCAGGGGTTGCGAAGCTGCCTCCCCCCCTCCCCCCCCCAATGGAAATGCCTATCTACGGAACGAAAAAGAAAAAAGTGTTGCCAACCCGTTTGCATTCTCCCCTGTGTTAAATGATCGCATTGCCCCCCACCCCCCAATTCCTCTTTATGGGGAATTGAAAATAAATGCTGTTTCAGGAAAGACACAGCCTTCCCTCTCGGCACGAGGTCCGCCGGAGACGATGTTCTGCCGCCGACGCCACCCTCCGTCCCCCCCCCTAAGATGTCTCCCCGCTACCTTCCCTGCCCGCCCCACGCCGCCGCCCCCCCCAAGCCATCCCGGCAGGAACTTCGCGAGCGATCCCAAACAATGAACCGAAGCATCATCGCTGGAAAGCGGCAAAGGCCATATTAGGGAGGGAACGATTCAGCCCAAACCATTGAAAAGCGACTCTCCCCGCAACGCCTCGCCGGCCCGGGGAAGGGCGGCGGGGCACAGGCGGGATCCAGATCGGGGTGTGTGTGTGGGGGGGGGGGCAACAAGGGGAGGAGGGGGGAAGAGGAGGAGGCGGGTGTGTGTGTGTGTGGGGGGGAGAAGAGTCTGCACAGGAAGGAAGGGGGGATCCCCCACGGAGGGAAAAGGGGGCTTGCCCCAGGGCTCCAGAAGGAAGGAAGGAGGGAGGGAGGGAGGGAGGGGAGGGGGCTGGCCGGCGGCAAGTGAGAGGGAGCCCCCCCATCCCTCGCCCGGGGGGGGGGATGGCTGGAGAGAGGCCGCTCGCCCGGGGGTGCGTCTCCCAGGCGAGGGGGCGGGCAAGCCCCGGACCGACAAAGGCGAGGAGCGCGGCGGACTTGGCGCCGGAGGAGGAAAGGGGGCGCCTCGGAGGAGCGACCGGGGGGGGGGGGAAGGCGGCCAGGAGGGTTGACCAGGACGTGGCGACCCAAGGGCTGCCCGCCGGGGACTCACCTCGCGGCTCTTGGAGGAGGAGGCGGCGGCGGCGGTGCTGGCGCTGCTCCGGCGGGCTCCCCCTTCTTCAGCCGGCGGTGGCAGCCCGGGCGACGGCGACGGCGACGGCGACGGCGGGAACAGAAAGCAGCCGGGTCGAGCGGCCGCGTTGGCGCGCTGCCCCCATGATCGCTCTCGCCCTCCCTCCCTCCCTCCCTCCCGCCCAGCCGTCGATGCGATCCAGCTGTGCGCGGGACGCCCGCCGACGGCGACAGCGCCTGGCCGGGCCGAGATCCCTCCAGCAGGGGGCGCGCCTGCTCCCTCCGCCCCACCCCGCCCCTCCCCGCCCCCGACGCTACCTTCGGCTCCCTCCTAGACGAGCCGGACACACACACACACACACACACACACACACACACACACACACACACACACACACACACACACACACACACACACTGGGGTCCTCCGGGGCACGCACACACACACACACACACACACTGGGGTCCTCCGGGGCACGCACACACACACACACACACACACACACACACACACACACACACACACACACACACACACACACACTGGGGTCCTCCGGGGAGACAACCCCCTAGCGCGCCTTCCTTCCTTCCTTCCTTCCTTCGACTGGGACGCGCGCACCACGGACGGAGGTGCCCCCCCTCCTCGCCCCCTTCCCCAGCCGAGGCAAAGGAGAGAGCGACGGGCGGGGCGTTGCTGCACTTGGAGCCACATCTCCAGGGTCAACCTTGGATTTCACCTAGGCTTGCAACCGGGACCCACCGATCGGCTCTCTCGCTCCTGATCCTGGCTCACCCAGTGAAGCTCACGTCCACTGGCTGGTTCCTTTTTTGGCTGAAATGTCAAAACAGGGCTCAGGCATCCAGCTGAGACCTCTATTTTGGCTGCCATTGGGTCAGTTAGTAATGCCCCTACACTTGTTGCTAATGACTGCTTGGTTCCGTCCAAATTAAGAACACATCTGGAATACAATCATTCTGATTTTGTGTGTGTGTGTGTGTGTGTGTGTGTGTGTGTGTGTGTGTGTGTGTGTGTGTGTGTGTGTGTGTGTGTGTGTGTGTGTTGTGTCGTTACAGTCATGACCGACTCTTCGTGACTCCATGTACAGTACATGGAGTTTTCTTGGCAGGACTACTGGAGTGGTTTGCCAGTTCCTACTCCAGGCACCTACAGCACCTGGTATTCCCTGGTGGACCCTGCTTAGCTTCTGAAATCAGAAATCTCTGAAATGAGATCGGGTGTGCTTAGGGCATCTAGGCAGCTCTCTGATTTAGTACATAAAGGTAAATAAATCTTCAACCCCCCCCCCTTATTTCTTCAGGCAGGATCATCCATGATGGAGAGAATTTCTAAAAATGAAATGAAAACGCAACTGAAGCTTCATTTATTGTCAGTTTACACATTGCAAAAGCTGGAAAGCCCCATACTATTGCTGAGGCGTTGATTAAAACTTGTGTGAAGGATGTTGTAAGTTGCATCTTAGGTCCTGACATGGCCAAGAAGATTGATATTGTGCAGCTGTCAAACAACACTATAAGCAAGTAAATTTACATAATGTCAGAGTCTGTGGAGAAGGAGCTTACAAAAAGATTGAAAACTTGTGAATGTTTTAGTTTACAGCTTGATAAAGTACCAACATTGTGGGACTTGCTGTTCTTCTTGTGTTTGTGAGGTACCCATTCAAAATGCAAATAGAAGAACCTTTGATGAGTGAAGTGTTTGAAACTTTCACCACTTGGTAACAAAATTTTCAAAGCTATCAACAGATGGGTACAAAAAAAAGATTTGTAATGGAGCAAGTATGTGGATATTTGCAGTGATTGAGCGGCTGCAATAGTTGGAAAAGTGAAGGGAGCCATATCTAGGATGAAGCAAGTGGCAGGAAATGCTACCAGCAGCCACTGTGTCACCCATTGGCATTCTCTGGCAACTAGAAGGATGCTGCAAGATTTAAAAGTCGTATTGGATGGTGCTGTGAAGATGATTAATCATGTTAAGAGCCGCCCGCTTCTAGTATGCCTTTTAAAACTTACTGCTGAAGATCTGGGGATGGATCATTTCCACTTCTCGCTGCACACAGAACTGCGGTGGCTATCAAGGGGAAAATTTTTAGCCAGACTGTTTGAACTAAAAGATGCACTGGTGGTGACATTTACAAAGAAGCCTTTTATCCAACAATTAACTGATGTCGATTGGCTGCTTAGATCGGGCTACCTTTCCGACATCTTTGAAAAACTAAATGAGACCACCACTTCAAGGGAAAAGAGGAGCACAACTAGAGAAAATAAAAGCCTTGCGGAAGATAATTACATTTTTTAAAAGCCTGTGTTGAGAGCAGAGACATCTCCAACTTTCCTCCATTGCAACAGTTTGTCAAAACAAATGAGATCAACCTTCAAACCAACTTCCTGCAAAGAAGCATGGGCGTTTATACACGACCCCTAAACTCCGGGGCAAATGTCTCCCAGCTCCGGAGCTTAAAAATGTTTCCCCACCAGCTCCGGAGTTAACAGGAAATTAAGTGCGACCCTGCCCACCTAAGCGTGACCCAGCGCACTTTTCAGGTACCTGCTCTTGGGAGGTGAAAATTGCTTGATGCGGATGTGCCAGGCTCTCCTCGCTTCTTTTTGTTGTTTTTTGCCTCCCACCCCTTTAAGAGAAGGAATCAGGAAGTGACGGGGCTCGGAGCAGGAGGTAAGCCTTTATTCTTTTGTCCCCCTTTTCCCTCCCTCCCCTCACACAGCCAGCAGCCAGAAAGTGCGGAGGGGTAGGGATGGAGGAACAGCAACGAACCCCCAAGATCTCTGGTCCGAATTTAAGGGGCCAGCGGATCTTAGGGGTCGTGTGAAAAGGCCCTAAGTTGATTATTTTCCTCACATTGACTCTGATGATATCTACAGCTGGGTGATGAACCTGTTTTCCTGCGACCCGAAATATAAACCTACTAGAATGACTCATGAAATTTTTCAAAATCTGCTTGAGATCAGCGAAGACCTCAGTTTAAAACAGAAATACCGTGAAGGAAGCCAAGAAGAGTTCTGGATGTAGGTGTATTCAGAAAACAATGCTGTTGGCAAGGCTGCAGTGAAAAGATTTGTGTGCTTTACTTCAACTTATCTCTGTGAGTCTGCATTCTCAACTTATATAAAAAATCAATACAAACTTTCTGGGCCAAGGGATTTGAGGTAAAATTAACTAAACTTCCCACAAACATAAAGGAAATAGTGAAAAGTTTATCCAAACCGTTTCATTCATCGCATTAAAGACAACTGATCATTAAATTCATGCTGTTTTTTCTTCTTTTATTAAGAATCCAAACTGCTTTAAGGGTAGCTGTGCCACTAAATTTCTTTAGCCCAACAAGGGTGCCGCAGCGAAAATAGTTTGAGAACCACTGCTACAGATGACAGAGCCAGTTTGTTTTCTGTAGATTCCATGTGTAGGACTTAAACAAATGAATTTAAATTACAAGAAAGGAGAATCTGACGGAACATAAGGAAGAACTTCTTGATGGCTGGCCATCTGTCAGGAGTCCTGTGATGGGGGTTCTTGCACGGCAGGGGGTTGGATTGGATGGCCCTTGAGGTCTCTTCCTACTCTATGATTCTATGACAATGGACTACCTCCAACGGCGATGGGTTCATCTTCACTGGAGGTCTCTGAGCAAAGATTGAATTGCTCTTTGGCAGGGATGCTTTAGCTGGGAAAGTCCCGTATTAGCAGGGAATTGGATTGGCCAGCCATTCCTAGCCTTGGGCGACCCAAGTGTTCTTGAACTGCATTTCCCAGAAACCCCAGCCAGCACAACTTATGGTGAAGGCTTCTAGGAACTGCACCCCAAGAACACTTGGCTTACCCAAGGTTGATAACCACTGAAGTAGATGATCCTTAGTTTCTCTCATTACTACAGTCCTATAATTCTATGATTCAAATGAATGTTGCATGGATATGCTAGCTCTCTTATCAAAGAGAGAAGCCCAGATATTTTTAGTGCCCAAGAGCTAGGCTTCAAAAAGAAACCAGTAGCCGTCTTTCGGGCTACATACAGAAGCAGCAAAAATTAAGCTGCAAAAAAATTGCTTTGTGCAGGAAACAGGTAGTGAGAGTTGCTGACTGACAGCTGGATGAGAATTTCCTTGGGTTGTATTAGAGAGGAAATGAAATGGTGATGTTCCAGATAATAATATCACACAATGATGCTTCCTGTGCTCATATAGCACAATTGCACCGGGCATTTGACTTCAGTCATGTATCAAAAGGGATGTTCCAATCCTGCTAGGAAATCATAATATTTCAGTATAAAGGCTGCAAAAGCATCACACGTGTGTGGAGAGCTTCTTCATTGGAAGAACAGAACGTACAACTTTTCTCCTAGGATAAAAGACTATAACAGGGTGGGTTGTACCTGAGACGTTGGAGCGTATCACCCAGAGGTCAACTGAGGCCAGGCCCACTCGAATGGCGCAGGCCGCGCTCACTTAGGTTGGCCACTCCTAGGGAGGCGCGGAGGTCGGCTACGCACAGCCACACCTTCTCTGTTGTGGCCCCCTCCTTGTGGAACCATCTACCAAGTGAGCTGTGCCTTGTACCATCCCTGCCTGCCTTCAAAAAGGCTTTGAAAACCATGCTCTTTAAGGAGGCATATGGCGACCTCTAATTTTATTTAATTCTCACTTTATCTGTATTTATTATTTTGTGGGTTTTTTTCTCTCCCCCCCCCCAGTACGTCCTTGCCGAGGGTATTTCCCCTCTTTTTTGTTTATATTGTTTTTCAGCTTGATGTTTTTATCCTGTAAATCGCCCAGAGTTCCTATAGGAAGATGGTGTGGTATAAAAATTAAACAAACAAACAAACAAACAAACAAACAAGTCAAATTGCCTCTACCCTCCCCCCCCAAAAAACCCCATTGGAATGGGGTGTTACCATCATGAGCATCTGCTTCTGTTTCAGCCCCACTGTATAATAAAGTGCGATATTTGGCTGAGCTTGGAAAAATTATTTCTGCTTTTAGTACACGTTCTGTTTATTGCTCAAAAAAGTGGATCAAATATAACTCACACGGAGTGTACTTATGGTGGCATGGACACCTTGGATGGGTCAGTGACCATTTTCTGTCAAAAGTCCCAATAAAGAAAGAAAGATAAAACCCAAAGTGGCCAGAAGTTTTTGAGGTCTCTTCCAACTCTGTGATTCTATTATTCTATGATACTGCTTGGTGGAGTTAAGAGATGCATAGATGCTGCAGCAGGTTTAAAAATGGCAATTCCATAAGTCTTCCACCAGTGGCAGTGCACCTTTTTGTTGTGGTCATTCATTCATTCATTCATTCATTCATTCATTCATTCATTCATTCATATGCCACTTTTCTTCTAAAGAATCAAAGGTGGCTTAAAGTATTAAAGGAAACAAACTAAAATGCTAAAACAACATTGCAATATTTGAAAAGAATTTTGAAAATATCATATTAAAACTTATAAATACAGCGAGCAATAATAAAAACACAAGGAAATCAACCAAATATAATAATTCTTTTAAAAAAAACATAATGCTCTTGGTCCACCAGTCATTTGTTGCCAGAGAGCAATAGTGGAGAGGAGAGGGCAGCGTTGGGCCCAAGGGCCTGCAAGGACAGCCTGACCCAGGTCAGCGCTTTGCTCACCCTAATCTAAGCAACCCCTTAAATCTAGGACTTAGTGGAAGAAACAATCATATGATTTGTTGCTGGGGAGCAGCAGTCGGATCAAGATATTGTTTGAGAGCTTATCATTTCAAGAGCATTTATTACTGTAAAACTATGTGGCTGAGCATTCATTGTTTCAATATTCTGCCTGCATCTACATGGCAATGATAGTCTTCATAAGGACCATGATAAATTCCATGTCTTCCTAAGTGTTTTCTTCTTGTTGCCATCATAGTTGAGTTTGTTCTGGTGGTTTGTTTGGGAGATGATAGAATTCTAGTGTTATGATGCTTTCAGCAAGAAGTGTATTTCTGTACTGAACCTCCTGATTGGAAGACTTTAATTGGCACATTTTTTAAAAAAAAAAGTTGGTTCTAGTTTGGTACAACAGAGAGGTCGATTTCAAAGAAGGGTTTCTCTTCAAGAGCCCCAAAAATGTTGTGAAAAGAGGCAATTTTTGAAATGTAGCATCTGAAGTCCAGTTTAGATATGAGTCCCAGTCGTAAGCCCATTGTCCTGAGATGAAATGTGACCAACTGTGTCCATTTGTGGTGAAAGCTCTGGGTCATCTGGCACAGCACTTAATCAAAAACAATTTATGGCCAACTTAGAATCCTCTGATACATGATGGGAAAAAACTGATGCTTGACCCTGTCTGTAAACAAACAGGTTTGCATGTACTAAGGTCCAGGGTGTCCGACCAAAATTTTTTTTAATGGAACATCTGTTGTGCCTGCACTCTTTGTGACTCTAGTCTAGGGGTCTGGAATTTCATATTTGACTGACTGTTATTATTTACATTTATGTCATTATTTTTAATTATTCACCTTACATAGGCTCTAAAACTCCAGTGATCTGTGATTCTTAGTCCCTGGGCTGAAAAGGCCTTACTTATATCAAGAGTCCAGGATTGTAGACCATTGATAGATTATTTTATTATGATTACTACTAGTATGGTGTACTGTAAGATTTTCAAATACCATTATATATGAACAGCCTATGAACGACAAGATTCAGCTTCTTACATCCTTACAACTTTTAGTCTACTGCAACCTTAAACTGTCAGATGGGAATGAAATTCTTCAAAGCAGTGCTATAATCATATCATTGACTATGTTCTTAGGTGTATTGGAAAGCAGCTGACAGTTTTGAAAAGCAACCAATTGTTTAGAAATGTGAAGTAAACCATTGTTCCAAGCCATACTTTTAAACATAGGGCCTTTTCACACGACCCGTAAGATCCGCTGGCCACTTAAATTCGGACCAGAGATCTTAGGGGTTTGTCGCTGTTCCTGCGTTCCCACCCCCTCCGCACTCCTGGCTGCTGGCTGCGTGAGGGGAGGGAGAAAAAGAGGAAGAAAAGAATACCGCTCACCTCCGTTCTGCCATCTCGCTTTGCTCCCGGCACTGCATTCAGATCTCTTAAAGGGGCGGGGGGGGCAAAAAAAGAACAAACAGAAGCAAGGAGAGCCTGGCAGTCACTACTGTTATATCCGCATCAGGAATTTTCACCCTCTGAGAGCAGGTACATGAAAAGTGTGCTGGGACGCGCTTAGGTGGGCGTGGTCACACTTAATTATCTGTAAACTCCGGAGCTGGTGGGGAAATAATTTTAAGCTCCGGAGCTGGAGCCATTTGCCGTGGAGTTTAGGGGTTGTGTGAAAAGGCCCATACTTTCATGTTCATGATAAAATTTCTACATACCCTTCATAATTTTAACACCATATAAACATAAGATTTCAAATGCTGGTACAGTACTAAGGTTGTTAGATGAAGAGGGACTCATACATTTCAGGAGTGTCCATATAAGTAGACTGTATTTTGGAATTACACATGTTTCAAACAAAGCAGTATGAATATGCACATGAACATAAATAGCATTCCATCTCATGTGAGAAGAAGCTTTCACCTCCCTGATAATCACTACTTTATTGTAACTGAACTCCCATTGTCTCCACCCAGTATGAAAAATATGATGGGGAGACAGGTGATACTGCAGAAGCAAATTAGATTAAAAGGATTTAATTTGGCCAATATTGTTTATTGAATAGAATGGAGTTTGAGAGCAAGCTGTATGCATAGTTCAGTTTATTCTGTTTCATACCAGTCTCCCACATCTTCATCCATAAATCCATTCCACCTTGTTTCTGTATTGTTCTATGACTTTTTTTCAAATGCACAGAGAAATGTGTATTTACATAGAAACATTTAAATGTTGCTAGAATCATTTGCTATAAACAATGCATATTTTTTAACATTCTTTCAAAAATGCACATATCTAAACATATTTCTTGAATAATGGATTTCTAAGCATAGAATACACATTGGTAGACCCACATATTATTAAATTGCATACGTGTAAAGATGTTTTATCATAACCCCCCCCGCATATTTTGACATAGTGTTGAGTAGAAATCTTGTGAAATCCAGTGGCTAGCGATAAAGGTCCCCCCCCCGCACATGCATGCTAATCATGTCCGACTCTAGGGGTGGTGCGTGTTCATCTCTGTATTCAAGCTGAAGAGCCAGTGTTGTGCAAGTCCATGGTCACGTGGCCGGCATGGCTGCAAGGAAGCACTGTTTTAGCTTCCCGCTGTTTTTTTTTTTACAGCTTTACCTATTTATCTACTTGCATTTACATGCTTTTGAACTGCTAGCTTGGCACAAACCGGGGTTATCAGCGGGAGCTCACTCCGCTGCATGGTACCCGGGATTTGAACCGCTGAGCTGCTGACTTTGCAGCCAACAGTTTTCGGAGCCTTAGTCCGCTGAGCCACCTGTCTGCCCACTCATAAATTAGATTGATTTACTTCAAAATGGAAGCTAAATGAAATCTTAACTTGAGATCAAGAGGTGGCCTTTTCAGTGAATTCAAAGATATTTTCTTTGGAGGAAATAGAGTGGTCAGAAATGGAAGGGAACCTAGTTCCTGAGAGAGAGAGAGATGATGAGTCAGGGCTTTCTCTTTCCAGGACAAATGAGCAGTGTAGGATGAAAACTAGAGCCAACTGATAAAGCCCGTGTGCAGAAGAGACCTCTTGGGAGCAAGGATCATCTAGACAGGAGGTGTCCCCTTCCTGGAGCGGCTTCACATTGCAGTACTGTACCTTCCCTTGAGCTTGGCAAAGAGCCCAGAGAGCTGAGGTACAAAATCTCAGTTCCAAGCTGGAGGTGCTGCTGGAAACGATGTCTTCTTTCTTAGCTCAGACATCGTTGGCAATTGTACCTACACCGGTTATTTAGCTCTTGGTGCTGGAATATGGGCTATATCTGAAGTTTCTGAACCTGTTCTTGGACTCCCATTACCTGACACCCTTCATCCCTGGACTACTTATTTCATTCTGGTTCTGGGTCACTCTCCATCACCTTTACCTGCCCTCAAGCAGAACTTGTCTACTTTGATCTCTGCACAGCCTTCTCACTTTGCTTCTGGATTTGCTATTGCTGAGGTACAGAACTGAGGCTGAGAGACAAGGTCCCCCCTATTTGGGGTATGTCTGGCGCAAGTCCAATAACAAGCACTTCTTGTGTTTCTCACTCTGGAGGTATGAACCCCCCAAGAGGGTTGCAAAACATTTTCTGGGGTGTGAGGTGGGGGCAGGTCGCTTTATGTGTGTCATAAGTCCTTGTTAAACAATTTATTCTTTGATCATTTGGAGCAATAAATTAAAGTTAATGTGTGTGCTTTGGAGGAGAAATATCCTCCCCCTTCTAAGAAGGGCTATCATCTGGATTAATTTTTTTTTTTGTTAGAATAAGAAATGCCAATGGAGAGATATAATTGCTGCCACATCTGAATGAAAGGGTTTTTAAACTGACACTTTGGAAGAGCCTAAAAGAAGGGGTGGGGGAGGAGGAAAAAGAAGAACCCCTCCCTCATACAACAAAACTCCGGCAAGCAGACACCAAAACAAATAACCTGCGGTGGGTTAAAGGAGAGTTTGTATCTACTTCTGAGGAGGATCCCTTCTGCATAAAGATTTCACCCCATCCTGGGTATAGTGATGTCCTTTTTGCCCTCTGGACCATGTCTGAAGTCTCTGGCCTTCACATCTCCCTATCTTTAACCTCCCATATGACCTTTTCCCTCCCCAGGGGCAGATTAGGAGGCAGGAGAAGTACAGTAGGAGGGTGAGGAGCAGCAGCATTGATGGTACTGCTGTGTCAAGGTGTGATGGCCTCTTTATGCAAATGTGGCAGGGGAGGCAGGTTATTTGGCTATTATAAAAGGGAGTGGTGATGCAAAAAGGTTGAGAACCATTGCTATGGACCTTTTGGCTACAGAACATTGGTGGCAAATCTTTGGCACTCCAGATGTTTTGGGCCACAACTCCCAGAATTCCAAACCTTTATTGCCAATGATGTAGGACTCTGGGAGTTGTGGTCCAAAACATCTGGAATGCCAAAGGTTTGCTATAGAACAACCTTGACCTTGCTCTCAGGGCCAACCTAGCCTTGGTTGTGCCTGGAGTATTGGTACAACACTAAAATAGCAATGGATATTTCAGTGTTGCTCACAGGATATTTGAATGCACCATGATTCCAGCTTTGTTACTGAGATCATAACAGACTGTCAGATGACAAATGAGTCTTGCCCCTCTCATGTGTAGAAGTCAAGCAGACAGCCTTTAAAAATATTCGCTTATTGGTACATTGGTTCTGGTTTGTTTATTGGGGAAGGTGCGGTCACAGGCACTAGCCAAAAATAGCTGACCTCCACAAATGGCTTTTTTTCTTGGTTCAATGTGATCACATGGGAAACTTGCTGAACTGATTTTCAGAGCTTCTTGCAGGACAGAAAAAGACAGTGATACTGAATGGGCTAAGGGCTCTTTTTGATGGCCCACACAGTGCTCTAAAAATACACTCGGCTTTGGTGCTTGGTATGGCAGAGGAAATCTTTTATCAAGGCATGATGTCATGGTTCTCCACTCTGAAATGAAACCAACACAATCTTTGGTCTCTTTGAGTAAGCACAAACATTTGTCCTGCCCCATCATGGATGTCTCTAGGGCCCTCTGTAGTCTTACAGGGCTGTAATAAATAGCCAGGGTTTGTGTATGCTTCTGTTTTCTGTAAAGGCAGAGAAGGTACTGAAGTTGATGATGGGTGAGGTGCAGAACTGAATCTCACTTTTCCTTTCCTTTTCTTTTTTTAAAGCAAGACTCTAGACCACATGGATATGGAGTGGGAGACTTAAAAGGGCATTGTGAAGATCTCCTGGGCCAGAGAAGGCAAAGTATAATTTCCATTTGTCAGGAGCCATCCTGAGTGCTTTACCAACTCTTGCAGGCAAAAAATAATAAATAAATAAATTAAATAAAATTTAAAATACACAAAACATGTGGCAGCTTAAAGACTAACTTTCATGTTTTAATGTAATGTTTCATTAATATAAGAAAGTTAGTCTTTACACTGCCACATGTTTTGTATCTTTTTTTATTTTTGCCTGCAATTCTTGAAAGGATGAACACAGCTACCCTTTCTGAAACTTGCACAACTCTTTTCCCTGTGCCACCGTTAGCAGAATTGATCTTAATCTGCACTCCTTTTTTCTTGGTTTCAGAATCTATTGTTTCTAGTTGCAGGGTGTCGGTTGCATTGGTAAAGAATTCTGGTTTCCTTTTTGTGTTGCTTGTGGAAAATCAGAATACTGTACATATATATCTTCTCCATTTTATGGCTGCCGGACTAAGGCTAAGGGACAACAGTACTCATTCCATGTTGCAGCAGGGAATCAAAACCCAGTTCCAGTACACCAGTAGAGATGGGCACGACTTAGCGGAATTCCCGTTTCCGTTTCCGTTACTCGTTTCCGTTACTGAACGGAAACGGTAACGGGAATTACTCCGCCAGAATTTGAACTCGAACCGACTAAAGAATAATTGGGTCTGATTTGTCGTTGTTGTTCCTGGCATCGCGCGATTGCGCGATGCCAAGCAGCACAGAAAAAAAGTTTTTAAAAGTGAAAAAAAAACAACCCCCGATTCCCGGCCAAAAAAGCAGGCGAAAACTGTCTGAGGGCACCTACCAGGCCAGAAGGGTGTTTTATTTTTTGGGGGGGTTCCCCCCCTCTCCTTGGCTACTAGTGCTACTGCTGCGCTGCTGGTACCAGGCGGGGGGGGGGGCATCATCTCGTCAGCCTTTGCCATGCAGTGTGCGGGCAGGGGGATCCAAAATGGTGACCGCAATATTTTTTTTGAAATCGTGGCCCAAAAACCCACCAAAGCACCACAGAAACATGCGAAAATTACTTATTTTAAACGCTTGAATTTTTACACTAGCAGCAGTGGGTTTGTCTTGCCAAAAGACATCTCTGTTGATTTTATTTTATTTTTTTCTTAATTTATTTTTTTACACCTGCGCAATGATGGGCTGGCCATGGGATGGGACCATGCAAATTTTCGGAGCCATTCCACCAATCGCATGGCCAGGTTTTGACTGACACTTCTGGATGTGCAAGAGGGCATAAAAAGGCGAGGCAGTCCCAGTCCGTCGCAGTCTGGGCTTGGATCTTGGTGGAGGAGGGTGGTCAGGGCTGGATTGCTGCGCTCAGTCTAGTTTCGATTTCGCGGTTGCGATCGCGGTCTCGTTAGGCAGGGAGGGAATTGAATTGAATTTTTTGGAAAAAATTATAATTTCTTTCATTCCCTGTGGGGAATAGCAACGCAGAGTTTATTCTTTTTTGTGTTCTGCATTTTGGAGGAAGATTTCCTTTTTTCATTTGCTTATATTTGCTTCAAGGGGGAGGGGAGGTTTGAGTGGAAGCGGGAGGGGAGGGGAGGTGCTGCAGATTTATTTTGAAAATATATTATTTTATACTACCATACAATTTCTTTTCTATCCCAATTTCCCACCAAGTTCACAGCTTTGCTGCTGTGGCGATTGGGGTTTGGGAAGGGAATCAGGCAACCCTACCCTACCCTAGTAGCAGTTTATACTTTTATACTACCATTTATTTTCTATTTTCTAAAGTAGTGGCAACTTGCAAGCAACATCCAAGGTCCAGTACTAGTGCTTAGAAGGGGAGGTTGGAGGCTGTGGATTAAATTATAGAGTACAGACTGAGTAGGCAGAGTTCCCCTCGCCAACCAGTGCACTCAAAGTTCTCAAACACATTTGTTGGCATTTGGCAACAAGGCAAGGGCACCCTCTATAGAAAATTTTACAATTACATTTTGCTTACTTATACTTACTCTTTCACTTGTCCAACACCTCATTCATTTATTTGCAGTCAGGCACTCAAACAAACATATTTGTTGAAGGGCACCCACCCACCTCTATAGAATATTTTTTTACAATTACATCTTTGAAGAAGTTACAGTTCTCTTAGTTACACTTGCCCTGTGCATTGTGAAAGTTGGGTGCTGCCACCAGATTTGGCACACCCCTAGCTTGCTTCTATTAGCTTGGTTGTTGGGCTGTTGTTATGAGTCAATCTCACTCATTTACTTGGCAGTCTACAATTACATACACAATCCAATTACATCTTTGAAGAAGTTACAGTTCTCTTAGTTACACTTGCCCTGTGCATTGTGAAAGTTGGGTGCTGCCACCAGATTTGGCACACCCCTAGCTTGCTTCTATTAGCTTGGTTGTTGGGCTGTTGTTGTGAGTCAATCTCACTCATTTACTTGGCAGTCTAGTCTACAATTACATACACAATCCAATTACATCTTTGAAGAAGTTACAGTTCACTCACTTGCACAGTTCGTTTGTGCTTTTCTTTACTTTCACATTATACATTCCCTGGCCTGAGCAAAGAGAAGTGAGAAATGGTCAAGCGCCTGGTGGAGCAGAAGGAAGTGGTGGAATACATCATGTCAACCACCCCAGTCCTGCATGAGGGGAGTTGGACATTGGTGCTACCGAGTGGCTCGCCCTCTCCCAGATGGTGGGTATCCTCCAGCCTTTAGAGGAGACCACCCACGTCCTCAGCAGCTACAACGCCAGCCTGGGCCACGTACTCCCCCTGCTCAATGCCCTTCGCCAACGCCTAGAGACCAGTATCCGGAAAGAAGCCAATCTTCTCCCAAAGAGCAGGGCCTTGGCAGACAGGCTGCTGACCGGCATGGATACCCGCCTTGGCCCCCTAAGAAGGGAAAACGTGTACCAGATGGCATGCCTGTGCGACCCTCGCGTCAAGGGTTCCCTGGCGGGCAGCGCTGCCGAACTGAAATCCTGGAAGACAGAGCTATGCCGTCAAGTCAGGGCTCTCTCCGATCAGGGCCAGGCGTTTCAGAGGGTGCACGGAAGCCAGAGCGATGCAGAAGAGGAGTCCTCGCAAGGATCCTCATCCTTCTGTACTCCAGGAGCGTACACCCAGAGACCAGGTTCTGTACCAGCAGCCAACTACCTGGCCTCTGCCCTAGCCATGGCAGTCTCCTCCTCAGTGGAGGCAAGGGAGGAAGAAGAACTGGACCCCGCTCAGACCATGGTGAAGGAGTACATGGCCGAGCCCCTCCAACCCCTCACCTCGGACCCACTCCACTACTGGGCCAGAAAGGCAGACCTCTGGCCCGCTCTTTCGACTCTGGCGTTGGACCTGTTGTCCATCCCACCCACCAGTGTCCAGAGTGAGCGTGTCTTCTCCCAAATGGGAGATGTCCTGAGGCCGCGCCGCTGTCGCCTGGACCCGGAGACAGTGGAAAGGTTGACTTTCATCCGCTTCAACCTTTCCACCTTGGGATTACCCCAACACTCAAAGACCTAAGTTCCTGCCTGTAACCTAACTTCCTGCCTGCAATCCTCCCTGCCCGCCTGCAAGCCTGCCTGCCTCCCTACAAGCCTGCCTGCCTGGCTGGCCCTGTGACTACCTGCCGAGTGCCTAAATGCCTACCAAACTGCCTGCTTGACTACCTGCCTGCCTGCCTGCCTTCCTGTATTCTTCTCTCTCACACACGCACAATTGAAGGGTGCTATTAGTGGCCCAATTTTTCTAGCCCTTGCCTGTCTCCAAACCAGGCAGGGCCACTCAAAGTGTCATTGGAAAGGGTCTGACTGTATTGGCCCAATTTTTCTAGCCCTTGCCTGTCTCCAAACCAGGCAGGACCACTCAAAGTGTCATTGGAAAGGGTCTGACTGTATTGGCCCAATTTTTCTAGCCCCTGCCTGACTCCAAACCAGGCAGGACCACTCAAAGTGTCATTGGAAAGGGTCTGTCTGTATTGGCCCTATTTCCCCCCGTTGTCCAATTGGCTGGTCTGAGTGAGACCACAAAACCTGCCTTCCTTGTTGCTTCCCTCCCTTCCCTGGGGTTTTGGGGGCCAATCTGCTTACAAAGTGGTCAGGAAGCACTTTACAACAACCTACCTCAAAGACTGAGTAGCTGGGGGCTAGCTCTCCTCCTTACAGCCTTAAAGAAGTAGCCCAGTTGTCCTGCTTTCACTCTGTCTCCTTGGTTGGCAAAAAGTGGTCTCCTGGGGTGGCGACTGGCAAGAGAAACACTGCCTCCCGAGGCAGGAGCAATCACTGTGACTCACTTAGAAGGACAGTTTACTGGCGATCTCAGGCCATTCCGCTCCTTGGGGTACTGGAGCTCGCAATGATCCTCCCCTGCTCGGGCCCGGACAAGAAAACTTACTGGCTGCAATTCTAGGTTGTGGTTGATGAATGATGACAACACTGTGGCTCACGAAGAAGGGAAGAGTAGTTGTGTGCCAGGCCAGCACTCCATTACAACAGTTTATGTTCCAGGCTTGGCTCTTGGAGTTGTGTGGGAACTGTGATTCACTAAGAAGGGAAGGGTAGTAGATTGCCGGGCCGGCAGTTAGCAGTCTACCAGCACACAGCTGGGAAGGAAGAGTCAGACTCAGAATCTGGCTTGCTGTCCTTTCGGCAGCCGGTGTGGTCTAAGACTCAGACTCAATCAACCTCTGTCTTCTCCCTGTCTGCCTGTCAGGCTCCAGGCACTCCCGGCTTAGAGGAGGCCTTCTAGGCGCTTCACCTTCAGCCTAACAGCATGGTTCAGTCAGTGCTTCAAGTTCAGCCTCCGAGCCAACATGCGCCCTGTCGGCCACTCCCCCAACTTGCCCATGCAGCAACCCCGGCTGCCCGCGCCTCTAGGCGGAACTGTATCAGGTGCAGTCATCATCATCATCATCATCAACTTTTTAGCGTAGAATTGGGGGACTCTGTCATCCCACATGGGGTGGTTCTAATCTTCTTTCCACAATCTAGGTTGAGGAATCCCTGTTGGCACTTGGCAGAGGGAGGGGGGATTCCTAACTAGGAGATTCCCCCTCCGACTCCTCTAGTCAGGCCTTCTGGCCTCCGCTACTCTTCACTCTGAGCTGCAATGCACTGTGAAGGGAGGGACAAGGAAGCCTCCATGTTTGGATACTCTGACGCACACTGACTGTGTGAGTTTGTAATTCACACAGGCCTAGCTCTTTTTCCTCCGCCACTCTTTCCACTTGGCTGCCAAATGTGGCTCAGGCATTTTCCTGGCCGTTGAAACAAAGGGTTTCCCTTGCGGAAGGAGTAGATTTTTGGGTACTGTGTGACCCTAGAAACAAAGGGGTTCCCTTGCAAAAGGAGTAGACTTTAGGGTTAGGCCACTAGTCTTTGTGGCACTCAGACTCAGCCCTTTTGGGCTCCCCTACTCTGTCCTCTGGGCTGCAAGACACTGTGGCTCACTAAGAAGGGCTGGCTGACTGGGCTCACGTTCGCAGGCCGTGTGGTGCCAGACCAGACTCAAGGTGATTGGCCTCCGCCATTCTGTCCTCTGGGCTGCCAAACACTGTGACCCACTGAGAAGGGCATTGTGCTTGAGTGCTAGAAAACAGCCGTGGGCCCGTGATTAGGCAGAACTCTGCCTTGCTCTCCTCAAGTGGCTTGCGCAGACACCGCATGCGAAAGCACCCTTGGACTCTACTCTGCCTGGGACAGTGACAGGCCTCTGCAGGAAGTAGTGCCACTGTATGGGAGTGTTGTCAGCCTCTGGACCTCTACTTAGTCTTCAGTGGGCTCCCATTCACTGTGGCTCACTAAGTAGTACAAGTTACTGCCATGCTGGTGGCACAGACTGTCACCATTTACAATTTCAAATAGTAGAGTTTGCCTGAGAGTTCCAGGCTTGGCTCTTAGAGTCGTAGGAACTGTGATTCACTAGTACGAAGGGCATGCTAGTGGCTCTCTGTGGTTCTCAGGCCTACTGTCTTCCGTGGGCTGCAAAGCTATGTCACTCACTGAGAAGGGAACATGGCTGTGCTGGCCTGCTAGGAGTTTACCGGGAAAGCAGCACACAGCTGTGGAGGAAGACCCTCTGGCTTGCAGTCCTTTTTTCAGACTGCACTCAGCCCTCAGAGTCATACACCATGTGGACTGAGCTTTTCTACTGGGCTGCCAACTGTGGCTCACAAAGAGGGGAAGCATACCTGCGTCATCGTATCCATATGCGTACGGAAGATTGTCGGAAGGGTCCAGCCTTGGTCCTTGTTGGTGGATACTACTCAGAGTCACTGACTGTGAGTCTGTCGAGGAAGGGCTACTGACCGAGTTCCATTGGCTGCAAACCACTGTGGCTCACAAAGAAGGGCATTTTCATGGCGTCCTCAGGCCATTCAGCCACGCTGGGCAACTGGAGCTTCCTGAGTGGCTGGCAATGATCCTCCCCTACTCAGGCCCTGTGGCCTAGGCTCAGACTCAGGCCTGTGGGTCTGCCACTATTTCCTCTGGGCTTCAATACATGACTGTGGCTCACTAAGAAGGAAAGAAACTTGTGTGTGTGCCAGCACTCCAGTAGAACAGTTCACCAGAAAGTTCCAGCAGGTTGGTTCCTGTCTGTGTGACTCATTAAGAAGGGCATTGCCATAGCCTATTGGCAGTTTGCCAGTAAGCACATGGGAAGGAAGAGTCAGACAGAACTCTCCCAGTCCTCCCTTCCTGTCCTTTTGGCAGCCTCAGACTCAGGCTATGTGGCCTCTGCAGCTCTGTCCTCTGGGCTGCAAGACACTGTGCTGTGGCTCACTGAGAAGGGCTGGCTGACTGTCTTTGTGTGACCCACCCACCCAATGAAGTGTTTGCCTTGGAAAAGGACTGAGTTTGGAGGCACTTTAGGCACTGCTGCCGTTGAAACAAAGGGTTTCCCTTGCGGAAGGAGTAGATTTTTGGGTACTGTGTGACCCTGGAAACAAAGGGGTTCCCTTGCAAAAGGAGTAGACTTTAGGCTTCGGCCACTAGTCTTTGTGCCACTCAGACTCAGCCCTTTGGGTCTCTGTCTGCCACTCTGCCCTCTGGGCCGCAATTCACTGTGGCTCACTGAGAAGAAGGGCTGGCTACTGTGGGCTCACGTTCGCATCGCAGGCAGTGTGGTGCCAGACCAGACTCAAGGTGATTGGCCTTCTCCGCCACTCTGTCCTCTGGGCTGCAAGACACTGTGACCCAAGGACAATGGCATTTTACTTCCAGTCAGGCCATTCAGCTACTTCCTTTTTATACTGGAGCTGGCAATGAGCCTCCTGCACTCTGGCTCTGTGCTGTGGTGGTCTGTCTCATACTCTGCCTTTTGGCCTGGTTGGAGTGGCCGCCCTTACTCTGGCCTTATGGACACGTCGCCCATATATAGTCCTCCTTGTATAGCCTAGTGGGCTGGGCTGTGGGCTGTAAAACTTAAGTCAGAGCAACCCAGAGCCCTATCCCATTCCCATCCCTACCAAAACTATTCCTGTAGCTACTAGCTAGGTAGCTAGCTAGCTATTATATATAACCCTCAGGCTCTAACTGCTAATGATGACCAGCAGGGTTGCATTGGCTTTGGCTTAATTGCTTGTCCTTAAGTGTGTGTGACTGTGAACTGAAGCCAGAAGGACCTTGGAGATGGGGGGGGCAATTTGAGAGGAGTAGAGTAGACCCCCCTCATCCAGATTTGGGGAGGAATGGAATGTCTGTTTCTCCTGCTGCCTCTGAGAGAGGTGGAGGGGAGATGGGATGGATTCAAAACCAAACAACAAAAAAGTATAACAAACAGGCACGTCAGCCAGACCAAGTAGGGTGGCTGGCCGGTTCAGCATCAGCACAGCAGATTCCTCAGCAGCAGAGCACAGCAGGCCAAGAGAAAAATAAAGAAATGCATGCAATGCATTGCATCATTTGCATGCATTCTTTCTGCCACACTTTGTTTGCTTAGGTTAGGATGCACCACCACTACTAGCCTTGTTGTGCAGCAGCAAGTCCATCAACCAGGCCAGTTTAAACTGTTTTTCGCCTGCTCATTTGCGGGACCCGCGCCCGCCAGCGCGCCCGCGCGCCCGCCCCTCCCCCCTGCTGCTGCCGCCGCCCACCCATGGACCCCCGCCACCGCCGCCCGCGCTGCGCCCGGTCGGACGTCAAATTGCGCAAAATCGCGGTAGAAACGACAAACGAAAAAACGAAAAACGAAACAACTAATTTTTGCGAATTTTCGCGAAAAACGGAAACGAGCCGAAACAGACCTGCCCCGAAAAACAACTCGAAAAAAATTCCTAGTCGTGCCCATCTCTATACACCAGGCTTTAATGGCGCACACATGTACACATATGCAGAGCCACACACCACTCAAGTTATGCAGAATGTTTAATATCAAACTCCTGACATCTTGCCTGGCTGAAATGGAAGATCTGGGAGTTATCTGTGCTTCCTTTGCCTATAAATTCCTAACTGCTCTGGCTGTCTGCCTTTTGCCTCGAAAGATCCCTGGATACAAGAGGCTCCTTCTTGGCCAGAGAGCTGCAGCTGGGATATTTCTCTGTGGAATACAACAGCATCCCCCACACCACCCTCTAGACCAGGGGTCTGCAACCCGCGGCTCCGGAGCCGCATGCGGCTCTTTGGAACCTTTGCCGCGGCTCCGGGAGGTGACTGTGACAGGTTCGCCGCTCTGCTCCACACTGCCCGCCCAGTGATGTCGCAATGGTTTTGCGGCTCCCAGTTCCCCCCCCCCCCCGTCGGAAACGGGTCCAAGTGGCTCTTTATGTCTTAAAGGTTGCAGACCCCTGCTCTAGACCAGGGGTCCTCAAAGTTTTCAAACAGCGGGCCGGTCCACCACGTCCCAGACACCACTGGGGGCCGGACCACAGTAAAAAAAAAGGCTGACATGGAAAAAAGGGGGGAGGGAGGGGCAAGTGGACGGAGCCGCCCATGATTGACCCATGATAATTGTGTCTGCAGGGCCCCAGCAATGCCTCCTGCTCTAGATCACCACCCTGAGGTGACAGCGCTGGGCTCCCTCTGCTGCACCTCTTCCTCCTCCTCCTACAGTGGCAGCAGCTGGAGCGGCTCTCCTTCCTTCCTTCCTTCATTGTGCTGGGAAGGAGGGGGCAGCCCAGGCAAACTCAGGCCCCTCAGGCCATAGCCCTCCCACTTTGAATGCCCCACTAGCCAGCACGCTGATCATCTGGGCGGTAGTTGGGGGGAGTGGGAGAAGCGACATAGCCCACTGCTTTGAACTGCTTCAGCAATAGAAGCAGCTGTGGAGGATGGCTTGTGGGTAGGTGGGGGGGTTGCAATTGGTCCCGGGGGCCGGATTCAGGACCTTCGGGGGCCGCATCCGGCCCCGGGGCCTTAGGTTGAGGACCCCTGCTCTAGACTATAATGAAGTGATACACATAAAGAGAAAGAATCCAGTGCAACATCAGTGACGGAACAACATGTAAATGTCAGTCTCGGGGCATCTGCTGGGGGGTAGGATGGCTACTCTCAGCAGTGTTGTAGGAATACACAGAGAGGAAACAGGATATGGATAAACTGGAAGATCTGGTGTGTGTGTGCGGTGAAGAAAAGAGAAAAAGAGATTGAGTGTGAATGTGGGAAATAAGGCCAGGCCATGTGGTTTTGCTGTCCTAAGTAACTGCACCCCATGATCTGAGAGAGGTTACCCAGAATTCCTTGCAATATGAGTGTATCATCCTGTGGTGGGAAAGGTTTGTGTCTCCTGGCGCTGTTTGGTCACAATTCCCATCATTCCCTACAAGGACAGTGATGGCAAGGGGGAAACGAACACCAAAACCACTGGAGGGTCTTGTCACAAGGATTAGGAAAACAGAAATTTCTTGGCTGTGTCAAGACACTGTTTGGTTTAGCCAAAGAGTTGGCATCCCCAAAACTTTGAAATACAGCTTGTGGCGAAAAGGGTAAAACAAGGATAAATATTCATGACTGTGGTTTGAATAGCCAATCACCAAGTTGGTGGGAGTGGTTAAGAATGTTATATATTGGAACCTAATGGATGAGAGGAGTTCAGTTTTGTGTTAGAGCTGAGAGGAGGTCAGTTCAGTTCAGTTCAGTTAAGAGAGCTGAGAGCCAGTTTAGATTATCAGTTGATCAGGTGGGAGATCCTGGCACTGAAAAGGGTCTGGTTTATAAAGGAAATACATTATTATAAGAATTACTGATTGCAATACAATAACATCAGCTAAAGCTATCATAATACTGATCATCTAATTGTAAACTAATAAAAGTTTCATGTTTTGTTTTAAACTATATAACCTGTTGTGACTCTCTCAAATACATACAAGTGTCCAGTTAATCTGGTGGTGGCAGTGAGTGGAAACCCAGTGTGTGTAAGGGGCACATCACACAGCTCACCTCCCATTCAACTGAGTTAAGGACCTGAGGTCTGTGTGTCTCAGCACCTCAGTGTCAGCTTAGAACTTCCTGATAGGAACAGTTCTATGACTGGGGGAAACAGCCCACACTTCCAGAGAAATAGGCTACTCTTCTGTTGAAATCCCACTGAGCAGAATGGTTGTAGTACTGTGCCGTATCTGCTTATGTAAGCAATGCCGTTGCCTGGGTGGCGATCCCTGTGGAGCACACCCACCCTCCGCTTGCTCATAGCAATGTTTTACGCAAGCAGTATGATTCCATGGCACTACACCAATGAGACCTTCCTGTCAGCAGAAGGTCAGTAGAATGCCAGCCTCAGTAATTATTTCAAATCATTTCCCTCTCTCTGCCTTGCAAAATGACATTAATCACTACAGACTTTCTTGTGCGATGACTCCAGGGGACAACTGCAACCATAAAAATGGGCCTCTAGGCCCCAAGGCAAACTTTGGGCCACTCCAAATCTGTATAATGGGGAACATGTAGCTCTCCAGATGTGCTTTACACCACAGGTTCCATCATCCTTGCCCTCTGTCTAAACTGGTGAGGATCCATAGGAGCTGTAAGCCAAGGACCTCACAGGGGGCCACATTTCCCCACTTTTGGTCAGAGGATTTCAAGGCCGTGTGGAAAGGCCAATAAGAGCAATTCAGAAGACAAGGGTGAGAAAGAACAGCCGGCATAGAAGAAGATACATTTCCGTTGTTTACACTCGTGTGATTTATGGGTACTTATTATTAGCCCATTTTATTGGTTCATAATATAGCATCTGTTTATTGTTCCATTCTTGAATCCTTGCTTTTATGTTTGTGAAGGACAACAGGACTCTCCATCTCCTCCTCAGGGTATTCTCTTCAGCACAACGATGCTCCCTCAGAAACATTCTGCTGGTTGGAGATGCAAGTGTTGAGTCAACAACAGACCGGGGTAGACAAGACAAAGCACTATGAAGTGAAGGGGGGGCAACAGAAAGGGCCAGCACAAGAGGCAGTAGAAAGCAGACTGTTTCCTTGAAATCAAAGGGGGGCTAACTTGTCCAGCTGAGCCTTTCCGTTGGTGGTTGCTGTTTGTAGCTCAGCACTTAGGTGTCCTGGCTCACACACAAAGGCTTTAGTTTGTGTTGGATGGCAAGACCTGAAAGGCATATTTTCGCAGCATCAGTGGAACCTGGATAACTTGATAATAGCAAAAATGTAAATATTATTTTCATTGATCCTGTTTTTGAAGGAGGAAGAAAGTTATATTGTTACAAATTAAATATATACAGTAGTAGGAGGGGGAAATATTTTAATATAAAAGAATAGATTGTGTATCTTTGTGTTCCTTGTGATTTATTGGGTTTGTTATATTTGTTATGCCTCTTGCCGGATTCTCCCCTCCTTCCCCCCTCCCCTTCCTTTGTCATGTATTATTTGGTTGTGGAGGTTATAATTGTTTGTGTTGTTTTGCTTGTACACCGCCCAGAGTTCCCTATGGGAAAATTGGTGCAGTATATAAACGTATAAACTTTAAATAAATAAATAAATAAATAAATAAATAAATAAATAATATTGAGACCTTTTCCCACACACTTCCACCCACAGCCTTAGCTCGCCAAGTCCTTTTTCCTGCCAGTGTGCTTATGTAACTCATAAGCTGAGCCTTGAGGGTTTCCACCCCGATCCACCCCCAGCACTTGTAGGTGAATTTGGAAGACACTCCAAGGAGTTACTTTAGCTTCTATAGGGCGTTACTAATATGACTCAAGGAGTCAGAAAGAGAGGGAATGGGCCCTTGAGATGGGGTGGGGGGGGGAGAAATATGATCAACTGGTTTTTATATACATTATTTTCCCTTTTGTGCTTTGAAAGCATTTTACTACTATGGTGCAAGGTTGATTTTCTTTGGATGTACCTGTGATAAACTGATCACCCTTCAGCGTTCAGTGTTACATTAAATTTATTTCACACATGCAGATGGACCACATATGAGTTTGATTATAATATGACAGAAAAACTTCCTAAGACATTTATTTAATTAATTATTTTGAGTATTTTTACCCCACCTTTCTCCTTGGAAAAGGACCCAAGGCGGCTTACAGTAATGAGGGACAATACCAGCGGACCCTCGTATAACAAGCGGTTTGTCTAACAGAAAATCCGCTTAAAGGGAAAAAAAATCAGAGATAGGGGGAAATCGCTTATCAGAATCGCCTATGGGGTGAATCCAAACAACAGAAAAATGGTCGTGATTGGGGATTAATCCATTTTCAGTGCATTCCCATGGGAAATTTGTACAAAGGAAAATTTGCTTAACAGAATTTCATTTGGAACAAATTAATTCCTTTGTATAAGGTATCACTGTATACAGTTTAGCAGGAGAGACTTAGGCCTTCCAGCCAGCATGCTCATAAGCAGAGGACAATTAAAAGAAAGGAAATAAAAAGAAAGACAAATTTCCATGCAGGGAATTTCATTCTCCTCAAATAAGTATCCCCAAATTCCACTGAGGGGATACTGGAAGCTGAGGTGAAAACCAAAAACCAAAGGCAAACATTTTTATCTGAAAGGGAGAGTCCTTCGGGAACAATGACACTAACTGCTATCCTAACAGGGTTGCTTTCTTGTCTCAGAGGGGGAATCTCACCATATGGCCCTCTGTATATTCAGTGTCCTAAGAGACACTTCCCTGTGGTGTTGGCCGCTGATCCCAGGACTGATCCTCATTAGCAGTGCTGCCCCCCCACCCCCACCCCATCACAAGGATAGCCGCTGTGTGTCAGGTACATGGAGGCTGAAGTGCTGAAAAGTGACAGGTGCAGCAGTGGGGAAGAAGAACATGTCTATCTGATTGCTTAATGGGGCGGTTGTTGGCTGTGTCAGATCACAGTGAAGAGAGGGAACAAAATATTGACCCAGTGGTCTTGGTTTCTGACATTTCAGCTGGGCCCTGATCTTACTTTCCCTCAGGGGCACACATTCAGACAAGTGGTGTAGTCTGCAAGGCCTTTCCCAATAGGAATTGACTGATCTCCCAGTATTAGAACTGCCTTTGTAGCATCTAACCTTGGCCTCATGACCCAAGCATGAAGATCAATGCTTCAAAACCAAAGGCAATTCATAGAAATGCCTTGTGGTATTTTTCCTGTCTTGCAGAACTGGGCAAAAGAAAACAGAAGGGTCTCAGAAGAAATTGAAAGGCCAAATCAATGCCATGTAAGAACCAAAGACAGATGAAGGTAGTCCCTCCACCTGTTGGAGAAGAGACTGTGTACCTGTCCAAAATCACATAAGCTTACCTGTTGATCAACTGTGGAGGACTGCCCTCTGCACACCCGCACCCACACAGAGGGAGGAGGTTGCTTGACAAAAGTGCTTTTAGCTCATTTCCTTTCAAGCTCTACATTTTTTTAAAGTTAACATTTTAATTTGGCAGCTGCTATTACCAGTAGAGGGTCTAAGCCAGTGATGGTGAACCTTTTAGAGAGCGAGTGCCCAAACTGCGATTCAAAACCCTCTATTTTTTCACAAGGTGTCAATACAGCAATTTAACCTGAACACAGGTGGCTGTGAGGGGCGATGTCGGGTGCCCACAGAAAGGACTCTTGAGTGCCACCTTTGGCACCCATGACATGGGTTTGCCAACACTGGTCTAAGCCTTTTCAGCTGCACTTTTATGTATATATGAATTACACACACACACACACACACACACACACACACACACACGTTTTCTTCTTTTCTATGTGAAAGAAAACCCACACCTATTGTATTCCGGTATTGTTACCTGTACACTTGTTCCCATGGAGCAAACCACTGCAGGGAATGGGATTGTGGTTTGGGTCAGGAAAATGGTACAAGGAAAGGGCGCTATTCACTGCTGCCCCCCCCCCCCCATACAGGTTGAAATTTCCTGAACTGCATTAAAAATAGGGGAAGACTTGTTGCTATTGATCTCCTGCAACCTCGTCCTGAGGCTCAGACTACATGAGATGCTCGGAGAAAATCAAGGGAGCCTGGACAGCGGGACCCTGTAATACTCCCTGTTAACATTCTTTTCCCTTTGGAGTACACACAGCAACAAAGGCCCACCAGTAACCAATTCAAAAAGTGGTATACCATAGTGCTTAGAGTGGGAGCAGAAAATTTCTCAGCCCTCTGTTACTGAGATGCATCTTCCTCATTTTCCCTTGTGCTTAGGGTTGATGGCCTGGGACCTACAGTTCAGCCAGATCAAGAGCACCACCAGGTGCCGGTGGCCATTTGCCTTGAGGGGAAATTGTAGGCTGTTTGGAGCTGAACGTGGGTGTGGAGGAAAATGTTTAGCATAATTAATTTCCATCCCTTCTTCTTTGGAAGCAGCCACCCACCCACCCCCCCTTGCCAATGTTCAGCAATGGCCTACATTCAAAGGCTTGAGTTGTGCTACCATAACGTGCCCTCAAAAGACAGACTGGTGAGCTTTAGCAAGTCTCAAAAGCTGTTTTCCAGAGTTCTGGAGTTTCCAGTACTCACTGGGCTATAGAACAAACAGGAATATGGAACCTACACTAGCAACTCAAAACATTTGGGGCTTATTTCAGAGTGGCTTTAAAATCTGTCTCACACTTTCAGCCGTTGGCAGGGCAGATCTGAGGTCTGGAAGAAGATGTGTTCATAATTGAAAACAGCAGCAAGAGGAATGAGCTTGTAAGCAGGAAGAGACTGCAGAGTTGAAAGAGGAGTGTGTATTTATTAGCACACACGTGGCTCCAATCAAGCAAAAGGGAATGAAGTACAAAGGCATGGAATCATCTATTCATGGCTTTGAAAAAGCCACCCTTTGTATTCTGGATCTTAGGGGCACTACAGTACGGCATCTTGAGGGAAATTAGAGGCAAATGCTTTTAAATGCCAGAAAGTTTTCAGTCAAAACGGGGATACAGTACATTAAAGGTGTGAACAAAACAAAAGAAAAACAAAAGATCAGGAGAGGAAAAATTTAATCAGACGAAAACAGCTTGGTTATTATGGAAGAAAACAAATATTTTGATCACTTGGTGTGTTCCTATGTGCGAATCATCCATTTCATTGAGAACCACCCACTTGCTCAAGTCAAGAGGAAACATTTGCAGCATCAGTTGGCCAGCGTCTATGGCATCCTTAGTACACTTCTTCCCAGCCAATGCCTGATCAGAATATCATCTTAGGTGTGCAGCATTAAAATTGCCTTTGAGCAATATAATAGTAAGTAAGTAAGTAAGTAAGTAAGTAAGTAAGTAAGTAAGTAAGTAAGTAAGTAAGTAAGTAAGTAAGTTAGTTAGTTAGTTAGTGCTTTAGTCTTCTCCTGACATGCCATTTTACCTCCTCATCACTCTCAATCGTGCATTTTTTTCCGTGTCACATTTCCTGAAATTTCCCTGCCCAAATTTCCCTCTGGATTTGGAGCTTTCAAATGGCCTGAACCCTGTTCTCTTCAGAGTGACACGAAGCCTTCTCCGTCCATGGGTGTTTATACACTACCCCTAAGCTCCGCTGCAAATGGCTCCCAGCTCCGGAGCTTAAAAATGTTTCCCCACCAGCTCCGGAGCTAACAGAAAATTAAGTGCGACCCCGCCCACCTAAGCGCGACCCATCGCACCTTTCAAGTACCTGCTCTGGGAGAGTGAAAAACTTTGATGCGGAGAGTGCCGGGCTCTCCTCGCTTCTTTTTGTTGTTGTTTTTTTGCCTCCCACTCCTTTAAGGGGAACCAGGAAGTGACGGGGGGGTCGGAGCAACTTCCACCGGCACTCCGGAGGTAAGAGTGCATTCTTTTCTCCCTTTTTTTCTCCCTCCCCTCACGCAGACAGAACAAGGAAGTGCGGAGGGGGTGGAAATGCAGGGAGAGCGACAAACCCTCAAGATCTCTGGTCCGAATTTAAGGGACCAGCGGATCTTAGGGGTCGTGTAAAAAGGCCCCATGTCTCGTTTCTGTGTCCAAATGAACACATGAGCTGCTGATTGCAGTTTTCCATTAATGTTCTTTTATTTTACATCAGGGGTGTCCAAACTTTTTGCAAGGAGGGCCAGAATTGGCGAGGTGAAAATGTGTGGGGGCCGACCATTCAGCTGCATTTGGCCCCTGGGCCAGACTTTGGACAAGTCTCTATAACATGCAAGGAGGAAGGGAGGGCACTGCAGCAATGGAGCCAGGGGTGGGTAGGCTGGGAAGGTGGCTGGGTGGTGGTGGACAGAGGCAGGGAGGGCAGGCAAACCATAAAACTGCAAGCTGATGCCTCCATCCGGTATGGGGAAGGGCCAGCTGGCAGGGATGCATGACAGGCTGAGCTGGTGAGGAGAGGAGACCACGGGCCACTCGAAATTTGTAAACAGGCCACATTTGGCCCCCGGGCCTGACTTTGGACATGCCTGTTTTACATATTACTGATGTGCAACATGTTACATTTATGCACCTTGATGTGTGCATACATGCATTAAATCAAAGTACAAAACAGTATTTCTATCACAATTGCAAAAAAAAAAAAAGATTCCTCTTCTTGTACTGTAATTTAATTTGTGAATCAACCCATTGTGGCTCACTTGTAAGTACTTTCCTCTTGAGGAGCCCTGGGTAAATCCAGCAGCTTTATAGTGCCAGATGGAAATGACATTACTCCTTGGTTATTGGATCTCTTCTGGAAACTCCATGCCAGACTACTAAACCCATGCAATTTTATACACGGTGTGTGAGAGGGATTATGTCTAAGATCATGCACCATATACCTGAGGTCTTAGACCGGAACCCAGGAAAGCTCATGCCAGAATACATCCATTACTCTTGAATGATAGAGAGTAATATAGCTATCGTGGTGGGAATATTTCCCCATCGTTCATCTTATGAGCCTATTTCAGACCAGGGTGATAAGAGGTCGAAGCTGACTATAAGATGGCAGACTCGCACTCGCTTCCTTCAGACTGACGAAGCTGTTTGGATGAGCAGCAAAATGTTTCAATCTCTCAAGAAAAAGAAGTCCAGTTGCCATGACTCAACCTCCAGAGAAACTCACTTTGGATGACTGAGAATCTTCACAGACAACACGGTTTCAGGTTTCTATTCCATAAGCAAATGCACACACAGGAGAATTTCTTGGTGGATTGTGCTCTATGAGTTGTTACAAAGGAGGGTGGTATTTGGATTTTCGGTGTTAGACATTGAAATATCCTGGAACAATAAGATACACCTTCCTCTAGATAGATAAATTAGATGTAGAATTGTCATTTGTGTATACTGTATATGGATGTAGTTATCACATACATATTTACTGCATGGAAATAAGACCCCGTTAAACTCTGTGGGAGTTGGCTTCTGAGAAGACAAGTGTTGCGTTGTGCTGTAAAATTTCAAAGTGCTTAGCAGACTTCCTCCACAGTCTGTGTGGGCTTTCCCATCTTTTGATCAAAGAAAGTGAAAGCTGGGTCAAACAGGAAGTCAGACTGTTAATAGGTCACCAGGCTTTTACCCTGAATTGTGCAGGAGGAAGAAACCTAAAAAAAAATCTGCCCTATTTTCAGGAAGGGAGAGTACAGGGTAGGGTGGGCAAGTTGGGGGAAGCACCGTCATCGTTATTGTATCCTTTAATATGTGCCTTTTAGCAAATGTTCTTGGTGACTTAGGTCTCATGTCTTTATGGTAGCCTAGATCCAGTTTTAATAAACTGGTTTTTTATTGTGTACAAAAATTATACAAATAAACTAAAAGCAAAAGGAGGCAAGAAGCAAACTCAGTTAGGAGACCACAAGTGAGAGAAGGCACCATTGGGGTGGGAGGAACCCTACACACCTCGACAAAAGGCAGTCCATGATCCAGACGGAAATCCATGGGAAATGGAGATCTACAGCTGTAGCATTCTTAACGCGGTGAATGATAGGATGTGGTCCATTATTTTTCTAGTACAGTATTGCAACAGAAGTCTTTTAGTCACCAAAAGGGTACTGGAGAATCCAGTGCCTAAGATCCTATTGTGTAAGGAAGATGGTGTGATGACCCTTTAAAATTATCTGGCCATCTGTAGCATGCATGGGCACACAACCAAGTCCCCAAAAGAGCACACACCAGAGACAGCTGGCAGGATATCATCAGCGAAACTCCATTCAGTTTGAAATGTGCAGCCTTGGTAGATTTCTGGCCAATTTCCTCTGGGTTTTTTTTTGTTACTTCTCCAAAAGCAAGGGAATAAAGATTTTAAACCTCCACGCATCTGCAAGAATTATAAACTCCTCCGATAGAACATCATGGTCAAATCATGTGTCATTTGCTAAACTCAACTCTTCTACACCACCGTGAAAGACTCCGTTCCTAGTTACAACGGGAAAGGCACCAATGAACGCTTTCACCTGCTTCTGGTGTTGTGGGGCTGGTTCAGTGGCCTGAGAACAGTGCTTTTCTCCTTTCAGTTTTGTTTGGTATGCCCACTGGAAGGCTACTAGCTGACTTCAGATATTTGGAGAGCAGCTCCACTCAGTGATAGACAAAACGTAAATGACAATGGGTTTGCTCTTTTTCAACACACACATGAGAATATGCAAGGCATGCTTCCCCTTGCGGTGAGATGTAGGGAACCCGGCCACATAAAGAGTATGTGCACATAAATTACACAAGTTTTGTTTTGTGGGCCTTGCACCACTTTCCTTTTTACTCTTGCCCTAGGGTAGACCTACAGGGAAGGTGGGGCCTAGTTTTTACCATGGTGGTCAAGTTGCGGCAGGGCTGTGGCGGTACTGCTTCAGGCTGGAAGTGGGAGCTCACATGACAGGATTGTTCCTCTGTATAAAAAAATGTATCAAAAGCCTTGTAGAAGACAAGCACACCAGACACTTCTCTCTCACTCCTAGTAGCGAGGATTTAATGGAGGGGTGGGCAAAAGGTATCCTTTATTTCTTTGTTTGTCGGTCCCTTGGCCCCTTCTTTGTCAGAAAAGACAGCCTGTCGCTCCTGAATGACTCCTGGAAAAGTGATTCACTTTTTAAATAACCTTAAAATTGCAGAGCTGAAAGGGACCTTAGGAGTGTCGTGCTCAGGCCCTCTCAAGGAGTTGCAGCTGGGGAGTCAGCTCCCAATTTCTGGCTCTGCAGCCAGAGACCTAAATCGCTGAGTTGAAATATGTATAGCCCCTGAATGCCTTTAATCAATCAATCAATCAATCAATCAATTTATTATTATTATTATTATTATTATTATTATTATTATTATTATTATTATTATTATTATTATTATTATTATTATTATTATTATTGGAGTTACCTTCTAACCACTGGTAGCTTTGTTGCGTTCAGGCTAATCCCAAACTTTTCTTGTATCAGAATAGCATAGCCAAAACCAGTTCTGAGACAAGCAGAGATCCAAATCACCATTCATTTATTCAGCTGGATTTTTCCCATGAAGCAGAAGGGAAAAAATCGCAACTAACAGAAGCAGGGTACACAATTAAGTACAGAAAGCATGAGATTCCCCCTCCCCAATCAACAACATTCTTTAGGCAAGCTGTAAGTCTTTTTTGTTAGAGACATCCTCACCCATTCTCCTTGCAACCCCCCCCCCAAATTGATGTCCTTGAACATATATAACACCGGCTATTCGTTCTCTCTTGCCAAGGCCCAGACATTCCAGTAATGTTGAAACAGTTTCAGAGAGCATACAAAGCACAATAAGGTACAGATACAAGGCATACAGAGGAATCAACATGGCATCACTTTGGTTCACTTGAATCTGTTAGTTTTTATTAATTCCTGGTCTCAACAGCTTCACGTCTTGTGTCTGTTTCTAAGCTTTGGGTTTCATTTGTGTTTCAGGGAATTGGGGTGCTTGAGGGCCAGGAAATCAGAGCCTGGCCCATTCAAATTGCCTACCCATGCGCCTCCTGCTTTTGTACAGGCCAGTTTATATTTCTTCTGTTTAAAAATGCTTTTGAGACACTAAGCAAGGAAAACCTGGGCAAGGCCTGGTTCAGCTGCTGTGTGGAATGCCTCCATGGGCTATATTTCAGGTAGGCCCTGTCTGCTCCCTCTAGAGTACTCAGGAGGTGTTCCTCATGAGGTAGCAATCTTTTTTTAAAAATGATCGCTGAAGAAGTGTACACCATTTCAGCCCCAAACCCCCATAATGTGATGAGTCACAATCCAGTAGAACATCCCCCTGTTAAAAGCTGATTAATGGCAGAGACAGCATGGTACAATGGGTTAGAGTGCTTGACTTAAGGAAACATCTGTTCAAAAACCCACTTGGGTATGATTCCCATTGGTGACTGTGGGTCATTCGGATTATTTGTCAGCCTGTCTTACCTCACAGGGTTGTTGTGAGAATAAAGACAGAGAGGTTGGAATTGTGCTCCGAGGTCAACGGGGAAATCAAAATAGAACTAAGCTATAAAATAAATATGATATAACAAAAGAAACCCAGAGTCGCATTCATTTCTGTGGGGCTTGGGCTGAAGATCTTCACAGTGGATTATGGTTCTAGTTAATGAGCAAGATGGAGAGGGTATATAAAGGTGAGATGCAAAAGGGAAGAGAGAGCTCTTTCACCTTTAATAGTTGTATAGAAGAAGGGAAATTTCAGCAAGGCTAGCTGGTATGATGAACTGACGTGGCTGAAATTCTCTTTTTCTGTTAAGGTGCAGATTAAAGAGTCTAAAGCCGTCTTTTCTGTCACATCTGGCCACTCTAGGAAACCACAGCCTGGGATTTCCTACCCAGGTGCCAGAAAACTTAGAACAGGCCCAAACACTCTGATTACCAGCCTCATGTCTTATAAAGACACCATGCAATACAAGGCAATACAATACAAGACATGGCTTCTCTTGTCTTGACAACAGTCTGGCTGGAAAACACATTTTATGTCATGAAATTCTCAGTTTCAATGCTACTCACAAAAGCCATGGGACTATGAGAGCCTTCTGAAAGTCTGCATGCCGCCACTGAGCCTATGCAAATCAAGCTTACATACACAAACTCAGTAAACCACATCTTACGCTGCCTGCAGACCACATCCCCCATGTGTTTCACACCAGCCATCACCACTTCTCTCCAAGACGCACACAACTAATCCTGTCTCTAGACCTGCTCTTTCTGGGGTACCTGTCAGTTGCTACAGTCAAAAAAGGTTCACAGGACGTACATCTTCCTTCCTGTCACTTGTCAGAAGCTGCTTCTGTACTGAAGCCTAGTTCTATTGATGTTTATCTTCATCACCCGTATCCTGTATTTCTGTGCCTTACTTTTCAGATTGGTAGGTAAATTGGCAAGAAGGAAGAAACAGCTGTAGCCTCCATAGCAAATGAAAAAGTAAATTCTGCATCCTGGGGTCTTTGCTTTCCCTCTTTCCCTTTTGGATGAACACAGTCTAACTCGCAAATGCCTTTGACAACAACATCCTGACCGTTGTTTGCACTGCTGGAGTAAAGATGCTTTAGGAAGGGGCAACCTGAGATAGACAGTAGAGTGGGTGAATGCACCCTTCCCTTTTCACTGCTTACAGGTGCAAGGTTACAGGAAAGTTGTTAAATCAACAAGCACTGTTGCACTTTCTGTCATGTATTTATCTCTAGCTTGTTCGTGTGTTTTGTTCCTTAGCAGACACTGACTCATAGAGGCATTCGGTGTGACATCTTACGGAAATTTGTGACATTTCAAGTTGACTCATTCTTTGTCTACGAGGGCAGATACTCCTCTTTACTTATTTGATGTTTTCTGGCCAGAAGCAAAGCTTGATCAGGGATTCTTGTAGAGCAAGTGACCTTTGGGGAGGGAGGGGAGCACAACTTTACCATGTGTCTCTTTATTGGGATGGACTCCTGTCATACTTCATGCCAGGAAAGAGAGAGAGAGAGGTCATGACAGTAACTTATCTAGAAAGGCTGACTGGAAGGAGACAGACTGAAGCTACAACAGGTAAATGTAGGCTTCACGAGAATCTTTTCATTTAATTGATGTACACTATTTCTCCCTAAGTTCATCCAATTTCACCAGATTTCGGAAGCTAAGCAGGGTCAGCCCTGGTTAGTACTTGGATGGGAGACAACCAGAGAATATACCAGGTGCTGTAGGCGCCTGGAGTAGGAACTGGCAAACCACTCCAGGCCTTGGTTTTGGGAAGGGCAAAATACATGAGAATAGTTGAAAGTCAAATAAAAGTGAAGTTGCATCTGAGTGAAAATTTCCTTTAAGATCCAGACGACCCAGTCCTTTAAGCTTCATAAGTGAAGCATCTGGAATGTTTAATGCAGATCTTGCACATTGCGTTTCACTTGCCAAATTGCCATGGCGGAACTTCCAGTGGTGGAAGTAATTCTTTGTGTTGAGTGTTATTAATGGACTGCCTTGTCATTATTAGGAGGCCAGAAAAATGAATTGACAGACTCTCTTGGTTCTTTCAAGTGGCCAGCTCTTATACTAGATCTGTTGAAATGGTGGTGGATTTTAGGAGGAATTCCTCTATACCTCTTACAATATAAAATAATTCAGTATCAACAGCAGAATCATTTAGGTTTTTAGGTACTATTATATCTCAAGATTTAAAATGGTCGTCTAATATCAAGGGTATCATTAAGAAAGCACAATAAAGAATTTTTTTTGTGCCAACTTAGGAAGTTTAAACTGCCTAAAGAACTGTTGACTAATTTCTATGGAGGAGTTATTGAATCTATCATCTGTTACTCTACAACTGCCTGGTTCGGTTCTGCAACTAAACAAGACAGACACAGACTTCAATGGATAATTAGAACTGCAGAATATTGCTACTAACTTGCCGTCTACTGTGGAATTGTACACTGCACGAGCTAAAAAGAGGGAGATGAAGATATATTCAGACCCCACACATCATGGACATAAACTGTTTCAATTTTTACCCTCAGAACGACGTTTTAGGGCATTGCATACTAGGAAAACTAGATATAAAGACTGATTTTCCCAAGTGCTATTAATTTGCTGAATAATTAATCTTTTTAATAATATGTTATATGTTGTATTGTGTTGCTGCTGTTGAATATATAATTATTTTAAATTTCTCCTTATGCATATTAAGAGCATATTTACCAAAGACAAATTCCAGGTGTGTCCAATCGCACTTGGCCAATAAAAGGATTCTATTCTATTCTATTTTAAATATTTATAAAAACACAAGAAAGGAAGCCAAAGAATACTTGCCATTTAAGACTGATTCATTAAACAGTGGCATGAAACCTGAAAAATTCCTGTCAACATTCTTCTGAAAATGTTTGCAAATGCCATTACATGGTAAGTTTTGCAAGGAATTTGGCATGATACTTTGTGTCTCCGTAATTCATGTGTTACTTGTTATCACTAAAAAAAAAAAAACAGTTTGCAGCTACTACAGTGGTACCTTGTATAAAGGAATTAATTCGTTCCATATGAAATTATGTTAAGCAAATTTTCCTTTATACACATTTCCCATAGGAATGCATTGAAAACCAGAGTGATCCCATTTTTATGTTGTACAGATTCGCCCCATAGGCGATTATGTTAAGCAAATCTCCCCTATCTCAGGAATTTTTTATGTTGTACAAATTTTATGTTATACAAACCGTTTGTTATACGAGGGTCCGCTGTAGTTGCATAGCTTGTTTTGCCAAAAGTAACTAGTTATAGATAACTATGCTGTTTGTAACCAGATCCGCCCTACTTATGGTCTGGAAGCCCTCCCTCCAATAGGACCCTCATTTCCTCTCAGAATAATTACCTGTATATACTCGAGTATAAGACGTCCCGAGAATAAGCCGAGGGCCTAATTTTACCCTCTAAACTGGGAAAATTTATTGACTCAAGTATAAGCTGAGGGCGTTTTTTTTTAGTTATAATCGAGTATATATGGTATACCAGCCAACCTCTAAAGGGGCTGGGGGTAGTAATTGGAAACATGTGCTGGGAGTGTGGAGGCAATAAGGGAGTTAATACCATAGAGTAAACTCCCTGATTGCCCCCACAGTCCCTGTACAGTTCCAAAACTACCCTCAGCCCCTTTAGAGCTTCATAACTAAGGGCCTTTTTACACGACCCCTAAGATCCGCTGGCCACTAAAATTCGGACCAGAGATCTTAGGGGTTCGTCGCTCTTCCTCTGTCTTCCTCTGTCCCCACCCCCCTCCGCACTTCCTGGTTGCTGGCTGCCTGAGGGAGGGAGAAAAAAGAAAGAAAAGAATGCCGGTTTACCTCCGTTTTGTTCCCGGCAGCATTCAGATCTCTTAAAGGGGCGGGGCGCAAAAAAAGAACAAACAGAAGCCAGGAGAGCCCCGCACTCACTATCCTTACACCGGGTCAAATATTTGTCACCATCAAAGACCAGGTACAAGAAAACTGCTGTTTGGTCGTGCTAAAGTGGGCGGGGTCACACTTAATTGTCTGCAAAGTCCAGAGCTGGTGGGTAAACATTTTTAAGGTCCGGACCTTGCAGCCATTTGCGGCGGAGCTTAGGGGTCGTGTATAAATACCCTAAGTCCCTTTACTCCCAAATGTTTCCAAATTTCAGGGGGTTCCCTAAAATCGCTTTCTAAAGGTACCCCTGCTAATTTGGAATCCCAAGGTAAGTAAATTTTGATTGTATATTTTAAAAATAATGTTGTGTGTGTATATATATATATATATATTTTAAAAAAAACCATGCACTCAAAAATTACTTACCTTGGGGACACCAAAGTAGCAGGGGTAGCTTCAGAAAGGGATTTTAGGGAATCTCCTCAAATTTGGAGACATTTGGGGATAATGGGGCTGAGTTATGAAGCTCCAAAGAGGGTGCCCCTAAACCTTCCCATTGAGATCATATGGGAAGGGGAGGCACTGCTATCGCTTGCCCGATCAGGACTTACCCTTCACTGCCCTCCCCAAGCCGTCTGAGCACCTAATTTTACCCCCCAAAACTGGGAAAACATATTGACTCAAGTATAAGACGAGGGCATTTTTTTTAGCCAAAAATAAGGGCTGAAAAACTAGGCTTATACTCAAGTATATACAGTATATGCTCCAGCAAAAAGTTGACGTGACCCATGGATCTCTCAGGCTGCTGATCTGGTTTAAGGCCCACTTACTCCTGTGGGCATCCATGAGCTGTAATGGTGGCCTAGGGCTTTGCTGCTGACCACAGCCAGAGAACCACAGCATGGGCTATGCCAACCAGATGTTACTCCTAAAATGAAAAAGGAAGCTATTAATGAACTGCTAATGGGGCAGCCTTCCTCTCGGTCTGCTGGCAAAAGGCCGCTGGCACAGGCCAATGTCCCTCAGCAGCTGCATGATGAATGCCTCTTCCTGCAGCCACTGACATGTCACTAATTATTCAATCGAGGCAGCCTGATATTATGGGCTTTGCAGAATAACAGAGCGGAATGGAACAGAGCCACAGTTATCTTAACTGTAATGATGAGTCAGAAGAGAGAGAGAGAGAGAGAGAGAGAGAGAGGGAAGCTGAGGGTTTCATAAGCCTGATGCCTAAGGAGCTGAGGTCCTGAAAGAAGATAAGTCCACCCAACAAGCCACGCCCTGAATTTGGAATGAAATGGCCAGGACTACCCAGAAGGGTGGGAGGCAGCAGAGAAAGGTACCACTTCATCACATCTGGGAAGAGCTAGCTGAGCTGAAAGCCCCACCTATATTCTCTGTATTTATGCATTGGATTTATCTTAACTCCTTTTCCGCCCTCAGAGCCTGTAAAGGTTTCTATTTTGGACTACCACTGCCAGCAGACAGTACTTCCCAAACTGTTACTTTTAAATGTAACTTAGTTTCTATTTCTGATTTAAGAAAGATTTGAAGAGAGGAAGTATCTGAAGAAAAACTTATTTATTTATTTATTAGATTTTTATACCATCCATCTGGCAGCGAGGCCACTCTGGGTGATTAATAACAATGACCCAAAATACAAACATAACCATTTATTTATTTATTTATTTATTTATTTATTTATTTATTTATTTATTTATTTATTTATTTTAGAGTATTTCTACCCCGCCCTTCTCCTTGGAAAAGGACCCAAGGTGGCTTACAGTAATCAGGGATAATATACGGTCCAGTATAATAAAGACATGTTCAAGTATTTGAGAACAAGGAATTGAGGGACATCTTAATAGACAAATAGACAAATTAAAACAACATGTTTATAAGTAGTCATAAACACAAAGTCTATGTGAACCCATAGATACATATAAAAGACACATGGTAGTCCATCATTCAGGGAAAGCTTGACCGAAGATAAAGGTCTTTGCCTGTTTCCGGAAGGACAACAGAGATGAGGCAGTCCTGGCCTCTAGTGGGAGGGAGTTCCAGAGTCTGGGCGCAGCACCCGAGAAGGCCCTTTCATGGGTTCCCACAAGACATACCTGTGAGGGTGGTGGGACGGAGAGAAAGGCCTCTCCTGATGACCTTAACACCGGAGTCAGTTCATACTGTGAGATTCGATCTTTGAGGTAGCTAGGACCCAGGTCGTATAGTGCTTTGTAGGTCAAGGTCAGCACCGTGAATTATGCTCCACAGCTGATAGGCAGCCAGTGGAGCTGTTTTAATAGGGGTGTAGTGTGATCTCTGTACCCCACCCCAGTCAGCAGTCTAGCTGCTGCATTTTGGACCCATTGAAGTTCCCTGAGACTTTTCATCAGTAGCCCTGCATAGAGTGCTCACAATTAATACAGTAAAATACAAGTACAAATGAAGGGAAATAAAAATGAACTTAAGGATAACATAATATCAGTCAAAAATGAAACACTGATGAAACAGTATATTCCATCCTAACATACTCTGGTAAAATCGAATGACAAATGTGAATTTGTAAAGAAATAAGAAGCTCAACAGCGGAAGTTTCCTTGTTTTGCTACCCACTCATATACCAATATGAATATATCTGTTTCCTTACCAAAACACTTTCATATTTGCCGAATGTTCTCTTTGCAGGGGCACCTAAATTGATCTTGGCATTCTGTTGTGGCTCATGGTGGATGGTTACTGTCTGGAATTTGAGAGGACTAGAATCTGAGAGTAACTGAGGGTAATGAAGGGCTTGGGATCCGTGCTGCAGAGCAGTTAGGAAGCAGCAGGGCCCCAAAACCAAGGCTTTATCCATCGCCAGCCACGGTGGGCGCCATATGTTAACTGCAGCACTTCACTGGACAATAGCAGCTTAAGCTTTGCTATGTGCTGTTATTCTCTAGGAATAAACTTAAAATATTGGTGTCCTTCCTAACTCGCAACTGCAGTGGAGGGGAATGAAGGCTCAATGGTTGTAGAAAAAGTGGAAGCAGAACATCTAGACCAGTGATGGCGAACCTTTTAGAGACCAAGTGCCCAAACTGCAATTCAAAACCCATTAATTTTTCACAAATTGCCAATACAGCAATTTAACCTGAATACAGGTGACTTCCGGTTCCTGCTGAGGGAGGAATAGCGTCTGTGTTGAGCTCTGTTCCACTCCCTTTTAATCTTTTAAATTTTAATTGCTACAACAGAGTTTTAAACAGAGTTTTAATCCTAAATTTTATCTGCTACAAGGAGTTTTTTAAATCTCTATTAATTACTACAAAGAAGATCAACTGCTACAAAGTTTTTATTGATATTGTTCACTTCCTCAAGCTTGACGGTGGTGTTGCTGCTTCAACAGGTGGCTGTGAAGGGGTGATGTCGGGTGCCCACAGAAAGGGCTCTGAGTGCCACCTTTGGCACCCGTGCCATAGGTTCACCAACAATGATCTAGACTGAGACTCACAGGGCTCTGGACCCCAACCAAAGTCATCAGACGCAAAATTCACCTGATATATTTATATGGGAACAATGGAAGGGACAGACCACCAGATGCAAATGAACATCTTTCCAACCTGGAGGGAGTACTGTGACTTTCCCTCTTTCTTTGAAATGATTTTCCCCAATTTATTTATTTATTTATTTAGTAAAAACAACTCCCCCCCCCAGTGCCAACCAGCTGGTCTGGTGCTTTTATTTATTTATTTTTTAATCCCCCCCAGCCCCCTAGCACCAGCCAGCTGGCTGGTCGGTGCTGTTTTTTTTTAACTCCCCCCCCCCAGCGCCAGCCAGCTGGTCCTCCAGCTGGTCTGGTGCTTTTTTCTTTTTCTTTTTCTTTTTCTCCCCGCCCCCCACGCTGCTCAGCTAGCCTTTTTTTTTACTTCCTTCTTCGTGGGAACTGCTATCCCACATCTTCTGTCACGTGGTCAGAGGAAGAGGAAAAGCCGGACCTTCAGAAGATCAGGGTGAGATAGCAGCCTAAAACACCCAAGGCAGTAGCAGCAGTAGTCTGCTACTTCTACCCCATCCCCAGCCACCACTACCTGGAAACCAACCATCCAGCATTGGTCAAGGTGTTGTTTCACCACCAGAATGAGTGACTTAGTAGTAGTAGTGTGCATCTTAGGACGGCTTCTTAAAAGTTCCGCTGAGGTGTGCAAGTGGTGAGGAGTTCACCTGGTTTCTCTCCCTCCCCCTCCCTCTGGCTTTGTTTTTAATCGGGGGGGGGGGGAGAGTAGCCTGTCATTTAGGTGGTCCTCGAGTCCTTCCTGCCTCAGAAAAATGCCATAACACTCAACTCCTCCATCTGGTACAAAACAGCACAAAAATAAAAAACTAATAAACCAAGGATTCTTTGGGGGGGGGGGTCAAAAAAGGCCTGGGAACTCTTTCAGGGGCGAGGGGGGGAAGCGTTTCAAAGCAAAATAAGAAAAGCAGCCTCTGGAATTCAGGCACCTTTGGATTTCAGAAGAAGTTTTAAGTTCAGTGCTTAATGGAGAACTTGAAGGCTTTGTGTGGAAGAGCCATTAGCTATTGCTTGGAAATACAAGGCAGAGGGTGCCACTGGGCTTCCCATAGACATCTGGTTGGCCACGGTGTGAACACAAGACAAGCATAAACATTAAGTCTCACCCTTGAATGTTTGTAGATGTGCTAAGCTTTCCAGATGTGTGGATCTGATCGTCTTCTCCAACAGCTGGGGGGAGAAGTGGAAGGTTAAGAGATTTCAATCAGTAAAACTGTACAATGGAATAAATTACAATATTATCATTGCTCAATGCTGCGGTTTGAATCCATTCAGCCCACTTCCCTCCCCACATCTATTAGTAAAACATTTAAATGTCAAAAGACCTATTTATGGATCTCCTGTCTATGCCCTCAGATGCAATACCCAGGGAACTGATACAGCATAAATAGCCTTGATATGACAAAGCTGTTTGGATGAGCAGTGAAACGCTTCAATATCTCAAGAAAAAGAAGTCCAGTTGCCATGACTCAGCTTCCAGATAGCCTAGGTATGATGTAATCAGTTTCGACATTTCTTCTGCCATTAACTACCATAAGTGGCCATAGGAATGCTATTGTCTTCTAAGGAAACTGAAACAGAACTTGTTGCAGAGTTTTGGATTTCTGGTTAAATTCCTCTGTCTTCTAGTTGTCCAGAATAGCCCACCTCTTTCTCTCATTAACTCGCACTTACAGTCTCAGTAACTCACACTGAGACATTAGTAGGAGAAAGAATAAAAGGTTTCATTACTTTCAGTCACCATACCCTCTGGTAGTTGCAGTCTCTGGTTGGGGTGTCGGTGTGACTGCAGCTAGCTAAGGTCCACCTTGAAATCCCTATGGCTTCACTCTCATCCTCCCCAGGTTCCTCTGAGGAGTCATTTGTGGCTCCAGCTGATAGCTCCTGCCTTTCTCTTCCACCTGTCCCAACTAGCTTTCTTCTGCCATCTCTCTCCCTTCTGGGCTGGTGCCCCCACAGATGCAGTGCCAGTCACATTCAATGGTTCTGATGATGGCCATGCGGTGGGGGCAGGTGGCACATTAGGGGCACCAGTGGCGACTGCCTCACACCCACTATCCCCTGAGATGTCTGCTTCATTTTGGTGGAAAGAGTGGTACCATTTGTGCCTTTCTGTGCTTTTTTTATCTCCATGCCTTATTTTTCATTTTTCATTTTGATTGATTGATTGATTGATTGATTGATTGGTTGGTTGGTTGGTTGGTTGGTTGGTTGGCTGATTTATGGAACTATGTGTAAGGTTTAGCACTACAGCACTTCCCAGTGGGAGTTTATTTTTGCAGTTTAATAAAGTAAATAAAGTTTAATCAACATGTGGGAATTCACTTCTTGCTGAAGCTTCTGCTTTGGAGCTCTCTTAAGAACATAAGAACATAAGAAGAGTCATGCTGGATCAGGCCAAAGGTCCATCTAGTCCACCTTCCTGTATCTCACAGTGGCCCCGTACAAAATCCGATTGACAGCCTAATTGAAGACTTCTGGCCAGAAGCAATGACTGCAAAAATTAAAGGCTGTCTAGAGATTTCCCAGGAGAAGCGGTATCCAGATAAACAGTTTCTTAAAATGAAATCTGTACATACATTCTGGGAAGCCCTGGGTTCTTTTCAGGACCAACCAGGTGAAAAGGGTGGAGAACGCCTGCTCCCATATGGAAGGGCACACAGTTGTAGTCCATCCACATCTGGAAAGCTAGACCTTCCCCACCCTTGGTTCTCGACCCCAGATGTTATTGGATTCCAAATTTCAGAAGACTTCAACACTCACTGTGTTGGCCAGAATTTCTGGGAGTTGTAGTCCAAGGACATCTGAACTACCCAAGGTTGGGAACCACTGCCTGGTGACATCACTGTAAACACTCCCACCCTTCAGTAACTATTCCAAGACCGAATTTCCACATGTATTTAAAGATGTTCATTGAACACAGGAAGTAGAAGAAAGAAGAAATACATAGGCCTCTAGCTTTGTGTAGAGAAGGTTCATTTAACACTAAACCAGATATATTAGAACATGAGTTCTGGGTAATTTTCTGACCCCATGGGAATTTGAAAGTGTTCAGGGTATAAAAAAATGACTCCTGTCCTCAGGAGTATTTTTGGGTGCAGAAACAAAGCAAAGCAAAAATAGTCTCTGGGCAGTTTAAAACTTATTTATGCAGGCTACACATTGCAAGTTGGATACTCATTTGATCAACCTCAGAAGGATGGAAGGCTGAGTGAACCCTGAGCCATCTGCCTGGGATTGAATGCCAGGTCCTGAGCACAGTTATAACCACAATACAGCAGTTTAACCACTGTACCATAAGGCTCTTGTGTTCTACAATTCCCAAATAAAATGAATAGTTTGGGAAGGACATTTTTTAAAAAAAATCCCAACTGGGTTTTGGCCTCTGAGAACAAAAACGGAGTATGACAAGTGGCCTAAATGGACAGACTTTGTCTAGACTAGAGCAACTCAGGTGGCAATGTTTTAAAATACTTCCTTGTAGATTTGTGAATCCTACAACAAATTGTGACTCTCAGGTATCTTAAAATGTCCCAACTGATGATGGCTAAAAATAATAATAATTGAAATTGAACCAGTAGACAACTTGCTACTTTTCTTTAAAAAAAACAATTAAAAATGCCTTGCATTTAAAGACACTTTTAGTTTAGTTTATTTATAATTTATATACCACCAGCTTGCACAAAGACAACTCAAGGCGGTGAACAGCAACAAAACAAAGTAAACTACAAAATAAGAGAAAATATAAGTGTAAAGAGTATATGTGAATAAAAATACAGAAATACCAAGAATACAAAAAATATAGGCACCCGGCAGAACTAAACACGACATTGCAGCGTTCTTTTCAAGTCTGTTTTAAAACAGAAGGCCTTTGCCCTCTCTACAGTACTAAATTTAGCATCACCTGGTATTTAAACAATTTATTAAACTAACAAACATTTCCTGTGCCTTTATCAAGGCTCCTTCTTCCACCCCAAAGCAAATCATGCTGAAAATGTTGCATCTGTCACCAGCGCCCAGTTGAGAGACACCCGTATCATTCCTCTTATGGGTCAGGCATAGCAGGAGAAGGTCTCGTGTTCTTTTCCCGTCCTCCTTTTTTGGCAGAAGAAGTGTTCTCTCTCAAGAATTCATGTCCTGGGCAATTCTAAGAAGTATAAATCAACCTTCAGCAACACAGGGGCCAATGAGAAGCAGATTAGCAAACCAACCAACCCAGAACTCTGTGTGGGCCTGAGTACAAGGCATAGGAGCAAGAATAATATGTTGCTAGCACCCCCCCACCCCCCGGGAAAGATAGCTGATCTCCAGAGACCCTGCAAACTTCTGGGAAGACTTGACATTTGGGGCACACTTTCTCTAGTGCAGGGCTGTTCAACTTTGAACAGGCCAAGGTCTGCTTTTTCCAGCCCAAAGTGCCTGAGGGCTACTACACTAAAACCTCTACTTACGAATTTTATCTGTTCCGAGCACATTCTCATAAGTAAAAACTTTTGTAAGTAGAGCAGCAGTTTTCCATAGGAATGCATTGAAAACCAATTAATCTGTTCTGGAGGGAAAAAATTCAATGTTCCATGGCCCTTGAACTGCCCTGCTTGGCTGAAACAGTGGGCTGGCAGACCCAGAACTTTTCTGGGGCAGTGGTGGTCCTTGGGATGGGGGGGGGGGAGAACCTGTCCCCTCACTTTTTTATTGATGGCCAGTGGTGGTCCAAGAACACCTGGGAGCTTCTCTAAGAGACAAGTGGTGTGCTGGAGGTTTCTGTCCTGGGCCCAGAGTTTCTCAGCATCTTTTTATAAATGTCTTGCATGAAGGACCAGAGGGGATGCTCATTTGCAGATGATGCCTAATACAGTATTCCAGAAGGCAGAATCAGGATTCAGAATAAGGAAAAGAAAGAGAAGGTCATCAACAGACAGGAGAAAATACAAAACGAGTGCCAACAGTTTTACATGTACAGTTTTACATTTGGTCATGATGAAATAGGTGCATAATTATAGAACGGGTGATATGTGAAGAGAATCTTGGCCCTCAGCAGAACATAAGCTAAAGAAAAGAGAACAGTAGGGTGCAGCTAATCACGTGCTAATCTGGTCATGGAAAGAGTTTGTGCCCCTTACCACATAGTAGTTTTTCTCTCCCCTCTCTCCCTTAGAAGCTCTCTCTCTCTCTCTCTCTCTCACACACACACACACATATAAAAGATATTGAGTAATATAAAACTAAATATTTAGAAACTACAAAGTAGCTTGATTATCTTGGAGGCCTGAGTAGGAGTCACCAATTTAGCAATTGGTCCAGGAAAACAAGTATTTTTATTTTCTAGTAGCTTAGGAACACGGTCTTCAGAGATTGCTCTTTCCAGTACATCAAATAAAGGTTCGATAAAATGCTCTCTTGCAGCTGCATAAAAAGGAGAAGGCATCCCCTTCTAGGCCAAGAGGTGAGTGTATCTTGACATTCATCCCTCCCTGCCAGTTTCAACCTAGGTGGCAAAGTGACAAAAATAAATACATTCACAAAATATTCAAGCTGGCCCTGTCATGATAGCTCATCTGTTGTGAGAGGGAAGGCCACCTGTCTTCATAAGGGACTGTGCCCAGTTGCACTCAAGGGGCTCCCCAGTATGTTTCCTTCTGACATATTGTATCCTCCCCTAACAACTACAGTATCTGCCCAAAGGACCTTCGAAGGTACCAGTGGCTTTCTGTCCCTTTCACGGCTCACAGAGCATAAGCTCACTCGCGTTCTGGCTGGTTCAAACCCCCAAACTAGCACAGGATGGATGGCCATCTGCCACCGATGTTTCAGCTGTGGATTTCTTGCTTCAGTCAGGGATTAGATTTGATGACCGCAGGGGTCTTTACAGTTCAATGACTCTGTTGTTCCAGAATGAGTGGAAGATACAGGCCCCCAGAACCTGAGATAAAATTTTCTCGAAATGTTCCACTTCAAAATGGCGGTGGTGGGGAATCTCCCTCTTGGACTGGAGGAGACAGTGAAATGATGACCATTCCCTTATTTTCTGTAGAATTTCCAGTCCCCCCCATCCCCACCCCCACCCCACACAACCGCTCCAGACCCTCCGAGACTATGGGAGATACTGGAGGCTCCTGGAGGATGCATTTTTTACCGCAACAATAGCAGTGCAACCGGTGAAAATTCGCACCCTTTAATTCCCCCCGCCTTTTTGTGCCTCTTTCTGCTGTCCTACTTTAGCAATCAATTTCTGGCATTTCGGTAACTGAACAATTCTACAAGCTGCAAATTACCTGGTACAGTGACCAATGGGAAAGGAAGTGAGAGATGAAAGAAAAAGGAGTTACTATAAAGGTGCTCTGGTACTAGGGATACACTGCCACGTTCTTAAACGTTCGCATGAACTCTTGCAGTAAAGTAGAAAGCCGACATCCCTGTAATCGACAAGCAAATCCCTTTATGTGTGTGTGTGTGTGTGTGTGTGTGTGTGTGAGCACGACGGAGAAAAGCAGATCAATAAACAGGGGGAAGATGCGCATTTGGCAAGACGGGATGTACAGAAAGAAGTGTAATACACCCCTGCCATCAGGGTGTTAACTGTGCACCAAAAGTCACATGATCGCCCACGATTTTAGTACGCATCAAAATATGATGCGTAGTTAATAGCCATGCGACCCAAGCCGATGGCCTCTCTTCCTTCCATTGTTTAGTTAGAGGGCACTGTAAGCCATACTTTACTCAGGAGTTAGTTCCACTGGTGGAAAGGAAAATGGAACCAGCCACAACCAGTCCTCTCACTGAGTAGAGAGAGAATACCAAATATCTGAACCTGTGATTCCTCTTCTACTGAGCTGGATTGCTTCTCACAAACTGGTGGAGAGCGGTAAAAGCAAAGTGTACAGCTTATATACCGCCCCATAGCGCTTGAAGCACTCTCCGGGAGGTTTACAAGTAATTATGCAAGCTACATATTGCCCATTGCCCCCATCCCACCCCCAGCAAGATGGATACTCATTTTACCAACCTTGGTGTAGCTCATGACAAGAAACAAAACGGAGACACCTCTGTTCTCAATACACTGTGCCACCCTATCCATTTATAGCTTGTAGCACACATAAAGGCAGCTCCCCACCCCCCAAGCTCTCTGTGCCTGCCATCTCAAGACAAAAGCAGCTGCCCCCCTTCTTGTTATCGATTCAGGCAGCTCCGGTTACAGCCTAAGCCAGTGTTGGCGAATCTATGGCACGGGTGCCAAAGGTGGCACTTGGAGCCCTTTCTGTGGGCACCCGGCATCGCCCCTTCGCAGCTACCTGTATTCAGGTTAAATTGCTGTATTGGCACTTTGTGAAAAATAAGTCGGTTCTGAATCAGTTTGGGCACTTGGTCTCGAAAAGGTTCGCCATCATTGGCCTAAGCCAACCCTCACACCAAAACCACGCCGTTCTACAGGAAAGTTCACCAATAGTGACCTGCATTCTCAATGTAACAGATAAGAGATGGTATGAAGCTTTTGTAAGTGTGCAGTCTCTTTTGTTCCTCACAAGGCACCCTCAAGCTTATCTGTTTGTTAAAGCAATAAATCTGTATTTTTCACCAAAGAACTTGCCAGCCACATTATTCCCCTGACCTCTGTGACACATTGGAAGGACAGAAGGCTGAACGAACCTTGAGCTGGGTACCTGGGATTGAACCTCAGGTTGTGAGCTTAGTGCCACGAGGCTCTTGGAAGATGTCGTTGGCTGCTTTATGTGTCTTCTTGTCCAGCACACAGTCGGATATGCTTCTGCTAATAACCATGGCTGGAAGAACGACATGGTGCCACAGCTGGTTCATGCACTGAAACCATTGCTAAGCTTTGGCAAACATCACAATTTCGCAGGAGGGTTAAATAACCTTTGGAGCCTCTCTTGCTATGTTTCTATCCACTCCTTGGTCCCAGATAGAGAAAGCAGAGGATTAGGAAGCAGAAAGAGACATTCTCTGTTTCAACGAACACCAGATTGTTGCCACACACACACACTCACACACACACACACACACACACAAGTGAGCCAACTACCACTTGGAGCCTTTGGCATGAAAGCACAGTATTTGAAAGAGACAGGCAGCCTGGGTTCAAATTAACTTACACATTATGATAACCGCTTGGCTTTGGTGATCAAAATCATCATTGCCACCATGAGGGCGGGGGTGAGGTGGGGGGAACCCCTTCTGCTAGTTGGCTGAAGACTACAGTGTAGTCTTCAGCCATGCTGACATCTGGCCCCATATGATCAGCTGGGGTGGTGTGTGTGTGCTAGTGTGCTTTTTTCTTTCTAGAGTTTGCCGGATGTAACAAGGGTGGCCAGGTTTCAAGCTTATGAGATCAGAACTTGGAAAATTTGCATTTTTCTGATTTCCCTAGGTTACGAATCTAGCATATCCTGGAGTTTTTTGTTTGTTTGTTTGTTTTGGTTTTTTTTTTTTTGGTAGAGCCTCCAAGATCCATGAACACTGGTCTGGTGCAAAAGATGGACTTTGAATTAAACATTTCACAGCTAGCTGTTGGTTCTCATCGTCCCTGACACCCAAAAACTCATTCCTGCCTTGTCCAAGCTTTCCTTCTTTCACTATATCAGGCAAAATGCAAAGAAACAAAGCAAAGCAACACACACACACACACACACACACACAAGGACAAAAACACCTGACACCTTAAAGATGAACCATTATATTTTAATGTAAGCTTTTGTGGATCAAGTCTACATTGTTGGACGTGTTTCCATGAGTCTGATGAAGTGGACTTGATCCATAAAAGCGTACAGTTGTCCCCCGCCCTTTCGCGGTTCAAATACTGCGGTCCCGGTATATCGCGGGACCGCAGTATACATAAAAAAAGGCCTCCTGGGGTAAGGAGAAAAGGCCTTCCCAGGCCCGTCGGAGGCCCCAAAAGTGCTTCCCCACAAACTGGAAGTGACTTTTGGTAAACCAGAAGTGACCTCTGGATCACTAGAAAGCACTTTTGGGGGCTCTGAGGGCCCGGGAAGCCCCTTGCAGGCCCATTATTCGGAGCAACGCCAGGCCTGGGGTAAGTACAAGAGCCCCAGAGCCCCCCCTCAGTCTCAACCTGACCCAGCATCCGCACGTTGCGGATTTTCAATTATTGCGCGTTGGGTCAGGTCCCTAACCTTCGCAATAGGCGGGGGTTTACTTTACTTTAAAATACAATGGTTCATCTTTAAGGTGCCAGATGTTTTTATCTTATTTCAGCAGCAGCCCTTACAGCAGAAGGTTGCCTCACCTTGTTTGTTGCTGCCACTATTATTCCATATCTAAAACTATGAATATGGAAATTCTGCGCATCTAGTGATGATCACCCAATAGACCAACAGTAAAAGATCTCTCTCTCTCTCTCTCTCTCTCTCTCTCTCTGGCTTGAAGGAAGAGGCTTAACTGGAAACAGCTACCCATGGACTCCAGTGCTGCCATTTCCGCCCACACAGCGACAGGGGGTTGCAGGGAGAGGCTGCTGTAATCTGAGCTTTCTCCCTTTATGAGCCCAGGGAGAAGAGGCTGGGTTTGTGAAAGGCAATGACTGTCCACAGAAGAGCCTCTGGCTGAGGCAACAGGGCGATGTCTGCAGGTGGTACTTGCACGCAGGCACACACATGCTCCAATGATGTCTTGCTAGCTTCCTAGGACTGCAGAGGAAAACCAAGACCTCCAGGATTCCTTCGCCAAGAACTTTCTCTTTCATTCTCTGTTCATCAAGCCACATCCCTCTCCCATTCAAAAGCCATGCTCAGGAAAGGCCCTGCAGAAAATGCAAACCCAACTTTGGATAACAGATCAGACCAAACCCGTTTTCTTTTGACCTGCTGATCCCCTGCCCCTTGGCCTTGCATTAACCTATGGGACTGATTCATCTGGGTATATCATGGAAGTTATAGAAATCTTTCATGCCAGCCAGCCCTGAGTCCATACTAGCTGATGCTACATCATCAGGACGCACGGTGAGATTCAACTTGTTAGCAGTGAAGTACTGTAATGTTTAAAATAACAGAGGAGGGGGTAGCTGGTGACAGGTGTGATTGGGCGTCTTGGCTTCTCTTGATACAGTGATACAGGGTAGCTTATTGCCTTCCAGTCATTTCCTTCTAAATCACTTCACTTCTCCTTTGTCCACCATGGAAGGGTGCCTCCGTTTTGCCATTCAGGGCACTTACACACTAAGAAGCTAATTTTGGATCTTTTGTACTCATCCTGAATGGAGTTGGTTTTGTTTCTTTGTTTGTAACAATGCATGCAAGTCTCTAAAGTTCACTTTACCAGAGCTATCCTTTACTAACAGGAGAATTTGAAAGGTACAGGGGAGAGGTCCTTCTCTATTGTTGCACTCAGAATTTGAACTCCTTCCCAAAGGAGGCCAGCCTGGCCCCCATCCTTGATGTCCTTCCAGAGGTAAGCAAAGACCTTTCTCTTTGGGCAAGCTTTCCCTCAGTGAGTGGTTGCCTGAGCCACTTTCCACTACTGTTTTGGGATGCAGAATTGTGCATCTTCATTGTGGAGGGGATGGTTGGAATAATATAAGTTGTGGTCCCGCAACATTTGAGGGGCTATGGATTCCTTATTCATGCAATGGGCCATCTTGCTGATATACACTGGAAATAAAGGGGCCACGGGTATCCTTTGGAAGTCTGGCTGCACCACCTAGCCATCTCATCCACTGAATTCTTATGGGGCTCCAGGTGCCATTCAGCTTCTCTTGTAACCTCTGGTTGTTTCCCCACTGTTTGTTCCACATCTTTCTCCACTAAGGAGAAAAAACAGTGGACTGTCGGTAAATTGCCATGTAACTACTCCCTGAACAAATAATTTCTCCCTGGAAAGGCCCAATATCAATGCAGCAAAAAATTATATAGAATAAAAAACAAACTTGTTCGTCCATTAATTTACACTCATTCATTTGCCTTTTTTTTTTACAAAGATGCCAACATTTTAGAATAATGACACGCTTGCTCTATATTACAGAGCAACAAGTCACCCTGAGATTATTTGTTGTTTCATTAGGTTCTCTGAACACTTTAATGCCCCAAGGGACCCTCTTGGTAGTTTTCTGCTTGCCGATGAACTGGAGTTAATGGGTCTGCTGGGCTCTGGGGATGAAAACATAAACTGCTTTGCGACCACCACCACACTTTCCCCACGGCTACTCTTTCTGGCAAATTAATGTTGCATTAATGGCTTTATAGCTCTTGTGTGTGTGTGTGTTGAGTCATTACAGTCGTGACCGACTCTTCGTGACGCCATGCCCATGGAGTTTTCTTGGCAGGAATACTGGATTGGTTTGCTGGTTCCTACTCCAGGCGCCTACAGGTACTCCCTGGTGGTCTCCCATCCAAGTACTAACCAGGGCCGACCCTGCTTAGCTTCCCAAATCAAGCGAGATCGGATGTGCTCAGGGCATCTAGCTCTTGTCAATCTCACCAAACTCAATAGGGCAGCTGGCTCCAGGAAGAGCCTAACAGCTGGCTCCATGCTGCCCCGAGGTGTCTCAGATAGACAGCTGTGAAGTGTTCCGCAAAACATGACTGATAGGGAAAGTGTGCCGCCATTCCTGCTGGAACTGCGCCTGCCCGGTTCGCCCATCTCAGCAGAGATGTCATTCAGGGCCAAACGAAGAACGACTTGCGTGTGGCAGTCCCAAGAGGTACAGGCAGTTGGCAGCAGTGATACAAATGCATGCACTGATGGAAGCAAACACCTCACACTTTCGCTTCTGTGTACACTGGGACCATTGTATGTCAGACTGCGAAGAGGAAAGTGTCACTGCCGGGACCCTAGCAAGTGTCCCATCTCCCCAATTCCTCTGAGCCAGGACTGCTTGAGGCCACCAGCTCCATAACAGACCAGGGCAATGCATTCTGGGTTGAAAAGGTACTCGAGTCAATCAAAGACAGGGAACCGGGTTACTGGAAGGAAAGGGAAGGCCAGGAGCAGAAACACCGGCAACAGAAAGCCCCAGCCAGTAAACCGACTACAATTTCCCCAGGATGCTGGAAGAAAAAAAGAAAAGAGCTGAAAGACAACACCCAGCCAAGGGTCAACGAGCTGCCCCTCTGAACTGGAACTGCCACCCCTGCTTTTGGTGTGGGCCTATAATCCCTCCCTGGTGCGGCTGGCAAAGGGATGGATTTCAGGACTCGACCAGGGAGGGAAAGGAACCTGGACCGGTGGTAGAAACTGGACTTTTGGTCTCATAAGAAGAGTCATGCTGGATCAGGCCAAAGGCCCATCTAGTCCAGCTTCCTGTATCTCACAGTGGCTCCAACAAATGCCTCTGGGAGTGCATGAGACAAGATATCCGTCTCCTAATACAACTCCGCTGCATCTGGCCCTTGAAGTTCCCTGGTTTTAAGCCTGGAGATTACACATCTCCATCATGGTTTATAACCTGTGATGGACTTTTCCTCCAGGAATCTGTCCAATCCCCTTTTGAAGGCATCCAGGCCAGATGTCATCACCACACCCTGTGGCAGGGAGTTCCACAGACTAACAACATGCTGGGTAAAGAAGTATTTTCTTTTGTCCGTTCTCATTCACCCAACCCTCATTTTGAGTGGATGTCCCCTAGTTCTGGTATTTTGTGAGAGGAAGAAGAGCGTCCCTCTATCCCCTGACTCATGCCCTGCAAAATTTTGTACGTCTCAATCATACCGCACCCCCCCAGGTGCCTTTTTTCCAGACTAATGAGCCCCAAATGTTTTATCCTTTCCTCATAAGGGAGGTCCAACAGCCCAGTAATCATTTTAGTTGCTCTCTTCTGCACCTTTTCCAGTTCCACAATGTGTTTTTTGAGATGCGGTGACCAAAACTCTACGCAATACTCCAGGTGTGGCCTTATAGTACTATCGTTTTGTACAATGGCACTAATTGACAAAGGAAATATCGGAAACTATACCAAAAGGAGTTCCTTGTGCTGTACAGTATTTGTTTCCCCTGCCCTCATTTTAATAAATCCCATTGTTGTTGGAGCCTCTGTGGTGTCTTCTATGGAAGGGGCTCCCACCGAAGGTGCCATGCCTGGTGGAGCCCACGCAGGGTTCAGGCACTTCAGGCCCTGAGGTGGAATCTAGCTCTCCTGAAGCCTCCAAATGGCTGTGACTCCTTTCTCATCATCTCGACCTTTGGAAGGCTGCCATGTTTTGTACTGCCTCTTTTGTTTCTTAATTATTGGCAGTAAGAGATGTAACTTAATAAAGGTTAGACTATAGCCAGGGGCATAGCGTGGGGAGGGCAAGGGGGCGGGGTGCCCCGGGCGCAGCAATTAGGGGGCACCAAATTGCCTACCGACCCCTCTGCCGCTGACCCCCCCACCTGCCATCAAGATTATAATTTGCAATGGGGTGTGTGCAAAAACTGACTGTTGCCCCGGGCTGTTGAAGCCCTAGCTATGCCTCTGTATATAGCTTTGGATTTTTCACCCTTCCCTTGCACCCCACGATTAAGATCTATATACACCGTCATTCTCTGTTCAGGCTTAGACTGCAGATCCTCCTTGCGAGCACTCATAAGCAAAGGATGTTCGGGTGGGGGGGGCACCTCTCCCTATTATGTGCCCTTGATATTCAAAGATAGCCTGTCTCAGTAGACGGAGGCTCTCCTTCGTTGGCTATTCTGGCTAATTGCCATGGCCAAAGCCTTCCTGAATTTCCTGTGTCTCGCTCCCTCCCATTTAAAGCCTTCTGTCCAATGGCCCTCCTCGCTGCAGGCTGCTAGATACAGATGAACTCACTTCTGGCCAGGCTGGAGTTTGAGAAATCCTTGCCATCTGCAGAATGGAAGGCCCCGGTGCTGATCAGTGGAAAACATCCCGGGACAGCACAAGGAATTGATTAGCTGCCGGAAATTACAACCCCCGGCAAAAGATGTGTCAGGAGCAGTGCAAGGGACTAGATTTGCCCCCACCCCCGCCGCCTGTCAATATAGTTTTACATCGAATTTCTCCTCCTGCCTTCGAGAGGAGGCTGAAAACCTCTGGTGTCTGACACCGAGCCCCCCCAAAAGCGTAGGAGACTTCCATACACCAGGGACAAAAGTTGGAACAAAACTGGGAAGGGTGGAGAAGAAAGAAAGAAAGAAAGAAAGAAAGAAAGAAAGAAAGAAAGAAAGAAAGAAAGAAAGAAAGAAAGAAAGAAAGAAAGAAAGAAAGAACAATGCCTCAAAGACACAGGGAGGGGGTTCCCAAAAGTCCTCAAAGTTTAGGCGACACCAGGTTTTTTGAGGGGGTTTTGTGGCATGCCCCTGTGGAGTAGATGCTAGGATAGAGGGAAGCCAAATTCTTCAGCACTTGTGCTGCCTGCCCTCCCAACCCAGCCAGGCCTCCTTCCTCTGTCTCTCTCTCTCCCCCTCCCCCACAACCGCCAGCAAACTTGCATTACTCAGCTCACATGGAATCTGTTTCTCCATTTGTCTCTGGCACATTTGTGTATCATGGGGGAATTCATCCCATGTCTGCCAAGCACTGAAGTCAATAAGCTCAAGATGTGAAGTGGTCTCAGCTGCCTGCCAAAAAAGATCCTCTCCCGGCCACATCCCCCCCCATCCTCACCCCCCCCCCTGTTTCCTGGCCACACGCTGTAGTCTATAAGAGAGTGATCTCTGATCTCAGGCCAGCAGAGAGCCCTCGAAAGAGTTTGGGAGGCTGCAGCGGCTGCGTTAAATGGAGTGGAACTGGCGTAACCCCAGGCTAACAAAAAAGAAGAAAAACTACCCTCCAAGAGATTGCAGTGAGTTTTCATTTTTGGGGGAAAGGAAAAGAAAAGGGAGAGGCGCTGCAGGACTCAGGAAATTTGAGGATCCTGCTCAATTCAGCACTAAAGTGATTGAGCCCCACGGCGCAGTGGTTGAATGCCTGTACTGCAGGTAATACTGTGCTCATGACCTGGGCTCAATCCCCAGTAGCAGGGTCATGGTTGAACAAACAAGAGGAGCTGGAACTCCTAATACAGCAAAATAAATATGACATACCGTATATACTCGAGTATAAGTCGACCCGAGTATAAGCCGGGCCCCCTAATTTAAACCCCCAAAACTGGGAAAATTTATTGACTCAAGTATAAGCCTAGGGTGGGAAATGCAGCAGGGCCTGGCAACTCCTCCTTTGTGAGCTGGGTGTGTGTGTGATGTTTAAAATGACTTTTAGCCACCAAGGCAAGTGTTTGAGTTGGTGGCTAAAAGTCATTTTAAACATTGTTTTAAAATTACCTTTTAAAAAGTCATTTTAAACATGGGGGGGGGGTCAGGAGAAGTGGCGCACAATGTTTAAAATGACTTTTAGCCACTGACCCAAACTTGCCTCAGTGGCTAAAAGTATTGACCCTCATATAAACGTAGGGCTGAAAAACTAGGCTTATACTCGAATATATACAGTAATTGGCATCACTGAAACATGGTGGGATGAGACGTATGATATGTAGTCATTGGAGGGTATAACATGTTTCAAAGGAACAGGCCTAGTAAGAAAGGAGGAGGTATTGCTTTATATATTAAGGACATTTATACTGCTGAAGAAATACAAGATAAACAGCAGAGGACCCATGTTGAGAGTATTTGGGTGAAAATCAGGGGTGAAAAAACTAGGAGGGATGTCACTGTGGAGGTATATTATAGACCCCCAAGCCAGCCGGACGAGTGGGATGATGCCTTCTGTGAGCAGATGGCCACACAGTCAAAAGGGAGAGATGTAGTACTAATGGGAAATTTTAACTATCCTGACATATGCTGGCAGTCCAACTCAGCTAAGAATGCAAGGTCTAACAAATTCCTTACTGCCTTTGCAGACAATTTCATGGTCCAGAAAGTAGAGGAGGCAACAAGAGGCAAAACCATTTTAGATCTGGTCTTAACCAATAAGGAGGACCTTGTAAATGGGGTCAAAGTGGTGGGATCATTAGGTGAAAGTGACCATGACCTCTTGGAATTTGTTATACAGTTGGAAGGAGAAGCTAAGCATAGTCAGACAAGAATCCTGGTCTTTAATAAAGCCAATTTTTGTAAACTTAGAGAATTATTGGTTGTGATTCCATGGACCGACACACTGAAAGAGAAGGGAGTCCAAGATGGATGGGAGTTCCTTAAAAGCGAGATATTAAAGGCACAATTTAAAACTGTTCCAACAAGAAGATAAAATGGAAGAGGTCTAAAGAAACCACAATGGTTTACTAAAGAACTTTCAATTCAGCTAACTATAAAGAAAAACAAGTACAAGGAATGGAAAAATGGGAAATGCACCAAAGAGCAATCTAAGCAAACAGCTAATATATGCAGGAGGATGGTAAAAAAAGCTAAAGCGCAAAACGAACCTAGACTTGCCAAACAGATTAAAGATAGTAAAAAGGGTTTCTTTAGTTATGTCCGCAGCAAAAGGAAAAATAAGGAAATGATAGGCTCTCTGTGTGGTGATAATAACCAGTTACTAACAGGAGACAAGGAAAAGGCAGAACTACTCAACACCTTCTTTGCCTCCGTTTTCTCCCAAAAGGAAGAAAGAGATCTGTTGGGACAAAGAGTAGATGAGGTAGGATGGTAATTGCAACATAGAATAGGTAGAGAGCTAGTACAGGAACATCTGGAAATATTAAATGAATTTAAGTCTCCTGGGCCAGATGAATTACACCCAAGGATATTAAAAGAACTGGCAGAAGTAATTTCAGAACCATTGGCAATAATCATTGAGAAGTCCTGGAGAACAGGGGAAGTCCCCATCGATTGGAGGAGGGCTAATGTTGTCCCCATCTTCAAAAGGGGGGGAAAAGAGGACCCAAATAATTACCACCCAGTCAGCTTGACTTCAATTTTTTTTCTTCCCCACCATCCATATTTTGCTCCCATCTAGTAGCCTCATTGTCAGGCGCATTGCTAGGGCGCTAAATTGTTTTAATCTGGTAGAATAGCTATGTTTATTGTTTTATGTTATTGTCTTTTATTGTGTTGTTGCTTCGTCAAGCATTGTAAGCCGCCCAGAGTTCCTACGGGAAGATGGGGGGTATAAATATAATAAATAAATAAATAAATAAATACATTCCTGAAAAGATCCTAGGGCAGATTATTAAACAGTCAGTCTGCAATTATTTAACAAACAATGCTGTCATTACAAGAAGTCAACACGGGTTTCTTAAAAACAAGTCATGCCAGACTAATTTGATCTCTTTCTTTGATAGAATTACAGGCCTGGTGGATGAGGGGAATGCTGTAGATATTGCTTATCTGGACTTTAGTAAGGCCTTCAATAAGGTTCCCCATGGTATTCTTGCTAAGAAGTTAGTAGAAAGTGGGATAGATAGTGCAACTGTTAGGTGGATTTGTAATTGGTTGACTGATCACACCCAAAGGGTGACCATAAATGGCCTCTCTTCAGCTTGGAGAGACGTGACCAGTGGGGTGCCCCAGGGTTCTGTTCTGGGTCCAGTGCTGTTCAATATCTTTATTAATGACTTTGAGGAAGGAATAGAGAGTATGCTAATTAAATTTGCAGATGATACCAAATTGGGAGGGGTTGCTAATTCCCTAGAGCAGTGCTCCCCAACCTTTTTGTCTCCGCGGCCCGGGAAATTTTTGATAATTTTTCTGTGGCCCGGGGGTGGGGGTGGGGAGGGGGGGAGAATGCGAAAGGGGGGTCCGGCGGGGAGGCAAAAGGGGGGGGGGTGAAAGCAAAGGATGGGAGGGAAGGAGGAGGGGGAGGCACGAGGGCGGCGGCGGCGGCACTCACCGGCCTGGGGCGGCGGGCGTGCCACTCCCCCACACACACACGGGCGGGGTGGGGGTGGGGAACCCGGGGCTCCTGGGCAGGCGGGCCCCGCCTCCTCCTCCGGCGCCGGGAGCCGCGCGCGGGTCTCGCTGCTGGCGCCCCGCTTGCTCCTGCTGCCGCCACCGCCGTGGGCCTCCTCCTCCGCCGGGGAAAGCAAGCGGGGCGCCAGCAGCGAGACCCACGCGCGGCTCCTGGCCCCGGCGCCCTGCACGCGGCACCCGCCTGGCCGCGCCGGGAAGCGCCCTCGCGGCACCGACGAGCCGCCTCCTCCTCCTCCTGCTCTGGTTCCTCCTCCTCCTCCTCCTCCTCCCACCGCCGCCGCCGGAGGTGCAGCAGCAGCCACCCAACCCCGCAATCGCCCCCATCCCGCCGCCGCCGCTACCCCCGCAATCGCCCCCCGCCCCCGCCGCAATCGCCCCCATCCCGCCGCCGCCACCCCCCCCGCAATCGCCCCCCGCCGCCGCAATCGCCCCTGTCCCGCCGCCGCCGCCGCCACCCCCCCCCCCCAATTGCCCTCGCTGCTGCTGCTGCTGCTCCTTCGGCGGCGGCGGCGGGAGGAGGAGGAGGAGGAGGAGGAGGAGGAGGAACCAGAGCAGGAGGAGGAGGAGGAGGAGGCTCGTCGGTGCCGCGAGGGCGCTTCCCGGCGCGGCCGGGCGGGTGCCGCGCGCGGGGCGCCGGGGCCGGGAGGGGAGGAGGGAGGCAAAGGCAAAGGCAAAGGCGGCGGCTCCTCCTGCACTCCTCCAGCCTTCCTCCTCCACCGGCCGCCCGCGGGAGAGAAGAGGAGGAGGAGGAGGGCGGCGGAGGAAAAGGGGAGGAGCCTCCCCGGCCTCCCCAGGCGGCCCGGTGCCGACCGGTCCGCGGACCGGGGGTTGGGGACCACCGCCCTAGAGGATAGGATGAAAATCCAAAATGACCTTGACAGATTAGAGTGTTGGGCCAAAGCTAATGGAATGGATTTCAACAGAGGGAAATGTAGGGTGCTACATCTAGGTAAAAAGAATGAATTGCACAAATATAGGATGGGGGATACTCGGCTGGAAAATAGTACCTGTGAAAGGGATCTGAGAGTCTTGGTGGACCACAAATTGAACATGAGTCAGCAGTGTGATGCGGCGGCCTGGAAAGCCAATGCAATTCTTGGTTGCATCAACAGAAGCATAGTGTCTAGATCAAGGGAAGTGATAGTACCACTCTATTCTGCTCTGGTCAGACCCCACCTGGAGTACTGTGTCCAGTTCTGTGCGCCTCAATTTAAAAAGGATGTTGACAACCTCGAGCGGGTGCAGAGGAGGGCAACCAGGATGGTTGAGGGTCTGGAGGAAATGTCTTATGAGGAATAGCTTAGGGAACTGGGAATATTTAGCCTTTCAAAAAGAAGGCTGAGGGGGATATGATCGCTAATGTTTAAATATTTGAAAGGATGTCATATTGAAGAGTGAACACATTTGTTTTCCATGGCTTCAGAGACTAGGACTCGGGGCAATCGTTTCAAACTACATGAAAAGAGTGTGATGAATTCTAGAAAATTCATCTTTCGATCTGTCCTGTCATCTGTATATGTGATCCCTGGCTATGTCATGTCCTGGGAAAGGAAGACACTGACTTTCTGTGTAATTTGCAGGTGGATGTCAAGTCAAATGGGAGCACAAATGTTACGTTTCTCTCATCATCAAAATGTTTGATGTGGTTGTAAAATAGCAAATGGAAGAGGTCTTACATTGTCTCTCATGCGAGGTAATAGACAAATTAAAGAATAATAAAATGCCCGGAGTGGACGCTCTGGGACCTGAATTTTACAAACTTTTCAAAGCAGTATTAATACCTAAATTAAAGAAGCTATATAATGAAATTTTGGATGGAGAACAAATTCCGAGATCTTGGACCCATTCTTTAACCATTTTAATTCCAAAACCTAATAAAAATTTAATGGATATTGGGTCATACAGACCAATATCCTTATTAAATCAAGATGCTAAGATTTTCACAGCAATTTTGGCTAAAAGAATGAATAAATTTATAGCTAAATATATTAAAGAGGATCAATGTGGTTTTATCAAAGGTAGACAAATGGCAAATATTATTAGAAGGAATTTGAATGTTCTTTATGAAATGGGAAAGAGTACTACTAAAGCTGGGATGTTATCTCTAGATCTTTTTAAAGCTTTTGATTGTGTTCAATGGCCCACATTAAAAATATTGTTAAAAAAATGGGGATTTGGGAAATCCTTTTTGGGAGTAATAAATCAACTATATTCAACGGGCACTTCCTCAATAATAGTTAATGATGGATTAACTGAACAAATCACCCTAGGCCGAGGAACTAGACAAGGATGTCCTCTTTCTCCAGTCCTTTTTTGTATTGTTATAGAGCTCCTGGCAAATGCCATAAGGGACGATAAATCTATTAAAGGTATAGGGAAAGATGGGGCAACTAAAATCAGTTTATTCGCGGATGATGCTCTTTTGACTATTGTAAACCCAATAGAGAATATTCAAAGAGTAAAAACTCATTTAGAAGAATTTGGAGAAATAACAGGATTATGTGTAAACTGGCAAAAATCAGAGAGTTTATTGTTCAATTATGGAAAACATGACTTAAAGACGATTGAAAAATCTGGACTTAAACCGGGAAAAAGCATTAAATATCTAGGATTAGAACTCCATAAAGAATTTACTAAAACTAAAGAAAGAAATATTTCGAAATTAGAAGAAGAGATGAAAAACAAATTATTATCCTACTCTAAACTAAAATTATCGTGGTTTGGCAGAATTGCATTGATAAAAATGAAAATACTTCCAAAAATTAACTTTAGTTTTAAAATGTTACCGGTTCAGTTTTTAGAAAAGGAAATTAAAACTCTCCAAGACATGATAAATAGGTATTGTAATGCAGGGAAAAAATCAAGAATAAATAAAAGTCTATGGTATAGATCTCAGAAAGAAGGAGGAATAGGTATACCCAATATAAAAAATTATTATATAGCCAACCAACTTAGTTCTTTGGGGGAAATTCTTTTTAAACCACAGAAGCTAATATGGTGGGAGCAAGAGTCTTTGGATATAAAGGGGGAAATAAACACATTTTTATTCACGGAAGTTAAAAACAAAGTAAAGATTGACAACCCCCTATTGAACAGTTTAATTGCTACATGGAGAACATATAGGAAAATCTTGTCTCCGAAGGGATCCCCACTGGCTTTAGTTACTGACTTGGAAAGCTTTCCAGACAACTTGAAGCATTATTTGGAGTTATTTAAAATTAAGAAAATAGCTAGACTAAAGGATTGGATGCTCAAGATTAAAACAATTCAGGATATAAAAAATATTTTGCAACCCAGTGATTTAACATGGTTAAATTATATTCAACTAGGAAAATGGATGAAGGACTGGGGAAAGAGAAATAATCAAATCAGAGAATGCACAAAATTTGAACATTTCCTACTATCGCTTGAGTCTGAACAGGAAAATTCAGAGAAAGGAATAAAATATATAAAATACTAGGGGAATTATCAGAAATGAAGGAGTTAAACACCTTGAGAGAAGTTTGGAACCAAGACCTTAATGTACAGATAGAGAAAGAAGACTGGAAGAAAATTTGGAATATGAGAATTTTGAGATCATTATCGGTCAGGATAAAAGAAAACTACTTCAAATTGGTTTCTAGATGGTATTTAACCCCAGTAAGACTAAATAGAATGAATCCTGCTTACTCTAAGATATGTTGGAAATGTGAAAAAGAGCTTGGTACTTACTTGCATCTTTGGTGGGAATGTGAAATAGTCCAAAGGTTCTGGAAAAAGTGTTTTTAGAGCTAAGTAATATGATTAAGATGGATATAGATTGTAATCCAGAGATAGCTTTATTATCATTGTTAACAAGTAAAGATTATGATGTTACAACAAAGGAACTAATAGCAAATTTTATGACAGCTGCTAGATTAATTATAGCAAAAAATTGGAAGTCAAAACTAGAATTCAAGATGGAAGAGTGGTATAATGAACTTTGGGATATAGCTATAAACGATAAACTGTCCTGCAGTTTAAAGGTTAAACGAGGAGAAATGAAAAAAGACATTTTCTACGATATCTGGGGTAAATTTTTAGATTATGTACTAGTCGAAGGAAAAGGGAAAGAGTCCACGAATATCTCACAACAATTCTGGAGAAGAGAACTTTAGGAAGACTACTAGAAGAATAGAAGATGGAGCAACGAATAAGAATGTATGGATGGCCCCGTGGGATGGGGGTGCACTTATATTGTTTGTTGTATTTTTTTTTTAATTTTCATTTTCTTATGTCGTTGTATGTAGTTTAAAATTTAATAAAAAACATTTTAAAAAAACATTGTCTCTCATGCACATCAAAAACCTGCCTTCGCACATGATATCTATGAGGAAGAAACACATGGGTGAAATTTTATAATACCTTTCTGTATATCAAACGGCACTGGGCCTCAAAGAGTTACACTCAGATGACAACAGATGGTTCCTGTCAGTTAAGTAATCCACTTGTCAAAATACACATCCTATTCAGATGATGGAACACTTGAGATCAATAGGCCTTTTGTTTACTATCAAAGGGGAAAGTCTTTCCTTGTAATCATGCTAATTGATGAGACAGCCTACACCCTTCTGGGCGTAATTTCCATTCCTAAAGAACAAAGAGGAATCCTAAGCTGTTAGGTCTATAATATAATGTGCTGCTTAAACAGAGAGATACACACACACAGAGAGAAAGAGCTTCTCGGGGACAGCTTGCAGCGATGTGACTTCCGTGCTGGGGCTGGCTTTTCAGCCAGGAGAATGCAAAGAGATCTTTTCCGTTCCAAGTGTGAGTATATTAGCCAGAATTAGTTAGCGTTATTATTTTCATTTCTGGGGTGCAACATTTCACGTTATCTTCCTGAGACTGGTTTTTTTTAAAAGCAACTTTGTAAGCTTGTTTTAGAAATCTGCCTTTGTTTGTTAACACTCCAAAAATCTGTAGCTCTTGCCAGATGATGCTGACAAGAAGAAATTCCTGTTTTTACTCTTGCTTTTTCTTTTTAAAATAAAGTTCTTTTCTTTACCTTTTTCAACTGGAATCTGTGTGTGCCTGAGGGGGAAGTAATTGCTAATTAACCAGAGTCATAGCCAAGGCTGCACGCTACTGACTTTTCTGTGAGCAAGAAAGTTTCTCTTGATTGAACTCTATGGGACCTGGAGCAGAGTAGATGTTCCGAGGCTCCCGGGCAGAGGGTTGTTCAGAGGAGACAAGTCCCTTTTTAGCTGGGGCATGGCGGGAGTAAGCTCACCCTCCCAGAATGAGCTGTGTCGCTAGTTAAATCAAGGATCATTCTTGAATGATCCTGGGGCATGTCAAGTGCCCAAATTATTATATTTTTGGTGGCAGCGAACAGATGGCATGTGGTAAACGTCCCTAAGGCGTCACAAAGAGATTCCATTTGAACATTAGGAAGAACTTCATGACAGTTAGAGCTGTTCGGCAGTGGAATATGCTGCCACAAAGGGTGATGGAGTCTCCTTCTTTGGAGGTTTTTAAGCAGAGGCTGGATGGCCATCTGTCGGAAATATTGTGATGGGGTTCCTGCATGGCAGGGGGTTGGACTAGATGGCCCTTGAGGTCTCTTCCAACTCTATGATTCTATGGGCCTTTTCACACGACCCCTACGATCCGCTGGCCACTTAAATTCGGACCAGAGATCTTAGGGGTTCGTCGCTCTTCCTGTGTCCCCACCTCTCCACACTTCCTGGCTGCTGGCTGCGTGAGGGGAGGGAGAAAAAGAGAAAGAAAAGCATGCCGCACACCTCCGTTCTGCCTCTCGCTCTTGCCGGCAACATTCCAGTCTCTGTAAAGTAGCTCTTAAGGGGGCGGGAGCCAAAAACAACAACAAAGAGAAGTGAGGAGAGCCCTGCACTCACTATCGTTACACCGCATCAACGAATTTTCACCTCCAAAGAGCAGGTACTCGAAAGGTGCGCTGGGACGCGCTAAAGTGGGCGTGGTTGCACCTAATTTCCTGTAAACTCTGGAGCTGGTGGGGAAACATTTTAAAGCTCCAGAGCTGGGAGCCATTTGCCCCGGAGTTTAGGGGTCGTGTATAAACACCCTATGACTCAGCCTTCCATCCTTCTGAGGTCGGTAAAATGAGTACCCAGTATGCTAGGGGGGAACTGTGTAGCCTGCATACTGTGATTAAAACTGTAAACCACCTAGCTGGTCAGTTTGTTACATCAAACACAACAGCCTTGTGTCACCCTGAAGACTAACAAGTTTTATTAACCATACACTTGTGTGGACTTCAACCCTTGTAGGCATATGCCACACAAAACGTGTTCATCCAAGGTGCCACAGGATTCTTTATTATTTCAAGCTAGGACATTTTTGCTGTCTCCTTTTAAAAGAACTTTGACGGTTACTTCACGTCAATTCTCGTCCCAGGAGGAAAGTCGTTCCATGTTGATTTTGGTAGCGGTCACGTGGTCTTCTTCCAGGTCTGTCTCTGTTTCCGTGTTCTCACGGGCGTAATAAATGATTCTGACATGAGTGTAACCACACATCCTCGTTCCGTGATGAGATGTGAAATTCCAAACGCTTGTTCTCCTTTTTCCTTTCCCCCCCCACATCCATTTTTTCCGATGTTTCGATTATCCGATGTCTAGCTGTCTCTGCATCACAGCGCACACTTAGCTGCATTTTTCTTCTAAAAGACATTCATTGTGTTGTAAATTCCATAGGGCATTATCTGGCAATTGTAGCTTCCTTCTCCTGCCACTAGATGGGTTCTGCTCCCATAGGATGCATGGTTGCGGCCTGGGTCCTCCAAGGCAGTGAAATATTTATTTGGGATAGTCGACCTCTTAGAAAACACTTCCAGTTATCCACACTTGTGTTGTCGCCATGGCTCCCTTGGCTAGTTGACTGGCACTCTCTGCTTCAGAAGCTACTGCAGGACAGTCAGCCTATACCAGACTATGAATACAGAATATATATTGGGGTGGATCACATCTAATAGCAGAGGCAGAAGGTATGTGATGGCTGGTGTCACAGTGATAGTTATCCCTAGTATTTTGTTTACATCTATGTGGCAGCATGAAGCACAGCCTCTTGCTTAAATCAATGAGGTGGCATGAGGGCTCAGAGGAGCAGAGAATTCTCTAATTTAATTTAATTTAATTTAATTTAATTAAACCGTGAATTGATAAATATTGGGCAGAATACTAAGGGTGATTTATACCCTAGTAATGCCTTGTTAATTAGAAGCAATTCACCCCATTTATACACGTGCAAACTGCCAAATGGATTCTGGCCTTCCCCCCACCCATCACCACCAAGGCAAAGCATCAAAAGCTTCTACCCACAAGTCATGGTACCTTATACCTAAGGCCAGTCAACTTATTTTGGCACCTGAGATTGAAAAGCCCACTTTGAATTCAGCGCTTGGGAAATAACAGTTGGTTAAGCCGGACAGATAGTTACACCACCTCAGAAAGGTCCCTCCCAGCCACACCTACTAGAGGCAACATGCAAGTTTGCAATAGCTCCAACCAACCTAAGCTGCCACGATATCTAGCAGTTCATTGCACTCCTTTCAGTCCTTTCCTGCATGCCTTTTCCCCCAAGGCTCCCTGTCTGGAGCATGCTTGCTTTTTGGACTACAAACCCCCCAGAATTGCAATCAACACAGCTGATCATTGTAGTGGTGATATCCTGTGCCTTATGGTCTTAGAAACGAATGACTCCCAACTCTGTCTGATATGGAAGCAACAGTTGTTATCTTGACTCAGCTGACAAGATAACTATCCCCACTGGCTGTAGCTTCAGAATTTTAACCTTTTTGTCTTTCCTCCCCTTTTCTTTTTCTTGTATCCTTTTTTTATTTGCCTAGTAACAGTGATGTCACAATAGCCAGTTTGGCTGATGTAAAAATGTCACCAATACTTGGCAGAAGAAATAGGCACAACAAGAAACTTCAAACAACATTTCTTTTATTTTGCAGGTCTTTCGGGATACATCCTGAGGCACTCCCAACAACCTTTTTGCAATAAAAAGAATGATTACTGCAAATACTTTGTATAGCCTTGGCCCTTCAAACTGGGCCAGCATTTGGTCTTGAATTGAAACTTGAGTGTATGGCTATGAACCATTAGCCAGTGTTCTAGAAATTCAAAATAAGCTGAAAATACAAAACACCTGTTTCTTAAAATTCCTTCAGGCATAGGGTAGAAGAAGAGCCCTAAATCTTATTACAGAATCCCCTTGTGCGCCTGGCTTCTATGCACGGGATAGATAAGCTGATAGCTGTTACAGATGAGTCCAGTGGTTCTGACTCGGGGATCCCTGATGTTCTTGGACCACCAGCCGGTCACTCTCCTACTCTGTGCTAAGTATCATATTAAGGTCATAAGAACAGCCTTGCAGGAACAGGCCACAGCCCACCCAGTTCAGCATTCTGTCTCACACACTGGCTCACCATTTGCTTCAGGGTATTCCCAAGCAGATGTCTTCACCTGCTTACGATTCCCTGCAAATGACATTGAGAGATATCCTGCCTATTTCTTCAACCCAGAGGTTGTCCTTAGACACCCATAATGATAGCCATTGATACCCTTGTTCTCCACGAACTTGTCTAATCCTTTCTTAAAGCTGTCAAGGCTGACAGCTGTCACCACTTCTTCTGGCAGGGAGTTCCACAGACCAGCAGTGACCCTCTGGGTGAAAAAGTACTTTCTTTTATTTGTCTGAGATCTAGCACCCAAAAGTTTCATGGAGTCCCCCCTAGTTCTAGTGTTGTACGATAACCCCCCCCACCCCACCACCACACCCCCCTCGACCACCCCCCCGACCTACCCCCCACCCCCCCACCCACCCCCCCCCCCCCCCACCCCAACCCCTAAAACCCCAATCCCCACCCCCACCCCCCCCCCCCACCCCCACCCCCCCATCTCCCACCCATAACCCACATAACCACCCACCACCCCCCCACCCCAACCCCCCCCCCCCCCCCCACCGCACCCCCCCAACCCCCCACCCACCCCCAACCGGGAAACAGCTTTTCCTTATCTACTTTGTCTACACCATGTATGATTTTATAAACTCCATTCAGGTCACCTTAGTCGGTCACCAAATGCCTTTCTAAAAAGCAGAGTCTTAAGGTGTTTTTTTTTTAAGGTCAGCAGGAACTGTAGGCTAGGCGCAGCTCTAATACCATGTAGATGAGCCTTGCATCTGGAAACAACCAAAGTCACTTTCCATTTGCAAGGCCAACTCTGTATTTCATTCAGAACAAGAAAAAGAGAAACAGGGAAAAAACAGAGTTTGGGATGGGAATTGGTGCCACCCTGTGATTTTCCACTGGCAGTGCCAGATATTCTTTCTTAGTATGGCTTCTGATTGGTAGCAGTTACCTGTCTGAGAGAGACTTATTACATCAGGAACATGCTTGGGAAATTTATTTATTTACTTATTGTATTTGTATCCCACCCTACTGACCTAAAAGGCCCCTCTGGGCAGCTAACAACAATAATATATAAGAATACAATAAACTACCGTAACAACCAAAAGAAAACAAACCTAGTCGGCACAACCGATAAAGTAATACAATCCATATATATGAATGCTAGGGAATGCAGAAGGAGGGGAACCAAATCATTTCCATGTTCATCAAAGGGCTCTGAGTTATCCGTGACGGATCAGGAAAGAGATCTTGGTGTGTTGGTGGACAGCTCCATGAAGGTGTCTCCCCAATGTGTGGCAGCAGTGAAGAAGGCCAATTCCATGCTAGGGATTATCAAAAAGGGGATTGAAAATAAAACAGCCAACATTATAATGCCGTTATATAAAACAATAATAAGGCCCCACCTGGAGTATTGTGTACAATTCTGGTCACCGCATCTCAAGAAAGACATAGTGGAACTGGAAAAGGTGCAGAAGAGAGCGACTAAAATGATTACTGGGCTGGGGCACCTCCCTTATGAAGAAAGGCTAAAACAATTGGGCCTCTTTAGTCTGGAAAAAAGGCGCTTGAGGGGGGATATGATTGAGACATACAAAATAATGCAGGGTATGAGTAAAGTGGATAGAGGGAAGCTCTTCTCCCTCTCTCAAAATACCAGAACTAGGGGACATACACTCAAATTGAGTGCTGGGAGAGTAAGAACTGACAAAAGAAAATATTTTTTCACCCAGCGTGTTGTAAGTCTATGGAACTCCCTGCCACAGGATGTGGTGATGGCATCTGGCCTGGATGCCTTCAAAAGGGGATTGGACAGATTCCTAGAGGAAAAGTCCATCACGGGTTACAAACCATGATGGAGATGTGTAATCTCTAGGCTTTAAACCAGGGTATTTCAAGGGCCAGATGCAGGGGAGTGGTATCAGGAGACAGATATCTAGTCTCATGCGCTCCCAAACGCATCTGGTGGGGCCGCTGTGAGATACAGGAAGCTGGACTAGATGGGCCTTTGGCCTGATCCAGCATGGCTCTTCTTATGTTCTTATGTTCTTATGAAACGACTATAAACAAACTTGGCTTGAGACAGAATGTGAAGTTTTAAGATGTTTATCTTCACTGCGGGCCGGGCAGGGAGGTTGCAGACTCCTTTCGCAGAGCCAACAAAAGCAGCCGAGAAGCACGATCCCATTTTTTTTATCACGACCTCTTGGACTCACAGAAGCTGCGGCTGGAACTTGCATTTCCGGGCCTTGTTTCAGCCGGGATTCCACTGGGCTCCCAAGCAGCCAATGGAGAACTTTGTGGAACCGAGTGCCCAGCCGTGAGGATGACTCTCTACCACTGGCAACTCGGCCACGAATCCGGGACTGACACAATTCTAGAAGCACCTTTGAGGCAGGGACGCGTTCCAGCCACAGCTATCATGCAGCACACCGACCAAGAGGTGTGGCTGTAGCCTGCACACTGTAATTAAAATTGTAAACCGCCCAGAGACTACTTAAAGTGGTATGGGGCGGTATATAAGCAGAACACTTTGCTTTTTTTTTTTTTTTTGCTTTGGCTGTTGAAGAAATGCTAGTGCCATGGTTGGCAACAGACCCCGTTGCTCAGTGTAGGAAGCCAAAAAAAGATTAGGCCCGTTTGAGAACGAGCTGGCTCCTCAAATCCTCACTGATTCAGTGCAAGACTAAGTGACAGGAGTCCAGCCCTTGTGAAGTACAGTGGGTAGGGTTGGAAACCACATTTGATACCTTAAACGTAAAGGTCTCAGAATATAGCAACTGGGATTTGAACTGCTGCTACCTCACGGTTTAGAGTAGCGTTTCTCAAACTGGTGCTTGGATTGGAGCCTCAGTCCTTCAGCCTGCCCGGTAACTCCTTGCCTGACCACATTACTGACAAGGCTGTGCTATAGTTTTTTTATTGAAGTATAGCAGTAAAAAGCAAAGCAAAGTGTTCTGCTTATATACCGTCCCATACCACTTCAAGTAGTCTCTGGGCGGTTTACAGTTTAATTACACTATGCAGTCTACACATTGCCCCCCCCAGCAAGTTTGGTACTCATTTTACCTACCTCGAAAGGATGGAAGGCTGATTCAACCATGAACCTGTTACCTGGGATTGAACCCCAGGGCGTGAGCACAGTTTTACCGGCTGTACAGGCATTTAACCACTGTGCCATGGGGCAGTAGTTGAAAGCAGCAGCCTCTGCTGTGTGTCGGTGTGCGTGGGACCCAGGTCGTAGGGCGGCTGAGTCTCAGGGTTTGATCTGAGGTCTTGAGGAACTGGGGTATAGCGGGAAGACAAATTTAACAGCAAGCAGCGGTACAGGAAAGGAATGTTGGGTTTTATTGTAGCTGGTATGTTTCAATCTGATGCACATGTAGACAAATTAGTTTGCAGTTGTTATGCAGGGTTCCACCTATCTCTTGTGAGACCACAAAGAACCTGATCCACAGTCTCAGATGTTCTTGCCTTTGAAACCTCAGAGAACACACAGATACTGATGGTGTGAATGCGATTCCTTCAGGCTGCAGCAATGACCACCTTTTCCACCTAAAAAAATAATAATCTGGCTTTGGCCAACAGAACTTGGATCAGCACACAGCCTGTTCTCCCTCAATCTCCCTCCATATCTGTGTGTGTGTGTGTGTGTGTGTGTGTGTGTGTGTGTGTGTGTGTGTGTGTGTGTGTGTGTGTGTGTGTGAGAGAGAGAGAGAGAGAGAGAGAGAGAGAGAGAGAGAGAGAGAGAGAGAGATGAGCAAAGGTGGCCAAATAATAGAGAATTTCAAGCAAGAGTTAGGAAGGGTTTTTTTTGGGGGGGGGGAAGGTCCAATAAATTTGAACAAGTGTCATGGAGAAATATTATCCTTTTTCCTGTTAGAACAACAACAGCTGCGGATTGAGGGAAAGGGGGTGGGGAGAAATACTGGCTGTGAGTGGAGGAAGTAAATGAAAAAAACAGCTGGACGGAAGGTGGGGGAAGAAATTTGGAAATTGTGGATGGGGTGCAAGTGGGAAAGGAGAAGTGGCCTAGAAAGGGGTGGAGGTGAATAAGAGCACTCTAAGAGGAATTGCAGAGGTGGTGGTGAAAACACTTACAAATATTTTCCAGTGGTAGACCCTGGACCTGCACGTTTTGTCTGAAATGTTTTGTGAGACAAACCTTCTCCTTCTGAGACAGAGGAAGGATGAACTATTGAACTCCTTGGTATAAAAAAACTTGACGTGGGAAAGAATTTGGTGATTTCCAAATATGGATTAAATACAAAGACCAAATGGTGTCCTCAACTGTCAGCTGATTCTTCCAAACTCCACCTCCATGGAGTTTTGCAAGCTTAGTTCTGCCATATTTACTCTTGCACTGAGACACAAATAACTTCTAGATCAGTAGATCTCGACCTTAGGCTCACCAGATGTTCTGGACCAACTCCCAGATGCTCTGGCCAGTATAAGGAGCTGTGGGAGTTGAATCTCCAAAACATCTGGACAACTAAAGGTTAAGGACTGCTGCTCTAGATGGAAACCTGTTCCTCTGTGATGCTTCAGAGAGGCTGCATTTTTCCCATACTCATTCCTGATGCCTGCATGACACTGTACTGTTAATCCATTTTCAAAGGGTTACCTCCTTCTAGCGTCTAGCACTTTGCAAATCCCTTCTGTAAGCAGGGCAGGTGGCCTTCCATCTGACATTAGAGTTCCTCAGTTTGGGTTGTCTCTCAGCAATTTTGCACAGGTCGCTTTTGTTTAAATTAACTGGGAGAAGAAGACACTCTGCTTCCAACGGAACTGTTAGCAAAGGATAGCAACTTCGGGCTACACAAGCCATGTGTACTACTGCAGCAAGCAAGCAGCAGTCATCGCTACTAGAGAGTAAGCTCCGTTGGACACAGAGGAAGTAAACATACACAACCTTGCACTGCTGTTGTAGCAGAACAATTTACACACTTTGTTTTATTAGTCACCAATAGATATGGGAACAAATAAAAATGGCAATTCATCATGATTTGTGATTCATTGTGGTTGACGAATCAACAAATCAACAAACGGATGAATTTCTAGTATGAATTGCTGACCTGATGAGTTGATTTGTCTCCACTTTAAAATGCTATAAAATGGCCCCCAAGGCACCTAGAGACACCATGTTTGGAAGGAAGCATCCCCTGACTGTCCTTTACAAGCTCATAAATATTGACGAGTATTGGGATGCACAGCTATGAGCTATGGACCCCCAAAAGCCCCCCCAGGAAAGTTCCCCCCTAGGCATCTAGAGAAACCAAACTTCCAACCTCGGAAGGATGGAAGGCTGAGTCAACCATGAGCTGGCTACCGGGGATTGAACTCCAGGTCATGAGCACCAACTTTCCTGGGGAGCCCTATTTTGGGGTGCATGACTCAGACATCAAAAAACTAATCGCCAAACATGGAGGGATTCTAGAATAGAGACAGAAGAAGCTTCTGTCCAAATTTAGTGTCTCTAGGTGCCTTGGGGCTATTCTATGGACCAATGAATTGACAAATCAAAAATCTCTACAGTTAATTGATTCATATTTCTCAGGGGACTTTATGATGAATACAAATTGACACATTTTTGTGAAAACATGATTCATTTTTCAGTTTGTCTCCATCTTGACGTCTGACATGGTGAATTAATTAAAAGCCAGTGTGGTCTAATGGACATCATGTTGGTGTAGGACTCAGAAGTTCAAATCCTTGCTTGAAGAAGGGAACTCGTGGGGGGCAGGGGAGCAATGGAAAATCATGACCTGGACATCCCACAAATGCTATTAGGGTCGCTATTAGGCGGAAGCCACCTGATGGCATGTAGCAACAAATGAATTAATGACTTCCACAGTTTCCTATCATTAACAGCCTTGTTCTGGAAACAAAATGCTATGGGTTTCCTTTATACACACCTAACAACTGTGGCTAGACATGGATTCAGAGAGATGGAAAGCAAATCATAATCTCATGCAAACGGAGCCTTAAATGCACAAAAGGTAGCAATTCTGCGATACTTTAAGTTAAGGTAATTTATTGCTCCTGATTTTTTATTGTAGCATTGTTTTTAACAGACATTTTGTTCTGATTCTTCCTTTTCGAGTTCTTTCTTGCATTTTATAGCCCTGGGACTAAAATTATTCTTCTTTCACATGAACAAATTCCACAAATGTCGACTGAGCCCTTAAGAGTGCCAAAGATCCAGCCGGGAAATCAGACAAGATCCCTTCAAATTTTGTGAATCAAAAATCCACCGTTGTTCTCCCCTTACCCACTTTGACCAATTTGGAGCCACCTCATAAATTTGAACAGCCTGGGAAACAGCTGAACCATTCAGAAAATTAGATGTCTATCCAAACAGAGAAGTACTATTTACAGAAACTGACAGCCGGAGTTGAAACAAGGAGCTTCAAACTAAGAGCTCTGCATGCCGTACAATGATTGGTGGTGTAACTTAATTAAAAACGTACAGCGATCCCCATGAACTTCAGCCTGCTTCCAATAATTTGTTCCATTGCTAAGTTGTGCTTTGTACCATACAAATCGATAATTTGACATTATTAATCTACTCGCTGCTGGCTACTTTAAGAGCCTGAGTATAGAGCCCATTTAAAATATTGGACTCTATTTTACATGCTATGGCACCCCACTGCCCCCCAAAACATGAACAGTGTTGCTCTGCATGTGTGTGTGTCATTTTGCCCCAGGGCTTTCACATCCATGTGAGTGGTTTTACGGCAATCTTTTACTAGATACATGAACTTTGATACTGATGTATACAACCTCCTATTTTGAAAAGATCAAAAGAGAGAGCCAAATGAATGCAAATATATTCACTAGGAGCTATGCATGTCATTTGCTGCAGAAGTCTGGTCTGCAGAGAAGAAACATAATGGGCTCCTCCAAAACAAACATGACTAAAATTAGCAGCTTGCCCTCTCATCTCTGCCAGCTTCTCTGCATTTTTCACAGGCAGGAATAAAGGCAAACGACACCAGGCAAACATTTTTCCCAGGCTCATCTTTTCCACTACTAAGCTGAAGATGCCAAAGGAAAAAGGGTACAAACATCCGAGAGCATCTGAATCTGGGACGTAGACCACAACCACTCATCCTCATCATGCGTATGGGTCCCTGTTATGTCCCATCAAGTTGTTTCTGGCCTACAGTGACACTAAGGCGGTTACTTCACATCCATCTTTGTTCCGCGACTACTTTTGTACTGTGACAGCATTGGCCGCAATCATGTGGTCTTGTCCCTGTTTCAGTGTTCCCATGGTCGTGATAACTTGTCTAGTGACGTGTTACCTCACTTGTACCATGACAAACACTGAATTTGTCTAGCTTCCTTTCTCCTTTTTTGAGGGGCTTAAAAAATTCTTTTTCGATATTTCACTTCTGAAAAGTAAAAAAAAAAACCAAACAAACAATGGACACAGTTTTCTGAGAGAAACAAACGTTTTGTTGCGTGACAGTCGTTACTACACAGTGTCTTGTCTCAGAACAGAAAGCGGGAACAAAGAGTGGCAAGGGAAAACCCTACCCCAGCACCAGGTACAGTATTGTCATGCTTAGCACCCGTTCCGGGGGCGTGGTTGAGACAAATTTCAGTAGTTGCGCAATGGACGTGAAGTAACCGCCTAACAGAGTTTTCAAGTTACGTGAGAAGTCCAAGAAGTGGTTGTCCATTGCCACACTCACCCAGGTCATTTCCCATGTGGATTCAAATTCTGTTTGCCTGAATCAATGTCTAACATTCTATCCACAACGTCAAGCCTTTTTCATTAAGGAGGGTAGCGTGGTTCTAATATTTTCTCCTTATGTTTGTTCAACTATGGACACCTGAAAGCCAGCCTTAAATGTTCTGATTCGCTTGTAGACTTTTCCCCATTCTGCAAAGCCATGCTACAAAGGCATGTGCTGAGACCTGGATGCACTTAAAGTCAACAGATGGATTACTTAGTTAATCAGCTTATTGGCTGTTGTCAGTTCTAAAACTGTTAAGACATTGTTCACAGGGCCATCGAACAGCAGATAATTGAAATTCAGTGACCACAAGGACAGTCAAATGAGGTTTATATCATAATCCCCACTATCCCGATACCAGGGGATATATTATTTGAGGCATTCTTATCCAGACATTGTGTACCTAACAGTATATCCTGAGATAATATCTGTCAAGCCCTGCACACAGAGCACACACACAAACAGGATTCAGTTCTTTGCCAAGATCTTTAATGGAAAGCCAGGCAAGTTCAAGTCTTTTGTTACAATCAAGTGCCAGATAAATAACAGAATCCAACTCCCAGCAATTAACAGTCCAAGTCAAAACCAGAATATCTCACGGAAACCAGATGCCAAACTCAAGGGAACAGATCAAGCCGTGGTCCAGGAAGCCAGTCCAAAATCAGGAAACAGAGCCAAGGTCACAGACAGGAACATGGTTGCAAGTTCAAATGACGCGTTGCTCCCACAGAGAGCTCAAGGTGAGCTTACCAGCTTTATCCCAAAACAGGGAACACACCCTTACTTCTGGAAAGGCTCCTGCTAGTACTCAGGGCTTCCCGACCTGATTCCCCGTCTAGCATCAAAGACCCTTTCCCTAGCTCTCCTGGTAGCACGTCTTTGCAGAATCCTGCTCATAGCCCTTCTAGGGGGAGAAAATATGTTTTCAGCTGAGTCATCAGACCCAGCTGCCTGCTGACTTGAGCTGCAAGGCTCCTCCAGCAGCTCTTCACCATTTAACCCCTCAGAGACAGGTTCTGTGACAGGCAGGGTCCTGGCACTATCCCCTTCCCCATGGTCCCTCTCTTCCGATGGGCCAGGCCTATCAGGGTAACTGTCATGGAATTGTTGAACTAACTCAGGAGCATGCAAGTTGGAATCAAGGTTAGTATTGATTCCCAAACCGGGAAAAGATCAAACCCTGCCAGACTCCTATAGGCCAATATCTGTTACTAATATGGATTATAGAATATTTGCTAAAGTTATGGCAACAAGGCTAAAAAAAACGTATTGCACAATTAGTGGGAGAAGATCAATATGGGTTTATACCCCCAGAAGTACTTGGTGGATGCAGTTAGGAAGGTAATGGGTATGGTATATTTAGCAAAAAATAAGGATTTGCCTCTTACTCTCCTGTCATTGGATATTTATAAAAAGCATTTGATTCGGTGGATTGGAATTATTTGAAATATATATTTAAAAAATATAAATTTGGAGAAAAATTTCAAAATATAATTGAGGCAATATATACAGAGTCCAAAGCAATGATGGGAATTGGTGGGTCAGAAAGGGGGTGTGCCCAAGTGTTAAGTGGTACAAAGCAAGGTTGTCCACTTTCTCCCATGCTTTTTATTTTAGCATTAGAACCATTAGCAATTAAACTTAAAAAGACTAGTGAGATTAAAGGATTTGAAACACCAGGGAAAGGGAGAGCAGAAGGGGAGCTTCTTACAATGTATGCAGATGACATGATGGTGACAGTTAAGGACCTGGGGACTGCAATTGTGCCGTTAAAAGAAATTTTGCAAGGATTTGAAAAAGTATCAGGGTTAAAAGTTAATTTTTCTAAATCATCAATGATGTGCTTAAATGTGAAACCTAAAACTCAGTTAGAAGCCTCTAAATCATTGGGTATTCCTATAGCAAATAAGAAGGTAAAGTATTTAGGGGTAATGATAACGAAAAATTTGAAGAAAATGTTTGAACATAATTATAAAAAAAATTGGAGTAGTATTCAATCAAAGCTGAGAACATGGGAGAAAAGGAAGGACTCAATCAGCACAAGAATTGCTTTAGTTAAAATGTTTTTGCTACCCAGATTAACTTACCTTTTTATGTGTTGCCTTGGAACATACCAGAATGGATTCTGAAGGGGTGGCAAAGGTCAATAGATAGATTTGTTTTTGCATCCAAGAAACCAAGGACAGCTGGTAGATATAGGTACCATAGGTTCCAAGATGGAGGATGGGGGATTCCCAATTTGATTTTATATTATGAAGTTTATCAGCTGAGACATCTTATGATTTGGTTGGAGGGAGAACAGGGGGAAGATTTGGGATGTATAGAGCGGGTGAATTTGGAAGCAGTAGGAGGGAAAATAAGAATCTTCGAGAGGAGGATAAAGAAAAGAAAAGAAGAAAAATTATCAACATTTACGGGGCCTCTTTTGGTATGGGAGAAGTGGGGGGGAAAGCTTTTCCCTGACCTCTCTCCACTTACAAAAATATGGTATTATGATAAATTTGCCCCATTAAGGAAGCTCATCCCAAAAGAGGTAGGGGATAAATTAAAGGAGATTTCAATCCAGAATATGGATAAAATCTGGGAAACAGAAATAATGATGGAACAGGAAAGTGGAATTTGGAATAAGATTAATTGGTTACAAAAAAAAAACAAATCTCCTCCTTGTTGAAGGAGAAAGAAGTTAAAAACTGTGGTAAAAGAAATATTACCCCCTTCGAGGAATTAGTGAAAGGATGCAGGATAGATAGGACCAAAATAGTTTCAAAATTGTATAAGGTTTTATTAAATATGGGGAAATCACTAAAGGAAAGTTTAAAAGAATATTGGGAGCTAGATATTCAGGAACAAATTTTAGATGAAGATTGGGATAGAATTTTTCAACAACCGCCCTTTGTTACGACCTCTAGGATAATCCAGGAGCAGGGGTTGAAGCTGATACAAAAATGGTATTACACACCAGTAAAGTTGTATCATATTACAAAGTTAGGAAGCAAAAATTGCTGGAGGAAGTGTGGAGTAATGGGAACCTACAGTCATATGTGGTGGGATTGTCCTCTAGTTAATAATTTTTGGAGACAGATTGGTAGAGAAATATCGAAAATTGTGGGAAGGAAAGTGGAAATATCTAAATTAATGGTTCTCATTAACCTGGGTAGCACAGAGTTAAAAACAAAAGAGGAATGTAAATGGGTAAACCTGATGGTAATTGCAACCAGACAGGTCATAGTGAGTAATTGGAAAAATGCAGAAGAGCTAGGGGTGAATCAATGGAGGAAAAAATTAAATAATATTATAATTTTAGAATACGTAACTATGAAGATACGCGGAATGAAAGGGTTTAAGGTCAATGAGAAAGAGGAGGAATGGTTTGAGAAGCTACTGAATTATATGTTTGACCAATTTGGGGTAATTAAAACGTTAAAACCTTGCGGATTGTTAATTGTTAATTTATTTAGAGTTGTACATATTGTTAATTTGTTTTATTATCAATGTATATCCAATGTATCAGATGCCTGGGGGTCACTGTTTTTGTCTGGGGTGTTGGTGATTGGTTTTATAATAAAATTATCTTTAAAAAAATGAAATCCTTTCCAAAACAAGGTTTTTTTCTCTCTCAAAAGGACAGAACAACATAGTGTGAAGAACTATACATAAAAAATTAGAGACCAATGCTTTCTTTGTATGCTGTAGACATCTATTTACAATTTTGCTTGTGAAAAAAATGAATAATTAAAATTTACACTAACAAATATGTCAAATATTAAAATTTTATATGCAAACTACAAAAAAAAAAGGAGCACGCAAGTTGGACACAGGTTCCCATGACCGATCTTCAGGTCCATAACCTTCCCAGTCTACCAAATACTGCAATCCTCCACGGTGTATTCGAGAATCCAAGATTTGACGGACTTCATATTCTCCTTCTCCTTCTACTAAAATCGGTGGAGGAGGTTCAGGAGTCGGTGGTCGGTTGGGGTCAGGGTCTGCAGCTGGAACCAAGAGGGACCGGTGGAATACTGGATGAATATGAAGGGAATCAGGTAGTTGCAGACGAAAAGAAACTGGATTGATTTGTTCTAAGATGGGATAAGGACCGATGAACCGAGGATCTAGTTTTCAGGATCGCCCAGGATGTCTCAGGTATCGAGTAGATAGCCAAACTGATGATGATGACGATGACGATGACAACGACAACAACAACAACAACAACACCAAACTGAAATAGGCCTATATTACTGATACCTTCCAAAGACTACAACACATCTTTCAAGGACCATCTCCCGACAGCAGTATTTATCTCCGAATGGTAATTTGTCAAGGGCCGCTCACAGGATGTTTGCAGTATGAGCTTGCTTCCTCCCACTCTGTCTGTCTCCTAAGTGAGACCAGTCCAGTTACAAGCATGTGACTCCATGACCCGTACAAGAAGCACATTCGCTGAGGAGTATGCGGTTTTCCAGCTGACTGGAAAGTGGAACTCAATGACACAACAGCTTCTTACTTAATAATTCCAAACAAATGTTCCTGTGGTTTCTTTTCCTTCAATCATCTGGCTTTTTGACCCCAAGGAAAATGTCTGATTATCCTACAATGATTTGAGCAAGAGGGGCCATTATGTGAGGATGATGGGAAAATGTATTAGCAAAGGAGGCCGCCTTGTAGATATCTTGCTGTACAGTATTTGTCTTAAAGACGATTACATTTTAACATGAGTTTTCTTGGATCAAATTTACAAACACTCACATTAAAGTACAGTATAATCGTCTTTAAGGTCCCACATGGTTTTTGTCTTATTTCCCCCTGCCCCTTTGGATTTTGCCTGACATGCATGCACAGACTAACACGGCTACCTCTTCTAAAACTAACTTTGCCTTGCTATCACATAGCAAGGCGTATCAGCTCATGGACACAGGAGCTTCCAAGTGTCCTCTGTAATGGGATGAAGCCTTTGGGGATGTTTCAACAATGAAACAAGTTGGTGGATGGTTCATTCTTAAGCTCACAGAACACCAATTGCACCACATGTTGCTACTGTATATGCACTCATGTGACTTCTAATGTATAGTGATCCTAACAGGATTATGTGGGGTATGTAAGAAGTTCAAAGAGTACTGTAGTTTGCCCACAGTGAACCATCCAGGGGGGCTAGGAAGATTCCAATTTGTATTATGTGCCTTGTAGTTTGGTTTTTAAAATGTATTCCTTTGTTAATTGTCATGTTATCACATGTTGTAAACTGCCCAGAGTAGCCCTAGGTCTAGATGGGTGGTATAAAAGTCAAATAAATAAATAAATAAATAAATTTGTCTTAATTATTTCCAATACCAGAGAAGGTTTCAAGTACCAGACTCATTCAATGTTACACAAGACGGGGTCTGCCCAAAGTGTCATCATTATGCCGATAACCTCTACCTTTGTTTTTCTGTCACACCTGAATTAGGTGCATCTGTGTGAGTCCTGGGTCTTTTCTTAGATGCTCTGGTGGACTAGGCCTGAACACTGTCACGATACAGGCCTTTTGATAAGTAATAGCCACCTCCAGAAGACAAGTAGACTAGACCTCTATTACTTTTGTACAATAAAAATGTGATAATTTCCTTTACACAGGAAAATAATTGAGTGAAAGAGGGGATCCAAGTATCAGTGCTGTGTTCAACTTTTCTGCATGAGGCAGAGAAGAGTAATCTGGGGAAATGTTTCTTTGAGCAGAAAATATATTTGGGCTGCCCTCTACTGGTTCCTTCAAGGAAAAAAAATCCCTTAACAGTTCAGACCCTAAATAACTTGGTCCAGAAAATTTAGGAGTTTCCCAGATGGATCAGTAGTTCTCTTTTAATGTATCTAATAGTGCACTGATATTATCAGCATTTTCCCCACGATCTGTACATTTGTCTTTTCCAATTTGCCCAGCGACAAAGTCTGATTTTTTTGTATCTTTTGAAGACGTGGTTTGTTCAGTGTTCCCACTTCAAGGCATGAAGATTAGCATTCTAGAGCTTTCTGATGGAATTCATTTCTGCCATCAAAGCCCCTGTGGGGGGAATTTCTCTGAAGGAAAGAGAGTAACCCCTGCACAGCGCAAGAAGGAAAGGGATGAATGGCTGGAGAAGCAGAAGAGCAGGGAGAAACCCGAGGCACCACCCAAACTGGATGCTCAAGATAGAGCAATGTTGTGGAAGGGGTTCAATGATGCTCTTAAGATAATAGAGGAACAGAAAGAAAGGGAAAAGGAAATGAGCTTGGCTGTGGCAGGAAGAGGGGAGGAGGAAAAGGCGGGGAGGTCCCACCAATCAGAGGTGGTGGAGGTGGGGTTCGGAGATTGTAAAAGGGGGCAGCCACGTGTACTTCCCCCAGATTGGGAGTGGGTCTGGATGGAGGATCCATGGACGAGAAACTGGGAAAGAATGATGATGCCCAAGAAGAAGGCGGAGAGCTACAGGCGTCAGGTGCATAAGAAAAGTTGTTCATATTGGGGAGAGGGAGAGGCCCAGGAATATAACCGCAAGAGGAAGGAGATAAGAAAGACACTGGAATTCGAGCAATGGCTGGACAAGGTACAGGAGGAGGCCAAAGCCGGGAAACTGGACACCCAGATGGACTTAACCCAGAGGGACGACTATCCCTTACACTGCCACCGCCAGAGACGCCCTGGACCCAAGCTCACCTCGGAAGTTGGGGTGCAAGTGGGGGAGCTGCACCTTTTCGAGAAAGAGGAGGAGACCAGTGGTGGGGCCAGCTCTCCCCAGGTGGAGGTGGGGAATTTGATTTCTCTTTAAGGACTCCTACTTATGAGTTCAAGAACAATCCTTCTGTTACAGAAGTTAAAGATGCTGAAACTGTTGTAAGGAAAAGAACCTCCGTTGTAGTGGAAGAACCAAATAAAAGTTCTGTTTATTCGTTTCAAGATATGCCTTCTTTGAAGTTGGAGGGGTGGGACGCCTGGGCAAAGACTGAACCCTCACAGCCCCCCATAACTGTCTTCCAAATAGTATAAATAGTACTATGAATTTCCTTCCTTCGTTCCCTTTATGAAGTTTGGGAGGAATTTTAAGATTTCCTGCTGGCATACATTTATTGTAAACTCATCGGATTTTCACTTTATCCTGATGGCAGAGGATGGCTCCTATATGGTCAAAGGCAACTGTGACAGCCATAAAACCACTAGAAAGTGAAAGTACACATGGACTATCTTGATCCAAAGATGTGACTAACAAGCCTTTGACTATTTATTTCATCCAAGGGAGTCAAACTGTTTTCATAACAATGCAGCATAATCCTAGGTACTTCCCCAAAGATCAAGGAATGAATTATGCTTTACAAGCAACCCATCATTAAAACAAGTAATTAAGAGCTTAGAGATGGTCACAGCAGGAACTTTTCTTTCCTCCCACAATTTGCAAAGTCAGCTTTGTTTTGTGGCTTCAAGACGTAAGCAAGTTTGTCTTATCATTCAGATACGAAAGACAGCCTGAGTCATGTCTCTAGAACACTAAGTGATTTCAGTTCAGGTAACTGGTTATTTATCTCATCTATTTTGGACTCAAGCCCCCTGCACTACACTGGCTCCACAGTGACACTATGTATTGTTTTGCACAGGATATTCTAAGAACATAGATTGCAGAAAAACATTTCATTTGGGAAGCCAAACCTCAGATAATGCCAGGCAAACCCACCCATTCCTCTCCCACGTGGGCCATATGATCAACATGCCACAGGCACATTCTTGAAACTGATGCACCACTGGGCCTACTAAGCTATTCCTACAGCCTTTGTGTACTTCAGAAAGCTGTCAATGTGGGCCAGAACAACATGAACTTTTGGACAGATAGTTTGACCTATAGAACAGGCCTGCCCAAAAGGTAGACCATGGGCTACCAGTAGCCCGCGAAGGGTTCAAAGGTAGCCCACCAGCCATCATTAAAAAAAAGTGAGGGGATAAGTTCTCCACCCCTCCCTCCCCCATCCCAAGAACCACCACTGCCCTAACAAAGTTCTGGGTCTGCCAACCCACTGTCTCAGCTGAGTGGGGCAGTTCAAGACCATAGCACAGTTCCCTGCTCCCCCCACCGGCCAGATGATCGGTGTGCCACTGTCTTGTGACCAGCTGAGTCGCTGGTGCGGAGTGGAGGGAGGAGCGGGGAGGTGAGGGGTGAGGGGTGAGGTTGCAGGTGTGTCCATCTCCTTTATGCAGTGACATCTCCCTTCTTCTTCCCCCCTGGAGAATTCCCCCCATAACAGATTAATTGCTTTTCAATGCATTCCTATGGGAAACTGCTGTTCTACTTACAAATGTTTAAACTTATGACCATGTGCTCAGAAGGAATGGATAAAATTCATAAGTAGAGATTTTAGTGTAGTAGCCCTCAGGCACTTTAGGCCAGAAAAAAGTAGACCTTGGCCTGTTCAAAGTTGGACAGCCCTGCTATAGAAGATTGAATTTATATTTAGATTTGAGATCAAGATTGGTAATTGTGGGAGAACAGGAGTTAACGGGTTAATAGTTTCATAGCTAGTTTGCAGCTACCATTATCAGCAAGGCTTGCCATACCAAAGATGCTATGCCATTGTTTACTCTGCGCATGCTCTAGGCATAAACTGTGCTATTGTTCTCACTTATCTCTGGCTAAGCCAATGATAGCATTTGAATGTGGCTTCATGCATACGTGTGATTGACCTAATTTGTACTAAATAAAAATGATTGCCGTGGGGGTGGGCACGGCTGTTGAGAATTCTCCACCAGATATCAGTCTGCAGACTCCCTTATTTCTGACCACACCCTGTGGGGGCTGGTTCCCCGTCAGGTAATGAAGTGATTTTTTAATGTAAGGTTTCCTTTTTATCTATAATAATTAAAAAAAAGAAAGCTGTTGATGTAGGTAAGTGATCCCAGACGTTTGCCTTGGGGTTGTTGAGTTTGAGGCTTTATGAGAACCAAGTGTTTCTTCTCACCAGAAATCCCTGCCGAAAGAGGACCAAATGATGAAAACGGCTTCGTTGGCCATTTTTCTGAGAAAGTCTTCATGGGAGTGTATTTATGAGCTCTCATGCGGTAGCACGGCTTCTTGTGGGCTTCAGAAAATCGCATTTTTCACGTAATCCTCTTCAAACAGAACTGTGTCCATGAAGTCCAATTCATTTTTCAGTTACGAACAAAATGTCTGTACACTTCTTTTGGTCTCATTCTATTGTTAATGAATCAGTTTCCCTGGAAAGCTGCAGAACATGGCTGGGAATGCCAAGAAACTGGGAGCAATAAAAAGTGCCAGGACTTTTTTTAAAACTTCCAGTTAAAATGTATGAGTCAATACGTCAAAAAGGAGAGGCTTAACATGGGGCACTTTCCCTCCAATAGTACAGATAAACTATGATACATGACTATGTACATTTCTCAAACGTTTTACTGTTTAACAACAGTGCAGATTTATCGCATACCTCCCCTCACATATCTTTCCTGATCACAAGCCCCCTCGCTCCCAGGGCTGCTAAATTTTAGGGTATGAAGAGAGATTTCCGGCTTCTGCAGAAGCTATTCAACCTCTAGAGTGACGTGTGGGCCGGAGTCTCTGCGGACCTTTAGGAGATCGCTAAAGACCTGGCTCTTCAGGAAAAGCTTTGGTGATCATTCAGTGCGCAACAGTATGTGGCTATTTGGTTGGTTGGTTTGTCCCAGCTTTTTTCTTCCCAGAGTCTATGCTTGTCTGTATGGATGCTGTTGCTGTGTATTATTTTTATTTTTTTATCCGATTCTTTTTGTTTGTTTGTTCACAGGTTGTTTTTCTTTGTGGGTAAGTTGTTTGTTTTTTCTTTACAATTTGTTGTACACCGCCCAGAGTTCCTGAGGGAAAGTCGGGCAGTTAATAAGTACAGTGGTACCTTGTATAAAGGAATTAATTTGTACCAAATGAAATTATGTTAAGCAGATTTTCCTTTATACACATTTCCCATAGGAATGCATTGAAAACAGAGTAATCCCTAATCACAACCACTTTATGTTGTATGGATCTGCTGCATAGGTGATTCTGTTAAGCAAATTTCTCTTACCTCCGGAATTTTTTATGTTGTACAGATTTTATGTTATACAAGCTGTTTGTTATACGAGTGTCCACTGTACAAATATAAATATTAATAAATAAATATGGGTTGCCAGCACCCAAGGCACATTTTGCACCTGGCTTGACTGTCCCAGTGGCCCCTGAACTAGAGCTGTCCCCATTCCCTTCCCACGGCTCCCCCCCCCCCCCGTAGCCACCCTTCCTGGTTCTGCTGCTGCCGCCTCCTCCATTGCTGCAAATGTCCAGGTCTTGCCCCCATTCTGGCACCCTGCACTACTGGATCACCCATTTCTAGCCTACCCCACCCCCTTCCTACTCCCTCAGCACCTCCCTAGTTGGTCCTTCTCCTCCTCTATCACTGCAAATGGGCAATCTGGCACTCTGGGTCCCAATCTCATGCCATGGGGACCTGATCTAGCACTGACCCATTAGCAGCCCCACAGCCTGCCTATTCTCCCTGTCCTCTTCCTAGCTGGTCCTTGCCACCACATTCTCTTCCTCCTCCTTTTATTTCTTCTCCTCTGCTGCTGCCATCTTGAGAGACAGACCAAGCTTCCCTTCCAGGAGCTGGGCTTGCTGTCTCTATGCATGCACCCACCTATCAGCTGGAAGAGAACCCCCAGGCTTGCTGTATCTGGAGATGGCAGCAGAGGAGGAGGCAATGGGAAGAGATAGGGAGGCAACGGGGTCAAGCTGTTGGGGATGGGGTGAATGAATGTGGTGCCCGGTATGACCGCCTTTATGGTACCCCAACCACCGCCACTGAATAGCCTGGCTTAATGTGAACATTCACTGTTGGCTCCATGGCATGTCCTGCCACTAGTTTGGCTTGAGCTTCCAGGCCTAACTGGGGTCTGTCCCTTGGCCATATCGGAGTTATTCTTTATCAACACCAGATACTGTATATCTAAACGCTGCCTTCAGTCTGTCAAGTATCAATTCCTCATCTGTCAGCTCGTTCCTCGAGTTTCAGCACATTAAGATGGAACAACATCAAAGTGAGATGCAGGGCAGAAAACTAAAATTATTTCAAAAGGCATATGGGAAGTGGAGGAGGCACTTTGAACGCTTAGTGCTCTTATAGGATTAAGGCAGTAAATTTCAAAATAGCAAGCCAGGCATGTTACTATGCTGGATAGAATTTATCAGTGTTCCATGAGGAATACAGTGGTACCTCTACAAGTTTAATCCGTTCTGAATGCATCCTTTTAAGTCGAACAACTCCTAAGTAGAGTTGTTTGACTCTGCTTAAGTATCTAAAAAATACAAAAATAAATAAATTGGAAAAAAAGAAAAAAAAGAAAAAAATGTAAGTAGAGCAGACCGCATCTAAAATTTGTTAGTCAGCAGTTAAAACACCAACGGTTTTTCACTCTTAAATTGAATTGCTCTTAAGACGAGGTACTATTGTACACTTAATCAAATGATGAAACATGAATACTGTACCATCCCTTGCTGCAACTCTGAGTGATTGACAGCTCCATCCTCACTTCCTTCCACATAGCCTCCCCATTCTGTTCTGCCACTGCACAGGTGTGACTGGATCTGTCAGCTGGTCCTTATGATGAGGGAAAGTATTCTGCTGCATTTTTGTTGCAAACTCTTGTGGGAGTCCTTGCACTATTGTAGGCTTGCCTCTACCCCATGCACAGCCAGGTTGGTGGTTGATGTAGAAACTCAGGCAATCAGACCTTTTGAAGGACAATATTTTTTCAACTAAAGACTAAACTAGAACGTATCTAGGTAGATGGGGTGATCATGAGTGAAGCAAAATGGATGCTGAATATGCGGGTAGGACACAGATGCAGAAGAGGCTGGGATGTTCAGTGGCAACATGGGATGCTTCATAGTTACGTTAAGTAGATACTACTGAACCCAGACGTTCTGTATTTGTTCATATACATTTGTTCTGTTGGATGCCTTCACAATGTGGTTTTAAAAAAACAGAAAAAGCAATCAACACAACAGCAGTGTAAATGACATGTAATTAAATCTACTTAGGTGAAATCATATACAACAGGAGTTAATAATATATGAGCCATACTCTCTCTCTCTCTCTCTCTCTCTGTGTGTGTGTGTGTGTGTGTGTGTGTGTGTGTAGGGGAATGGGAGAGTAGGAGTCACAGGAGCAAGTGTGGTCTGTCAAGGTACAAGGATGAGTGTGTGGTATAGGAATATGCTCAATAAAAATCTTAGTGAAGGGTGTTAATGCATGATTACTTCAGGTCTACAAGAGGGTCAAAGCAAGGAATATATTCCCAGGGAAAGGAAGGTATCCCTAATACATGTTTCTATGACTGAAATTCTACTGCTAAGCATAGTAAGTCACCTAAGAGTAAGCCTATTGAATCAGGGAGCATTTTGTGAGCCCTCTAGTTGTGACTTGCATTGGCCTCTTATGTTGCAGTTACAGGAGGCACGTGTGAATCAATGGAACTCACCGAAAAAAACCCTCACTAGATTTCCACTGATTGTAGGCCTACCCCAATACAATTTACTACACTAAACAACAGGATTTCAGCCCATGAGTTCTGTTACTTTATGATGAGCAAACTGAAGATGTTGTTAGGGAATGTACTGAGTTACCTATAATAGATAAGCAGGTAATAGCTGCCGTGTGCATGGAAAATGATGTCTACCTGCATCAGTGAAGTACGTAACATATATATTTTTTAAAAAGTCGTCTTCAGAGAGGTACATATTTGTGATTTTGGACGACAAACGCTGTCTCCCACAAGCGGCTATCCCCCCCCCTCCGAATATTCTGAGTTCAACCTAAATGTTCACAACTGTTTTTCGTAATAAAAACGTAGCGAGTTTTTATTTTGTGAAAGTGCACGCTTATAGCAGACACATTTTTACATCCACAATCCCTGCGTGAGAGCTTTATGATGGATTAATTACTATTAAAAGATATTTCTAGAATGCTGGAAGAACTTGTTGGCTCAGAAAAGAAAAAGCAACCCTGCGTGAGAGCTTTATGATGGATTAATTACTATTAAAAGATATTTCTAGCATGCTGGAAGAACTTGTTGGCTCAGAAAAGAAAAAGCAATCACCAGAGTTTGGATGAGCAGCAAAACTATTCAATCTCTCAAGAAAAAGAAGCCGAGTTGCCATGACTCGACTTCCAGATAAACTCACCTGCATGACTGAGAATCTTCACAGACTATCACCAGAGTATCCAACAGCCACCTGGGATACTCAGTGTGCAGCGAAGGCGGACGAAAGAGGTCAACAAATAAGACAAAAAAACAAAAACAGCACCCTGCCTGCAACGGACAATCCCCCCGCCAGTTTTCAACGCCGCCCCTCCTCTTCTTCATCTCGATGGAGGACCGAGAGGTAGGACAGATGGCGCTTAAAAAATATTAGATTATTGGTGATACCTTCATTAGCTGCTAGAAGAAAAATAAAAAAGCTGCTGAGCTTTCGGGAGTAAGCTCCCTTTTTCAAAGCAGGTACTGTATAGAAGTCCAAACATGGTAAACACAGCAAGGGAATGCAATAAATATAATATAATGCAAATATATAACACAGCCTCTCTTTTTACATAAGGGCGATTCGAGGTCGGATCTTAAGAGATCCTTCCATCCCTGGTTTTTCATTCGGGCGGGAAACGGAGGCGTTTAAAAGTGAATGGGCTTTCCGGCTTGCATAGGCATTTCGTAGCTAGCGGGGATAAGGAAACCAAATGAGGACCGGACGTGGCTGTTGGTCAGTGTATGACCCCAGCTCTCTTCGATTCTCAATGTGCGGGGAGGCGTGTGTAAGGGAGATGAATGGAAGCGTTTCGGGCGCCTGACGTCATCATTCCGCGCCGGTAGTCGTGTTTTTCCCCCTTTCTGGGGCGCATGTGCCGTGTTCCAAGAGGAGGGAAGGAGCCGAGCTGCCAAGATGATCCGGCTCCGCGCGTCGTGGGCGAACAAGGGGCTTCTTTCACGGGTGAGTGCGCGATGGTGGCAGTGGGGCCGGGCTGTCCTTGCCTGCAGCGGGTGCAGAGGGGGGCAGAAAGGAAAGAATCGGGAGCGATCTAAGCGAGCCGTGGCCACAGTTCCAGCCGAATGTAGCCCAAGGATCGTCCGTCCTCTGGAGGATGCTCGGAAGCAACCCTCCCCATTGTTCTCACGTAACCCAACAGCATTTTCTATTCGGTGGTACCCTGCCCTTGGATGTGGAGGTTCCACCTAAGAGGAGCGAGATAGCGGTTGATAGGTGTGTTTCCCATGAGTATGCCTGTTTCTTTCCCAAGTCAGTATTTAATCCTTTCGTTAGTGCATTTATGGCAGTACGATGCCAGCAAGTCACTCGTACATTAAATGGAAAAAAGTCGTCGAGCTTTGCACTGCACAAATGCATTTTGTGGCAGTGTAGAGAGGACTGTGGGTCATTGTGGCAAAAAAGGCAAAGGGTTTTGTGTCCCCTTGAAGCTAGTTAGAGAGCTCAGTGAGTATCTTATAGTAACTAAAGCTTCTTCAAGTGCCATGTCGTCTACAACTTTGGCGCCCAGAGTAGCTTTTTTGCTAGATGGTTGCGGTATATAAATCAAATAAATAAATAAATAAAATAAGATCAGTAGCATAATCTTTTTTTTAATCTAAAGCTATTCTATATAGAGAAACTGCTCACTGCAAGCAATTGGCTTATATTCTTAAACCAGAATGTTCTTATGCATCCCAGGCCACATTTCCCATCTATTTTTCCTGGAAGGACAACCTGCAGCAGATGGTATTATTGCACATAATTTGACTGAAATATTGCAATTTTCTTATCTTTATGGTATTGAAAATTTCTAGCTTGTTATTCATGCGCTGTACAGTAATACAGTCACATTAATGGCCCTGGCTGCCCAAGGGATCTTCAGAATTAGTCTGTATGTCCACATTTCAAATGTTTCCAGCTTCCTGCCTAATGCATCTGTAAGGGTCCAAGTTTCAACACCATAGAGAAGTATACTAAATATTGCTAACTAACAGCAAAGTTAACAACACAGGCCTAATGTCAAAATATTACTGCTGCTATGAGCAGTTAAAAAAAGAATATGCCTGATTATGCTCAAACTAGGTGAGATTTACACTATAGGTTCTTGGCAAAATTAAAGGAGAAAAAGGAAAGAGAAAAAACAGAAAAATGTTGTAGAACTTTAAAGACTTAACAGATCTTTATTTATGGTACTATAAATTGGTTGGTCTTGAAAGTGCTACTTTTTTTGTCAACATTATGAGACAGGCTAACATGGTTCCTTCTTTGGAGAATAAGTTTCCAAATAAGCCTCAGTGGCCCAGAGGTACATTTTGCACCAGAGAAGAAACATAGATCCCTTCTCACGACAAGGGCAGACTTCAAACCATGGAGCTTCCTTCTAACTCTGATGAGGACAGAAGAACCTGTCTTGCTAGAGCAAACAAAGGGTCTGTCTAGTGTAGCAGTTGGTTTCTAGCCACAGTCAACTTAGATGTCCCAGCAAAGATGGCATGCAAAACGTCCAGATGGAGAAGTTACTTTTTCTGGCTGTGGCTCCTACAATCCCCCAGCCTGTTTGGCTAACAGTTTGTTATGTACAAGTGTAAACATTAGTGAATGAAACTTTCATTTTAAGTTTCTTTGGTTAATAATAGCTCTTTATAGGCCTGTGTCTAAATCATATTTTAAAAACCATTGAAAGCAGCATTCGCCACAGTACCAAATAGCAACAAATGCTACATTTGAATTACAGGATTCTACTAGGTTCTCAGTAGTTCTCAGCCTGGGAGTTGTGACTCCTTTAGGGGTTGAACAACCCTTTCATGGGGGTTGCCATAAGCCGGCGAAGAAAAAGACACAAGCGAGGAGGGGGTGGGCCCGGCGTCCATCTCCCCACCACTCCTTCCAGCTGGGAGGGGAGTGTTTGGTGGTGAGAGGGCGGCCCTTCCATGGGTCCCACGAGGTTGCGGAGGCCCTCCTCTTTCCAGCGCACCTGGGGAAGGCGGTTCTGCGCAGGGCTGCCCAGGTGGAGTTGCCCTGGCCCTGCCCTTGCCCTGCTGTTGTGCCAATCTGGCTGCCTCTAGGAGAGGGAATGGTGTTGCTGCTACTGCCAGGTCATCTCTGACTAGTGCCAAGCACTGGGAACGAATGACCTCCAGGTTGTCCTGTCATTTGCAGCCCTGCATGCTTCTTGCAAAGTCAAGCCTGTTGGAGTCAGTCCACCTCCTACATCTGGTGCTCTCATCTTCTCTTTTCCAGCCAGCCTTCTCTAATATCAATCAAACCCCCCCTGGAAAAAAACCCCATGTTATGGCTTGATTTGATCAAGGATCCAATTATCTTTTTTGGTAATTCAAAGTTCTCCAAAGTTCTTCTTCAGCACCATATTTCAAACGAACCAGTCCCCTCTCCCCTGGTTTGTTTCATTCCCTGCTCTCCTCCTACCCAGTAATAACAAAAAGAACAGTGTTGGTGTTCTTGGCCTTGGTCTCCAATGGTATATCTTTTCCCAATATTGCTGCCTTTCTATTGTTCACAGCTGCCCTTCCATGTCTCAGTCTTCTAATTTCTTGGCTACAATCTCAGTTAGGATTGATGATTGAACAAAATATTTCACAATTTCTATGTGTCAGTATTAAAATTATATAGAACATAAGAAGAGCCATGCTGTATCAGGCCAAAGGCCCGTCTAGTCCAGCTTCCTGTATCTTACAGTGGCCCCACCAAATGTGTCCAGGAGTGTACAAGACTAGATATCTGTTTCCTGATACCACTCCCCTGCATCTAGCCCTTGAAGTAACCTGGTTTTAAGCCTGGAGATGACACATCTCTATCATGGTTTGCAACCTGTGATGGACTTTTCCTCCAGGAAGCTGCCCAATCCCCTTTTGATGGCATCCAGGCCAGATGCCATCACCACATTCTGTGGCAGGGAGTTCCACAGACTAACAACACACTGGGTAAATAAGTATTTTCTTTTGTCTGTTCTCACTATCTCAACCCTCAATTTGAGTGTATGTCCCCTAGTTCTGGTATTTTGTGAGAGGGAGAAGAGCTTCCCTCTATCCACTTTACTCACGCCCTGCATAATTTTGTACGTCTCAATCATATCCCCCCCAGGTGCCTTTTTTCCATACTAGAATAAAATAGAATAGAATAGACTTTTATTGTGCTCCAAATGCTGTAGTCTTTCCTCATGAGGGAGGTCCCCCAGCCCAGTAATCATTATAGTCACTCTCTTCTGCACCTTTTCCAGTTCCACTATGTCTTTTTTGAGATGTGATGACCAGAACTGTACACAATACTGCAGGTGTGGCCTTACTATTGTTTTGTATAATGGCATTATAATGTTGGCTGTTTTATTTTCAATCCCCTTTTTGATAATCCCTTGCATAGAATTAGCCTTCTTCACCACTGCCACACACTGGGTAGACACCTTCATTGAGCTGTCCACCAGCACACCAAGATCTCTTTCCTGATCCATCATGGATAGCTCAGAGCCTATGATTTGATAGATAAAGTTTTGATTTTTTTGCCCCAATATACATTACTTTACATTTTCCCGTATTGAAATGCATCTGCCATTTCGCAGCCCATTCCCCCCGTTTGGAGAGATCCTTCTGTCGCCCTTAACAATCTTCTTTGGATTTTAACACCCGGGTTTTGCAGACTTGGCCACCTCACTGCTTATCCCTGTCTCCAGGTCATTTATGAACAGATTGAAAAGCACCGGGCACAGGACAGATAGTTCTTCTGTAGTCATGATTTTGTTTTCTCAGTATTCAACTGCAGTCCCACTTGTGCATTTTCTTCTTTTATTTTTATCAGGTGTTGTTTCACGTCATTGCTGCTTTCTGTCCATAATATGCTATCATCTGCATATTGACTGAACAGACGGGGAAATAAAATGCACCTTTGTGTGATATGTCTATCTGGAAAACTAATCTTTTTCTCCATATTCAGGCCTAACATTAGTTTCTTGTCTCAACTATAGGTTAGCAATGTAGCAATCTAATTTACTGTTGTTATATTAAGACTCAGAAAGCATAGCCGTGTTAGTCTTTTCAAGAATTTCCCGAATTTCAGGCAAAAATCAAAGAAAAACAAAACAAAACAAAACAAAAGACACAAACATGTGGCACCTTAAAGACTAACTTTCATATTTTAATGTGACGTTTCATGCACATGTGCACTTCTTCAAGACATAGCAGCAGAATGAGGTGTGAGATACTTATAGTATGAGATATACATATCATACCAAATATTGATTGGCTGTAGTGTATAGAGATGGGGGGTGGATAGGGGAGGGGAGGGAGGAGGTGGGGGAAGAAGAGGAGGGAGAGTTAAATCAGTAGAAATAGTGAGAAGATTAAATCGTGAGAAGTTTGGGCTGGGGCTGTATAATTTTATGGCCCACGCCAGCCTCTTTTAAGTATGGGAGGTAAATTCCTCAAGTGACAAAAATCAGATCAGGTCAGAGAGCTAGTGGAAGAGACAGGGTGGGAGAGAGAGAGAGAGAGAGAGTTCATGAAAAAATTGCAATGTAGAATTTTTACCTTGTAGTCCATGAAAAAGTGGCAGTATGGTAATATTACATTTGATAATGACTCAAGAACCCCCGTCGTATGTTTAATCCCTTCTTCTGTGTGTCCATCATGGTTATAAACCTTATTTCAGCTGTTTCCCTCTGTATTCTTGATCTGTAATGATTCTGTTCCAAAACAGTGACCTTCAGTCCTTCAAGGAGTGTCCAGGTAAGCTGAAATGATTTGAGACAGGTTTCTGTGTATCGTGGTTTCTTATGTCAAACTTGTGTCCATTGATGCGTTTTCTTAGAAATTGTCCTGTTTGGCCAATGTAGAAAATCATTTCACATTATATAATTGCCTATTGTTCTCGTAATTAATCACTTTGCTTTAATTATATTCATTTTGTAACAATGAAAATACATCCTGCATATCAGATATTTACATTACGATTCATAACTGTAGCAAAATTACAGTTACCTGTGTTTCCCCGAAAATAAGACAGTGTCTTATATTAATTTTTGCTCCCAGAGATGTGCTACGTCTTATTTTCAGGGGATGTCTTATTTTTCCATGAAGAAGAATACAGTACACATTTATTGTTATCTTACTATCAGGGAGGCCTTATTTTTGGGGAGATGCCTTATATTTCAGCGAGAGGCAAAACTGTAAGTAGGTCTTATTTTCAGGGGATGTCTTATTTTTGGGGAAACAGGGTATGAAGTAGTAGCAAAAATAATGTTACAGTTGGGGGTCACCACAACATGAGGAACTGTATTAAAGGGTCACAGCATTAGGAAGGTTGAGAACCACTGGTTTAGCTTGTTAATATCCCCCTCCCAAGTACCTTCATTGAATCTACTGTGTTCTCTTTCCCCCTGCAGCACACACCATCTGTTCATGGCACAGGTGGATTTTACAAAGCAACATCCTCAAACAACTGTTGGCTTACACAAAGCACTAGGTTCTTTAGCAAGTTTATCATTGGAACTTCAGAAGTTAGAGGAGAGGCAGTACCAAAACAAGTGAGACACACCAAAGAAAGTACAGTTACATCTGAGTTTTTGACTGATGATGTGTGTCAGGTCCAAAGGACTTAATCTATGCTAGTTTTACAGAAGACTGACGTGTTCCTCTGGGTTTTATTTTCACTAGGAGTATCATGGCAAGACTGGGATTATAACTTCTTAGGGAAGTATTTTGAGCTGCATCTTGTAAGATGCATGTAGCGACACCAAGCAGGCATTCCCATGAGGGCATTAAGAATTATGCTCCAGGCATATGCAGCTGAAAGATCAGGGTTTCTTAAGAAGGATGTCTTGATGTAGGTAATTAATTACTTTGTGCACTGGATTAGAGATCACCAATGACTTTAGCTATCTCATTCTACTTTTCTTTTAATTTCTTCCCCCAAGCTCTTGTCTACCACATCATTGAAACAGACAGATGTTCTAAGCCATCCGGGTCTTTCTGCCAGTGAAGTCGAGGCAACGCCATTAAAGGGTAAGATCTTAAATCTTTATTTGATTTACCAAAATTCTCCGAAGACCTTGTCCTAGCACTATTAGAAGATAAAAATCCTTCTTTCTCTGGTGCACTAGTCAGCTTTGCCACTGCTATTCAGTCTCCAAGATAAATGCATCTCATATGGCTTAAGTAGATGCCAAGCAAGATTTCACAAAGTTGGGCAGTCTCAAAGTTCAATAAATAAGTTTAAATATTTTGGGGTTTTTTTCCTGCTCATGAGCTTTTTGTGAGCTTCCAAGAGAGGAATGGAAAAGTAAAAGTATTTCATTCCATTTAATCAAATTATGTCCTTGTTTTTCTTTCAAGGCTTTCCAGGTAGCATATAACAACATAAGAAGAGCCATGCTGGATCAGGACAAAGGCCCATCTAGTCCAGCTTCCTTTATCTCACAGTGGCCTCACCAAATGCCTCTGGAAGCGCACGAGACTAGATATCTGCCTCCTGATACCACTCCCCTACATCTGGCCCTTGAAGTACCCTGGTTTTAATCCTGGAGATTACACATCTCCATCATGGTTTGTAACCTGTGATGGACTTTTCCTCCAGGAATCTGTCCAATCCCTTTTTGAAGGCATCCAGGCCAGATACCATTACCACATCCTGTGGCAGGGAGTTCCACAGACTAACAATGCGCTTTATGAAAAAATATTTTCTTTTGTCTGTTCTCACTTTCCCAGCCCTCAATTTGAGTGGATGTTCCCTAGTTCTGGTATTCTGTGAGAGGGAGAAGAGTGTCCCTCTATCCACTTTCTTCATTAGGCACCTTTTTTCCAGACTAAAGAGTGGTTTCCATCTTCATTTAATGTCGACTTTTTCTCCTTTTTTCTCCTTCTTTCAGAAGCAGATCCTGCCGTGGTTCCCAGTGACCCCATCCTACGGAAATGCAGCATTGCTGTTCCCAAACACCTCACACCCGTCCAGGCTTGGGTGGAATCACTGAAACATTATGACGCCAGACATCTTGGCTTGATAGACCTGCATCCGGACGTGTTTGCAGTCATGCCCCGGTAAAACCTGGGATTGTCTTCATGTTTCGAACCCCTCACCAATTACAAGAGCAAAGCTGAAAATGAACAAGCAGGCTGACCAGCATAGGAAAAGCAAACAAAATGAACGGCCAAAGAGTTCCTAGGCTCGTGTTTTTGCCTAGTGGGTGCTTTGGTCCAAGGGGCAGCAAATTCTCCAGAGGGAAGTGGCGGGATGCGGGTTAAAAAGTAAAGAAGGCTTGGCATCTGCGAGCTTTTTAAGGCTTAACTTTGGGATTTCGCTCTACAGAAGTCTTGGCCAGCAGAATCAATCGTAAGGGCCTACGGGAGTTGTAGTCCAAAACATTGTCCGGGCAAAAGGTTCTCCAGTCCTTTCCTGAGTGACTGAAAGAAATCTTGTCTGGCATTTGGCAGCCATAGGGGCTGGGTTCAACTCCCCAACAGAGGCAAGCTGCTTGAATTGTGCCCAACATTGGCAAGAATTGCCTAAGGCCAGGCATGTCCAAAGTCCGGCCCGGGGGGCCAAATGTGGCCTGTTTTCAAATTTCGAGCGGCCCGCAGCCTCTTCTCCCCACCGGCTCAGCCTAGCATGCATCCCCACCAGGTGGCCTCCCCCCATACCAGATAGAGATGTCAGCTTGCAGTTTTACAGTTCGCCTGCCCTCCCTGCCTCTGTCCGTTCCCCTCCAGCCACCTGCCCACCCTACCCGCCCCTGGCTTTGTTGCTGCAGCATCCTCCCTGTCTCCTTGCATGTTATAGAGACTTGTCCAAAGTCCAGCCCGGGGGCCAAATGCGACTGAATGGTCGCCTCCCACACATTTTTACCTCACCAAATCTGGCCCTCCTTGCAAAAAGTTTGGGCACCCCTGCCTAAGGCGGCAATTGCTTTTGGTTTTTTCCTTCTTGGAAAGTTCTTCCAGAGGAAATATAAACCCAGAACCCAATTTGCCTGCAAGCTGAAATCCTAGCCCTCCCTGATGTTGCACCATAATAGGGTGCAACATCATATCTCCCTACTTTCTAGTTCTGCTGCTCCTCAGGGATGAAAAGGAAATGTCCGTGACCAATAATGATTGTACATTTAAATTCCAAACATTATGGCCACTCTTCCCCCCCCACCCTCTCTTAGGAAGATAGGAAGCAGACTTACCTAAGAGTAAAACCTATTGTCTACACTTGAATTGCAGTAGCCATCCATGGTTCAGGCAGGATCCTGTCCCAGTCCTTCTTAGGGAGCTGTAGTATCCCCTCCATGTCTTCCATCCAATTAACAACCAGGCATCCCGCTTAGCCGTTGGCGGTCACATGCATTCAGGGCAGCTTGGAAGTATTTGCAGTTGTAACCATCCACTTCTGAGGTCCTTTGCTAACTGTAACTATTCTCTCTCTGTCTCTCCTCTCTCTCTTTGTGGTTTTTCTGTCCTCACAGCCTTGACATCCTGCATGCAGTGGCCATCTGGCAGAAGAATTTTAAGAGAATTGTGAGTCTTGGACTGTGGCTGGGTGTATAGATCAGGGACCTGAAATAAGCATTGGGCCATTGGAAGGCATTTGCAAGCCAACCGCCCACATTCCCAGGACAGTTTTCTGTTGCAAAAACAGAAATTTGCGAAGCAGTATTTTTCTCCCACATTTCATTTCATTTCTTTCAAAGCCTCTTTTTAGAATGTTGTGCTAGAGTAATAAATATCATATATCAGTGGGGAAAGATTTCTGTAGCCATAATTAAACATGAAGCAAGTACAGTAGGATCCCAGTATCCACTGATTTATTATCCACTTATTCAGTTATCCACGTTTGGTAGAGGAAAACATTAAATAAATAATTCAGCAGCTGCAAAGCAAGCTACTGTCACAAACAGCAGCTGTAAAGCAAGCTACTGTCACAAACCAGCAGTTTTGGAGAGGGTGTTTGGCATTCTCTCTTATTCACTGTTTTCATTATCCATGGGAAGGCCTTGAACCAAACCCCAGCAGATACTGGGGTCCTACTATATACGGTATCTGACACATTTGCAAAAATAAGAATTTGTACAGAGAAGGGCCTCCACCTCTGTCGGGTTTTGGTTCCAAGATTATATTTTGTTTCAAGATTATAACCTCCATAGCCCCTGATGCTGGGGTTACTGAGAAGAAAAAAAAGATCGCAATGAAACGTGTTGCTTGGTTCCTGTTTCTCCGGCCCCAGTCCCTGACCCAATTTTAATTTTCAGAGTTATGCCAAAACAAAGACACGCGCCGAGGTGCGTGGTGGTGGTCGGAAGCCCTGGCCACAGAAGCACACTGGACGGTCACGGCAGGGCAGTATTCGGTCACCTTTGTGGCGTGGTGGTAAGTGGCTCTCTCCCTCTTAGCTGTTCTTGCTTCTAGTTTTGTAAACCTTGTGTGGGGTGTTTCAGACATTTTTTGCCCTTTGTGTCTAGGAAGGCAGGCGCCTGAAGCTTTGCTTGTGGAGTTTTCTTTCCACAGCATCCAAATATTATTTTGGGGCCTACAACCAAGGTAGAGCCAAGAGAGTACCCATTCTACAAGCCGTCAGCCTCATAACGTCCATGTCCTTTCTCGTCTTTCTTTTAGGGGGGGTGGCCCATGGCCCCCGTGGCCCCACCAGCTACTTCTATATGCTCCCTTTGAAAGTGCGGGTCCAGGGCCTCAAGGTTGCCTTGACAACGAAGCTGGCACAGGTACGGCGGCTGCATTTTCTATAAGCATGGAAAACATCTTTGCCCATTGTCTTATTAGTGAACTTAACTTCCTCAAAGGGTGAGGGGTTTTCGAATCAAGTTCATTAGTTCTGAGGCACCTTTAAGGCTAACAAGTCTTCTTTGGCATAAGGACTTTCAAGGACTGTAGCCCATGTCTTCCGATGCCCAGCTGTCAGAGGCGGGCATTTCTGCAGGAATAGGGAGGGCAGGAGTATGCCTTATAACGAGGATCCAAATGGAAGCGATCTGGCACAGTGATAATCCATGTTCCTTAAGGGCCGCCTCTTGCAATGCTCTTGAGCGTTCATGGAGGAAGCAAACAAGTCTACTGAAATTTAAGAGAAATTGTTAATAGACAGGAATGCTCAACTATTTTAGTCCTCCACTGGTTCCAAACTCCAAAGAATGGACATTCAAGATGTTTTGATCTTTCTTTGTCCTCCAGGCTTGCACTCTGCTTTCCCCTCAACAGCTCTCATAAAACTAGACTGCTCAGGAAAGCTGGAGCAGGAGAAACTTCAGAGGCATCGGTGGTGTTTTCTATTTGGGAGTGGAAAGCAGTTGGTTATGACCAATGTCCCACTGGCTCTGCCCTCTCTAGGTCCACAACAGCTCCCTAGCCTCGCTCCAAGCAGGGGCTTGCCAACTAAATGGGAGAAGCACTTAAAGCGAGGCCACACTGCCATCTGCTCTGTTAGTCTTTCACTGCCCTTCCACACTGAGAAATTATAAGGCAAGTTGGAAACATATTTCCCTGACGGTAGCTTAGCAAACAAGAGGACAGTCTCTCTGCTGGTCTGCATAAGCAAGTGTAATTCCTACAGGTTGGTCTGTTCTCAGGCTTCCATCCCATACTCCTACTTTCAGGCAAGCATTTCTGCTGTCTACAGTTCTGCTCCAGGATGGTAAGATACGCCCACAACTCATGCATCTCTAAAGAGGTTCCTTATGGAAGCTTAAATTATTAGCCTTGGAGTCACTGGCAGATTCCTTTACCGAAGCTTCACCTCCTCCTGAACACCCTCATCAGGCACATGGTGAGTTAGGACAGGGCTCATTTGGGATGGAGGGGTGGTCCTGCATCATGGATGACTGCTCCTTTCTGGAGACCCCAGAACATTGACGCTGGCTTGCCCTCTGTGAAGGTCTATTCTGATCTGTTGGTGAAGTGGAACTCCAGATCTGCCTGAGTGATGGTCGACCCCAGGGATCTTCATAGACCATCAGATAACGTGGCACTTTGCTCAGATTTCTAGAATATGGCGTTTGATTCTGGTCACCGCTATTCTAAAAAGGATATCAGTCAACGGCATTGTGTTGAGGCAACCAACCAAGGTGGTAAAGGGTCCAGTAACCAAGCTCTGTGAGGAATACTTGAGGGAGCTGGTTATGTTTATCCTACAGAAAATGTGAGAAGTGATATGAAGGTCATCTTCAGATATCTGAAGGCCGTCACATCGAAGAGAGAAGCTTCTTTACTGTGACTCCGTACGCTGGGAGTCAACCCAGTGGATTTGGAGAACTAGAAAAGTGGGTTTGAAAACATTGGGAAGAACTTCCTGATAGCAACAGCTGTTTGGATAACCTTGGATGAATTCTCCTTCCTTTAAAACCAAAGTTATTATGACCATCCATCAGGGGTGCTTGAGCTTCAGTAAAAGAGTTTCCCTACCTCAGCAGAGAGTTGGACTCAGCGACTTTTGAGATCACTTTCAGCGCTACAGTTTTGTGATCCTACAGAAGCACATCAACCAAAAATCAGAAGGATATTGTAAATATTTCCTTGTTAGTTACCTTCTGGGAGGGTAGACAGTTTTTCCTCTTTGGGTCTTCACCTTTCTGCATAGTAGCAAAAGAAGGCAGATTTGAAAAGGCAGTGCCTGATCTCTTAACGACATTAGGTAAATGTGCCATTGTTTGGAATCATTGTGCAAGTCTCGTAGCATTGCAACAAAGAGCATAGGAATGTATAGGAAAAAGCAGCAGAAATGGGGAATGAGTTAGAACAGCTTCCCTGTGAGAATAATAATTTGGGTTTTCTCTTTTATAGAAAAAAGAACAGTAAAGTTGGAGACAAGTTAAAGCTTCGGGTAGTGGTGATGTGTGCTTAGACAGTGCCTAGACACTGTTTTCTGCCGCAGAGCAAATTCCAAAGGTTTGATTTTAAAAAAGGTGAACGTAGGCAGGGTTTGCAGGCTTAGGAGGAATCCAAGTCATTTCTTGGTTTGTATAAAGCTGATAACGCTATGCAAATCAAATAATATATTTATGCTAATTTAGATAATTTCTTGTTTTTTCTCCTCCACCTACAGGACGATCTACATATTGTAGATTCCCTAGAGATTCCCACTTCTGACCCCCAGTATCTTATAGACCTGGCCCGATACAGGCACTGGGGGCGATCGGTGCTGATTGCAGACGTGTGAGTTTGCTTCCGAGTCTGGTTGGGGAAGTAGCCATCTGGTGGGACATCTGCTCTTTTCCTTAAACTGAGGATTGCTGGTGGATTGAGCCATGGAAATGCAGGCTAGGAGCTTGTGACAATTTCTGAGTCCATTTGTAGTTTCCAAAAGAATTCTAGGGCTCAGCAAAAAGTTTGGCCAGAGTCCAGGGTGAAACAATCAGCCACAGCCAAGAGATTGGCCTAAAGGATAGCTTGCCTGCTATAGCTCAGATTTCCTTGAACGGAGTAGTCACAGGAGTGTGTTGGGCCTGTACGGGGCTGTGTCTTTTATCCAGGGTGCCAGGCAGGGCCTTTTAGGGGTGCCTTGGCCAGTCTGGCTATATACCTAAGAGGGTTCCAAGGATTCTGCCTTGCAAAGCTGTGAGATACACATGATTCTCTCTGGCAGATAACACTGAGCCAGAGATTGTTTCCACTGAAAAGAAAGCTTGAAAATCCCTTGTGTGTGCTATAAGCTAAAGAGCATCTGACCGGTATGGAAGACAGTTTTTTAAAAACAATGTTTACAAGGAAAAGGACATTGCCTTGAATCTTGCATTATAGCAGGATTGGGGAACCTTTGGTTCTCTATCTGTAGATGAAGAGTACAGCTGTTATCCTACCTCGCGATGGCCAGCCTAGGAGGGCTAATGGGTTCCTCAGAGCTGCCTTATGACATAAAATGTGGGTATTACGGGACTGTGACTCAGAAGACCATTGGTTCAAATCCCAGCTTGGGCATGAAAACTCATAAGGGATGGTGGAATGGATAAAGCATCTTCTTAAGCACCTTTGAAGCCCTGTGAGGGTTGCTTTATGCCGGTCCCAATTTGATAGGACAAAACAACAACCAATTCTGGTGATCCATCTAACTTGGCAGCATGCTTTCAGGCCAAATCATGGGTTATAGTTGAAGAGTCAGGAGATGGATCTTCGCCAAAGAGTCCATATGGCAACCATATGCCTTTTTGATTTAATGAAGGTTTTGAAGTTATTTAAGGTGTCCAGAAGGATAAACATCCCCTGTTGCTTTGTTATGGCCTGTGCTACCTCTGGAAGTGTCGGCGCACCTACCGTTTTGTGTCTGCAGTAGATGTTTGTAACTGGGGGAGGGGGGCAGGTTAGGGGGTGCAGTTCTTTTGGGCTCTTGGGTGGGAAGATAGTGAAAGTTGAGTCACCCACTGATGCGGGCCTGCTGGACCCTTATCTCTTGCCCATGGTTCTTGCAGACAGTCCCGAAAGCTACCTCTCAAAGCAGGCATGTCCAAACTTCGGCCCTCCTGTTGTTTCAGACCACAACTCCCAGAATCCCAAGCCTGTATTTCCAATGGCAAAGGACTGTGGGAGTTGTGGCCCAAAACATCTGGAGGGCCAAAGTTTGGACATGCCTATCTTAAAGACCGCCCGGCGTAGTTCAGAATAAACTGTTGTGCTTTCAACAAAGTTGGCTGTAGCATCTAGAAGTTTAAACCATCCCGAAAGGGAATACACCATTGGGGTTCCACAAAACCGCACTCCTCTGGGGGGGTGGGGGGAGGAGTATAACATAGCCCTGTAGAAACACGGCTAATCTATTAAAATGAGTGGGTTGATTTCCAGAGTTCCACATGCATATCCCTAGCTTTTTTTTTTGTAGGTTGCTCCTGTGACTCTCAACACTGTCCTCCAAATATTTTTAGGGTGGGTGGGCGAATTAATTAATTAATTAATTAAAGATCCCATAATCATGTTAGTGTCCATGATTCTTTATTTCAGAGAATTTCAGGATGAGGTTTCAGAGGAGCTTGGAGGCCTTGAAGGACATGAGGCTTTTTTTCTGAGCTCTTTTTTTTCCTCAAAAAAAAAAAAGCTTTGAAGTATGTAGTAGAAGTAGGGGTGCCCCTGGGACTTAAAAGTGTAGGGCAGGGCTGTTCGACTTTGAACAGGCCAAGGTCTACTTTTTCTGGCCCAAAGTGCCTGAGGGCTACTACACTAAAACCTCTACTGACAAATTTTATCTGTTCCGAGCACGTGCTCCTAAGTATAAACTTTTGTTAAGTAGAGCAGTGGTTCCCCATAGGAATGCATTGAAAACCAATTAATCTGTTCTGGAGGGAACAGATTTCAATGTGCCATGGCCCTTGAACTGCCCTGCTCGGGGCAGTGGTGGTCCTTGGGATGGGGGAGGGAGGGGTGGAGAACCTGTCCCCTCACTTTTTTTATTGATGGACGGTGGGCTAATTTTGAACCCTTTGCGGGCTACCAGTAGCCAGCGGTCTACCTGTTGGGCAGGCCTGGTGTAGGGCATCACATTTAAAATGAGATGGGGCCCTTGACTGCCGTATGCAAGTTCTGATTCCATCCTGCTCACCACTGCAGTAGAATCAAATCAGCTTTGAGCCCATTTATTAGTGAGACATGTCGTGGTCTTCGAGCAACATTCATTTAATGCAGGCCACACCAGGGAACGAGGGGTGGGGGGTTGAGGCAGCAGGCAGGTGGGCACCGGGGATCGCTGTGCAACACACAAACAGCATGGTTCATTGTACCCAGAAAATCCTGGACTTCTCCTTGTGAAATACCTAATTCTTCTACTTCTGGCTTCCAGCAATGAAATACCTGAGAACCTACTGGCCGCGACAAGTCGTCTTAAAACCATCACAGTATTGCCAGCCATAGGTGAGTCGGGGTGCGAGTGGGTGGGCAGGGCACAGGATGCCTTCTTGCGAGCTTAGGTTAAGGTGGGCATGCTTAATTGATCCCAGACAAGTGGTGCTCCCTTTCTTTTGAGCTCTCTGGGGAGCACCACTATTTCTACCTGAAGAATGCTACAAAAAACAGCCTTGTTCTTGTATTTGCGATGTGGTTTGTTGTTTACTCATGACTGGTCGTGACACTAAAGCCTTTACAAGAAATGAAGTGAAATACTGTATTTTTCCATGTATAAGACTATATTTAACTAAAACCATTAGACTAAAAATTTAGGATTGTCTTATGCACGGAAGTAAGCCAATGAGAGAGCTACACAGTAGAGAAACTGTTATTTCTGGCTGAAAAATTAGGGGTCGGCTTATACATGAGTGTGTCTTATAGACGGGAAATATGGTGCATGGGCTGCAGCCTATTTCTAGAGATGGGCACAAAATGCTGAAACAGCATTTTGTTCCATTTTTTGTTTTTGTAACAGGTATATGTATGTGTACTATGTGTGTGGGGGGGGTACTTGTGCAACTTTGTGTGTGTGTAGTGCTGATGCAACTTGTTTTTTCTTCCCCTGTGCCCTGCGCCCCAGCTGACCAGAGCTGGGGCGGGGGGGGGGAAGGTTCCCCTACCCCACCCCAGTGTGGATAAGCTGGCACCTGGGCATGGGAGAGGGGTCAAAAAGTTTTTAAAGCCCTGGGCTTTTAAAACTCCTCCCCCAGCCCCGCACACCAGCTGATCGGCGCTGAGGGGGAGGTTCCCCTCCCATCCCAGTGCCGATCAGCTGGCGCCTGGGGCTTCGGGGGGGATGTTTTTAAAGTCCTAGGCTTTTTAATCCTTTTCCCTCCCCCAAGCCCTGGGCGGCACTGGGATGGGGGAAAACACTATCCCCCACACTCCAGTGCCAATCAGCTGGCATGGGGGGCTTGGGGAAGGGGGAAGTTTAAAAAGCTGGGTGGGGGGAACCGCGGACTTTTTAATTTTTTCTCCGCCTGAACTCCGATCAGCTGGCGTGCGGGGCTTCAGGTCGGAAAAAAGTGTTAAAAAGCTCACCGTTTCCCTGCCTGATTAGTTGCCCATAGGAATGCATTGCTTCAATACATTCCTGTGGGAAAACGAAAAAAAGGACGGAACGAAAATTTCTGTTTTGTTTCATTTCATTTTTTTTAATGGATCGCTTCGTTTTTAAATAAAAAATGAAACAAAACAAATTGTTTCGTGCTCATCTCTACCTATTTCCCATTAAAAACAAAGTAGTCTATTTGAAAGGTTCTTTGCAAGGAGGCACTCGTATTATATTCTTAAGATGATTAATTATTAGAGTTGACAGGTGTTTGAACAAGAATTGAGTTCTCTGAAATTGAGTCATGGCAACTGGATTTCTTTTCTTGTGAGACTGAAATGTTTCACTGCTCATCCAAACAGCTCCGTCAGTCTTAGAAAAGTTGGTAGCAAGGCCTCCAATTTGTAGTTCACCTTGCTTTTGTGCCATCCTGGTCTGAATATACTCATTAGGTGGACAGTGACCTGCATAGGCTCATTAGATGTACAATGGCCTGGGGTGCATGAAAGTCCCACCTATGCAATCCTTCCCAGCACCCATTAAGTATGGGCCATTCGCCATGGTCTTGCTGGTGAAGGTGTGAAGTGCTTCTGATTTGTCTGGGGATTGGTGGAAGGGCAGCGTGATCAGCGGCAGACAGATTGTGACTCAGCCCCCCACCTCTGTTGAGAAAGGGATTTTCACCACACACATGAACACATTCCTTGACCCCTCTCTTGAGCCACCTATCTTCCCTGTCTAAAATGTGTATATCCTCATCTTTCCTCATCCTTCATCGCTCATACTTAACAGAACCAACGACAAGGGATGGTGGGAGATGCAGCCTGATGAACTCTAGAGAGTGGGAGCTGCACATCCCCCATTCCTGCTTCAAGAAACTCTGACACTCACGACCATCAGGTCTCTTGCCCCACACACTTTGTAACCCCGTGGTCGATGGACCACCTGCCATATCCACTGCCCTTCCAGATTGTACTGACTGGAGATATAGCTCTATACCCGTTGATGACTTGGAAGCTAACCAAGAGCCTGGGCTGCCCTCTGGCCTCTTAGGTATGCTTATTAGCCCCGTTGGTGCCTTGCCAGTACGGAAGGACAAACCCGAGATTGCGTGATGCACCCCACACCACCCTGGGCGCCTCAGCTTCTCCCTGTGAAGCTCCTCAGCTTTTTCTTCACCTCATTGTGAAAAGGGAGGCACCAAGGAGCTGTGCTTTCTGTTGGCTCCTCTTCTGGCTGTGGAGTCGACCATGGTCGATGTGGCCTGACCACATGTCTCTCTTCCCTCCATGCACAGGTCTGAATGTACACAGCATGCTGAAGTACGATACGTTAGTGCTCACCTTGGATACCGTCGACTTCCTAGAAAAGAAGCTCCTCTGGCACGACATGCGCTACGGGGCGCTCTATCCCTTCCGGCTGCCCTACAGTGACTTCCCCTAAACTTTGCTCCCGGATGGGACCTGAACTGAATGTTGTCTCCCATACCTAAGAAGTGTACTCTCTCTCATTCTCTCTCTCTCTTTTTAACAGTATAGCACATTAAATCTTCCTTATTGACCACAATCGGTGCCTGGTTTAGGGTCTTTGTTTGTTTATTCGTGTATTTTTGGTGTGTTTGTGTTTTGTTTAGTTTTGACACAGTTGCAATTCTAAAAATGCTAATAAATTAAAAACAAATCAATGCCTTCTTCCCTGTGGCAAGAATGATCTTGATAGGATGGAGCCACATGGTAATCCCTCCATAGTTCTTCCTTCCCTTTCTTCTTCCTTTTTATGGTCCCTTCTACCTCCTCTTCTTCTCCAGCCATCAATTCGTCTCTGCCTGACAGGTTCTTCACTCCTTGGCTGCCTTTTCTCTCTCAGCAGGTGACACGGGCACATTGACCCACAGAGAGAAGAAGAGCAGAAACTGTTTCCTGACCCTCACATATAGATAAGGGAGGGGTGGCTCCCAGACTGAGACAGTAGTCTCAGGAGTACACAGATGGCAACATTCAACCCCCTCCCCCCATGAAGAGCGTTTGGGTAGACTGAAATGTTTTGAAGCAGGTTTCTGTGCATTGCCAATCTTGAGGTCCATTTTCTAACAGAACAAGCTTCAGTGGTACTTCTTAATCCAGATCCAAGCTTGGCTTTTTCCAACACTGAAAATATTGTATGCCTACCGATTTCTGGAAGATTTCACACATCCTGTTGTGTTGTTGCTTTTTTTCCTCTTCCAAAAAGTACAGTGCTCTGCAGGTTTTTGGAACCACCCTCTAGTTCCCCTGAGAACACATGTTTAGCTTGTGAATAAGGGAATCATGCGCATTGTAGCCTGACAGGCATTGGGCTCATCCTTTCTCCCCAGTTCTTCTAGGCCCTGGTAGGCAGCCAGAAGGGAGCTGCCTAGATGCCCTAAGCACATCCGATCTCGCCTGATTTCGGAAGCTAAGCAGGGTCGGCCCTGGTTAGTACTTGGATGGGCGACCACCCGGGAATACTAGGTGCTGTAGGCGCCTGGAGTAGGAATTAGCAAGCCACTCCAGTATTCCTGCCAAGAAAACACACACACACACACACACACACACACACACACACACAGAGAGGCAGCCAGAATAGCCCCCACCTTATGCAATAGCATCAGAACTGCTACTTATTGGAGTTCCATTTCAGGGCATTTGACAGGAACCAGACACATCTTAAACACACACTGTTCTCTCCAAGAAGAGAACACTTTCATTTTCGTTTCTTTGTGTCATTAAAGATTTTATTCTTAGTTTTTGAAAAAATATGTCTCTGAGCATTTATTGGTACATTGCAAAATGGAACTTGAACATTTTGAGGGACTCCCGGGCTGGGAGCATATATTAAATATTGGAGGTGTGAGTGTAAGAGAAGCTAAATTATTATTTCTTTATTTTCTGCTGTAATAGGTTTCTGAAGTAGAGAGAAGGGAGGGGGGAGAAATTAGTGGCAATTTGGCTTCATAAGTTTCCACAGTTCCTTTGGTATCTCTAAAAGGGCAGCTGTGCTGGAATTTAGATAATAGGCCTAGAAAACTAATGGAGGAATAATTTTAATGTAGGAGACAGAATAAATCCATGATTTAAAGCATTGGATTGCTGCTGTGCCACAGAAAGAGCAGTGCGGATTCGTATTAGTCCATCTTGAACCTTTGACCTGGAAGTCACTGTCTCTGTAGCCTGGTCAGGAGTTTGTTGTGGGGGTTACCAGGACAAGACCGCTTCCTCAAAAGGTTCAAGTTCCATTTTGCAATGTGCACGCATACATGGTGACTATGCAGAAGTGCGTTTCTGCAGCCTCCAGTATAGGTCACTGAGGCCAAAGAAAGTGCCTCGGTTTCATGGCAAGTCTTTCTCGCCACTTCCTGCATTACCCTTGTGAATCAGACTGGCAAGAGAGCACCAGGACCAGACTTTCTGTTGGGGTACATGTACGGGAGGCTGTTTTCTCAGGAGGCAGGAGGTGCCTCCTGAGCTTCCCAGCAGTTCCCCTGTGTGGGAAGACAAATCTTCTCTGTGCCAAACAAATGGATCCCAATGGCTAGCCTTCCATTGTGGGATGCTTCCTGGAGCAACAGTCCCATTGCCAGCGTAAAAAGTTAAATTTGATGGCCAGCCCGGTTCACTTATGCATCTCAGCGGGAGGAGAAGAGCAGTCATATAAGCCAGAGGTGTCTAACCTTCGGCCCTCCAGATGTTTTGGGCCACAATTCCCAGAATTCCAAGCATATATTGCCAATGATAAAGGACTGTGGAGGGCTGAAGTTAGGACTCTACTGATATAAGCATTCTTCTTCCTGGTCTGGCAGCTTCTACTCTGCATGCCCCATGTTTTGACAGGGAACCTGCCCGATTAGGTTGGGGCACCACTTACCTGGTGGGTAAATCATAACCACTAAAGCTGTTTCTCTAATTTTTGGTGTTTTGAAGTTGCAGGGGGAAGGCTTGGGTGAGACGGGCAAAGGCATTAAGCAATAGGCCTCTGGATGACTCATGTACAGGGTGGGGGTAAGGAAGTGCCTGTTTCCTGCCCTCGGCATAGAGAGGAACCATGACACCCTCACTGTTACTTTTTAGTCCATGCATACAGCTTGCTCAGAAATCTCTAGCCTTCCCAAGTTTGGTGCTCCGGTCCCGTTAAGATGACTACGGTCCTACTAGCGATCGTGGCTGGTCTTCTTTGCCTCTGGATGTCGATGGGTAAGTCATAAACACGTAAGAATTATTATCCATTCCCAGAGGGGGCTTGCAGGCTGTCCTACCACTGGTAGGATCGACGAGTCCAAAATGACGGGTATGGGAGGTTATAGAGCAGTGGTTCTCAACCTGTGGGGTCCCCAGAAGTTCCTGGACATCAACTCCCAGAAATCCTGGCCAGCTCAGCTAGTGATGAAGACTTCTGGGAGTTGCAGTCCAGGAACATCTGGGGACCCACAGGTTGAGAACCACTGTTATAGAGAGACCTTTGTGTCAACTTCACTTTTGACGGCTTTTGAATGGTTGTATCACAAGCATGGGTAACTTTTGGGATTAAGAATCACTAACTCTTGTGAACATCTTCACGTACCTAGTTTTCCACTCTGCAGGAGTCTTTGAAAGGCAGTAGATTCCTATTCCAACACAGTTATGTTTCTCAGATCAAAGACACTGTGCCTTTTAGAAGGGATCTGCTATTTTTCTATAGTAAGGGCATGTGCCTTTGTTTTTTGAGCCCCCCCCCCAGTCTTTTATCAGCGGTCATGATGGCTGGGGATTCTGCTCCATGACGTTCCAACACCTGGCGGGCCAAAGGGAAAGGGCTGACTCAACTGGAGAAAATGTCATGCGTGGTGTCTCTTTCCTTGGGGAAAGTTGGTGGTGGGGAAGATTATCAACTCCTTTTCCAAAATGACATCCTCTTCTTCTGTTTACATCGGAGGTCAATTAAAAACATGACCCAGTGTTTCTGTGAAATTGTCTGCTGTGGCTTGTGGTGACCTCTGAGTGGACCAGCTGGCGTGCACCTGAAGGCCCAAAGCATGGCAGGAAAGGACCATGGTAAAGCATGGGTTGCCGTAGGAACTAAAGGCAAGAGCAGGTGGAATGCGAAAGTCGGCCATCTGCTTTCACTGGAAACTCCATCCTCCTCACTGAATTTATTTGATTGTTATTTAATTATGTTGCTCGTATCCAGTGTCGTCCCACTCACTGTTCTGTGGCTGTCTTCCACATTGGGAAATTCCTGGGGTAGGATAAGATAAAAGGAGGTACAGTATGCAGGAAACGGGAGTTGCCTCGTACATATCCTCTGTTTATGAGCCAGGGCATCATTAACCTCAAGTTTGGCATGGATATGACTAAATTCCCAAGTTAAAGGAGGAGAATGACTGGGCTCGCTATATCTTGAAGCCCCTCTCAGCCCTTTTGTTGGGTATTTGATCTTGAAAGATGGCTGAAAAGGTAAGGGATTATCGGCTAGTGGTGGTGGTGGTGGTGGTGGTGGTTTGGAGGGAGTGGCACTCTCCCCACCCTCAAGAATGGTGCAACCAAGCAGGCCGTAGATTATTCAAGCTATGAATGTGGGAGGCAAGTGCATAGAGAAGGAGGCTGACAGTGGCAGTGGGTTAGCCTCAGGGAGCAAAGAGTAGGTGGTCAGGCGAACCTGACACCCCCAGCGCTCCACAACCGGTAAGCGCGCATAAACAGCTGTGTTCTCAAGTTGGAGTGTGCTGAGTCTTCAGCTTCCTGTACTGGAGAAGCAATAAGAAGAGAAAGCTGTTCCTCTCCCATCTCTTGAGTGCACGTTGGAGCTCACATTGTTGAAGATTTTGCATTCTTTGGAACTAAGGTCGCCATGTGTGACTTCAGTTATGGAATTATTTTGCAAGTGGCCGGTTTCTTTCTCCCGTTCTTTAAACAAGTAAGCCTAAAAGCACAACAACCCAGATTAGATGCTGTTTCCACTCACAACCTGTCACAAACATAATTTGTGCCGGTGTGGAGAATGTAGAAATCATTGCCATAATTAGGATGTAGGCATGTATCCCTGCTTGTTTTCCCTTAACAGAGAACAGAAGTTGGAGTCGTGTAAAAATATGCAACAGTTGGTTTCACAGTTACACAGGATGTTTTGCAAACATTGATTCATAAATTTTGCCCCCTGTTAAAAGAGGCTACGGAGCAGCAATACAGGGAATGCCATCTGGCACAAGAAAGCCTAGTCATTTGCTTTGAAAATGGTACAGGCATTTAAAATATGGGGTTTAAATGTTTCAGAATATGTTTCATTCTTGGAATGCGATCAAGGGGTAAAGTTAGCAATGATTAATTTTTACCAATGGAGAAAAGCCTGTAGGACCTCTTGCTTAGTACTAGGAGACAATCAGCACATGTTCAGAGAAAGGATGTGCATTCCAAAATAGAAATATTTCATATTTCTTTCTTATGGGTTGTTTCTGGAGGTGTTTTTAATTTTGTGTTGCCCAAAAAGTGAAATTGGGGAAAAGGCAAGCAGGCAGGCAGGCAGGTAAGCAGACATACAGAAACATACAGAGATACTTACTAAAGAAACCACCATCTATGTCACACTGAGAACAAGAAAAAAATTGCAGAATCTAAGCCCAACCAAGAAAAATAACCACACACACTGTCCAGTGGCACAGTCACAACATCTACACACCCACCCAAAACAAACAAAACAGCCCCTCCAAAAACAACTGAAATATATACCTTTAAATAGAGTAAGGGCCTTTTTACACGACCCCTAAGATCCGCTGGTCCCTTAAATTCGGACCAGAGATCTTGAGGATTCGTTGCTGTTCCTCCCTCCCCACCCGCTCGGCACTTCTTTGTTCTGTCTGCGGGAGGGGGGGGGAGGGAAAAAAAGCCTTAGACAGAGACAAAAGAATAAAAGGCTTACCTCCCGGTGTTGGGGGAAGTTGCTCCGATCTCCTTTTAGTTCCTGGTTCCTCTTTAAGGGGGGGGAGGCAAAAGAAAAACAACAGAAAGAAGCGAGGAGACCTCAGGCAGTCTCCGGATCAAATATTTTTCACCATAAAAAAGCAGGTACTGTACAAGAAAAGTGCAGTTTGGTCGCGCTAAGTGGGCGGGGTCGCACTTAATTGTCTGCAAACTCCGGAGCTGGTGGGTAAACATTTTTATCGTCCGGAGCTTGCAGCCATTTGCGGCGGAGCTTAGGGGTCGTGTATAAATGCCCTAAATGAACAATTGCTGCCCATTTTTTAAACACAATCAAGAAGAAAAAACACACCCAACAAACATGGGGGTGGGGAAAATAGCAAACAAACAAACAGGAAAAAACCACATACAACCTTCTCTCCCAAAAGCCAAGAAAAGCAAGCAAACAAATAAAAGCTGCTACCATTCCCCCACCCCAAAATCCATCCATCCACACAGATACACAGAGCAACAAAAACAAAAAGGGAAGAACACCCTCAGTTGGATTTCAGGCTGTTTTATAGCTTGAGACTCCACCCCCCTTTCCCCCTCATGGACATTCTGATTGGCTGCTGACAGTCCTCACAATGCTATTGGATGAAATATTTCTCAGGTAATTTGATAGACAAAGGATAAATAAGCAAGGATAAATAAGTTGTAAGGTCCCCCAGGGTTCATCGATATCCCCAAAGCTGGTTAAAATATATGGTAAATCAGTGGGAGATGTCATCGGGAGATTCAGAGAAAGGCGTCAGCAGTTTGCTGAGGACACACAGCTCAATCTCTCCTCTATCACTTCTGCAGTGGAGGGCATCCAGATGCTTGAGTGATACCTGGCTTCAGGAAGGACCAGGGCAAACAGGCTGAAACTGAATCTGGAGAAGACTGAGGTTTTGTTCCTGGGGGGGGGGGCGCTCTGGAAGGTTGGGGGGATTATCCCTAGATTGAATGGCACTGCCCTCCTGTTATCAAGGTATCAAATTTGAGCATTCTTCTGGACCTGACTCTTTCTTGGGGTTCTCATGTCCAGGTTTTAATCAGCTTAGGTTTATTGTCCGACACCACATCTACCTAAATGAGGACTCCCTTGGGAAGCTGGTGCATGCACTGGTCATTTCCTGGATCAGCTAGTACAGTATTGTCTACATGGGGGTTCCCTTGAGACTGACCCAGAGACTATAGCAGGTCCGGAATGCAGTGACCAGACTGGTGGCTGGTGTGAGGAAATTTGATCACATCATCTCAATGCTGGTTAGCCTCCACTGGTTACCTATTGTGTCCTGGATCATGTTCAAGGTTTTGACACTCACATAGAATGACCTTCATATTTTGGGACCACATCATCTGCCTGACCCATGAGAACTTCTCAGACAAAGCTCCCTCATGTAGGCACACCAAGAGAGGCCCAAACGTCATCTACTATACTAGAAATAGGGCCTTCTTGGCAATGCCACCCGCGTTATGGAATCAACTCCCAGAGAAGCTATGCCTGGTGATTTTAAAAACCCTACTTGGGGGTGGGGGGTGCTTTCATGTTGAGCCTGGTTGAATGCCTCCTCTCCCTGCAATTTGGAGTGCACCACTGCTTTTATGTTATATTTAGTATTTATTGTTCTTTGTTTGGTTTTAATTGTTTGTTTCGGCATAAAAGGGACAGTAAGTAAGCAAATGAAGGGCATGAAAGGTTACACAGAGGATGGACCACAAAAGGATTAACAAATGTTTGTGTGTTATGTCTGTGAAGATTCTTAGTCATCCAGGTTTATCTGTAAATTGAGTCGTGGCAACTGGACTTATTTTCTTGAGAGATCGAAATATTTCGCTGCTCATCCAAGCAGCTTTGTCAGTCTGAGGAAAGTTAGTGGCGAGTCCTCCATTTTAGAGTTCACCTTCATTTCATATCACCCTGGTCTGAATAGGCTCATAAGTTGGACAATGGCCTGAATAGGCTCATTAATGTCTAGAGACCATACTATAAATAAATAAATAAATATGTGTATAGGGTTCACTACCATCCATGGTTTTTGACATCTGGGGGTGGGGCTTGAAACTGATCCCCACAAATATGGTGGTCCTACTATACATTATTTTACATTGCTAATTTTTGCAGGTTATTTATGGTACTTAGATTAAGATCTATTTTTGCTTTTAGATATTTATTTTTGTTTGGCATTTCTAAATCTTGTGAAGCTACACTCACTGCCCAGTGGGCGGAAGGGGGAGGTATGCCATGGGCTCACATTATGGGTATTTACTGTGTAGACACACTCTCACAATGGACAAAAGTAATGCACTCATCATGCCTCGTTCATCATGGCCATTGTTCATCTTATGAGTTTATTTCAGACCAGGGTGACATGAGGTCAAAGTGAGCTATAAAATGGAGGACTCACAACTACCTTTCCTCAGACTGACAAAGCTATTTGGATGAGCAGCGAAATGTTTTAATCTCTCAAGAAAAGAAGTCCAGTTGCCATGATTCAACTTCCAGATAAACTCACCTAGTTGACTGAGAATCTTCACAGACATATTCAGGAAAAATGCATGACACTTGGTCTGAGTTGGACATGAATGAGCAGAGATAAGAAGAAGGTGATTGTGGGCATACGCTTGCAGTGTAGTTGCAAGCTACAAGGGGTGTGACATGATGCAATACTCAAGTGGGGCTGATCAAATGCATCCTGCTGCTTCCTCACCTGTCTTATCCTTTCTTCTTGCAGCGATGCAGCCATGTAATGTGACCATTTCCCCAGAGGATCCTGCTGTGGTGTTTGGGGGCCCTGTCACTCTGAACTGCACAACTTCATGTACAAATTACACCGATCTGAAATGGGAGACATCTCTGGCACCCAAGATCCAGGAAGGAAACGGGTGGATTTCTCTTCAGATCAAAAATGTGACAGAATGGAAAGCGCGACCATTGTGTTGGGTTAAATCTGAGGACACTCTTTTAGCCTCCACCAGGGCAGTACTCTATGTTTATGGTAAATATTCACCAAATCTTGAAGCTGGCAAGCCTGTGGAAGCCACGATAAACATCACCATAGTTAACATCTACCAAGAAGCTTTCTCTTTTTCCTACTCTTCCTCTTCTGTGTTTAACCACTTGGGTTCAAAAACTGTTGCTTGGCTTACTAAATATAAGTAACCAATGAGAGTTTAATGGCGTTTGAATACCGATAATTCGGTTTTGCGATATATCGAGTTTGTAATTTTTTTTTTGAGAAAAAAGGGAGAAATGATAGAAAACCATCAACATTTTGTTACGGTATTAGACCATGAGGTAACATTTGTCTTGTGACAAGTCAAATGTTGTGACAATTTGTCTTACTCTGACCTACGTTAAGCATACAATTGAACCCTCTTACAATTTTAACCTCTAAAGCCATAAAAGGCTTGAGTCCAACCTATTTCTTTTTTTTATTTTTTATTTTAAAAGTAACAACTAACAATTAACAATACAAGTCTACCCCCCAACCCCCGGGACCATCCTGTTCTTCCATGAGTTCTTCTTTATTACTCCGTCTTCTATTGTTCTAGTATTCTTCTTAAAGTCCTCTTCTCCAGAACTGTCTTGAAGTATTCGTTGGCTCTTTCCCCTTCCCTTCAACTAATACAAAGTCTATAAATTTTCCCGAAATGTCATAAAAAAAGTCTTTTCATTTCTCCTCGTTTAACTTTTAAGCTACAAGACAATTTATCGTTTATGGCTATATCCCAAAGTTCGTTATACCAATCTTCCATCTTGAAATCTAGTTTAGATTTCCAATTTCTTGCTATAATTAATCTAGCTGCTGTCGTAAGGTTTGCTATTAGTTCCTTTGTTGTGGCATCATAATCTTTACTAGTTAAACAATGATAATAGTGCTGTCTCTGGATTGCAATCAATATCTAGTTTAATCATGTCACTTAGCTCTAAAAAAACCCTTTTCCAGAACTTTTGAACTATTTCACATTCCCACCAGAGATGCATATATGTACCTATCTTTTTTTCACATTTCCAGCACATCTTAGAGTATTCAGCATTCATTCTATTCAACCTAACTGGTGTTAAGTACCATCTAGAAACCAGTTTAAAATAATTTTCTTTTATCCAACCTATTTCAAGGACCGTGTTTCCCTTTATGAAGCTGCCTGATCGTTAAGATCATTAACACAGAGGTTATTCTCGCCTCCCTCCACTGTCACAGATGCATTTGATGGGGGCATGGGAGAAGACTCTGGAACTCCCTCCCACAGGAGGCCATGCAGGCCCTATCTTTGCTGTCTTTCTGCATGAAAATATTTTTCTCTTCAGACAGGCTTTCCCTTATGGCTCGTTGTCCGAGGGTTTTTTTTAAAATGGGACTCTATGCCTTGTTGTTTTGAATGTTTCTGGTCTTCATTTTCTTAAATGCTTTGTGTGTGATGAGACATCTGTTTGATTCTTTTAAAACCTCTGTATACTTGCTGCTTTTAGGTTTTAAATATGGTATTATCTTTCAGTGATGTACACAAGAACATTAAGTTGCTTTAAGTCCTTTTTGGGGGGGAAAGCAGTGCAAAAATGAGCCTCGTGGCGCAGTGGTTAAATGCCTGTACTGCAGGTAAAACTGTGCTCACGACCTGGGTTCAATCCCCGGTAGCAGGCTCAAGGTTCACTCAGCCTTCCATCCTTCCGAGGTCGGTAAAATGAGTACCCAGCTTGCTGGGGGGGCAATGTGTAGCCTGCACACTGTAATCAAAATTGTAAACCGCCCAGAGACTACTTGTAGTGGTATGGGGCGGTATATAAGCAGAACACTTTGCTTTTTGCTTTTAAAAAATATAAATAAGTAATAATAAATCTGAACATGGAAGTGATATGTTACTATTTTACCAGGTTACCTTGGTACCGCTTTTTCGGGGAGTGCTAAAATGCTTGGCGGGGGCATTCTGAAGGCTTGTTTTTGTAAGGTGGTCCATGGGACTGAAGGATGATATAAATCATCACCACCAACGATCCTTTGTGCCCTTCCTCATTCCTATTGATCCTGAAACTGTACATTGTTCTCAATAACAAGTGTTAACAATGCAGTTTCCTCTCTTTCTTGTAACATCAGGGAAGGTTCTTTCCCCCCCTCTCTTCACCCTGCAAGGCAGTAGGGGCTGAGCCTCTTCTACTCATTCAAATCACCACCTTCCTATGTATTTCCAGGCACTGAGCCAAAAATTAATCAGTTCTTTTAAACGAATGGGCACTGCCAATCCACTTCTACTTCCTTTCCACATAACTGGAAACAATGAGACGATCCAGTCCCATAAGGTCCTTGACCCCCTTCTTGTACAGTTTTGCTCTCCCTAAACAAAGTAACTGCACATAGGATTGCTTTGTCCCTATAGTGACTTGGGATCATAAGGTAAGAATGCCTAGGAGGTGGCAGTGGTATGATTAGGGCTGTAGGTGGCCCATTCATTAGCCCACAAAGTCTGAGATTATTTATTTATTTTATTTATTTTAAATGCTTTTACCCCATCTTTCTCCTTGGAAAAGGACTCAAGGGGGCTTGCAATAATGAGGGACAATATGCAGTCCAGAACGTTTAAGAGATATTCAAATTAAGAACAGGGAGTTTGAAGAGGCATCTTATAAGGGCCTTTTTACATGACCCCTAAGATCCGCTGGCCACTTAAATTCGGACCAGAGATCTTAGGGGTTCCTCGCTCTTCCTCTGTCCCCACCCCCCTCCGCACTTCCTGGTTGCTGGCTGCCTGAGGGAGGGAGAAAAAAGAAAGAAAAGAATGCCTTCTTACCTCCGTTTTGTTCCGGGCAGCATTCAGATCTCTTAAAGGGGCGGGGTAAGAGGCAGTCTTTTCTTTCACAAAACGGAGGTAAGAGGCAGTCTTTTCTTTCTTTTTTCTCCCTCCCTCAGGCAGCCAGCAACCAGGAAGTGCGGAGGGGGGTGGGGACAGAGGAAGAGCAGGAACCCCTAAGATCTCTGGTCCGAATTTAAGTGGCCAGCGGATCTTAGGGGTCGTGTAAAAAGGCCCTGTGTTATCCACTCGCAGGTCAACATGTAACAGACTTTTGACAATTCGGAAAAGCTCCACCGGGCAATTCCGTGCTGAAGCAATGGTGGTAGAGAAAAATGATTTCTTTGCTGCTTCCACTGTGTTGGAATAAGCCTTCCAATGGCTTTTCACTGTTTCTTTATCTGTTTCAGTCTGGGTTTTCTGCCAACGCCTTTTAGCTCTACAGACCACCCTTTTCATATTTGCCAGTGTCCTAGTAAACCAAGCAACCAGTTTGGCTGTACTTCGAGGAAGGAGACGTTTTGGGGTCATCAGGTCAATGGCTTTGCTCATTTCCCTATTCCAGAGATCAACTAAAGATTCAATGGAATCATCCGGGGAACCAGGGAAGTTTGTGGGTCAGGATAGAAAGGATGCCACACACCCCAGATTAAGGGGCCCCATTGTGAGTCACATCTCCCTCACAAGCACTTTCTCTGATAACAAGCTTTATCAACAAACTTGTTATCAGTGGCCTTCAAAAGCTTTTTGGACTGCATCGATATTCTTCTGCTGAGGAACAGATTACCCTGCTTGTGTAAAGATGGAACAGATAGGAATGTGGTTGGAGTCCAACTCCTTGAATACTCCTGGAATCGCTAAGCAGAATTCTGGGAGTTCTGATTCACATTGCCACACTACAGACAACTACAGCCTTGTGGTTCAGTGGTTAAACTGCTGTATTGTCATGACCTGGGGTTCAGTCCCAGGAGGTCAGCTGAAGGTTCACTCAGTCTTCCATCCTTCTGAGATTGGTAAAGTTACAGTAGTACCCAGCTTGCTGAGGGGGGGCAATCAAGGTTCACTTAGCCTTCCATCCTTCTGAGTCGGTAAAGTTACAGTAGTACCCAGTTTGCTGGGGGGGGGTGCAATGAGTTGCCTGCATAATTACTTGAAAACTGCCCAGAGAGTGCTTTAAGTGCTATGGAGTGGGTATAAAAGCAGCATGTTTTGCATTTGCTTTTACAGACCTTACATTTCACTCACCTCGACTAAGGCATATCTCTAAGGCTGCATTGCCTTTGGAGGCAATCGTATTTTTAGCCCATTGTTCTCTTAAGAAAGGTCCTATGGTTGCTTACTTTGATAAAAGGAACTGCCATGGAGTTCCTAGGAGTGGCAGTTTCATTGCCCTTTAGGATCTATAGAGAGGGCCGCCTGAATGACTACCACTCCCAGCAAGCACCACAGCAGCTTCCTTTGTTGTTACATTAACATCAGGAAGCAAAGAAGAGCAGTGCAAAAGCAACCTTATAAGATAAAATGCCTTGGGATTGTGCTGAATGCTAGCTAGTGGAAGTGAAGCTGTGCCTGGATTTTCTGTTTGGAGCTTAAAATATGTATCAGGTATTCATTCATAACTGTGGCAGTTCCACAAATATTTGTACTGTAGATTCCATGTAACTGTCCTACATGTTTTCCATCTGTATCTTTCTTTCCCTTCCTCCTGACAGAATTCTCAGCCCCTACTCTTGACCTGGCTTCTGAAGTTCAACACGGCCATACAGAGAGGATTGTGTGTAGTGTTTCTAAACTGAAGGTGAGAGACTCCATCCCATCTAATATGAACATCTCCATGGGCAGAGGCCAGGAGGTCTTAAGCAGCACCAAAGACAGATCATTGGTGGAGTACAGCTTTGTGGCCAACCTTCAGAAAGATGACACGGCTGAGATCTTCTGTGAGGCCTATGTCCAGGTGGGCTCGGAGGTGCTGAGAAAACAGACAAAGAGAGTCCTAAATGTTTTGGGTAAGTTTCCCTTGGCCTTTCAGCAACACTGCTCTGACTACTGCTTCACAAGACTGAGGGGGCCAAGACTGGAAACAATGAGGTCCAGTTACTTCTGGCAACATCATTTGTCCTGTAGGCCTGAGGCTACTTCCATGGAGATGGTAAGCTGAAGAGAGGTCATGGTGGAAAGCTGAAGATGATACCGCCATCACTGTCTGTGGTGCATTTCTTATTTATTTATTTATTTATTTATTATTATATTTATATCCCGCTTATCTTCAGTTCTGAACTCTAAGCGGCTTACAACAATGGAGTGCAAGTATTACAATCAAAATACAGTGTGCAATTAAGACAGATAATACAACGATACATATAAAAAAAAAGCCTAGAGGCACCTCAACAGATCATTAAAACCTAACATTAATGGTAACTCACGATAGGATGGCGGAAAAAAAAATTAATAACAATCGCCAAAGGCCTCCCGGAATAGATGAGTTTTTAAAGCCTTCTGGAAGGCCAGCAGGGACTCTGCAGAGCGCACTTCAGAGGGGATGGAGTTCCAAAGGCTAGGGGCCGCCACCGAGAAAGCCCGATTACGAGTGCTCGTTTTTCTGGCCTCTCGAGGGGTGGCGACCCGAAGCAAGTGCGCTCGCGCCTTCCGAACGGGCCGGGCCGAGGTGGATCGCTGAGCGAAACGCTCTGCCAGGTAGTCCCTGGTAGTCTTTGCCATTATGTCCCATTGTGGTTGCCGTTTCAGCAGGATTGATGGGCAGTAGACTTCAACTACCAGAATTCAACAGCTTATATGGCCCGTGGCCCGTGGCCCGTGGCCCGTATCCAGGCTGCCTGTGGAATTTTGGAAGTTGTAGTCCAACCAAGTACGGTAATCTGTTCATCGTCTGCAGACGAGTCTTATGGGCTTTATTTGGCATAGGCTTTGGGGAGTATAGCCTGTGCAGAGCATTTAGCTTCAATAGGCAGATGTTCATATTGTAATAGAAGCAGGTAGGAATCCACAATGGACGTGGTCAAATACAGATACAGATATGATGGTTAGAATAAGGTGCAGAGATTGGAAATTATTTTATAAGCACCATAAATTGATGCTGATTAGCATAAAGAGTGTTAAGGTCAGTTCTATAAGACAATTACTCCTTAAGATGTTAGATCAATGGTTTCTGCTTAACACAGAGGGATTGTCTGGGTTGAAGGCATAAGTGAACTGCTTTGTCTCAGAGTCATGTTAGGAAAATCATTATGCCATACACAACAAGGGAATAATATGGGTGAGAGGTTTCATTAGATGTCTTTATTTTTGTTTAAGCAAAGAGTGATGAGGTTGAACCTCTTAATGTGTTCTTTTTCTGTTCCTCTATGGAATTCTTGGAAGCTATTTTGTGTCATATTTTTTTTTGCCTCCAGCTTAAGAACATAAGAACATAAGAACATAAGAACATAAGAACAGCCTTGCTGGAATAGGCCACAGCCCATCCAGTCCAGCATTCTGTCTCACACAGTGGCTCACCATTTCCTTCAGGGTATTCCCAAGCAGATGTCTTCACCCGCTTACGATTCCCTGCAAATGACACCAACCTCTCCAACCCAGAGGTTGTCTTTAGGCATCCATAGTGATAGCTATTGATACCCTTGTTCTCCATGAATTTGTCCAATCCTTTCTTAAAGCTGTCAAGGCTGACAGCTGTCACCACTTCTTCTGGCAGGGGGTTCCAGAGACCAGTGATCCTCTGGGTAAAAAAGGACTTTTTCTTACTTGTTTGAGATCTAGCATCCAAAATTTTCATGGAGTGCCCCCTACTTCTAGTGTTGTGCGATATGGAAAACAGTTTATCCTTATCTACTTTGTCTACAAACTTCAATGAGGTCACCTCTTAGGCGCCGTCGTTCAAGAGTGAAGAGGCCTAGCCGTTGCAGCCTCAAATGATAAAGAAGGTGTTCTAGTCCCCTAATCATTCTGGTTGCCCTCCTCTACACTTTTTCCATTTCCATAATATCCTTCTGGAGGTATGGTGACCAGAAATGTACACAATACTCCAAATGGGGCCTCACCATAGATTTATAAAGAGGCAAGCTTGAACATTTGGTATTTCTTCTTCCATATGTGGTCAATGTGTTTGTTGTGAAATCTTGACCATCCTTTTGCTTGGTAGAGGAAAATATAATCATGACCATATCATTATCAGAATACTTATACTAACCAACAAGGGCTTAGACTGTCTGAATTTTATAAACGTTTTAACTTATGAAAATTCTGATCAATGTTAATAATACAGCTGTTGTTTACTCTGTCTTATTTCATTTTTTCCCACTCCAATAACCAGAGTCAGTGGCTGAATCCCTATTGTGCAGCTCTGTGTGTGCAGCTGTGATGACATAATCAGTGATGGCAAATTGCCACTGATCAGATATTTCTTTGGGAGATGTTTGGGTATATATGAATTTGTTGCATTATTTAGCAGTCACATCTACCTCAAATATTGATTTGCCTTTATTCAGTGGAGATTTGTCACTGACAATGGCGGTTACTTCACGTCTGTTTTGTTTCTGTTAGTGTTGCGCTTAGGAGCAGTACAAAAATGTTACTTCATGTCCGTTGCACAACTACTGAAATTTGTCTGGACCACGCCCCCAGAATGGGTGCTAAGCACGACAATACGTTACCTGGTGCTGGGGCAGGGTTTTCCCTTGTCACTCTTTGTTCCCACTTTCTGTTCCGAGACAAGACACCATGTAGTAACGACTGTCATGCAACAAAACATTCGTTTATCTCAGAAAACTGTCCGGGGTTTTTTTATTTTGACTTTTCAGAAGCGAAATATCAAAAAAGAATGTTTTAAGCTCCCGTGAAAAAGGAAAAAGGAAGCTAGACAAATTCAGTGTTTGTCACGGTACAAGACCGTGAGGTAACACTTGTCACGAGACAAGTTATCACGACCATGGGAACACTGAAACAGGGACAAAACCACGTGATTGCGACCAACGCTGTCACGGTACAAAACTAGTCGTGGAACAAAGAAGGACGTGAAGTAACCGCCAATGACATCCGATCAGGATAAAACTCAAGTTGCTAGCAGAATCTTGACTGCAGTCAGTGGTGCAGTGTAACCACTGTGCCACAAGACTCAGTGTCATCTTTCTAGATCTGTGGTTGTGGTTCTCAACCTTGGGTCTACAGATGTTCTTATACTACAACTTCCAGAAACCCCAGCCAGCACAGCTTGAGGTGGAGGCTTCTGGGAGTTTTAGTCCAAAAACATCTTGGGAACCATAGTTGGGAACTGTCCAATGGCCAAGGGATGAAAGGCCTATCAGGCTGCTCTCATTTCTGAAAATATATATTACATCTGTCTCTGCAGTGTGATCCAAAAGTTAATAATGGGCTTCTGTTTTCCTGAGACACTTTTAACCCATCCAAGGGTGAAAACAGCCAAACCTTCTGTAAGTTCATGGACTCCCGTGTTTCTTATTTCAGCCAGTCCTTTCAACATCAGCATCTCAACAAATCGCGAGAGGTACAGCGCTAACGAGAACATAAAGGTGACATGTAATGCTACAGGCAAACCCTCTCCAGTGTTTTCGTGGGAGCTCCCTTCCACAGACGGTGTGAAATTCTCAGACGGAAACCAGACTATTGAGATACCTTCCGCTCAGAGCTCCCACAGTGGGACATATCTCTGCCTGGCGAATAATATTTATGGCAAGGCATCGGCACGAAAGGACATCCTCGTTGAAGGTGAGATGAAGGTGGCTCTCAGGCCTTGCTGTTGATTGCTGCCTTTTTGTTTGTTTTGAGTCCATGGGTCTAACTGGATGATACATTTAGCACATTTTTAGAAGAGGGGCTCCTCCTGTGGTGAAAGACTACCCTTTGTCTCAGACTGGAATTGTCCTCACCTGCATGCCCTGCCTGATATGAGCTTCATTTGCAAGTCTAATTGCTGTGGGAAAGCAAGGGAATGGTAAGGAGGAATACACATCTCCTTAACCCCCAGGCTGACCCTGAGTTGTTGCATCCTCCCAAAAGTTGTGTATGAATCTGAAAGGTGTATACACTGTGTACAGGATGTGATTGTGGAGATGTCAGAATCTTGAAGAGAATCATTCAGGAGAATTTCTGAGAAAAAGAGCAGAATGGATTACAAAGAAAGAGGCAGAATAGGCATAAAGGTGCCAGAATTCAGATTTTTGTGAACAGAAAATGTTTTTAACACAGGACAGACGCTAACTAAAAAAAATCTTGCAACTATATTGAGCCTGGATAGCTATGCAGAATCTTTGGGTCCATGAGGCTAGATAGATAGATAGATAGATAGATAGGTAGATAGATAGATAGATAGATAGATAGATAGATAGATAGATAGATAGATAGATAGACAGACAGACAGACACATACACACATACACACATTGTTTTCAAGGACCCTACACAGTGGGACTACTGTTACTTTCATCTCCCCCTTTATTTTAATAACAAGTCCCTGAATCCCCATCAGCCTGGCTAGTGCCCATGTTGCCAGGGAGACGGGGGGGGGGGGAACTATAGTCCTAAAATGTAATTTGGAGAAAAAGAACTTGACCTAGACACAGTGCTGGCTTAAGGTGGTTCTTAGCTGGGTGTTAGGGATACAGCTGAGTTGCTTTCTGTGGCCCCGGGGACTCTTTCTTTCTGTGCCTCTCCAGCCCCAGTACTCTCCTGGTATCCTTGTTTCCATTCCAGAGTCGACACGCAGCTGGATCGCGGCTGTGGTGGTGGTGACGTTGCTGGCCGCTCTGATCGGCGTTGGAATCTTCTGGTACCATAGTCACAAATGAAGACACCCCTGACAGAAAGAGGAGGGGGCTGTTGCAAGACAGGAAGCAGAGGCCACTTCTTGAGCAACCACAGCAAAAACCAGGATGAGAGGGGGGGGAAGTTTGCTGCCGTTTGAGTGGACACAGCAGGCTGTGGAAATTAGTTAATATCCCTGCAGGACCTGCTTCTGTGACTCTCTGTTATAGCAGATGGCTGTGTGCACACAGACTAGGGGGAGAGGGGAAAACTCATATGTTTTTCGGAATAAGATTCAGATCCCAGAGGGACTTGAGTTTTTCGCTGAGGAGGTGGTAGAGGTGGGAATTTAAGTTTCTAGCCCACGTGGCAGTAAAGGTGAGCTTGAAAACAGCAAAGTGGCAGTGAATTTGAAAATGCATGTGATCATCATTAAACGCCCCATTGTCAGCTCTCTCATCCTCTGGCAAGTCGAAAAATGTGAGTACAGTGGTACCTTGTATAAAGGAATTAATTCGTTCCAAATGAAATTATGTTAAGCAAATTTCCTTTATACAAATTCCCATAGGAATGCATTGAAAATGAAGTGATCCCAATTTTATGTTGTACAAATTTTATGTTATACAAGCTGTTTGTTATACAAGGGTCCACTGTAGCTGGATTGGTTGATCAAGAACAATAAATAAATTGAGAAAAAGTTTTGTTCCCCATGAGGATCTTTTGTAAAGCTAATGGTTCTTACTAGATTATTTTAGATGTTGTATTGATGATTGTGCTTTATGGTAAGGAGGCCATGCAAAATTCCTTACTTTCTGAGTTCCCGGTGAGATTGCTGTTAATCTCAGAGGGAACAGGAAGGCTAAAGAGAAATGCTCTGAGGATTTGACCTTATGAGTCGTGGCTCATAAATCACTTCCCTAATGAATGCAATTTCCTTGAATGTTACATTAAGTCTCTGTGGTCTTGAATTTGGAGTTACAGGTATATGCAGCACTCCCTTCTGGTCAGATGCAGGAGAAAGGGTCATAAAACTCTCCATACAGAGCCACAGGAGTCTTGGGTTACAATCCTCTGCACACATTGTTGTTGTTGTGTTGTTGTTATTGTTGTTGTGTGCCATCAAGTCAAAAAGTAAAGCTTCCCAGTCATGGTGATCCTATGAATTAGTGACTTCCATCCCCAAAAGGCCCTGTTATTTGGCATCCGAGCAGTATTAAAAACAAGCATCAGTTGAAGAACTGGTGTTTTTCTTTTTCAATTTGTGTCCTACCAATGAAAATATCTCAGTTTAAATGGTCCAGAGACTGGTGCAAGATGCCTGTGTATTCTTGCTAGCTGGAATGATCCATCCATGATGGAAATGGGTCACAGTTCTTTAATGGTGTGATGGTGGTGGTAACAGATCCCACGCTTGGCTGCCTGCATGCGGCCCATAGCATATGTCACATGGAAACGGAGCAGACAGAACAGGTTTTGTTTGTACAACAGGCTGCTGTACGTTTATCTGTGTTAACTATAATCTCTACCGTCCCTATTGTGCAATAATAATAATAATACAAAAGGAAACCTTACAATACACTGCAGGTGAGCTCTAAGGCGGCGGGGTGGGGGGGTGCGGGGGAATGCACTCAACTTCCAAAGAAGCGACTTACCACTCTCTACAAACCCCACCAGCTTCCTAATTTACTATGTTTCTAGGCACAGCCGCACACCTATTGCATGTGTTTCTGCTTAATGCATATGCATTAAGTAGAAACACATACACAGTGGAACAACTGCTGCCTATGTGTGATTAGTTCCCTATCCGCAAGACACTCATTGGAGCCATGGGGTCTCAATGACGACCCACATGACGAGCCACAACCACATGTTCTGTGCCTTTTCTTCCTTGACAGCTAAAAACTAAGCTAAAACCTGGAATTGCCAATCCACTTATATTGAGATGTTCTTGGGTTAGGAAATCCCAAAATCTCCATCGCTGATAGGCGTCAACCATGAAATGCCCCAAGGCAGAGAAGCGAAGACATGCCAGGGCCAGGTATGGCAAAGACCATGTCCAGAATTCTCAGCACGGGCCAACCAGCTGTTGTAGCAACAGGGTCTCTTGGGAACTCCTCTCAAGAGCCAACAGACCAACTGCTGGAGGAGGCCGTCACTGTTTTGTTCATGGCCTCATTGGATCCATTTGGGATGAATTCCAAAGAAAGTGTTCAGGTGAGCTTCATGGGCCTCTGAGCCTGTCGTAACCACTGGCGTAAATCCTGCCGCTTCGACTAGCAAGTCACTACCAGAAGAAAACCATTGAATCTATGGGTTGTGTGGAGGGACTGACTTACCACATCCCCATGATTCAATGGACCTACTCTTGTTATGACTTGCTATCAAGGTTCCCCCTAGGGCAGTGGTGGCACCTTCGGCACTCAAGATGTTTTGGGCCACAACTCCCACAGTCCTTTGTCAATGGCAGTACAGTCTTGGAATTCTGGGAGTGGTGGTCCAAAACATCTGGAGGGCCGAAGGTTTGCCACCACTGCCCTAGGCTATGCAGCCACACATGCCCCTGGTGCCCCCTCTGCACAGGTTTTTTTTCCACCCCGAGACTGTTTTTCTTCCAGTTACAACAAAATCTGTGCGGGAAGAAAGGAGAGCTTTGCTCACGTGTACTCCCACATAGAAGAGAGCTCAATTCAATGGGAATGAAAATCGGAATGCACATTGAGACGGTGAACAAAAAGAACAAAAAAAGAGAAAGGGCCCGGACAAAGCAGTAATGCATAACAATCCATCTAAAAACACCACCCAAATAGTAGTCACTCAGGGAAAGCTTGCAACGAAGAAGGCTCTAGTAACCACACCTGGATGACTGAGAATCTTCACAGACATCTCCCTACATTACAGTTTCACAAGACTCAGTGATGCTGAAAGAAAGATGGACATAACGTCCCACAAAACAAGCAGGCAGTACAAACTATTTGGGAAATTGTGGCATATCACGGTATTTCTATGTGGTAGCGATCATAAAGGTATGCACACACTAGCTCAGTAGTTTTGGTCACTGGCTGTGGCGCCAGAGGTTGGGAGTTCAATTCCCCCCGAGCCAGCCTGGGTGGCCTTGAGGCAAGTTGCATCAGCCCAGGGTGGCCCCAGAGGAAGGGAATGGTCAACCACCTCTAAGTATTCTGTACCTGGGAAATCCTGAAAAGGGTTGCTGTAAATCAGAACTGACTTGACAGCTTATTATTATAATTATTAGACACGCACTACCTTAAGAAAACAGCAGGTGGCACTCTGTAACCACTCCTGTGTCGATCAAGCAGGCACCTAGAATACAGAGAGAGAACAGGAGGGCAGTTACTTCACGTCCTTCTTTGTTCCGTGACTAGTGTTGTACCGTGACAGCGTTGGTCGCGATCACATGGTTTTGTCCCTGTTTCAGTGTTCCCATGGTCATGATAACTTGTCTCGTGACAAGTGTTACCTCATGGTCTTGTACCGGGACAAACACTGAATTTGTCTAGCTTCCTTTTTCCTTTTTTTTGGGGGGGGGTGTTAAAAAATTCTTTTTCGATATTTTGCTTCTGAAAAGTCAAAATAAAACAAAAACCCCGGACACAGTTTTCTGAGAGAAACGGATGTTTTGTTGCTTGACAGTAGTTACTACAGGTGTCTTGTCTCAGAACAGAAAGCAGGAATAAAGAGTGACAAGGGAAAACCCTACCCCAGCACCAGGTAGAGATTTATCATGCTTAGCACCTGTTCCAGGGGTGCAATCGAGACAAATTTCAGTAGTTGCACAACATATGTGAAGTAACATTTTTTGTACCACTCCTAAGTGGAACACTAACAGAGACAAAACGGACATGAAGTAACCGCCTAGGTCAGTGGTGGCGAACCTTCAGCACTCCAGATGTTTGGGACCACAACTCCCAGAATTCTAAGCCTCTATTGCCAGCGACAAAGGGCAGTGGGAGTTGTGGTCCAAAACATCTGGAGTGCCAAAGGTTTGCCACCACTCACTAGGCCGTAGCAGTTGATTGTAATTGTTGTGACTGCTCCGGGTGGTCGAGTTCCTTCTGATTGAATGCTGATCCTTGGTATTCGTGATATCTCGAAAGGTCCTGTCATTAACTGAATGACTGACAGAGATATGCAGAGCTCTGCCTTTACCCAACTCCTGCACACCCAGCCACCGGAAATCATCTCTGGTGCCTAAGGTTTCCTCCAAACGCCACCCTCCAAGCCCGCACATATTTTCAGTCTGTTCCCACAACCATAAAGACTAAGATTTTTTGTTTGTTTGTTTGTTTAAAAGGGAAAAGGGGAGAAAGCAGTCGTGTTTAATAAGCTCCATATATACACGAAATCAGAGTCTTGGCTCTAGGCCTCCAATTTATGTTTTTTAATCTTCCAAGGCTTTATGCCAATATGTCTTCAACAGTTCCCAACATGCTGCACCCTTTGTTTTAATAATAATACTATCTCTGACGTTAACTAGAGAATTACAGCGTACTAATCCCTTTTCCTCTTGCCACTGGGCCAGATTACAGAGATCCCTTTACTTGTCCCACACTTCAAGGCTTAGTTCTGACAACACGCCAGTCTCTTGGCCTGTCCCAACCCTAGTTGGGATTTCAGCTTCCAAAGGCACAAAACACAAAGGGAGTGTTTGTCTGTTTCCGACCTTCTCAGCGCTCAATATTATGGCTACTTCAGTTCTGTTCACGCGTGCTTCCATGGTGCAGCAGACTCGCAAGGAAAAGAATCATACCCACAGTGGTAGTTTGCAAATTCAGTAAAATCCCTCTTCCTCTCCACCCTGCTGGGAGGCCTGTAGCTAACGCTGGCAGAGAACATGATCATCCCTTCCTACTAATTAAAAAGTGCTGGCACTCTGACCCAGAGTCCTTTATCATGCCATTGTGCCTAAGTCCACAGTCTGCAAAGCCCCTAGTAGCCAGGTATTCCAGATGTAAGGTGTTCTTCCTAATATATTTTTTTTCCAGATTAAAAGAATTTCCTCCTTTCCTAGGGAGCGTCCCAGTTTATCACAGCCACAGGTATCATTCAGCTGGTACTGAGTTCCTCCTGGACCAGTTTTGATAAATCTCCTATAGAACGGCAAGCAAAAGGCCCAACCAAGCCCAGGGTGGTACAGTCACAAAAGAAGGTCCTCCACCAACTAACCAGCTGAAAGCCAGCAGGGAGTGATTTTAAAATATGCAGTGGTTACAGCCTGAGCCAGTTGTGCGCATGGAGTAAATCATTACAGCACAAAGAGCTGAGTTTACATTGTTTCCCTGTATCTGATTGACTAAACAAAGGCACGGCTATACAGGGATTGTAAGGAAGATGTCTCCCCATTGTTCTGGAGCAGATTAAGAAAAACCCATCTCATTCTGTGGTTAGACTGAGGAATGCTGGAGCATACAATTAATGGAAAGAATATTCATTGGTTAATGCTTCACATCCCTGACAGAAAACTATTTACAGTACAGTATTTCTCACTGAAGGTTTTTTCTCTCTCTTCTTTCCAGTTCAGGTTGGCTTCAGTAAAGGGAGTGGAGGGGTTTCTTGTTGCCCTATGCCTCAGACAGCTGATGTCTTGGGGCAGATGTGATGGGGATTATTGCTCTGTTCCTTAGCATTTATGTCTTGGGCATCCACAGAGGCTCCTGGTTCGTCCTGCAGGCTGTTCAGGATCAACATGAACCTCTTATGGGAGAGGCTAGGCAAAGGCACACTGAATGGGGATACCAGAGTCCAGAGGAATCTGACAGATAGGATACAAAAGGAGAAAGCAGAGAGGAGGGAAGAAGAAAACACAGTGGCATCAGCTCCAGTTCATAGGGCCAAGTTATCTTCATGGTTTCCAGGTGGCAAGGGACCAGCAAGCTCACTGTAGGTGCTCCTTCACCAGTCAACGGATGGGGCAAGGATCTCGCCCCCCCTTCCTGGAATGGCTTTAGCCCCTTGGTAGTAGCTGCCTAGATGCCCTTAGCACATCCGATCTCGACTGATTTCGGAAGCTAAGCAGGGCCGTCCCTGGTTAGTACTTGGATGGGAGACCACCAGGGAATACCAGATGCTGTAGGTGCCTGGAATAGGAACTGGCAAACCACTCCAGTATTCCTGCCAAGAAAACTCCATGGTCATGGGGTCACAAAGAGTCGGTCACAACTGTAACGACACAACACACAGAGAGAGATGGCCTAAAGCTCTGTAGTCTGGAGCCGCTGTCCATAGAAGCTGGGTCCTCCTTCGGCAGCCCTGGCCTAAACTCCTTTCCTTCAACGGCACTCAGTGGTGTGTTTATTTTCAGCTGCTGTTGCTCCCGGATAATGCAAGACGTGCGGTTTGAAAGTTCCAGCTGAACTTGGCGGCCTTGCAAAGAAATACCATTCCCTACCCAGCAAGCTCCTATTTAAGGGCTGCCCACAAACACTTGTCTAACAAGCCCTGGTTTTGGTATTCCGAAAGCGGTCGGATTAGGCGGCCGGCTGTACATGTAGAATGCAAATGAACAGCGCAAGACTGTCAGGACACAATGGTGTATTTCTGAGAGCATTTACTGGTGTGGGTGTGGTTTGGAATGCCCAGTCTCCATCGGCCAAAACGGAACGTTACAATTCCTGCAGTAGGCCTCATTTTCTTCTTTGTCCACAATGTTGCCCCCCCTTTTTTTCATCCTGGAACTGATCCAGCCTCTCTTTCCTGCAGGACAAGGGCTCCCATGAGGTGTGAGTTACAATCTTTTCATTAACTTGTAGGGTTTTCACCAGGGGAAGTGGATTGTGGAGCTCAGCCTGATTCCCTCAATCTGACTTTGAACTGCAGTCAAAACAGACAGGACATCCTATGCCAGATATACCTGAAGGCCTCTTCTGCTACCTCTTAAGCCATATGTTCAACCCTATCAGTAGGGGAGCAGCAGATTTTGGACACTAGCAGCAGATTTTGGACACTAGCAAGGTTAAATATGACACTTGGATTATTTACTTCTGTGCCCAAAATGTTGTGGGTGAACCTTCTCAGTTCAGCTCTGATTCTGAAAATGAGAAACATTTATTTTAATTACATTTTTTTAGAATCCCACAGCCAGCACAACCATGATTACTATGGGACTTATAATCCAAAAACCCCTCACCATAACAGAAAAAAATATTCCCCACCTCTGTTCTGCTAATAACACAATTATGTGTGGTCAAGTCAATTCTGCCTCTTGGTGACCCTTTCCAGGCTTTCTTAGTACAGTGGTACCCTGACTTAAGAGCAGTTCGACTTAAGAGCAATTTGACTTAAGAGCAGAAAACTGTTGGCATTTTTACTGCTGCCTTACAAATTTTAGATATGGTCTGCTTGACTTACAAATATTTATTTTCATTTTTTTTAACTTATTTTTTCAATGTTTTAGATAGTTCGATTTAAGAGAGCATGCATTCGGAACGGATTAAATTAGTAAGTCGAGGTACTACTGTACTGTACTGTACTGTACTCCAAAGTGGTTGTATGGATTTTATTATTTTTAGGGAGAAAAAGACTATTAATTGAGATTTGTTAAGTTTTACTATTTTTAATACTTTTTGAATTCTTATTTTTGTATCTTAAGAAGAGATATTTTTGAAAAGTAACATGGCCTCTTGTTTTGAAAAGAACCCAGAGTAAATCAGAAGGTGGAGATGTTTTGGAGTATTTCGCTTCAGAGAAAAGGAATTCTCTTTACTTTTGAACTCGGCCAGTGCCACCCCTTTTTGATTTACGGTGCAGTGGTTTACCGTTCCCTTTTTTCTAGAAAGGTGTGTAGTAATGGGTGCAGCTTGCCCATATGGCTACATACATTCACTCTTCTGAAACAACGGGCAATGGAGAACTGAACTCCCAATGGCTGCTCTGTCTTATTGAACTATTTTATAAATGTCGGGTACCTGGAATCAGTTCTGATTACAATACTACCTACCAGTTGGGCAACAAGGCTCTGTCCTTCTTGCCCTCTGCTAAAACACTAATCTGCTGAGGAACCATCGGTCTTTCCTTCTGAAGAATTTAGGACACTTAATCTTCATGTAAATGGATTTGGTGCAGATAGGAATCGATTTATTACACAGCTCCTATCTTCTCCCACCCATTGCTGTCTCCAGTGAAATGCAATCAGTCTTGCATGGCAAAAGCCACCTGGCCAGCATGAGTGAACGTCCCAAATCACCTTTCCAGTAGAAGAGGTAGCAGGAGGACGGCTCAGACTAGAGATGTGATGGGACCTGCCCTCGCCCATTAATAGGTCCTAATAGTGGTATGAACTGGTCACCATTCTGCTTAGGAAATCCCTTCTGAGGAAAGCGTAAAATGTACTTAAGTTCACTTCTTAGAAGTCATATTCAAAATTGCATAGGTACAAGTCCCCACGAACTGAATGGGAGAACTGATACCCTGTTCACGGCTGCTTGATGTTCAGTTCAGCAGAAAACCAGCATGGTCTGGCGATGAAAGAGATGGACAGTGATTCCAGCGATCTGGCTTTTACTCCTCCTGGAGCAGAAAAATCACCTACCATCCACCTGAGACCACCCAAAGGATCACCCTGAGGGTAAGTAGGGAGAGACAAGTGCGCCACTGGGGTAATGGTAGGATATAAAAGTAACCACTACTACACAAAACCTCACTGACCCTGGTAATGCTTGATGGGACTGGGTTTGGACTTAGGCTCAAGCTCAGTTTTATTATGCACAAAGCTTGAAAAATTCACCCTTAATTTTGGCACTGCAATCCTTAGAATCCCCCAGCTCTTATTGGCAATTCACCTTGCTGGTTGGGGGCATCTGGACTTTACAGCCTACCCGAAAGTAACTTTTCCAAAATCTGAAGGTGCACCAACACAGTGGAAGAGCAGAAACAGTGGCCTTTTGATCAAGAGAGGGAGAGAATGAAGTAGGATAGCCGTTGGCTCCTATAACTAGATATTCAGCTCAACCGTTTCATGCGAGATTTATATGAGATATTTAGAAAAGAACATGCGTGGTGGCTGACTGGGCGGGTGAATTGGAAAAGGTCCGTGTCCTTTGTATCATCATGCAAAGAACACGGGCAGGATCGGGCCACTTGATCAGCCCTACACTCCTGGTGGGCAGATTCACGGCGTTGGGCTTTTTGCATCAGTCATCTTCGGAAGGAGAAATGCCCCCGGGGGATCGTGTCCCGTGCACGGCGGCAGCACTCAAACTCGGCCCCTGGCCTGGCCGATGGATTTTCCCGCCCAGGTGCCCTTTCTGGCCCCATAGCGACTCCGGATTCTGCTCTTTTCTGCGCGGCTCCCGGGATCCTTCGAGCGCCCTCTCCCCACGACCTCCAGCGGTCACCGTGTGGGCGATGGGCAGTGGAAAGGGCGGAGAGATGGGCACCCTGGCCCCGTCGCCCGCCCTACTCCTCCTGCACGATTTGACCGAGGGGTTGCCGCCCCGCTGCTCCTCCTCGAGAATCAGCTGGGCGGCGCGGCGCCCCAGGCGGACTTCCAATCCCTGTGTCTGACTTGGAGCGCCGCCGAGTCGACTCCTGCGCTCACTTCCTTCTTCCCGCTCTCGCCCTTTCCAAAGCCCAGCGGAGCAAGGAGGCGGCCCGCGAGAGCCCAAGGGGAGCAGGCCGGGCGGGCCGGCGGCGGCGGCGGCGGCGGGAGAGAAGAGGAGCGCGGAGATTTGTTCTGCGGGAGTGGCCGGGGCTCCGCACGTGGTGGCCTGAAGCAAGGAAGAGCGGGCGGTGGGTCCCTGCCCCGAGGCGAGCGCTTGCCTCCGCCCCCCTCCTCCTCCTCCTTAGCCACGGGCGGCAGCCAAGAGGGGGCGGCTCTGGGAGCCCTCGGCGGGCGCTGCCCGGGCCGCCTGGTCCCGCGATGCCCCTTCCTGGTTGGACTTTGCCCTCGTCCTCCTCGCCACGCCCCACGGAAGGGGGCCGGAGGCGGCGGGGGGCGCTTCCCTGCGGCCTCCAACGCCCCGGGGTCGCCCGGCTCTGAGCCGCCCCAGCCAGCTGCTGCCCCCTCGTCCGTCCCCCGCCGGATTGCGATCCGAAGAGGCAGTGAGGACCATCAGCCGTGTGTGTGTGTGTGTGTGTGTGTGTGTGTGTGTGTGTGTGTGTGTGTGTGTGTGTGTGTGTGTGTGTGTGTGTGTGTGTTGGGTCGGTTTGTCTCTCTCGCTCCCCGCCAGGCCGCCTGCCTCTCCTCGCTTCCCCCCCCCACCCCCTTTCGCGGCAAGAAGTCTGGAAACAGGGGAAGGTCCCGGCCGGCGCCTCTTGGGATCTGCTGAGCGGGAGGCAGCATCAAGCCCCGGCCACACCCCGGCCGGCGTTCCCGATTCGGATTTCCCTCCATCCTCCTCCTCCTGCTCCAACTCCTGCCGGGACGAGAAGTTTGAGCTCCCACCCCTCCTGCTAGGAACTCGCGCGGGCAGGGGCGCCCTTCACCTCTTTCTCCGCCAGAAGCCCAAAGGCTCCGGATTTTGTTTTGTTTTTTGTTTTTAAATCGCCCAGGCTCAGAAAACTGGATCCTTCCTGATCCCGCTGGGGCCGAGCGCGCTGGTCTGAAAAGATCATGCCAAAAGAACAGTCCGAACTGCTCCCGGTTCTGCCCCAGCAGCACCAGCACCACCAGCAGCAACCAGCGCCTTTAGGGTGGTCCAGCGAGCACGGCACTGTCCGGGTGACTGTCCGGAGCCCCAAGTCCCAGCCCGACCACGCTGCCCCTCCCAGGCTTCTCCGGAGAAAGACCTTGGTGGCCTTGGACATCCTCTGCCTCTTTGCCGGTGAGTGAGTAGGGGTCAGAAGGGCCACCCCTGCCCTGGCAGGCCACCCGTACTTAACACCTGGGCCTGCCCTCATCATGGTTGGCCCGTGCAGGTTGGCAACCAACAGGTGGTATCGCTCTGCAAGGTGGACGTCCCTCTAACTTCAGTTTTGGCTCTTGGAAATGTGAAACACCAAGAAGATAGTAAAATGTTGCTCTGCGGTAGAGGTGGTTTTGCATCTTGCCCCCCCCCCAGTGTCTGTAACAGTGAATGGATTGATCACATGATTTCTTCCTTTAGGACAGAGATTAGAGAAGTTACTTTTTTGGACGAAGCTTTATAGACTCTTAAAAGTATGGTCCCTAAGAACTCCCAGCTCTTCACCAGTGGGAAGTTGGAATTTATTTGCTCTGCAAACCAATGACGGTTCTTAGGCTGAAATCCCGGGAAAAGTTGAGTAACTCTAATCCTCCTGAGGGTTAATTTTGCAATTGCTAGCTGACTGCTTGGCTTGTGTGTTTTTGTTTTGATTTTTGTGTTTGCTTGTCTGTTTGTTTTTCATTTAAACAATCTGATACTTAGTCTCCTACATCGCCAGTGTTACAGGTGAGAATGAGGTAGCTGGGGCTGAGTTATCTTTAAGTGTATGTGGGGGGGTGGGGTGGGGCGAGCTGCTAGTTCTAGCAAGAAAGGAAAGCCCTTTTAAAATTACACTTGTGGCATCTAAGTCCCTTTTTAGAAGATCATGTAACTAGTGGGAGGACAGGGCAGGTTTGAACTGTGGCTAGATGAAGCAAGATCTAAGTTCTGGGCAGAATCATGGCCCATGCTGGAATTCCTTTGGGTTCAGCACAGCTCCAACTACACACTTTGTAATCAGTGCCAAGATGAACAAGCATGAATGAAATGTGGTGGTGGAGCCATTTGTCCACAGGGCCATAAAAGCCCACCTCCGTCCAGTCCCATCACACACACACACACACACACACACACACACACACACACACACACACACACACACACACACACACACACAGTCTTTGAATCTTTCTTCACTTCCTCTACCAGCAAACCTCACCGCAGCAACTCATCTGCCTTCTCACCTTTCCCACGGCACTGTCCGCCCCATTGCCCAGAGCTGCAGGTAGGAAAGAACTGACCAAAGGCAGCCCTCCCAACGTGGTTGGACTGTAGTGCCAGGCCTTCTTCATCCATTGACTGTGCTGACTAAGGCTGACGAATTTTGTGGTTCAGCAACATCAGGGGGAATCACACCTCCCTGGCCTGTGCCCATTTTTTTTTTTGCCATAAGGGCTAGAAACCTGCTTATTTTCTATTTGTGCCCCCCCACCTTCAATAAAAGATATGTTTCTCATGGGTAGTTACATTCCACCATACCCTTTTTTCATTGTCTTGAGTACCCCAGGACCAGCTCTGGTGCATGCGCAGCTCCAGCTGTCCCTTCTGGACGACTCTGTTGATGCCATGAGGGAATCAGAAGGCAAGGATGATGGAGGGTTCCTCAGGAAGGAGGAACCTCTGGTTCAAGTCAAGTCCATGAGGTAGCACATGGCAGGTGCTGTCTCTTTAAACCACCCAGCCAGCAGGATTCCAGCAGAAAGCAGCTTGGAGGGGAGGGGAGGCGAGGCGGAGAGGTAGAGTAGAGGCAGGGAAGTGGTAGGATATTGGGGACAGATGGGATGCTATGGCGGTCCGGATTGGAAACAGTTGTCTCAGGAAATAAAGAGAAAGCAGGCAGTAGAGGGGGGGAGTATGCTGACCCACCTTGTGCCGCCACTGCTGCTCAGAGGAAGTCAAAGTCCTACAGTGTCCATGGCAGCTGGATGTTTCCAGGAGGGCTGCCATGCTCAGAAAAGTAAAAAGGTAAAAGCTAAAGGTTCCCCCCCTCCGCACATGCATTCTAGTTGTGTCCGACTCTGTGGGCGGTGCTCATCTCCGTATTCAAGCCGAAGAGCCAGTGTTGTGCAAGTCCATGGCCACGTGGCCGGCATGGCTGCAAGGAAACACTGTTTTACCTTCCCGCTTTTTACTGCAGTATCTATTTATCTACTTGCATTTACGTGCTTTCGAACTGCTATGTTGGCAGAAGCTGGGGTTATCAGCCGGAGCTGTGTGGCACCTGGGATTCAAACCGCTCAGCTGCTGACTTTGCAGCCAACAGTTTTTGGAGCCTTAGTCTGCTAAGCCACCACCACCACCCCAAAGAAAAGATAAAAAGAAAAAGTAACCCTCCCCCCAAAGAAGAACATCTGTCAGGGGAGGCCATCCATTATACACTTCAGACCAACCAGCCCCTTTATTTCCGAGCTCTTTTCTGCACGCCTAATCAAGGGAGGACCAGAATCCTGAATTTTGTATCCTGAAAGGTGAGACAGGTCTCTCTGTCTCCCCAACGCTCCATTTATCTCCTTTTGTTACTCTAGTTGGCTCCATGTATGAGGTGAGGGGCAGGCTCGAAGTTACCTGAAGTTACCCATTTCCATGCAGAGAAACGTTTCTTCTTCTTCCTAAAGTTTTCCTGCAAACTCTCTCTCTCTCTCTCTCTCTCTCTCTCTCTCTCTCTTTCTCTCTCTCTCTCTCTGTGTGTGTGTGTGTGTGTTCCTGCAGAGAAACAATTGCTTGCTTCAAAGCCTTTGCTTGAGTGTAAAAGTCAAACGATCTGGCGTGCTGTAAAAAAGAGACCATGAAAGCAGGGCAGGGAAGAGAAAGAGAGGTGGTGAAAGGGGACCAAAAGCAAGGAATTGTTTAGACCGCCGTCCTTGTGTCCTTGCCACTGCCTTGATATCAGTTTGCACCGAGTTCGAGGAAGACTGCCTCTCAGGGGGCTTCCATCTGTTAAAGGCAATCTGTTCCAAATCATACTGGTTAGCAATTCTGTAATTAGGTAACAGTGACCTAGCCATGTTCCAAGAGGATTGCATCTATTCTCTGCGTCTCAGTCTTGACCCAAGGCTGTAAGGAAGGTTTATTTTGTGGTCCCCTCCCCAATGTTGCCAAGAGGGAGGCTGAGGCCAAGAGATCAGATCAATTCAGGCTGCCTAATGAGTTCCCCCTGGCGGAGGTGAGGTTCGCACGATAGCCCTGCCATGTGGCTTTTGAACAGCTGGCTGGGTACCTCAGTGAGTTGGGCATCTGGCTGCAGAGCCGGAGGTCAGGAGTTTGATTCTTTACTGTGCCTCTTGGCCAGGGCTCCCCAGCAAACTGCTTCCTATCTAGGAATCCCTGGCAAGGGTTCCTATGAGGCAGATTTGACTTGATGCCACATAATCAGCTAAACAGGACTTTGAAGGTCAGAGGGCTCTGTTCGGTCTAGAGAGCCACAGCCTTGTGATGTACACCACTTCTGAAATGAAGCCATAATGTTTTGTTCTGTTGCTGTTATTAGTGTCGGTGGTGGTGGAAGAGACCCTATAGAATCACCCGGCCTCTCTCAAAAACGCATAAGCCAGTGGTGGCGAACCTTCAGCACTCCAAATGTTTTGGACTACAACTCTCAGAATTCCAAGCCTGTATTGCCAATGACAAAGAACTGTGGGAGTTGTGGTGCAAAACATCTGGAGTGCCGAAGGTTCGCCACCTAAAGCAAAAAAAGCAAAGCAAAGTGGTCTGCTTATATACTGTCCCATACCACTTCAAGTAGTCTCTGGGTGGTTTTACAGTTTTTAACTACAGTATGCCCCCCATCAAGCTGGGTACTCATTTTACCAACCTCGGAAGGATGGAAGGCTGAGTCAACCATGAACCTGCTACCTGGGATTGAACCCCAGGTTGTGAGCACAGTTTTACCTGCAGTACAGGCATTTAACCACTGCGCCACAGGGCTCCCCTGCACTACCCCAGTGTGGCCTGGGAAGTATGGACTGAGAGAACAATAATCACCATTCTGCACCAAGAAAACAGAATTCTGCAAAACGGACAGGTTATGCAAATGTAGCAGAGGCAAAAAAAAATCATCCTCAGGTGTTATCCTATGTTCACTCAAAGCAGTGCTCAGCAATCCTCAGCTACCAAACATTTTCTAGCATTACCCATGGGTTTTTTAAAGCTTTCTTTCTAATCTCAAGACCAGGAAGGCAGAAAAATAGGAAGGGGGAGATTCTTAAGGACCTGCATCCCCTCTTCAGTATCTAAGCTTGTCTTTCAGTGATGGCTATTGGAATTGCTGAATAGGGTTTGGGCATTTTTTGATAGTTTTGAGAAGGCGAGAAAGAAAGAGTCAAGGGCAAGGCACAGGAGACCGCAAGGAAGACAGTGCTGTGTTAAGAAAAATGGGTCTTTGGGAGTCCCGTCTCTCTGATGGCTGGATGTACCTAGTCTTCCTGGAAGTAGCTTCTTCTCAATGCATTTTAGCAATATATGGCTGGTCATATCATAAAAGGAGAGGAATAACTCAAAAAAATTTTTTTGCTGGGGCTTGGTTAATTTCTCTTGAGTTTCATGGGTCTATTAGTTTATTTTGGTTCCAAGGCATTAAGAAGGATATTGCTTCATATTGTTCTACGTTCTTCCTTCTAAACATCTGTGGAAAGGTTTTCATCCATGAAGTTGCGGGTTTTGTGGAAGTTTTCTACTGAAAACTTTTTTTTTCAGAATTGAGGTTTGGAAAAATACTAATTTATCTTAGTGGGACCAGTCAGTTGATCAACTGAGAAACATGCAAACAAAAATGTCTGTCAGCAGTAATTTGGGTGAGTGGAAGCAGCAGATCTACGCTGATCTGTTTCCTGGTGTACAGATGCCCTCCTTGGAAGAACACAGGCCCAAATATAGTTTGGGACTTGCGAGTTCTCTGATGTGATGGTCTTTTACTGCCCTAGCTTTTAAGAGTAGCTGCCCAGCTCCTAAACATCAGATTCAAGTCTTTATGGTATAGCTTAGAGGTGGAGTAAATGTAATGATGGCAAAAAAGGTCCCTGGTTCAAATCATGGCTGCCTCCAGTTAAAAATATTTGGATAGCAGAGTTAGGAAGGAAGTTTGCCAGGAAAGGTGCTGGTAGTTACCAAGTTCTAGGCTGTACAGCTCCCTACGCGAACACCCTTTGAAGGTAACAACTGACACAGAGAGAGAGTGCTATCCAAAGGGTAGAAGGTAAAGGTTTTCCCCGCACATGCATGCTAGTCGTTTCTGACTCTAGGGGTGGTGTTCATCTCCATTTTTAAGCCAAGAGGCAGTGTTGGACAAGTCCTTGGCCATGTGGCTGGCATGGCTGTGTTGGGCTGAAACTTGTATGATCAGGGTTCTAGTCCTGATGGAACCATTAAATTCATCCACAGGTCCTGTCAGGACTAGAATTTCATGGTCCTGTGAGGACGAGAACCCTGATCATGCAAGTTTCAGCTCAACACTCCAGCCATACATCCATCGTCCAATCTCTGCCCTCACAACATTCGTAAAAGCAGGTGCAGGTTGCGGTCGATTCCTGGAATTACGTTCTGGCTGCTGGCACGTGTAGCCTGAACTAGTACTTCCACAGGAGAGAAAGTTGAGAGGCAGGGAGAACAAGGGAACAAAAGGCCATTTCTCCAGCAGAACGTGCAAGATGGCTCTCTTCTCTGCCTACTTTGCAAGGAACAAAATAAGCTTTTTACGAGAGGGACTGGCCGCGAAGCTGCAGCCAGATGGTACTGTCTGACTGCAACTCAAGGGCTGGGACGAGATAGAAGTGGGAGGAAACATTGGAGGTGGAGAAAGCGTAGCCAAAGCTACCTCCAGGCTGATCAGATCAAAATCCTGTTACCAGCATGAATTATGCAGTACGGGCATAGCGAATGGATATCTCATTTTTGTAATGAGTTTCTGCCTACTTTGTTGGTTCCCCCCCATGACATTCTTCAATGGCCGTTGTCTGATAACTGGAATGAGTACTTCAATGTGTCATTTAAGAGTGTTGGGTTGAGCTTTCAAAGAGTCACATTTGCATCCTTACTTGACCATGGATCTCACTCGGTGACCTTTAGGCAACCCCTCTCCCCCCAACTCTCTCAGCTTAACCTGCTTCACAGGGTAGTTAGAAGTAGAATTGGTGGTGGTGGGGGGAGTGGACCATGTACCTAGAGCTCCATGGCTGGAGGGGCTGTGTGTGTATGTGTGTTGTCAAGCTGATTCTGCCAATAAACAGAAGTGGGTTAGCTGGGACTGTGCTGAAAGTGACGTTGGGTGCCTCTTCTTCTGGGAGACACAGTAGGCAGGCATGTCCAAACTTCACCCTCTCCTGATGTTTTGGACCACAACTCCCAGAATTCCAAGCCTGTATTACCAATGGCAAAGGACTGTGGGAGTTGTGGTCCAAAACATCTGGAAGGCTGAAGTTTGGACATGCCTGCGAGATAGGGCATCAAACCCCCAACTGCAGGCAGATGCTTAACCCACTACTGTATATCCAGCCAGTCCTATAAGTAAATACATAATGGAGAGATCTCTGGCCAGCCGGAAGTCTTATGCAAGGCCACCTTTCTGGCTTCCATGACTTCCGGTCAGGAAGACTAGAAATCTGCTCTCTTTTAAACAGACATGAGTAGATGTGTTAGATCAGTGCTCCCCAACCTATTTATCGCCGCGGACCGGTAAATGTTTGATAATTTTTCCATGGCCCGCTTGTTTTGATTTAATAATTTTAATTTAATTGTATTTAAACATGCCTTCATGTTTGCCCAGGGAAAACCGCCTCCCGCCCAAATTCAACCCACCAAACCCCCCATCCCCCGGGGGCTCCCGATGCCAACGTTGGTGGGGTAAAATATTCAAAATAAATAAAATAAACATTATCCCCCTTTTTTTTCTCCCCCCCAGCTGCGCATGCCTTCCCGTCGGGCTCCTCTCCTCATCCCGCACCGGCAGAAACCGGATGAGAGCACCTCCGTTCCCCCCCGCCTCCTTCATCTCCGAAACCGCCTTCGCCTTCCGAGTCCCACCCACCCACCTCACCCACCCCCCGCTCCTCCTCTTGTGGACCTGCCTCGACGGGCCCAACCGGCCCCCACCTGACACCAGCCTCACCCCGTAGCCTCCCCACCGGCAGAGGATGAATCCTTCCCCCACCCCCCCCCACCCCCCCCCCACACACCCACCAACCCCTGCTGGGAGAGGCCGTTTCCCCACTTCTCCTCCTCTTCCAGCCTCCACGTCCACCGGGCTCCCCCTCTTGAGGGCTAGGGCTGGGACTGGGGCGGGGGCGGGGGGGAATAAAGCATGAGCAGCAGCCCCCCCCCCTCAAGCGCCGGCCACGCTCCCGCTTCCAAAGAGCCCAGGCCGCGCTTCGAATTAAATTTACACATAAATAAATCAAAGCCACCCTCACACACACACACACACACACACACAGGCGGGCACATGCACGCCAGCCAGCCAGGGAATCCGGTCTCCAAACCAAAGGGCCGCCCTGTCCCATCCTCTCTTCTTCTTCCCCATCCCCAACACCAGGCCCGGCCTGAGACGCCCCCCTCCCTCCCTCCGCTCACCCCAAGTTGGGCGGGAAGAACCAAGCTCGCGGCCGTTAACGCTTGACTGCCGCCTTCGTCGTCTTCTCCCAGTTTGGCGAGGCGCTCTGGGCTACCCCTTCTCCATCACTCGATGGTTCGAAGTGGAGGGTGGGTGGGTTGTTTCCCCTTCTTCCGTCTCGCTCGCCTCGCTTTTACGCATGCGCCCAAAAGGTAGCTTCCCCACCTTAATCCGCCTGCTCAATCTCAAGCCCGTGGGTCCCTTAATCATTTCTGGGAGCCGGGCCGCCGCCACAGTGAAATGATTTGAAGTTCCTTGGGCGGCGGCCCAGTGCAGATTGCTCCACGGACCGGCACCGGTCCGCGGCCCGGGGGTTGGGGAACACTGTGTTAGATGATTACAGCTAAACCTACAAAGACACTTGTGGCACTTTTATGGAGGGCAGTCTACAAAGGTTTATTCCAAAAAGTGTTTTTTTTTCAGACTCTCAGAAGCTGAATGTTTATTTAATTTCTTTATTTATTTAAAACATTTCTATCTCATCTTTCCACCCCAAAGGATCCAAGGTGGCTTACGTAATCTTAAAAGTCTTTAAAGCTAAAAACAATAAATACATAATATTTAAAATGTTGTCCCATTACAGGACTTTTCATCCCCCCTTTCATTTGGGTAGACTTATAGTATATAAATCCAGAGTACTGTACAGCATAGGTATGTGTTTGCTTATTTAAAATATTTTTACCTCACCTTTATCCTAAAGAAGGATCCAAGGCAGCTTACGTACTATATTTTTCCATGTATAATACTATATTTTTGTCTTCAATTGTTAGACTAAAAGTTGAGGGTCATCTTATACACGGAGGTAAGCCAAGGAGAGTACCGCATGGTTGTGAAACTGCAATTTTGGGTGGGAAAAGTGAGCGGCATCTGATACATAGGGGCCTCTTATAGATGGAAAATACAGTACAGTAATTAAAAGCAACAAAATATAAATCATCCAGTTTCTTGTTGCCTAGAGATAACATTTTTGTCTTGTCTTCCACTGTCCTGCTATAAATGGAAAAAAACGATACATTCAGCCTGAGAGAGAGAGAGAGAGAGAGAGACAAGGCTTTGACTCTTTATTGACTCCAGTTTTAGGCAACCAAGTGCCTACAGCCCAAGGGGTCCAGATGGCCAAGTCACTTTTATTATACAGCTCCTCAGGCTGCACGAGCAGGCTTGCTGTAGACAAATGGGACTCCAAAGTTATAATCTGGGCTATATAACAATAATAAACTTTATTTCTTCTTCAGTGGAGTCCCTGTTCATTGTGCTGAGAACCTCCTGGTAGATTGTACCCTGTCTCGCATCTGTGACAGGAAGGGTCTTGATTCCCCACCCCCACCCTGTTTCAGGCACCAACATGTCTGATCCCTTGCCAGAGGCAAATGGACTTAAGAGTGTATCTCCCTGACGGTCCCTGTCTCCCGGCCCAATATAAAACCAGGGCTGTATTTGTTCTAAAATTATGCCCTGCAAGGGATTCTCTTATGTGCCAGCTTGGAATCTGGAATAGATCCTTCATAAACATGACAGAGATAGAAGATGCTCGTGTATCAGATGAATACAGGAGCATTGGCTTCATGTTTTATGAGGAAACAGATCCACTCTTAAGAAACTGTGCTACCATGGACAGCCCCTTAAAAGTCTGGGAAATCACTCTGCAGCCAATAGCGGTTATTCACATTCCCCTGGGAAATGTATATAAATAATCCGCGGAGGCAGCAGTTTTTCCACAGAGTTGTTCTTCATTGATTCAGAGGTTGATTCAGACTGCCTCTGAATATGGAGGTTCTATTCGAGCTGTTGTAGACAACAGCTGTTGGCCCCTGTCTCTCTTCTGGGCTTCCATGCCTTCTAGCAACCAAAAAAATAAAATAAAATTAAAGTGAGCTGGTGCTCCCAGAAGTCCCTAAAAATGGGAGTTTGTCTTTTTTAAAAAAGCATGGGTTGCTAAGATGGCTAGGATTTAATGGAACTTAACAAGGAGTCTAGCCACTCCCCATCCCTGTTGTTGCAGGATATCATTTTTACAAATTTGTATTGAAAGAGAATATTACACAGGCTTCTTTCTCCACTCTTTCCACACCATTTAAAAGGATAAGTCCTATAAATCCTTGCAGGAGTAGAAACACAATTTTGAATAATATCTCTGCATCTTTTTTGGGGGGAGGGAGGGGGAAATCTAGGCATCCCTAAATAGTTTAGATGTACCTCGCAGGGGAAGTCCAATAGCCATACAATACTAAGCTTATAGGACACCACTCACTATGCTATCTTGCACAGTTTATTCTGAACTAAACTCCATTGTGGTCAGCGGGCTTCCTGCCAGGTGACAGCAGGTCCTAGGCAGATGCTTCGGACAGCAACCTCAGCCAGGGAATAAGAATAAGAACAGTACAGTTACAGCAACTTATTACTTGAACAGCCATGGCCACCTCGTTCAGAATCTCCAGATTTCATGTTGGGAGAAATGGGCATTGAACTCTCTGCTGCAGTTCAGGGGAACACCCTAAAATCAGGGGTGTCCAAACCCTAGATTGTCATTGGCAATCTAGGCTTGGAATTCTGGGAGTTGTGGTCCAAAACATCTGGAGTGCCGAAGGTTCGCCACCACTGGCCTAGAAGATCTCTCTTCTAAGCAATAATGATAAACCCCTTTGTGAACTGTAAATCCCAGGATTCCTTGGGATGGACCCATGACATTGGAAGCGGCCTTAACCTAACCTAATGCAATAAAGGTCCTTTTCACACGACCCCTAAGATCCACTGGCCACTTAAATTTGGACCAGATATCTTAGGGGTTCGTCGTTCTTCCTGTGTCCCCATCCCTCCGCACTTCCTGGCTGCGTGAGGGGAGGGAGAAAAAGAGAAAGAAAAGCATGCCGCTCACCTCCGTTCTGTCTTTCGCTCCTGCCGGCAACATTCCAGTCTCTGTAAAAGTAGCTCTTAAAGGGGCGGGAGCCAAAAAACAACAGAAGCAAGGAGAGCCCCGCACTCACTATCGTTACATCGGATCAAATAATTTTCACCTCCAAAGAGCAGGTACTTGAAAGGTGCGCTGGGACGCGCTAAAGTGGGCGGGGTCGCACTTAATTTCCTGTTAACTCCGGAGCTGGTGGGGAAACATTTTTAAGCTCCAGAGCTGGGAGCCATTTGCCCCGGAGTTTAGGGGTCGTGTATAAACGCCCAAAGTAATATATATTTCCTGCTGGTCAAAGGTGGAAGGGCATGGTTAGATCCTTTTCAGGAGAAAGGCAATGAATGAATGAATGAATGAATGAATGAATGAATGGGTTGCCACTCATTTGAAGCCTAGGCAATCTTGGGAGTGAGAGGTATCATTCCTGGGGGGCCTGCTTCTAGTGAAGGAGAGACTTCCTTGTCTGGCAACTCCTAGTAATCCTTGCAGGTAATTCCTGCAACCAGGGTTTCATAGAAGGCAGAGCCAGGAAACCCGAGCAGAACTTGGGAAGCAGGCTTAGGGTCCAGGTTGTGGCGCCCTTTAGGAGGAGCAGCCCAGAGGCAAACACAGCTGTTGGGCTGATGTTTTGAGATGTGGAGTCTTATCCATAGGTACCTGGAAGGCAGCAGCTGGCAGGCAACTGGGAGTTAAGAATGGCCAGGTGGTAAGAAGGCTAATTCACAGGCAGAGAAAGATTTGAGGCTAGATTGGGGCTGCTCCTTAGGCAAATGGCTCAGGCCTCACTTGGAAGGATGTGTAGCCAGGCTAGCCTAGGTCAGAAAGAACAAATGGAGGACCCAACGGAGTTGGAGTAGGAGAGGGGGCAACCAAAAGACAACCCCCCCTCCACACACACCACCTTTTCCCTTAAGAATGGTCCAGACCCTGACTTGTCTTCTTTACATCCCTTCCCATACAGTACTAGTTGGCTTTCAGTGGCACCGGCTGGTCCTTCCCTTCCCTTCCACCAGGGAGGCGGCACCACAGGCTGAGTCTTGCTCCTCTGGGCGTTTCTGTGGGAGGGGGAACCTGAGCAGGACGAAGTCTGTTTCCAGGGACCAGGAGCAACTCCCTTCAGAGCAGTGCCAGCCCGGGGGGGGGGGAGTGTCCCTCCCAACCTCTGGTCCCAAAGCCGTTGAGCGAAAGAGTGGCTCCTGAAGGGCTGGCAGATTTATCACCGTCGGGTTTCTGCTCATCCTGCATTGCAGTTAATCTGCTTCTCTTCAAAGTGCCACAGGAGGCTTTGTGGTTTTGCTCAACAGGCCTCCAGGGTTACTTGTTCAAATAAAACAACAATAGACCCAGCTTCACAGAGGTGCTGAAACAGGTGCAGGTGTGAAGGATGAAACTCAGCAGGCCTAGCAGGAGAGCTTGCAGGCCAGTTCAAGTCAAGTCGAGATTTGCTTCCAATATTGCCCTGCGCATTTTGTCTACGTGCCTACTGTGGGGGGGGTTATGGGTGTTGTGGCGTGGGGTTTAGTAATTTCAGCAGTGATTTCAGCTCTTAGACATAGCAGGCTGGAGACAGCTTCTAGTGTAACAGCTCTTTATTCAGGGAGAGAACAAGACTGGGGACTGGGGAGAGGGAGCTACATTTATAGGAGCCAGGACTGACTAGGAAAAGATACATTTTGGAGGGAACAATTACAACCAATCACAAAGCTGCCTTTTGGCAGAGACCAATAGGATTGAGGATCCAAATGCAGCAACTTGAATAAACCAATAGGCCTGTTCCTTTTGGAACAGGAACAGAAACCAATAGGAATACAGATCAATACACAACAATGGGCAAGAAATTTGCATATGAATATCATGGTGGCAAAGTATCCAGTCATCCTTGGTGCTGGCTCCCCAGGGGCTGGAACCCGACGTAGTCCTTTGCCAACCTTACTGCTGCTGATCCGGCTTGCAACACCTGAGCATTTGGGCTCCGGGCAGCTGGCCAAGGAAGGCAGGAGGAATACCTCAGAGCAGCCAAGAACTGTTTATAGTAATAGCCATTTTCAAACTCTAGGGAATATCTGCATGCATGGGAGGGCTGAGGCACCATATAAGGTGAGCTGGGCGGTGGTGGAAGCTCCCCCCCCCCACAGGGGGCTATTGTGGGAACTTGGAACGTTTGTGAGGAACTGGCAAGCAAAGTCTCTTTCTCCCTTCCCCCCCTCTCCCTCTCCCTCTCCCCCCCCTCTCTCTCTCTCTCACACACACACACACATGTAGAGTGCCTAACAGTCTGAGGCACCGTCACAGAATTAGCCATCACAGTTGCATGCTACTGTTAGGTTCTTAAACCCCCAAGCCGGGTGGAAGCTGACACACTGCAGAAACTTCACAAGTGCCTGTGGAGGAAAGCTCTGGTCAAGCAAGGAGCTAACTCCTCCTCACGGTGGCAAGGTCCAGCGTGGCTTGTTTTTAATGCCCTGTTATATGCAGCACATATCGTCTAAATCCAGTCTCTCTTCCTCTGGACTGCACATGCTGTCCTTTAAGCAGGGCAACGTGGCTGCTTTCCAGGGAATTCCAGTGGCAAACAGGAGCCTTCTCAAAGGTGGCTTGCAGAAAGGGGAGGTTATAGGGTCCGTTGGATGCATACGCCTAGCTCAGCTGTCCGTACCAGGCTTAGAGGGTTGACAGAGATGCCCTGTTTGTTTTGCTCCTCCTTGCCATTCTCCGCCTTGGTGGCTCCTCTGCCTCAGCTGTCCATGTCATTTGACCTAACAGAGGTGCCTCTTGTAGGGCAGCAGAAGGTGCTTGCAATCCCTGGGGGGAGGGGGGGGTGCCCTCACTTGTTCATGGGTTAATTATGCTGTCACCCTACACTTGTGCCATCAAGAAGGTGCGAAGCACAGTGGGGCAGGCTAGCCGATAGGCAGAGTGAGATGCCCAAAGACACTCTGGTGTAAGCATCACAGCCATGCACGGCCCTGGCTTGAATCCAGATCTTCATTTTGCCACTCTTCCATGATCTTCCAGACCAGGGGTCCTCAACCTAAGGCCCCGGAGCCGGATGCGGCCCCCCAAGGTCCTGGATCCGGCCCCTGGGACCAATTGCAACCCCCTCACCTACCCCCTGTTTTGTGAGCAAGCCAGCCTCCGCAGCTGCTTTTTTTGAAAACTTTGAGGACCCCTGTTCCAGACCATTCTCCTGAAGCACCAGGAACACACCAGTGGGATATGCCTTGTAGGTTGGAAGCCACTGATCATGTTGCAGTGAGATGCTAACACAGAACTGGGAGGAGCTGATGTTTTGCAATTTTTTGCTTATTTTTGAAACCGCCCAGCGTGACCTTAGTGCCAGATGGGCAGTATAAAAATCCAATAAATAAATAAAAAATAAAAATGCCCCTAACATGGTGGAACCAAAAACAGATTCTCCAGAAAGCACACCTAAAAGCAGCATTATGTAGTGCCAGGAACGGATGAATAGAAATTGTCTGGGGGGGGGGGGTTTGAAACCAAAATGTTTGGACTTTACAGCCTTTTTTACATTAATCAATATTTTAGCATGCAATTGTGTTTTCGCTGGTGTTACAGGGTATATAAAAACTGGCCCTTTGACTCAGATCATGCTTAGCAGGATCACTCACAAAGGCTGGTTTGTCAAAGCCACACATTGCACTAGTGGAGTTCAATTGGCGTGGGGGAGGTCTGCCCACTGTGATCACCTGTGGGAACAAATTGGACACCTGCGGACAATGTGGTTCTGTTGTTTCCCAAGGCCCAGCAGGAGATGGGACTCCGTGAGGTGTTGTGGATAGAACGGTCAACAAGGATACAGGGAACCTGGGAAAGTTAGCTCTGCTTTTCTACTGAGAAAAGAAGCTACACAGCCAGGAAAAAACTGCTTTAAAAAAACAAAACAGAATTCTGAGAATCTCATAGCCTGCAAGGTCACTGCACTGCCTGTGAGGATCTGGAAATAGGAGTCCAGGTTTTGCTCCGAGTGCCAGTCGTGAGAGACAATCCTCAGATGCAGCCTCGTATGTCCTGTTGATGGGGAAAAGTTACAGCACTAGTCAGTTTTGATAAAGTTTCTTTGTTTAAATGGGCTGATAGGATCGTTTTCAGAAGGTTCTCCCGGATTCCTCAACATTGCACTGAGACCAGCCCTGGGTGTGGTAATTGGTAGATCCCTTGGGGGCGAGGAGGAGAAAAGGATTTGTCTATGTGTGTGTTTGTGCGTGTGTGCATGTGTGCGCACATGCCAAGGCCCCAACGTCAGGTCAGATGATAGGCTGGGTGTCCCCAAAAAGTGTGTGCAGAAAGAAGCTTGCCTGAAACACCGTGTTCCACACCCCAATGTTCTTGTGCCAGGTTTCATATTCCACACCTCGTGATGTGGCAAGCAGACATTTCATGATGCTGCTGCTATTATTATTATTATTATTATTATTATTATTATTATTATTATTATTATTATTATTATTATTATTATTATTATTATTATTTAACCCCACCTTTCTCCTTAGAAAAGGACCCTAGTAGTAGTAGTAGTAGTAGTAGTAGTAGCAGTAGCAGTAGCAGCAGCAGCAGCAGCAGCAGCAGCAGCAGTAGTAGTAGTAATAGTAGTAGTAGTAGTAGTAGTAGTAGTAGTAGTAGTAGTAGCCTGCCTTTCTCCGTAAAAGGGCCCAAGGCAGCTTACGTCATTAAAAGTACAATATTTAAAAGCTAAAAGCAGTAGACATGTAAATACTTAAAAATAATTAAACAAGTATCATATTAAAATGGTAAATAAAATAAACAAGTCCCTTCAGTTGCAGTGTGAGCCCAGCTTTCCTGTAGCTTTGCAGGTGTAATTGTAGAAGAAGAAGAAAATCTCCAAATCAAATGGTAGTTAAATTTTCAGTCTTTTACCTTTCTCCATTTTGGGGCAAGGGGAGGGACATCATGGGTGCTAGCCAATTACTCCTGTGCACCATTTTCTTTCTTGCAGGAGCATTTTTCTCCTTTCACATGTGAGAGAGAAAGGTACATTTGGACCAGGTATTGTGAGGGTGTTTCTAAGCCAGGCCTTCTGCAGTGACAGCAGTGGACCTGCTTAGTTTGCACTGTGGTTGAAGATAACATATTAATCGCCGAGGTGGTTGGCTTAAAGGGAGATTTTTCTCTCTGTCCCAGAAGACTGTCCCTGCAACCTACGTACCCAGGAAAAAGTTGGGTAGAAACACAAGCCTCGCTGCAGTTTAACATGTCACACTAGGTGCACTGTTTCTCATTGCAGTAGGGCTTCCTCTGTCATCAGCTGGGCTCGTCTGGTAGGCAACTATATTGGCAGTGGCCAGGTACATGGTGTCAGTAGAAGTAGTGGTCATGGCTGGGGGTGGGGGGCACCACCACCCCGCCACTGCTGTTGTCAACATGGTGCTTGGCCACTGCTGTCTCCAACTAGCCACATGAAACACACTCGTTGGAGCAGACACATGTGTTTCATGCAGTTCCACGCCTGTTTGTAGATAACCCTCAGTGAAAGGCTCTCTGTAGGTTATCTGCAAACATAGTTCCTGCCAGAGATGACCAACATTTTAATCCTGAAAAGCTTGTGAAACTCACAGCTGAATAGGTTCATATCTCATATACTAATATAGAGTGATGTAGGGAAGAAGAATGGTGTGACTACTAGGGTGCCTGATCAGGGCTTCTCCTCACGCAGCCATGAAGCTCACTGCATGCCTTTTTGCGTCATTCTGTCTTAGGCTGACCAACCTCACAGGAGTGTTGTTCTGGAGATAACCCAGAGGAGAGGAGAGACAGAGATGCTGCCTTGAGTTTATTGAAGGAATTATAGTGAGGAACATATTGTATGTTGTCTTTATGTACTGCGCACTTTCATCCAACTTGATGACCCCGTGAAGGCTTTCAACTTGCATTTTGCCCCATATAATAACAATGGGCTCTCTTACAGAATCATTGTAAATATCATTGGAATGATGGCTGTGTTTGCAAGTGCAGAGGCATACGTTCAACAATCAGACTCAAGTTTAAAAAAAAATTGACTTGCTTGAAGGGCCAATTGAGAAACTACAAGCAACCAAATACACGGATTTGGCTACAGGCAGTTTCTCAAACAGTCCTTTACGGCAAAGCAATTTTGTTTTAATGTGATACCGCCCGTCCAGAGTTCTACAAAATAGTCACTTCCTCTGCTACTGCACTGAGGAGCAGAGGAAGTGTTCAGTTTGCTGCTATCCTGAAGTGGCTTGTTTGTTGATAATGGAAATAGTGAGAGCCACACCAAATAGGGTTACATGCACTCTTGATACGCCATGTGAATGCGAGGATTACACCAAAGTACATATTGCACTTCCATCCCACCCCATGTGTCCCCATCTAGCTCACACCAGCCTCCACCAAAATGATGATGATGATGATGATGATGATGATGATGATGATGATGATGATGATGATGATGATGATGATGATGATGGAAAAGGACCCAAGGTGGCTTATAGTAATGACAAGCCCAGCGTAGATGAGCCCTCTGCCTATTTTGTCTTGCTCTGTCTTCCTGCTGCAGCCTCCATCCCATTCTTCATCTCAGAGCTTGGTCTGGTCTCCCCTGTGCGCCGTGGCTTCTTCTGCAACGACAGCAGCATCAGCTACCCAGTGCAGCACTCCGAGACCATTAACGACGCGGTGCTCATTTCAGTGGGAATCCTGATTGCTTCGGTCGTGGTGAGTCTTATGGGGACTTGAGGCTGCAGAACTGCCCTAAGATCAGAGAGTAAAATCTGGAGGGTGAACATCCCATGGGAAGAAACCTTATCAAACTCTTGCCATTCTCTTTTTAAGACTAGGACTCACATAGGGCGCTTTTACACGACCCCTAAGATCCGCTGGCCACTTAAATTCGGACCAGAGATCTTAGGGGCTTGTCGCTCTTCCTGCTTCCCCACCCCTCCGCACTTCCTGGCTGCTGGCTGCGTGAGGGGAGGGAGAGAAAAAAAGGAAGAAAAGATCGTGCCTCACCTCCGTTCTGGCTCTCGCTCTTGCCGGCAAGATTCCTGTGTCTGTAAAAGTAGCTCTTAAAGGGGCGTGAGCCAAAACAACAACAAACAGAAGCGAGGAGAGCCCCGCACTCACTATCTTTACACCGCATCAAGGAATTTTCAGGATGGAAGAGCAGGTACTTGAAAGGTGCGCTGGGACATGCTAAAGTGGGCGTGGTCGCACCTAATTTCCTGTAAACTCCGGAGCTGGTGGGTAAACATTTTTAAGCTCCGGAGCTGGGAGCCATTTGCCCCGGAGTTTAGGGGTCGTGTATAAACGCCCATAGTCCCCTAGCCAGATGTGGGGTTCTGGGAACCTTTGATCCCCAAAATGAACTTTTTGAGCTCTGCCATGCAGTGCAATGTCCTCCATGCCTTCTGTTGGATTCTTATGTGAAATCCTTGCCCTTAACTGAATCTCAGCTCTTCTGCTATTCCTTACAAGACTTCTGTTCTATTTCCCTCCAGCCCTATAGCTAAGCCTGGCTCAGGGTGGACGTTTTCTTAAATGTCTTAAATAAACGTCTTACATATATTTAATATTAAAATATAAATATTAAAATATAAATTAAAATATAAATATATTATAGTTATCTTAATGATATATTAATATTAATATTAAATATATATTCATATTAAATATATAAATATATATATTAACTGTTCTGGGCTATATACTGTCCCTCATTATTGTAAATCACCTTGGGTCCTTTTCCAAGGGGAAAGGCGGGGTAAAAATATTCAACCATAAATAAAATAAAATAAAATTTTCCTTCCTTCCGGGGTGAACCATTTTGCCTTGGTTAATCTGTAAGCTGTTCTCAGATGAAGGCAGCTGAGGCTCCTGACTAACTGAGGTAGTCTCCCCTCCCCTTCCATTAATTAGCTGGTGAAAGCAGCTGGGCTGCTTAGTTGTGACAGGTGGAGTAGAACTTGGCCGTGTTGGCAGAGAGATTCTGGGAATTGTAGTCCCCAAAAATAACATATCCAGATTCTGAGTGGAAAGCCATTGCTCCCCATCAAGCAGCTGTCCTCCCTCCCTGCAGGGTTTGGGGGGGGGGTCACTCGAGGCCACCTTTTATTCTCTCCTATCTTCCCTCGCAGATTGTCCTAGGTGAGAGCTTCCGAGTGTACAACCTTTCGCACCGTTCCCGCTCCATCGTCTCCAACCCTTACGTGGCCGCCGTCTATAAGGAGATCGGCACCTTCCTCTTTGGCTGCACCGTGGGCCAGTCCCTCACCAACATGGCCAAGCTTGCGGTGGGTCGCCTCCGGCCGCACTTCCTGGCCACCTGTCGGCCAGACTTCACTCGCATCAACTGCTCGGCCGGTTACGTGGTGGACTACGTCTGCACCGGCAGTGCCTCAGAGGAGAAGGAAGCGAGGTGTGCACTGGGGAATACCTCACCCACCTACCCCCACCCCCCACCCCCACCCCCGTCCCTACCATTATTTGGTGATGGCGATGGTCATGATGACAAATGGTGGTGGCTAGGGGAAAAACAGCAAGTCCCCTCCCCTAAAGGAATTGATGGAATTACACACACACACACACACACACACATTTGCATTTCTAGACCGCTCCGATTTCCAAAAAGGACTCTGGGCGGTTTACACGAAAGCCAAATAGTTAGCCATTAAAAAAGAAAACAATAAAGAACAAATAAAGACCAACTACTGGCAAGAGGCAAGACTAAAAAATAGCGGTGAAAATACAACAAATAACGGGAGCAGCACAACACTACCTTACATTAGAGATCATCATATGCTTCCCTAAGTATTTATCTCACAAGAAACGTCTTACTGGTAAAATGGTGGTATCCCTCCCCTTGTCTTTTTGAGTGCCTCATTGTGTAACTGATTCAGGTTTTACTTCCCGTTAGCCTTCAGCATTTGTACATCTCAACGAGCTGTGAGGCCTATTTTATAGTGCTGTGCACACCCAGCCCTCTTCTCCATACGACCTGCTGGGCCCTCACGTGACCTGTCAGCCTGTGTACTTCCAAACATCATTTATAGGGTGATTTTTGTAGGTGAGCTGAGCACAAAGGCAGGGGTAGCAGGTTCAAGGTTCACTCAGCCTTCCATCTGTCCGAGGTCGGTAAAATGGGTACCCAGCTTGCTGGGGGGGGGGCAATGTGTAGCCTGCACACTGTAATTAAAAATTGTAAACCTCCCAGAGACTACTTAAAGTGGTATGGGGTGGTATATAAGCAGAACACACTTCAGGGGTAGGGCAGGAATCACCTCTGAGGAGTTGCCCCAGATGTGGTATCATGGCAAAATATGACCCGTGGCCAACACGTGGCCTTCTAGTCATTCTTGAGGAGTTCCAGCCTCCACATCTTCCCCTCAACAATTCATAAACATTGTTTTTTAAAAATCACTCATAAAGTTTCCTTGTGTCCCCTAAGAGCTGTTAGGCAATTTTAACATATTTGGCTCTACAGTGGACCCTCGTATAACAAACAGTTTGTGTAACATATAATCTGTACAACATAAAAAATTCTGGAGATAGGGGAAATTTGCTTAACAGAATCGCCTATGGGGCGAATCCATACAGCATAAAAATGGTCACGATTAGGGATTACTCCGTTTTCAATGCATTCCTATGGGAAATTTGTATAAAGGAAAATTTGCTTAACATAATTTCATTTGGAACGAATTAATTCCTTTATACAAGGTACCACCATCCGATTATACCACCCATTGTAATTTATTTAAGAAAAAAATGTAGTCTCTGGCAGATGGGAAGGGGGGGTCAGTTTTAAAAGGTTTTTTTGAGAAAGAAAAAAAGAAAAAAGAAAGCAAAATACAGACTGGATGCGTATGCAGCCCTCTGAGGTCTTGTCGGGAGGGATTTGCAAGTCTCAAACCTTGGGAGGGTGCCTCCCGCTGTAAGTCTAGGGTGCCTCCCGCTGTAAGTCTAGGGCACAAGCTTCAGGCCTTTCTCCAGGTCCATGAGATCTCCCGCTGCCGCTGGGGTTGTCTGTGTGGTTATCAACAGCAATAGCTGGACATTGGGGCTCGGTAGGTTTCATCACCCCAAATGCCCTGTGCAGATCTGAGCAGAAGGAGAAACTGAATCCATGGAAAATGGTGAAGGTGGGTCATTTCAGACAAGCGTCATCAGCCCTAGATTAGGGTTGGCTTGGAGGCCATCCGGGAGTTGTCATCTCAGAGAAGCAACCCCCCTCCCACTTCCAGGCTCTGGGTATCTCCAACCCACTAGCAACCAATACAAGAAGAAGCCGGTCAGAGAAATTTTTACAAAGGCATGTGACACCATGACCCATGTATGCCAGGGCTGTTCAACTTTGAACAGGCCGAGGTCTACTTTTTCCGGCCCAAAGTGCCTGAGGGCTACTACACTAAAACCTCTACTTACAAATTTTACCTGTTCTGAGCACATTACAAAAACTTTTGTAAGGAGAGCAGCAGTTTCCCATAGGAATACATTGAAAACCAATTAATCTGTTCTGGAGGGAACAGATTTCAATGTGCCATGGCCCTTGAACTGCCCCACTCAGCTGACACAGTGGGTTGGCAGACCCAGAACTTTGCTGGGGCAGTGGTGGCCCTTGGGATGGGGGAGGGAGGGGTGGAGAACTTATCCCCTCATTTTTTTTATTGATTGCCGGCGGGCTACTTTTGAACCCTTCATGGGCTACCAGTAGCCCGCGGTCTATCTGTTGGGCAGGCCTGATGTATGCCATTGTGCTGCCAGTGTGAGCTAGCCAAGCTGCCCTGTTGGGTAGAAATGGGGTTGGTGGGGTGGAGGTGGCTGCAGGAAACAGCTGTGCCCTATGCGATAATGGTGTGAGTCTCACGGGAAGAATCTGCTGTTGGCCCGTCCTGCTGCTGTCAGTCCCACATGCCTTGCCAACTAGGGAGAAAGCAGGGGGCCTGGACCAGCCAGCCTGTCTTAAGCAGTCCCGGCATGATATTTTACCGGTAGCAAAGTTTCTTTTGTAGCAGTTAGGAAAAGTAAGTCAAAGTTTACTATTTTCATTCATTGTTTTTAAGCCCTTCTACCTAAAGCTGAGTTAGAGGAACATGTGATGTTTCAGATGTCCTTGGATTACAATTCTCATCATCCCCTATCCAAGGTTGACAGGAATTATTGTCTAGGACAGGGGTGTCCAAACTTTGGCCCTCCAGCTGATTTGGGCCACAACTCCCAGAATTCCAAGCCTGTATTGCCAGTGCCAAAGGACTGTGGTAGGTGTGGTCCAAAACATCTGGAGGGCCAAAGTTTGGACACCACTGGTCTAGGAGCATCTGGAGCACTTCTGGCAAGCTTTGTTAATTCATTCTCTTACCTATCCTTTCATTCCCCCTCTGAACTCTTTGTATGGTAATGCCTTTTCATCCTGAGCATTGGCTGTCCATGAAAAGCGAAAGGGACACATGAGTGAGGAGCTCAATAGAAAACACGTATACACACTGTGACTTCTCTTCAGCCCCTTCCTTGCCAGGACATTTTCTCCCTGCCAAGACACACCACAGAGATCTTTGCAGGTGTTCTGTCCGGTATGAATGTGAGGTTAGTATTCCTGGCTAGATGACAGAAAGATAAAAGGAAGGAAACATGGACTGATGTGTGGATAAGAAAGATCAAAATTCAGCCTCCAATAGAGAACAATGTTCTCCTTGTATCATGGGACTTGGCTACTAGTCCTGCGCCACGAGGCAAGGAGCCTCGTGGCGCAGTGGTTAATGCCTGTACTGCAGGTAAAACTGTGCTCACGACCTGGGTTCAATCCCTGGTAGCAGGCTCAAGGTTCACTCAGCCTTCCATCCTTCCAAGGTCGGTAAAATGAGTACCCAGCCTGCTGGGGGGGGCAATGTGTAGCCTGCACACTGTAATTAAAATTGTAAACCGCCCAGAGACTACTTGTAGTGGTATGGGGCGGTATATAAGCAGAACACTTTTTTTTCTTGATCTGAAATCGTCCTTACCCAGCCTTCTTTTCCACATAGCTATACCAAGACTTCTGATCAGGAATACTAGCATCTAGATCCTACATCTTAGGCCAGTCCTCAACCCAGGTGCCCTCCAAGCAATGGGGGCATCAATAGGTTCTTAGCCTGAGTTGAAGGCACCTAGGTCTCAATGGGATGAATGTTGAACGTTTAAGGAAATGCTTAATTCTGGATATATTTTGGTGGGGTTTCCACTTTCTCTGGATCACACATAGTTCTGCCATGGTGGAGCAAGGCGTAGCTAAGTGAAACATACTGGGTTGCAGGGATGGTGTTAGCCAGGTCCTCTAAGATAATAACCTCATGAAGACCACACTCATCTCATACAAAGTGTGTCCTTCTCTCTTCTAGGAAGTCTTTTTACTCCGGCCATGCCTCCTTTTCCATGTATACCATGATGTACCTGGTGGTAAGTTTCTGTGCTCAGGTTTATAAAGGAAAATTCTGCAAGGTTTCCTTAGTCATGTTTCTGGCCATCTTGTTAGCCATATGGAAACAGCAACAACTTTGATGGCCAGTCACTCCAAAGAGGCAGGCACAGGTCACTAGTGTAAACTACTCTCTGCCTTGTTCTGGCAAGGGTCATCAACCACCCAAGGAGAAGAGCCTCTAGTGCCATGCTGAATGTCAATAGCTCTGTGAAAGTAATGCTGAGCTTTTTGCCTTATGGAGCAGGTTTCATACAGTTGAGCTTTGTTTTGTCTTCTGGTTTGTATGAAAGAGGCCCAAGAGTCTTTCCTAGGAACAAAGCCATGAGTAGAACACTGATCTGGAAACAGATTTTTTTTTTTGAAAAGTTGTAGGAACAACCTGGTGAAGGTCAACAGTGCCTTTAAATGTTAGTTAAATATTTGTGTTAGTATTATGTGCCATCAAGTTGCTTTTGATTCAAGGTGACTCAAGAACCTTCCAAAGATCATGTCATTAACAGCCCAGCTCAGGTCTAGCAGACGGAAATGTGTGTCTTCCTTTATCAAAACAATCTTTCTCATATTTCTCTTTTCCCAGCATTATGGTTCCCCCCCCCCCAATGTGTGTGGCATTCTCATTAGGTGCCCAAAGGGTGAGGGCCTCAATTATCATGTCTGCTTCTAGTGAGCTTCAGTGTTGATTTGATCTAGAAACCACTGATTGGTCTTGGTGGTGTTCCATGGCATCCCGTAAAGCTCTCCCCCAACAGCAGATTAAGTTTGCGTTTCAGTTTTACCTCCAGACCAGCCTTTCTCAGATAGGAGAGATGATAGCTCCCCATCATCCTCATGTCACTGGCTCGTCTTGATGGAAAATCACCCAACACATTTGAAGTTGTGGATCTCCAACACAGAACATGATGCCCTTACCGGGCTGTGACTCTCAAGGTGCTTGGTCCAAAACCATGCCAGTAAATCTCTTTGTTTCTGTGTTTACATGCTTGTTAGTTCAGGTTAAAGCCTTGTATATTTGGAATGTAAGTGCAGACCTGGGATATAAGAAATCTGTGGAAGATTGTTGAGAGGAAATAGGCCAGGCCATAAGCGCTGGTAACGTGAGCAGCTTTTCAATTCAGGAGGAAATTGGAGTTTGTTTCCGCTGGTGGCCATTATTGAGTGTGGTTTGTTTCCGCTGGTGGCCATTGGCTACTGATCACCAGAACAAGGGGTTTTACCTCATGAAATTTTGGTGCAGGGCCCCCTTTCTGACCTGATCCACAAACTCTTGCAGCTCTTGGCCAAGATTCCTGAAGTTGTATACATTTCTGCCACAATGAACACGAAGGATAATTAAACCACAGTTGTTAAGGTGAGGGGCTATGCTGGCTTTAACAGTTAAGAGCTCTGCTTTGTTATATGTTACCTGTAACGGTTGAGGTAAACCGAGGTACAGTGCAATCTCTCCCTCTCCACTATCTTAGACTCTGGTGAATCACAAAGAATGCCTTGACTGTTAAAGATACTTTGTGGAACTTTTAAAAAAAATTAAGGCAAGGTGCTGGAGTTTGGCTTGTTTGGGTTGTGGGCCCATCTCCTGGCTTTCTGAAATTTTAATTCATGAGGGAAGGCAACCATGTCCTGCCTTGAGCACTTGTGGAAATAATCCAGTGCCCATTCAGTGCTGAGGCATGGGGCGACGCGGGCTTCCATTTTGCTTCCTTGCTTACTTCAGTAGGTCCGCCAATAGAATGTTCTAGACTTGCCTTTTCTAGCTTGCTGTATTCCAGATCTATTGGGCTGCAACCCCCTCACCTCCACCCTCACCTTCTACAGCCAACAGGCTGGAAATAATAGAAGTTGTCGTCCTGCCCAGCTTTAAGGCACCAGCTTTGAGAAACATGAGGACCACCTTTGTTTAAAAATAGGCACAGAGTCAGGGAGAGAAACTTTCTGCAACAACAGAGAGGATTTTATCATGATTTTTGAGGAGAGAATGACACAAGGAGGGGAAAATGCCTCCCTGTTTTCAGTACTTGCATATATTAAAAGTACCCCGAAGCTATCATCCCGTTTTCACCTGAGAAATCTTTGAGTGTTTCTTCATTAATGCTAGGGGGAAAGTGGAGTAAGACTGATTTCTAAAGTGAAAAGGATGCAGGAATTTTGGCTCTGGGTGCAGTTCCAGGCCAGAGTCTGCTGACATGCTTGGTACCTCTTCTTACTACTCAGTCCTGTTATGCAGTATGGAAGGTGCTGATTATTGTCCCTCTCCTGAGGGTTTAGGCATGGGTTAATCATTGTTTTATAGCAGACTCCGTGAGCTTGTCAAGGGCGGTCACAGTACAGGCTCAGTGGCTTCAGGGATTGTGCTTCGGGTGACACCAGCATAAGTCAAAACAAAACAAAAAAGAACTACGACTCCCCAGTTATTTTTGGCCCTTTCTTGGAGATTTGGTGTCTCTTCCGAAAAAAGGCACTTTTGTTGTTCCCGGGATCCCCTAGGCAGGATCTCTGTATCCAAGAATCTGATACACACTGCTGAATGTACTGTTGTATATTTAGCAGAGGGCTTAGGGTGGCATCCTAATATAGCCTCTTGCTCCATCTGTGGCCATACCCAGAAGCTCTGGTGGCAGGCTGTGGCAGGATAGAATTAGAAAAAAGGGGAGTAGGAGAGATATTCAGGTCCATTCTGGCTGCTTTGGCTTCCCTAAAGCTGCCCGGTCTGTGAAGCAGCTCCAATCTGCCTGCTTTCATGGAACAGCCACATAGAAAAGGGCTGTGCAGCCTGCCAAGGCTTAAGTATGGCTTGACCAGAGAGTTCATGGCAAAGACGAGATCTGAAGTGAGGGCTTCCTGGTTCACAGCTCGTGTCTCTTCATGATTACAATATGCCAGCTCTCAAGGTTTTGGCACACACATCTGGTAAATAAATGTGTGTGTGTGTGTGTGTGTGTGTGTGTGTGTGTGTGTGTGTGTGTGTGTGTGTGTGTTTTGTGTCATTACAGTCGTGACTGACCCTTTGTGCATGGTAAATAAATTTGCCCATGCAAGTCTAACAGATAGTAACAGGGCCAGCCAATGTGAGTCCATCCAGATGTTGTCATTGGCGTGATACTTCAGCCATCCCTCGCTGTTGGCAAGGCTGGTTTCAGGACGACAGGGGCTGCCATTTAGTGCTGTCTGGAGCATCATAGGTAGCCTGTCCCTGGCAATGCATCAACAAGCCAGATCCATTGTGGACTTAAAGGAGGCAGGGCATTGTTTGTTGTTACATTTGCATCCTGCCCTCTCTTTTCAGCGCTCAGGTATATGTGAGTTACTCCATTTTATTCCAAGTGCAGCACTGTTAGACTGGTTGGACTGACTGCGGCTGCCTGGCCCAAGATGGCCAGTGCAATTTAGGGAGGAGCGCAGATTCGAACCTAGATCTCAAATCTGTCCCTAACCTGACAGCCGACGCAGTAGCCATTTTGTCAGCCACACTCATATGCTCAGTGGGTTGATGCTGCTATAGAGTGCTTGGTCTTGAAGCTATCGCGCCGACAGAGGGGATTGGACAGATTCCTGGAGGAGAAGTCCATCACAGGTTACAAACCATGATGGAGATGTGTCATCTCCAGGCTTAAAACCGGGGTGCTTCAAGGGCCAGATGCAGGGGAGTGGTACCAGGAGACAGAGATCTAGTCTCATGCGCTCCCAAACGCATCTGGTGGGGCCACTGTGAGATACAGGAAGCTGGACTAGATGGGCCGTTGGCCTGATCCAGCATGACTCTTCTTATGTTCTTATCATCATAGGTCAGAAGCAACTTGGTGGCACACAACAAACACAGCTCCTGCTGGCTTAATATCTGAACTGGGACCACTGTTGCCAGAATCTTCCGGCCTCCAAGGCTAGAGGGTAGTTGCTTGGAGAATTCTGGGAAGTTTAGTCTTTTTCTACACCCCCCCCCCAAAAAAAACCATTTTCAAGCACTGCTATATAGACCCAGTGTATCTTGCTAAACAGGAATCCACATAGTTATTTTCGGAACTACAGTATAGGGAAAGGTTGGTGGTTGTTGTCCTCAGTGGCTCTTGTTGGGATGCTTGGCCAAGATCCTTCCAGAGCTCCTGTTTGCTTACCCATGTGTTTGCTACTGCCCTCATTTTTTCTTTCCTTCCAGTTCTATCTGCAGGCGAGATTCGCCTGGAAGGGTGCCCGCATGCTGCGCCCGCTGGTCCAGTTTGTCCTGTTGATGTTGGCCATGTACACGGGGCTCACCCGCATCTCAGACTATCGGCACCACCCGTCCGATGTGATTGTGGGGCTTCTGCAAGGGGCACTGGTGGCCGTCTGGGTGGTAAGTCACGACCTGACCTGCCCCTAAAGTCATGCTGTCTCCAATCCTCAGCCATTTGCTGGGAGTTCAGTCACTTTTTGGTCTTTGTGGCAGGAGGGAGGGAGGGAGGCAGATCCATGCAGAGGCTGATTGTGGTGTCCATTAGAAGATCCAAGGGCATACACGGCAGCATGCTTTGAATCCCAGTTCTGCAAGCCAAGGGAAACATTTTCTTTGCCCTTAGTTGGGGACTGGGCTGCTGGCAATACATGTTTTAACCTTTTCTATTGCAGACAAAGGTGGGTGATCTATACTTGGACTTTTTTATTTTAGAGATAGATACCCAAAATTGAAATGTGGTGCCCAAGTGATCCCTCTTCTGTGGCAAGAAAAGCTGGATACCGAGCCCTACATAAGTTACACATACTAAGCGCATGCCCGTCACAGATCTGTTGCATCCTCCTTTAAAGCTGTCTTAAGTCACTGATTGTCATTACATTCTGTGGCAGCAGATCCCCTAGGTTAGTTCTGTATTGAACTGAGCTCAGAAAAGTGTAGGTGGGGTTGTTGTTGTTGTTTTTTTGGGGGGGGGGGCTACAGCTCTCAGAACCCTACCCTACCCTGCCCCCCACTCCTCACAATCATGACCCATAACCATACAGGCTGTGGGATTCTGGGAGCCATACTAAAAAAAAAAAGCCCTAACATTTTCTCTTTCTGTATGTTGTAAGTCTTCAGCCAGTCTGCTTCCTTGATGAACACGGCAGGAGGTCTGTTGTGATATTGCCAGAGAGAATAATAAAAAATTATTGTCACTGGGTGTATATACACAGTATACACATACAACAAAATTTAGTCACCCAGAGACTAGATTCAACACACACACACATTAAAAAATCCCCAAAAACTCTCATACACATTAAAAATCCCCTCAACACACACACACATAAAAAAAAATCTCTGAACACTCCCCCACCCACAAAAATCCTCTCCCCTAAAGGCAAATAACAATGAAGATAGCCTCCGATCCTCACCATTCATAATTCTGTAAACGTCTTTCAAATTCACTGGTTTTGCCCCATTAAAATTTATTTATTTATTTATTTATTTATTAGGCTTATATACCGCCCGTCTTCCCGAGGGAACTCCGGGCGGTTTACAACATAAGAGAATACTAATAACAGCAATTGAGTTAAAACAATTAAACAGTTTAAACAAATCAACACAAGTAACCAGACTAAGTGATAAAAACGACTTTGCAGATGGCGGGGGGGGAAAAAACTTCAACTTGTAACAAACTTGTAACAAACTTGATGCCTATAAACATTCTATAAACATTCTGGCAACCAGAATGATTAGAGGACTAAAATGCCTTCCATACCATCTGAGGTTGCAACGGATGGACTTCTTCACCCTTGAACAACGGCGCCTAAGAGGTGACCCGATTGAAGTTTATAAAATTGTACATGGTGTGGATAAAGTAGGTAAGAAAAGCTGTTTTCCCTATTGCACAACACTAGAACTAGGGGGCACTCCATGAAACTTTGGGGAGCTAGATCTCAAACAAAGAAGAGAAAGTACTTTTTCACCCAGAGGATCACTGTGGTCTGTGGAACTCCCGGCCAGAAGAAGTGGTGACACAGAGGAAGGTATTCCAAGGCATTGGCATGTCTTGGCTGCCTCCCCCCCCCCGTGCCACGTCACAGTATGATGGGCTCTCCTGTCATGATCTTGGGGGGGGGGAAGGGGGGGAGTTGAGTTAGCAGATTACCCCAAGAGCTGCACTTTGGTGGAGTTGAGCAGTGGGAGTGGGGTTTGGTGGACGCTGCCAGGAAATCGCTGAGGAAGCGCACACCCTCGCCTGCATTGTGTGCAGGCCGCTCAGAGGAAATCCTTCGGTTTCCTTTCCTGGCCGTGGGATTCTAGCCCCACCCGTCATACGGCCCAGGGAGGACCCAGTGGGGCAGGACCAAAAGGTTCCATGCTGCCGCTGCCACTGGCCTGCATTCAGATAACTTGGAGCTGGGGATCCCACGTTGCCACTTACCTTACCTGTAGCTGTGATGGAGGAACAGGTTCCCACACAGGGAAACATCACGCCGATTCTGTGTAACCTGCATTGGTTACCAGTTGCTGCCCGAGCCCAATTCAAAGTGCTTGTTTTGACATATAAAGCCCTAAACAGCTTAGGACCTAGATACCTGAAGGACCGCTTCCTTCCATACAAACCTACCCAGCAATTAATATCGAGCCGGGGGTGGGGTGGGGCTTTTGAAAGAGCCATCCCTCAAGGAGGTGAGAGGGATGGCTTGCAGACATAGGGCCTTCTCGGCAGCTGCCCCCAAGCTATGGAACGCCCTCCCAAGTGAGATCCGCCTGGCGCCAACATTGATGACATTTCGGCGCCAGGTAAAAACCTTCCTGTTCCAGAAGTTTTTTAATCGATAAAATATAGATTGTGGATCCTCTGATGGCAATTTTAGTGTAATGATTTTAATGTAAGGTTTTTATTATTGTTTTAATTATTTCTTGATATTCTATGTTTTAATTCTTTTCATTGTAAGCCACCCAGAGACCTTTGGGTAGTGGGCGGCATATAAGTTGTAAAAATAAATAACATAAAATAAAAAGGGAGCAGGTTTTAAAGTACCCTCAAGTCATCTCTGTTACGGGAATAAAGCACTGCCATGAAGTATGTTTAAAATTTCTTTTCTTTTTTTCTTTTTAATATTTTAGACCAAGTTTCATAGACGAGATCAGATTAAAAAAAACCTTTACCGCCATAATAGATAAGCACAGTCTCTATGTTTCATAGAATGCTAACCAAGGAACTGAGGACAGTGTTTGATTTCTAAATAATAATAATAATAATAATAATAATAATAATAATAATAATAATAATAATAATAATAATAATAATAATAATAAATAATAAAGGGTCAGAAAAGTATTAAAAAGTAAGCTGAATGGTGGTAACACCATCAAGGCGATTAAGAGCTGGGCCATACCGGTCATCAGGTATACCGCTGGCATTATAAACTGGACTCAGACGGAGCTAGATATTCTAGATAGGAAAACAAGAAAACTTATGACCATTCACTATGCATTACATCCACGCAGTGATGTTGACAGGCTGTATTTACCTATAAAATTAGGTGGTAGAGGTCTTCTGCAAGTGAAGCAGACAGTTGAAGAAGAGAAGCATGCGTTGGCAGATTATGTAAAAAATAGTACAGAGCCAGCATTATTGGAGGTTAAGAACAGGGAGGTGTTTAAAGTAAAGCAAACAAAGGGTCAATACAGGAAAACAACAATGCAAATACGAGCTGATAGCTGGCATAATAAAGCGCTGCATGGGCAGTTCCTCGAAAAAGTCAAAGGAAAAGTAGATGAGGAAAAGACTTGGTTATGGCTCACCAATGGAACACTGAAAAAAGAGACAGAGGCCCTGATTTTTGCAGCTCAAGAACAAGCTATCAGAACAAATGCAGTTAAGGCTAGAATAGAAAAATCAGCTGAGTCCCCCACATGTAGACTCTGCAAAGAGGCAGATGAAACTATTGACCATATATTGAGTTGTTGCAAGAAAATTGCTCAGACCGATTACAAACAGCGTCATAATGTAGTTGCTCAAATGGTCCACTGGAATTTGTGTCAGAACTATCATCTGCCCATAACAAAGAACTGGTGGGACCATAAGCCTGAAAAAGTGACTGAAAATGAGCATGCAAAATTACTTTGGGACTTCCGAATACAGACAGACAGGGTTTTGGAGCATAATACCCCAGATATTGTGATTGTGGAGAAGAAAAAAGTGTGGATCATTGAAGTTGCTATACCAGGAGATAGAAGAGTCCCTGAAAAACAACTTGAAAAATTACCCGATATCAGGATCTCAAAATTGAACTTCAGAGACTCTGGCATAAACCGGTACAGGTGGTCCCAGTGGTAATTTGCATGCTGGGTGCGGTGCCCAAAGAGCTAAACAAGTATTTAGAAGAAATTGGAGTTGACAAAGTCACCATCAGTCAGATGCAGAAAGCCACCTTACTGGGATCTGCTCGCATAATTCGCCGATACATCACTGAGTCCTAAACACTTGGGAAGCGTTCGACTAGTGATTGGTAATATAAAATCCAGCGTAGATAGCTGTGTGGTTAAATAATAATAATAATAATAATATTAATAATGATGATGACGACGACGATGATGATGATGATGATGATGATCAAGGAGGAGAAGTTGGGAACACTGTTTGGAAAGTTAGAAAGGAACAGACCTTGGTACAGTTATTGGTGGTGGGGCATTGCAACAGCTGTCAAAATCCCACACTGTCTGCAAACTGTCACCCCTCAAAGGCAGCTTTCCAAGGACTGCCATGAAAGAGACCACCCAGGGCTCAGTCAGAGGGAAAAGCATCCTGGACTTGAAGCTCCTTTTGTGGTCGGGGTTCATATTTTCCCCTCTGAAGAAGCAGCAAGGTCTGGGGTGAAAAGGAGTGAGTGTGACATCGACGTACTGCAGAAGTGGGGAACCTTTGTCCCTCCAGATGTTTTGAACCCGAACTCTCAGAATTCAGAACCTACATTGCCAGTGATAAAGGACTTTTGGACTTGTGGTCCAAACCACCTGGAGAGCTGAAGTCTCTCCACCCCAGTCAGAGAGGAGGGAGAAAGGTACTTGTGATGCAGTGTGTGTTCTGGATAGGCGTGTTTGGATGTTGGTCCTGCTGATGGACTTCCCAGAAGGATCTTATTGGCCACTGTGGGAACCAATCAGACTTTGGCTGACCCAGCAGGGCTCTTCTTAACTGGTCCCAACTGCTAGGGCAGAGAGGGAACCAGAATGGATATATCCAGGCAAAATGTCCTTGTTTGGGCATCAAGTTACTTGAATCCATCAAGTTATTTCCAGTGGATGGGGCCATGTGAACCAATGACCTTTCTGCAGCAGCCCGGCTCAGGGGACATGTCTTCCCTTACTAAACTGGTCCCTCTCATGTCCCATTCCCCCATTTGCCTGCCACTCGGGTCTTTCATAAGACATCTTCTCTACTCGTGGTGCATCCAAAGTAGACCAGTCTCCATTTAGCCGTTTTGGCTTTGAGCAATAGTTCAGGCTTGATTTGTTATTGAACTCATTTATTCGTCTTTCTGGCAGCCTATGGTATCTGTAAAGGTCTCATCCAGCACCACGTTCCAAGGATGGCAATCCAAATGCATCTGAACACAGAGTCAGAGAAGAGACGGGGAACTGGTTTAGGGGGTTAGGGAACAGCCCATATTATGAAAAGCAGAAAAGGCCAACGTCTAGCCCTTCAGAGGTGGTTGGACCACAGCTATCATCCGCCCTAGACAGTAGAGCTGATGGGTGAGAGCTGGTGCAAGCTGCAGTCCCATCGACACTCGGAGAGTCTCATGCTGCCCACCTTTGAGGTTAAAGCTGTGCCCCCTGACGTTGGCAGCTTCATCAGCCAAGGAGCAGGTTTTGCCTCTTCCTTTCTCCACCCTTTTTTCTGGGCGGTGGGGTGAGAAGGAGGCAAGGGAGGAAGGAAACCAGCTGGCCACTTCTGGAAGACCTCCTTGTGAAAAATGGCCTGAGCCGGGAGAAAGAACTGGTTGCTTTAGCCCAACTGCTGCTCATCTGCAGCCAAGGTGAGCCTTGGACTCAAAACTCCCGGCCACGAGCCTCTCTCTCTTGGCACCACGTCTTAGTCGCTTTCAGCAGTGTGGGTAACTATGAGTCCAAAAAGCATCACCCTGGCGAAAGTGGGCCTTGTGGACACAGAGCCAACACTGGAAGAACTGGGTGTTTGTCTCCCAGGTGCAGTGACTCTTGGAATCTGGGCAGGGCAGGGGAGCAGTGGGAAGGGGGAGGCCGCTCGGCCGGCATTCACACCCTTTCTCTCTCTCTTTCCAGGCCTTCCATGTTTCCGGCATGTTCCGCTGCAAGTACCAGCCTCGCCCCCGCCCGCCGGCTGTCGCTCCCGACTCGGACTGCCACACCGATTGCTAGGCGGTGCAAAACGAACTCTCAGCAGCCCGTGACCAAACGTGTGCCCCTTGTTTGGCATTTGAATGCCAAGGTTGACCACTGTCGAGGCACCAGCCAGGGGGCTTGGCTTGCTACCAAGGAGCAGCCCTGGGGAGGTTTGCTCACCTCTTGTGGCCGCTTCTGGTGCTGCCATGTCTAAGAAGAGAAGGGGTTTGTTGCCCTTCGGTAGAAGAAAGGAGGGCATCCCTGCCGCCACACCAAAAATGCCTCTGTCAGACCTCTTGCTTCCTCCTCCCCTCTGGAGATGATGATGATGATGATGATGATGGAATGGTGTGGCTTTTGGATATGGATCCCATGAGCTTTTACTCCCTCCCCCCCCACCAGCCGCTCTTTTCCTGATGAACTTCCCACCTTCAAAAGATTGCCACTTCCTCGCCGCAGCTGCCAGTCTGTCCTTCTTTCGTCGGCGACAGTCTCAGAGGAAGCTCCAGAAGGAAATCCCATCTTTTTCCGAACGATCATCGTTGCTATTATTATTCCTCAGGAAGGACCTGCCTTTCCTCCTCTCTCATCATGGAACGATCTCACGCTTGAACCATTACGCACACGGGGCTGTGATGTCTGGAGAGAGAGTGATTATTGCAGATAATTTGGGGTTCGCCACACCCAGCAGTGCCTCTCCTCTGTAGAAAACCTGCACACATGAAGGAACAAACCATGGGAATGAGATGGCAGGGGGGGGGACCAATCCCAGAGGACCTGTGGATTCTGTATACTGATGCGGCTGCTTTCTGGTGTTTCCAGTTACCTCCCACCCCTCTCCCAAAATGTGAATGTATTTTTTAAAATATATATAATAAAAGGTACTGACAATCACCTTATTAGAGGTCAGTTGAAAGAAACAGGGGCACTGGTCAGCTTCAAACAGGAGTGCTCCCCACTGCAACATTTCGCTGTAGGCTCAGCTTGCTGTAGCAGGAAGCCAAAAGGGCTTCTGAGAAGGGAAAAAAAAGAGAAAGGTTAAAGGAACATCTGTGGGCTTCTTACATCCAGTTATGGTCTCTGAGCTAGCTTGCTGCTGAGACAGAGAATGGAACTGTACATTGAACTGGGAGACTCCATAAAACACTATAAGAAATAGATTGCAAATACTGGAGCCTCCCCACCTCAAGGATCAGTATCTGCTGATTAAGTTATCTGCTGGCTGAAAATGTTAAATTTAAAAAACAACCTAGAAATACCTATTTGTGTGTTTCTGGGGTGTGTTTACCAGACCTGGACTCTAGAGGGAGCCAGAAACCATCCAATGTATCGCATTCACTACATTTTCCAGCATCCATGGGAGAAGGTTGGAATCGACGGTCCCTCTAAAGCTGTGGAGACTGAAGCCACCAAGGACAAGCATCTCTATCCAGGCACATCATCAGTCTAGAATCAGTGCTGTGTGTTGCTCAGAGCTAACGTTTGTTCTTGGTCCTGGGTGTCATTGAGCCTTTTCACACGACCCCTAAGATCCGCTGGCCACTTAAATTCGGACCAGAGATCTTAGGGGTTTGTCGTTGTTCCTGCATTCCCACCCCCTCCGCACTCCTGGCTGCTGGCTGCGTGAGGGGAGGGAGGAAAAAAGGAAGAAAAGAATGCCGCTCACCTCCGTTCTGCCATCCCGGCACTGCATTCAGATCTCTTAAAGGGGTGGGGGGGGCAAAAAAAGAACAAACAGAAGCAAGGAGAGCCCAGCAGTCACTAGGTTACATCCGCAACAGGAATTTTCACCTCCGCAGAGCAGGTACCTGAAAAGTGCGCTGGGACGCGCTTAGGTGGGCGTGGTTGCACTTAATTATCTGTAAACTCCGGAGCTGGTGGGGAAACAATTTTAAGCTCCGGAGCTAGGAGCCATTTGCGGCGGAGTTTAGGGGTCGTGTACAAATACCCATTGAAATGTAGAGCAGCATATTACTGGGGTTTCAGAGTTTCTTCTGGAGAAACTCAAGCTTCTCTAATTTAAAAATGGCAATGGGAGGCAGCATGTCCAGCATGAATGGTCTTCTCTTGAATCCCTTGGCTAAGAAAATTGCACAGTCAAGTGATAAAGAGGGCAGGCCCTCCTATGGATTGAGAAGTGGTTGAGACCCAGGAAACAAAGAGTAGGTGTCAATGGGCAACTTTCACAATGGAGAGAGGTGAAAAGCGGTGTGCCCCAGGGATCTGTCCTGGTACCAGTGATTTTCAGTCTGCTCATAAATGACCTGGAGACAGGGATAAGCAGTGAGGTGGCCAACTTTGCAGATGACAAGAAACTTTTCCGGGTGGTATAAACCAGAAAAGATTATGGAGAGCTCCAGAAGAATCTCTCCAAAATGGAAGAATGGGCTGCAAAATGGCAAAGACGTTTTAATGTAAGAAAATGTAAAGTAATGCATATTGGGGCAAAAAAATCAAAACTTTATCAACTCATGGGCTCTGAGCTATCCGTGATGGATCAGAAAAAAGAGCTTGGTATGCTGGTGAACATCTCAATGAAGGTGTTTACCCAGTGTGTGGTAGCGTTGAAGAAGGCCAATTGCATGCTGGGGATTATCAAGGGGATTGAAAATAAAGCAACCAACATTATAATGCCATTGTACAAAACGATAGTAAGGCCGCACCTGGTTGACGCATCTCAAAAATTACGTAGTGGAACTGGAAAAGATGCAGAAGACAACAACTTAGGGCCTTTTTACACGACCCCTAAGATCCGCTGGCCCCTTAAATTCGGACCAGAGATCTTAGGGGTTTGTCGCTCTTCTATGTCTCCACCCCTCCCTACTTCCTGGCTGCTGGCTGCATGAGGGAAGGGAGGAAAAAAAGGGACAAAAGAATAAAACCTTACCTCCCGGTGTTGGTGGACACTGCCGGGGGAGCCCCGTTACTTCCTGATTCCTCTTAAAGGGGCGGGAGGCAAAAAACGAAAACAAAAAGAAGCAAGGAGAGCCCAGCACATCCGCATCAAATATTTTTCACCTCCAGAGAGAAGGTACAAGAAAAGTGCGCTGGGTCGCGCTAAAGTGGGCGGGGTCGCACTTAATTGTCTGCAAACTCCGGAGCTGGTGGGGAAACATTTTAAAGCTCCGGAGCTTGCAGCCATTTGCGGCGGAGCTTAGGGGTCATGTATAAATGCCCTAAAATGATTACCGGGCTGGGGGACCTACCTTATGAGGAAAAGCTACCGTATTTGAGGCTAGGCGCCTGAGGGGGGATATGATTGAGATGTACAAAATTATGCAGCGCATGAGTAAAGTGGATAGAGGCAGACTCTTCTCCCTCTTACAAAATACCGGAACTAGGGGACATCCACTCAAATTGAGAAGACAAAAGACTGGCATGTTGTTAGGAACTCCCTGTCACAGGATGTGGTGATAGCATCTGGCCTGGATGCCTTCAAAAGGGGATTGAACAGATTCCTGGAGGAAAAGTCCATCACAAGTTACAAGCCATGATGGGGATGTGTAATCTCCAGGCTTAAAACCAGGGTACTTCAAGGGCCAGATGCAGGGGAGTGGTATCAGGAGACATAGTCTCATGTGCTCCCAGAGGCATTTGGTGAAGCCACTGTGAAATAAAGGAAGCTGGACTAGATGGACCTTGGACCTGATCCAGCATGGCTCTTCTTATGTTCTTATGACTTATGTTCTTATGACCTCCTTGCGTATCTGCTGTTTCCGATGTCTGCAAGGTTTTTTGTGTGCATGGTGGTGGACTACACAACTCCCAGAATTCCCTAGGCAGTGATGCTACTTAGGGAATTCTGGGCATTATAGTCCAAAAATCTGTACATATCCAGAGTTGAAGGCTGTCACTGATCTAGTTGCTCACGCTGACTGTTCAAAACATCTGGATGGTTAAAGGTTCCCCACCTGTGTATGAAAGGGAAGCCAAGCAATTTTGAGAGAGAGGTATTTTGAACAGAGGAGTGCTGAGGGGAAGGAGAGGTGCTGAACCCTTCTATTATCTAATGTTTTGCTCCCCAAATTGTCCTTCCTCTATCACAGGTTTCTCCGGGGTGGGGGTGGGGTGATTGCTTGTTGGAAACGGAAGAAATCCCTGCAGAAACTGAGCAGTTTCATTAGGAGGTTTCTGCTCAAATTTAGCTGAGCACCTCATGAGGGGAATATGGCCTCACGGGCAGAGGATTATTCCGCCCTGCTGTGTCCTGCAGGAATAATGTCTCTCTGCTTTGTAGGCTCAGATCTGCCCCAGAAAAGCAGAAGGACCGGCTTATCTGAAGTGGCACCACAACTGGAAACACACAACTAGAGAGAAAGAGGGAAGGGTGTCCCCAACGCCTTCTCTCTCCCCCCCCCCCCAAGGATAGCTCCTCACGTTGTTTCTTCTCCACACCTTATATATTAAGGTAGTCCCAGACAGTTGCCTTCAGATCCCTCAAGAAAAGTTCCTCAGGGATTTTGAAGTCCGGTTTATCTGGATCGCTATCTGCTTCTGCCTTGGTGATGCTTCTTCACACCTGTCAGAAGACAGGCAGCCTTGCTCCCAGGCCATGGCAACTATTGTATCATCCCTGAGGATTTTCTTCTGAGTTTAATTTGGAAAAAAAAAACCTTTCAAAACTATGCGCCAGCAGAGAACCAGGAAGCCCAGCATGCAATGTTTAGCTCCAAAGATTTGAAATCAGGGGCCTTCAACAATTGGGACATCCTTTTGGCCAATATATGAGACTCCGCCTATGTCTGGATTTACATGTGAAGATGACGTGGCTGTGTTCCTTCCACTTCCTCCTTTTCTGGTATGTCTCTCTGCCTTCCTTGAAGCTCTGTGCTCACCCTACTTTCCTGTTTTCTCTGCCTCCAGTCTACCTTGTCTACCCTTGCCAGGTCTCTCTGCTCATCAGGGATGTGTGTGTCCTTGCTTAACCAGGAAGGGGAGGCCACAGGAGCAGAGGAAAGAGGCCCAGAAGACAGCATTGTCGGTCACCTTTCAGGCCTCCAGATGTTGGGACTCTCTTTTTGGATCTCGGGGGGGCACAGGGTGCAAACCAGACAAGGAAACTGATTGCAATTTGTTTGTTTGTTTGTTTGTTTGTTTGTTTGTTTGTTTGTTTATATACCGCCTGATTTTCCCAAATGGGAACTCAGGGCAGTTAACAAGTATAACATACAACAATTCAAAATAATAATAATAATAATAATAATAATAATAATAATAATAATAATAATAATAATAATAATAGATTCCACAAAAATGACATATAAGAAAATCAACAGCAAACAGTAGAACCTGCTTTTAAAAAGCTAAAATTCAAGATAAAAACTGAGGCAAGATGGCGAAAACAAACGAACATACAAACTAGTGATCGCTACTCATAGAATAAGCCAACCTCCTTGATTGCCAAACATGGCTATATAGAACCAGGTTTTTAGCAGTTTCTTAAATGCCGAGAGGGACTCCGCAGTCCTGATTCCACTCGGAAGGTGGTTCCACAACGTGGGACCCACCAGAGAGAAATTCTGGACCGCTTTTGGAGCGGTCTAGTGCTATCTATTTCCTGCTGACCACATGATGTCAGAGGAAATGCACTTCAGCCTGAATTCCAATCTGTACCGAGCTGTTGGGCTTCTACTTTTTTGGGTAGGGGGAGCCGGCTGGAGCAATCCCTCCACAGGCAGTAGGGTTGCTTTAAGGGAGATGGCTCCCATCAAAACAACCTGTTCTGGTGCAACCAGGCATGCTCCTTTGCAGCCCTCTGATGGCAGCCGAAGGAGCAAGGCCAGCCATCAGGGATTCGGCAATGGTAGCAACATGTTTTATTTCCCCTAAAGGGCAATGGCTTCGTGGCTACAGCTCTTCACGACAACTCAAGAGGCCGGAAATTGAACATTGGGCTAAAAACCGAATACTGGCTGATCTTTATTCAGAGGAGGCACCTCCCAATAATATCAACAACTTTCCACAAAGCTGGGTTCTTCCAAATGTTTTGGGCTAAAATCTCCACCATCCCTGGCCCTTGACCAATGGTGGAAGTTATATAAGTCAAAAGGGTTTTTTTTTGGGGGGGGGGACCAACATTGGAGAAAAACCACTCTACAAAACTGACTAGGGGGAAAGGGAGATGTAGGAACTTCGTTTGACCTTGTACTTCTGTGTATTTAGGTTAATGATCAATCCTGCTCCGGGTAGATGCAAAGCTACCTTGTAAACAGGCTCAGGAAATTAGGTGGTTTTTCCAAGCAGCTGTTCTGGAGGTTTATGATGCGAAATGTGTGCACCAGGCCTGCAAAGCCTGTGAGTGTGGTCTGTCCGACCAAAACTTACTGAAGGGTCAATATGCCTCCTGTTTGAGTTTTGCTTTGTCTGGGAGTTGCAGACCTAAAGCAGTATCCACCATGGCTGCTGCTTCCCTGTTTCTTAAAAAAGCCCATTCATTGCCATCGTGCCCCATTGGTTGTTTGTTACTAGGGAAGGAACCCCAAGCTAGACCCTTGTGCTATCCAGGAATTCTAATCGTCCTGCGGATTTGGGGATCTACAGCCTCAGAAGATCCGGTAAAGATGCCGATAGCGGGTGCTGGTTGCCTAATTCGAGGCAATGGCACATACACACACACACAAAAGGAAGCGGGTACTGTATAATTGATCACGCAAAACTTTTGAGATTGAATCTCAATGTCCTTTTCAAAATGACCCAGGAGTTGAGTCATGGCAACAGGATTTATTTTGTTGGATGAGTACCAAAACGTTTCAATCCCACAAGAAAAGAAGTCCAGGTGCCATGACTCAACTCCTGGATAACCCTCGCCTGGATAACCGAGACTGTCCACAAACTCAATGACACCCAGAGACCACTTGCTAGTGGGGTGGCTAGTTTTTTTAAACAAACAAACAAATAAATAAATAAATAAATTGCCTTTTCAAAATTATTTATTTAAAACCCCTCACATTATCTGATGCCCCAAAGCACAGACTGCAAACAGCACTTCCAAGGCCCGGCCCCATAACATTTTTTAAAAAATGTTATTTTATGATTGCCAATGCTGGCCAGCCCCTTGGTAAATCTGGGGGCAAGGATGGATTGTTTACTTAGGTTTGTGTGGAGCAGGAAAGGTTTACTTGGTATAGGAAAAATGTGCCCATTGTCAATAGTCTTGCTACCAGCTCTGTCCCACAGATGAGCTGTGCACGGTGTTGATACACAACCCAACCCTTGACCAATAAATTGACAAAGCTGCAATTTTGTAAACCCTTGGTCAGATGGAGCAGTATAGAAATCAGATAGATAGATAGATAGATAGATAGATAGATAGATAGATAGATAGATAGATAGATAGATAGATAGATAGATAGATAGATAGATAGATAGATAGATAGATCAAGAAGCAGGAGCGTGAGCAAGGGAAAGGGCAGGCGAGGGACTCATCCCACTAGAAAATCCAAATGTATTTTGTTATTTTAGTGAGCACAGACAACCCGTAGTGTGTGCCCAAAGTTTGCCGTGAGTGCAAATTATGCGAGCATGCTACAGTGACTCAATAATTCCGGCAGGCATTCTGGAAGAAACACACCTGCCTTACTTTTCTAGCTTAGACAAGAAAGGGCCATCAAATGAGCAGAAGACTGCAGGTGGTCTTTTGGAAAGGAGCACATTCTGTGACCTCCCTGTCTTGCACAAAATAATGATGTAAACTTTAAAGAATCCAGTAGGAAAGCCCAGCACCTGTGTGCTTGAATGCTTTGTAAGAGGAACAGACCAAGAAGAAGGCATACTGCTGTTTTTCCAGGGCTTCTCTGTGTGCCACTGAAGGTATTCAGCTGGAACCAGAGCAAAGAACTTCGAAAGGAAGTCAATTTTCTTTTCTCCTTTATAAGTAGCAGTCAAGCCTCTTGCTGTGGAAGAAATGGGTGTGCCTTAACAACTGATTGTCCCGTTGAGTAATCTTTACTCCGGACAAGAGGCTACACTGAGGTCAGAACCTGGAGACAAAGAATGGTTTGCCGCAGGCAAAGCTTTTAGGCACTGTCTAATTCAATATGTAACCTCCATGTACAGTAGCATGGAGAAAGCCTGATTAGAATCAAATGAAGGCAAATGGATTACTGGCAGAAGAAATATCAGTAAATTTAAGTTCTGCAGATGACACCCTATTACTGATGGAAGACAGTAGTGACTAGACCAGGCATGTCCAAACTTTGGCCCTCCAGATGTTTTGGACCACAACTCCCACAGTCCTTTGGCACTGGAAAATACAGGCTTGGAATTCTGGGAGTTGTGGTCCAAAATATCAGGAAGGCCAAATTTTGGACATGCCTGGACTAGACCCACCCAATAAAAGACAGGAGAAGAACTGGGGTTGAATATTAGTGAGGCAGTAATCAGTAATGTGTGGAGGCTCAGCGGGCAAGAGTGCTGAAACTGTCAGCTGCAGAGTTGACAGCTCGGTGTTTGGAATCCCAGGCGCCATGCAACGGAGCGAGCTCCTGCTGTTAATCCCAGCTCCTGCCAACCTAGCAATTCGAAAGCACGGAAATGCAAGTAGATAAAAAGGTACGGCTGTAAAAAGCAGGAAGGTCGACAGTGCTCCGTACACAAAAAATGCGTTTAGCCATGCCGGTCACATGGCCATGGACTTGCACAACACTGGCTCTTTGGCTTGGATACAGAGATGAGCACCGTCCCTAGAGTCAGACACAACTAGCATACATGTGCAAGGGAAACCTTTACCTTTACCTTTATGTAATCTGGTCCACAGAAGAATTTAATGTTGACCATGAAGACACTGAGATTTTTGTGTGCCACAGTTCAATCACCAAGCCAAGTGGAGACTGCGGCCAAGAAGTCAGAAGAAAACGAGACTCTGTAGGGCATCGGTGAAGGAACTAGAAGAGATAGTCACCTGCAAGGATTTGTCACAGGAGGTGAAGATATGATATTCCCCATAACTGTACAGATGAAAAAAAAGCTGGACAGCAAAGAAAGGAGGTAGGGGGAAATGTTCATTTGAAATGTGGCATTGGAGGAGACATTTTTGGATAGCAAAACTCCGCTAGAAAAACAAGCACATGTGTGCTAGATCAAATCAAGCCTGAACTCTTTCTAGAAGCAAAACTGACTAAACTTGGAGGTACAGTAGGACCCCTGTATCCACTGATTCTGTTATCCACAGTTGGCAGAGGAAAAAAATTAAACAATTCAGCAGCCACAAAGCAAGCTATTGTCACAAACAGCAGCTGTAAAGCAAGCTACTGTCTCAAAACAGCAGTCATAAAGCAAGCTACCATAAAGCAAGCAGTTTGGGGGTGGGTGGGCAGGCGTTCTCGCTTATCCACGGTTTTCATTATCCATGGGAAGGCCTGGAACCAGCCCCCAGCAGATACAAGGGTCCTACTGTACTGTAATTTGGGCACATCATGAGGAGACAAGACTTATTAGGCAATATCTTACTGCTGGGAAAGGTTGGGCGGCAGTGAGGTGGGCGGCACTGTCGAGGACACGACCCCTGGGTCATCAGAGGAACTTGGCAGCACATAGCAACACATCTGGACCACGAAGAGATGGGGGAAGAGGAGAAACAGACCCAGCACATTGGAACTCAAGAGGAACTCAATGGAGGCTCCCCCAAGGCATGTGAGCAAGGCCATTGTGTTTTCCTATAGTGAGAATCTCAGCCTCTCCACTCTTGTAGCCTAGATCCTACTGTTCTCCATGATTGGGTAGTCAAGGGGACGCCAACATGAAAAGGACACATTGTGGCATCTGCCCCACAGCCAATTAGGTGACTGGGAGAAGGATGGCTTCTGCCTAGCTTCTTCTGTAGGTTAGCTTTCCACTTGCAGGATCCATGCGTATCTGCATGCAAGATAGCCGTTGTGCGAGCTGCCATCTCAAGCGTCAACAGCCTGGACCACTCAGCTAACAGGAGCAGTATTTTATGATATGTCCAGTACAGTAATTTGTAGTGAATGGCCCTGTAGCTCATTCTCCCAGAATGAAAAGGTTAGGCATCCTTGTTTAAGTGTCAGAAGCTACTTGGTGGACTGAATTCGAGCAGGGGCATGGTGGCTCAGTGGGCTAGACTGTTGGCAGCTCAGCAGTTCAAATTTTGGGTGCCACACAGCAGAGCGAGCTCCCGCTGTTAACCCCAGCTCTTGCAAACCTAGCAGTTTGAAAACAGGTAAATGCAAGTAGATAGATAAATAGGTACTACCGTAAAAAGCGGGAAGGTAAACAGTGTTTTGTGCGCAGAAATGCATTCAACCATGTGGGCCACATGGCCGTAGACTTGCACAACACTGGCTCTTTGCCTTGAAAATGGAGATGAGCACCGCCCCTAGAGTCAGACATGACTAGCTCGCATATGCAGGGGGAACTGTTACCTTTTACCCATAGTTTAGGGGGAAATGGTATGCGAAGTCCCCTCCCCCCCCAACTCAGTCCATTAGGGTCACCTATTGTCTGTGTCTTTCAGAGTCATTTCTCCACAGAATATTCAACCCTAACTCCAATCTCCATCACACTAAGCCAGTTGTGGATGATGGGAGCTGTAGTCCCAGTATATCTAGAACTCAGCAGTGGTTCTCAACCTGTGGGTCCCCAGAGGTTCCTGGATTGCAACTCCCAAAAGTCTTCCTCACAAGCTGAGCTGGCCAGGATTTCTGGGAGTTGCAGTCCAGGAACATCTGGGGACCCACAGGTTGAGAACCACTGAGAGGGACCTCTATCGAGGGGAGGGATGCCTGCTGTTGCCGCTTTCCTTTCTGTTGCCGTGCTGCCCTGCTTGCTGCATGCCTCACAGGGGCAGGGGATGACCCTGGCCTGCTTTAGAGACCGGTGACAGGCCGGACCCCTCCGGTCCCCTCAGGCGGGGGCTGCATTCCCAGCAGGGCACAGCTCCCAGCTCTGTGGTCTCATTCCTTAGGGAGAAGCACGGGTGTGGCTTCCCTCAAGTCTCCACCCCAGTCAGCGTTGAGAGAAGGGCTTCCCCGCTTCCCCGGATGCCCCTTTGCCCCCAATCTTTCCTTCCTAACAGCCTCTTCCCAGGATAGCTGCTGATTCCATTCAAGATCGTTCTGAATGGCTCCTTTATGTACTGCCCTGAACACTGGGTGACGATGGCTCTCTGCAGGCATGTGACTCCTCCTTACCGAAACTATTTTAAAAAGTCCCAAGTTGGCCCCGAGTGGGCGCAAACAACATGTTCCTTACGCATTTATAGAGTCCCTTTCATGTGCCAAGCACAGGGGCAGCACCAATGAGCCGGCGAACCTGGACAGGGGGTGGGTGGGTGGGTGGGTTGCCACTTGCAGTAGAAGTATTTATTATATTTTAACCTCCAGTAAATAGATTGTCCTGGGACTTGGGTGTATTTTGAAAAACCTGCAAAACTTGCTTAACCAGAGGGTGGCAGTGAAATGAAGGAGGTGTGTGTGTGTGTGTGTGTGTGTGTGTCCTCTCCCAGAACACTTGTATGTCTTACCAATGACGTGTTCTCTTCTTCTGTTGGAGCAGAATACCAGCGATGTTAGGGACAGGTTCTCCTCCACAAACCCCCAGACCACATTGTTGCCTGGCTTCCAGCTTCATGAACTTTTTTTGGGGAGGTGGGGGCATATTTCTGTCCTGGGACCTTCTGGGAGCAAAATGCAAAAAAAAAAGAGAAGGAAGGGGGAAGCCTTGCCCCTCTTTATTTTGGAAAATTGACTTGAAGTTGCTTGTTTTTCAAAAATGATTCTGTTGAATTTAATATAAAGTTAAAATTATATTTCAGTCAGGCTAGCCCTGCTGTGTTCCGCTGGACCCCAGTAGCCCAATGAAGAATCCAACGAGAGAGAGATCCTGAAGGAAATACTGTGTTTATTAGGCCTAATAAAAGACAGCAGGTGGACATAAGCCAAAGACAAAGCTAAGATGTCTGACCCCCCAGCACAAAGAGAACCACATTAGTATTAGTTCCCCCTCTTCCCTCCCCCGAATGGCACCGCCCAGGGGTGGGCAAGGGGATGGTTCTTCAGATGGTCCAATCGGTGTGGTCCAGGGGCTGGCCAGGGGCGTTCCTGGGCAGCCTCTGGTAAGCTGGAATTGGATGCCTGCCCAGGTGTTGATGAGTCCAAAGTGTCCTTTAATTAGGCCATCAGGGTATGACAATGAAAAAGGGGAAACAGGGTATTGTTCTTGGGACTGGGCAAACTGGGGAAATTGGAAAGTCAATAGAAGGTTGGGGAGGTCAATACAGAAGTCAATGGGGAGCCGGAAAGCTGATGAGATCATCCGGAGGTGGCTGGACAGTCCTTTGTGGATGCAGAGATGTGATAATGGAGAGCCCCCAGGCTGTGGCATGATCTGGTGAACATCTGTGGTGGACGTGCCAGGAACGTTGTGGAAGATGGATCCTGCTTCTAGAAGATGTAACTTGCTTTGTGGGATCGCCATGATGTCTGTCTTCTTGTGCCATAACCCCCCTTGCCCCAGATTATAGGTATAGAGGCCATAGGATAGAACAGGAACATGTCTAAAGCACACCCAGGGAAGAAGAGGTGGGAGGAAAGAAGAGAGAGAGAGAGAGAAAGAGAGAGAGAAAAAGAGAAAAAAAAAGAGAGAGAGAGAGAGAGAGAGAGAGGGGAGAGAAAGAGAGGAGAGAGAGAGAGAGAGAGAGAGAGAGAGAGAGAGAGAGAGGGGGGGGCACCTTGGGTCAAGGGTTTTGGGTCCATTTAGGCAGAGGCAGGGGAACCAAGTTTCTAGAGGTAAGGAAGTCCCTGATCCTTGAGAATGATTGTTCAGAATCATTCCCTTGCAAGCCAGAGCATGAAGGAAATAATTCATCAGTTCAGGAAAAATTCCTCCTGATCTGCGTCTCTGGCTGAGATTTCAGGGTTGGGGGAATAAGGGAAGAGGGGCAGGAAAGGGTTAACTGATACACCAGCAAGGGACATTTCTTATTCCTTGGCGGGAACCCCTGGAACCGAGAAAACCGGATTTCCAGGGGTCCCCGCAAGAAGGGAAACCCTCTCTGGTTGATTCAGGAGCGGGGGTTAGTCTACTGCCATAGAGAGATATGGGAGCGGAGAAAAAGTGGAAAAGGGGACCGGTCTATCGCCATAAAAATGAATGGCCGGGAGGAGGCATGAATTCCATGGAACTGCAGCTCGGGTAAGGGGTAGTGAGAGGAGGCGCTACCCTCGGCTGCCTTCCCTGAGTCTCTGGAACTGAGAGTCGGGTAGGAAGGGTGAATTTGTACCGCTGGTGCTGCTGAAAGGTTGGCCGCCTCTCTGGAACTCAAAGCGGCTAGAGTTTTGGAATTTCCCCGGGAAGGGCTATGGTTCTTTTTGGTGGGGGCGGTCTACTCAGCCAATTCAATGGAACAGGGTTCCCCGCCGTGCGCCCCCGTCTGGCCATAATCAATGAGACATTGATTGATGGTGGGGGCGCTGATTGGTTAAAGCGCACAGACGGGCTTATCTTCGCACCACTGCTGTTTTATGGAGTCTCCGCGGAAATGAACTGCCACGGCAGACTAGATACAATGTAAACGGACAAATTAGGTGTGAATTGAAGCTTTCCGCTTGCCGAGCCCTTTCTGGCAAGGCCTCTTAGCCGGCAAAAGTGACGGTTTTTGTATTTTTCCCGATATCTCGGGAACGGTTTGGAATTTTTGGACCGGGAAAAAAGTGTTGTGCTTGTGACGGTGTGGGGCGTATTTGGGCAGTTCCGATGGGTCTCGGAACTGCTCCAATTATTATTTATAAAATTTATTTCTCCATTATAACTCTTCAATTCCACTTTCAAATTTTGCTGCAATACCTCTGAAACTGGAATCATGGCCGGTTTACAATAATGGAGCAGTGGAAGGGAGTAGGGGTGTATATTGTCTGTTTACAGAAATCATCTTGGAAGCACATTTTCCTCACCCCCACCCTCCATTCTGTGCAGAAGATGTTCCTGGAAAATTTTATATCTTTCCGTCTACCAAGAGTTTGTGTGAGATTGTAGCCTATGTTTATCAGACTTACTCGTTTCTCAGTGAGATAACCTGTTGTTTCGGTCAATGTCAAGTATCCCATCTTAGCACTGGGAGCTGTTTCCTCTCAGGCAGACTGGCATCTAAGGAAGGACTGAACGGATGACCCGAAAGCAAAAGCTCTTGTCAGTCAATCAGTCAGCTGGTAACCAAACAGCACACAGAAGAGAAGGAACAGTTCCGAGACACAAACTGCTCTCTCTCTCTCTCTCTCTCTCTCTCTCTCTCTCTCGGCGCTTTTACACGACCCCTAAAATCCAGGGCAAAGGGCTCCCAGATCAAGAGCTTAAAAATGTTTTCCCACCAGCTCCGGACTTTAAACAAAATAAAGTACGACCATGCCCACCTAATTGCGTCCCAGTGCATTTTCCAAGTACCTGGTCTCTAAAGGTGAAAAATTTCTGATGGGGATGTAAAGCAGTGAGTGCCGGGCTCCCCTCACCTTGTGTTTGTTTGTTTGTTTTGATTTTTGTTTTTGCCCCCGCCCCTTTAAGAGCCCGGAGCAGCTCAACGCAGAGCCCCAGAGTGGAGGTGAGCCTGCATTTTTTCTCCCTTTTTTCTCCCTCCCCTCACGCAGACAGGAGCAAGGAAGTGCGGAGGGGTGGGAACACAGGAAGAGTGACAAACCCCCAAGATCTCTGGTCCAAATTTAAGTTGCCAGCAGATCTTAGGGGTCGTGTAAAAGCACCCCCATGTGTGTGTCTCTCTCTCTGTGTGTGTGTGTGTGTAAGAGAGAGAGAGAGAGAGAGAGAGAGAGAGAGAGAGAGAGAGAGAGAGTAGAAAGACTGGCCTGGAATGCACCTGAATATCCCATCACCCCTCACAGCTGAAATCTGCCTTTCAAATCTGTGCCATATCTAGCCACACTTGGCCTGCTGTTATGCGTGAGCAGGGGACGCAGACAATGCCTGTAAATCTCCTTGTCCTTGCCCATCCCTGCATGTAGCGAAAAGTGGCCTGTTGTTGTCGAGGCCGACGTTGTCACACAGGAAAGCAAAAACTCATGCTTGCAAATGGGGGAAGGCAGTGGCTCTCTTCTCACCACCACTCTAAGGTCCAGGCTCTGTATCACCACCCCAACTGAAATAGGCTTCACCGGGAGCCATCCCAGGGGCACGTTGTGGGTAATGGATGAGATGGTCACACCACCACCCAGGTACAGAAGGAAACAGGTGCTTCTGACTTCCACGCGGGCAGCAGGAGAGGGGCACCTGAGCCAACCCTGCTTAAGCCACCCGGTCTTCCTTTCGTTACCTTTATTATTCTGGTTGTGAGCTGTACAAGTTACAGCCCTACAGCAAAAGTAGTGACATGATCTGTAATTAAGTTCCCAACTTGTAAAAGCCACTTATATTTGGCTAGGTACAAACGTGTCTCCTGGGTAGAAATAACGTTAACAAGCTCTGGTTCAGTTGATGCCATGTAGTTAGATCTTCAGTTAATAACTTACGACAAGTATTGTATTATTTTGTAAACAGTCGCTTCTACCCCTGTGACGCTGGCTATGACAATGGCTCTTGGGAAAGAAATGGCAGTGTGGTCCAGTGGAACTAGACGACAGAAGCCATTGTATTATTTGTAAACAGTCGCTTCTACCCCTGTGACGCTGGCTGTGACAATGGTTCTTGGGAAAGAAATGGCAGTGTGGTCCAGTGGGACTAGACGACAGAAGCCAATGTGAGCAAATCACTAGGGTTTCTTTTTGTCCAGACAGATGTGGGGCCGCCAGGAAGTTCGTACCATTGCATCATCATCATCCTGCACACAAACAGACACCAGCCACATGACTGAGCTACAGTCCGTGTTTACTGTTCCAGAACCTACAAAGCAAAAGCTGTCAGGAAATGAAGATTAACACACACGGTCAAGATTCAACACTGGAGGCTTTCCCAACAACGGATCAGCTTGGAGCTTGTCTCTCACATGCCAGTCCAGCTGCTGATGGCAGCTTCTCTGGGTCATATCCTGCTTCCTGCATGGATCAGGCTGGATTAAAGCAGAGAAAATGGGTGTTTAGTGCTGGAAGAAATCTAAAACGCATGCATGAGTATATCCTTCAAGAGTATCAGACAAAGAAAGGAGCGAGAAGGGTCTAGCCCTCCCCAAGTAGTGATGCCCTCCACCTATGACTCTCTGGACTGCGTTCTAGCACACACACACACACACACACACCACCACCACCACCACTGGCTATGCTAGCTAAGGCAGTCCACTGACATCTGGACTGCTGCACCAACTTGCTCACTACTAGGCAGAGGTCTTCAGCTTGCCCTAAAGGACAGGCAGGCAAAGAGCCCTCCTCTAGATATCTCTGCGGCTACAAAGCCCATCAGCCACCAGCCTAGCCAAAGGCAAAGGGACACTGGGACTTGCAGCTCCAGCAATGTCTCCCATGTTCCCCATTCTGGACCCAAGATATAGCCCACCCATTGGCTTCTTTTCAGGCCCTTCAGAAACAGGCATCAGATTGAAGGATCTCACACCTGAATCTGTGGGATTTATGGCATTATTTATTTATTTATTTATTTATTTATTTATTTATTTATTTATTTATTTATTTATTTAATTCTTTGATTGTAAGCCGGCCAGAGACCTTTGGGTAGTGGGCGGCATATAAGTTGAATAAATAAATAAATTGATTGATTGATTGATTGATTGATTGATTGATTATTTTACCCCACCTTTCTCCTTGGAAAAAGGACCCAAAGTGGCTTACAGAATGGGGGATAATATATAGTCCAGCCCAGTACAATTATAGGAAACCAAAGAGCTGTTTCAGAGGGTAGAGTCAACTCAACGGGTCTGATGTCCTAAGAATACCAGTTTAAACAAAACAAAACAGGCTTCTAGTGCTTATGGGTGCAAAGATATTTCAGGAAGTGTGGGAGGCGGGCACTGCCCACCGAAATCTCAGAAGCCAGAACAGGTGCTGAAAAAAGATCTCCAACCATGACTCTGCTGCTTAGTAGGTTTTCAGTGCCCTGGAAAGTTATGTGACTGGAAGAAATAGGGGAAACACACACATGGCATATAAGAAAGAAGAAAAACACCATGTAAATATAGTGGCATTCTGTTATCTATACCAACTATGAATTCAATCTCTTCTCATGACACAGTCTGGATTACCTTGGCTCCCAATTTAAGTTATTTCTTGGCCTTTTATTTTATTTTTAACTACCGATTCCACGTGTCTTTCAGAAGCAAGGGACATATTGCAGGGTGAGTTTCACCAGCTTGCACACATTTCTGTTCTTCATATCTGTACAATTACTGGATGTGGGATGCCATAGGGCCAGGAGGGTCAGATTTAGTGACATCCCCTTGGAAGGAAGCTTGGAAAAGTGAGTTTCAAAGTGTACAAGGTGCAGAGGAAAGAAACATTGTAGCAATTTATAACTTCCCATGAAATGAGTGTCTCCTTGAATACTAACCTGTTGGGAACAAGTCGGAGAATAGTTCCCAAACCCTAGAGGCTGAGTTGTTGCTCCAGGACGCTAACTCCGAGGACCCAAGGCCATTGGCTGTGGTGGCTAAGCCAGAATCCTATTGGCATTCCCATAAGGTTTGTGTAACTTGCGTAACTTGCGTAACTTTCTGTAGCTAATTGCAACCAATGGCCAAAGTGCTGGGGGTACATCTTGATTGTGCCATCAGGCATATGACCAAGATGCAGTCTGGTACATTATCTATCAGTTGAAATTGGCCACAGAAGTACATAAATGCCAGCAGGACTCTTGGCATTAATTCCATGTCCTACTTCACAGGGCCTTGGGAAGGACTAAGGCGGATAACTCTGCACATATGCTTATAAATACCTACACTTGAGTCCCGTATGATTGTCATTTTTTTCCTAAAGAATTTTGGGGGTTGTATTTTGGAAATGGCCCTGTACACAGTAATACCTGGGCTTAAGAGTAACTTGGCTTAAGAGCGTTTTGCAAGACAAGCAAACATTTCTTCTAAATTTTGCCTTGATCAGCCAGCAATGTCTTGATATACAAGCTCTGGAGCAGGTCACATGATTGCAAGTGAGCCAATGGTGGCTCTCTCTCCCTACCTCCCCCTGCTGAATTGTGAGTGATTGTCTGGAACGTTAGGTCTCAGGCAGCCTCCAAAGCAGAGGAAGTGAAAGGATTGGAAGCTTCCCTTGCACCAGCCAGGAATGTGCTGGATAGCATTTTTCTTTATATTTATATTTTTATTGAATTTTCTTTCAATTTTCTTATTTTATCAAACCATTCCTAGTCATGAGGCAGCTATTCAAGTTTGTATAGGTCTACAAATTATTGTCACATTAAAAACACAGAGTAAAATCCAGTTGTTAGTCCCAAGCAGAGCAGATTCTGTAGCCAGGTGTCTAAACCATGGTGTGGACGTGGACTTTTAAGCAACTTCTTTTGTGAGTTTTGGCATTGTGTGTGTACAATATGTGGTCTATGGGGCTCCAGAAAGAATCATCTGAGTTTCCATTATTTCTTCTGGGGAAAGTTGCTTTGATATACAGTAAGAGTGTTTTGGTTTACAAAGCAAAGTGTTATATACCGCCCCATAGTGCTTCAAGCATTTTACAATTTAATTATGCAGGCTACACATTGCCCCCAATGGAAACTGAGTACTCATTTTACTGACCTCAGAAGGATGGAAGGTTGAGTCCACCAGGAGCCGGCTACTTGGGATTGAACCCCCAGATCGTGAGCACTGTTACAATTGCAGTACAGGCATTAAACCACTGCACCATGAGGCTCCTCAAAGCAAGTTTCCTGAATGGATTACACTTGTCATAAACCAAGGTATTACTGTATTTTCTAATAGAGATCACTGGCTACTGTTTCCTAACTCATAAAGCATCCTTTCTGTGAGACAGAGAGTGAGGGAATTACATTTAAATCTAAAAAAACTCCCTGAGCCAGTAAAAAAAGAGTTCAATTGTTATTTCTCATTGGCCTAACAATCCTGTTACTGTATCGTGCTATTTTTTTCCTTCTTAGGTGTCTCTGTTTTGTTACAGAGGGACAGGATCCCTGTTCCACACACCCCTGCTCTGCTTAAATGAGGCAAAAAAGACGGTACCAGCTAATCATCCTTTGTTGTTTTAAGCTACCACTTTGGGAGTTAAGAACAGAATCAGGGCATTTTGAGCAGGTTTGTACAATATTTATGTGGCCTAGCATTTACTCCTGTCCTGTATGTCATGCAAATCCATGGAGCCTCCAGGAGCTGGGGAAGTCCCACATCCACTGTTGACTCTCCTCCAGCCCGTCCACCCCGCAAAAATATCTGAATTTCAGATAAGTCTTGGGGAATTTTTTTTCTGGGGCATTCCTTTCCTTCCATTCTAGCTCTTTGAGTTATTTTCATGCAGGATATTGTCGGAATAACTGCTCCTTTGTGTTATTTTTTTGCCCAGTTGTGATCCTTCCCTTCCATTTGCCTCCAGTAGGAAGGGTGCAGAACTCTGGTCAGGGACTGGATCTTGGCCTAAGGATAAGAAAAGGAACAAGGGCAGGAGCAGATGGGGCTTTCTAACCCAGAGGACAAGAGGCACATTGTTGGCCAGTGGAACTCCTCACCAATGGATGTCGTAGAAGAGGAAGAAGTTTGGAAAAGAGAGGGCAAAACTGTGGTTCCTCGAGTCCAGGAGATTCCTGGAGAGCCTAAATTGTTGACTGAAGCTGGAGATACAACAGAGTTTCACACATGCTTATTTATGTCATGAGGTAAGCATCGCTGAGAGCCACCAATAAGCAGGCTCCAGTGTTTTCACAAAATCTTCTTGGCTAGTATCACCACTTCCTTTTCAATGTTTACTATTGTGTTTTGCCACTGTGAAATACAGCTGGAGAGTGTTTGTGACACCCTTCTTTCTTTCTTTCTTTCTTTCTTTCTTTCTTTCTTTCTTTTTCTTTCTTTCTCTCTCTCTCTCTCTCTCTCTCTCTCTCTCTCTCTCTCTCTCTCTCTCTCTCTCTCTCTCTCTCTCTCTCTCTCTCTCTCTCTCTCTCTCTCTCTCTCTTTGCTGCGTTAGGTATTCCCATTAGGCTTGGAGTGCTCACAGCCTGAAGCAAAATAGACTGTGGCATTGGTATTGGAACTGGAGTTAGAATAACATCATAGGCAGAGTGTTGTGCTCTAATTTGGCTATGTGTTTGCACTGCCAATGCCTTTTGAACAGTCTGTGGTTGACTTTTCTGCATTACAGCCTGAGCCTGATAGTTTAAAATTTTCTTTCTTTCATTCTGTATTTGCTTGCTTGCTTGCTTGCTTTGCTTTGCTTTGGCAAACACACATTTTATATAAACCTTTTTTTGGCCCTCTTGAAGGTTGGAAGGGGCCCCCACCTAAATCAGAAGGGCAGGGCCTAGCACCTCAACTTTGGATCTGTGATTTCTGTCTTGCAAATAGAGACCCTGAAGCTCCAATACTCCACAACCAAACTCAACCACTTTCATCTCCTCCGTCACACTCTTGGAGTGAATGGCTCTAAACATGGAAGGACATGTTCAGTCTGTATAAGGCAAAGCAAGAGTGGTACACACAGACACAGACACACACACACACACACACATCCTATTAAGTTAATGATATTTCTTTCACTTGGAAATCCTCATTACCACTAACAGTCAGGCTGAGCTTTAGCGAAAGTGAGAGGTAAACCACATAATGATAACTGTCCTTATTGTAAAAGTAAAAAGGTAAAGGCTCAGCCCCAGCACATGCGTGCTAGTCGTGTCCGACTCTAGGGGCGGTGCTCATCTCTGTATTCAAGCCGAAGAGCCAGTGTTGTGCAAGTCCGTGGCCACGTGGCCAGCATGGCTGCAAGGAAACACTTATTGACTCCCAGTTAATTCACAGTTGGAGCTTTGAATGCACCTTTGAAAGATTTACCTTTCCCACAGTGAAAGATAAATGGGGTCATAACAGGTGTGAGGCAAAGAAATAACAGCATGGAGATATAGTCCATTCGGTACTCTGCTACAGACAAAACCCGATGACCTTGGGAATGACCCCCAGGACCCTAACCCACCCACCATCACCCTCTTGTTCCAAGAAGATCCAGGAGCCCTCCCCTTTCATTTCAAGGGCATTTGTATAGAAACAAATTCTGGATATTTATGCCTTTTAATCTCTCCCCTCTGGGTCCATGTTTTTCCCAGTGGACCACAAAAGTCACCAACCTTTCCTTTCACATAAAAATGGGCAGAACGTGTCTGACATTCAAAAGCAAATGTTAAACACAAAGCATTCAAATTAATACTGGACTTGCCCCACTATTTTTATTTCCATCAAGCTGAAGACTACTAACCTGATAGGTATCTTTGCTCTTCTAGTGGTGGTAGATTTCTTTTTCTTTGACTCTACTGTTTTCTTTCATCAAACAAGTTCTTCAGCTACTTATACTACTTAAAAAACCCCTGCAAAACTGTTTCTTTGGAGATTGCATATGCTGAGTGTTCCTGTTACACAATATGCACTAGATTTTTAAAAAATATATCACATCTTCAGTTTGTATACTTAAAACAAGCTGGCCACAATGTCTCCTCTTATGCAATTGTTGCTAAATATTCTACACACACACACACACACACACACACACACACATACACAATATTTATGTTTTATGCATTTCACAACACAGCAGAATCATACACTACTACCACTTGTGTTTCTGTAGGAGTTTTTGAGTGGAAGGAAGTTCAGTACGTTGCCCAGAACACTAACTCATGCAGAGTTACAATGTAACCTCCTGTACAGGGAAATCATTAAAAATACAATATTTAAAAGTAAAAATTGTAAGTATACGAATATTTTAAAATAATTTAACAAATACTGTGTTAAAATGGTAAATAGGCATTGTCTATGTTTGGACCATTCAGACACAGTAAAATTGTCCAGAGATGAGCCTTTCTGGAAGAATTCATGGTTAAAATCACACTGGAGTGCATTGAATTGGTTAGGTAATTGGTTCTTACAGGGCTTCAGTGAATTAACTTGATTTGTGGTCTAAGGTGCCATCTTCTGGTTACAAACCATATGGCATGCTTTACCATGTTCCTCCCCCTCCTCCACAGCAAAATTGTTGTTATGTATCAACAAGACGTTTTGCGCACATAATGACCCTATCCATCCAGCTGAGGCAGATTGCACACCTTTGCCCCTGTCTCGACAGGAAACCGCTTATAGCGCTGGTTCATGGGCGTGCAATCTTGAAAATGGACTACTACAATGCTCTTTTTGTGGGGCTGCCCTTGTAGAAGGTCTGGAAGCTACAGCAGGTGCAGAACACTGCTGCCAAGATAGTCTCTGGGACAGTTCTTTATGATCATGCAACTCTACCGGCTGCCGGTTTGCTTCCGGGCCAAGATCAAAGTAATTATGCTAACTTTAAAAGCCTGTAACAATTTTGGACCTTGTTATTGGGCTGAATAACTGCCCTCTATTTCTAGGTCACCCTTCACTAACAAGCTTGAGGATGGGATACAAAAGGCAACAATTTAAAAAAAGTAAAATCAGATAGAATTTTAAACCAGAGTTAAAAAAAAAACACCAAACAAGTACAAAGATTTACACTCCCTGTAAAATTGGGAAATCCTGGCTTGAACAGGGAAGTTTTCAAAAAAGACATTCAAATGATGGCCTTTTAGGTCAGATGGGTGGAATATAAACATAAATAAATAAATAAATAAATAAATAAATAAATACATACATACATACATACATACATACATACATACATACATACATACATACATACATACATACATGATGGCCTTTTAGGTCAGATGGGTGGAATATAAACATAAATAAGTAAATAAATAAATAAATAAATAAATAAATAAATACATACATACATACATACATACATACATACATACATACATACATACATACATACATAGGTTGGCAAGTTCCACCCTGCTGCTGTCGCTAGCGTGCAATGACAGTAAAGCTATTTCCCTTTGGGGTCACCAGCAACCTATTTGCTTCCATTTGCCTTTGCCAGGTTTTACTAGCCATTTTCAGATCAGGCTTTCTGGTGTCCATCCACGTGGAACCCCCTTCATTGTGCCGAAACCAACAGGGACCATAAGATAAAGGGAAACCTTTCATATATGATAATTGACCTCCCTCTCCCCTGATCATGTTATCCTGGTGGTGAGTATTGGAAAGTACGAACCTTCCTCCATCCCTTTCACGTGCTGCCCCCCACCCCGGCCCCATGGCTGACTTGCTATGAAGGGGACTCCATGAAAGAGACTCTAGAACAGGGATGTCCAAACTTCGGCACACCAGATGTTTGGGACCACAACTCCCAGAATCCCAAGCCTGTATGGCCAATGACAAAAAATTGTGGGAGTTGTGGTCCAAAACATCTGGAGTGCTGAAGGTTCACCACTACTGCTCCAGACCTTTGAGGGGGAGGGATTGGAAATGGTCTGTTTCCAAAAAGTGGTTGCAGTTTATGACGCCATCAGCCTTCATGATTGTGTGAACAGGATTTCAACCACTGAGACCTCACAGGAGCCTATTATTTAGGGTACGCATTACACATCAGGGCAATCAAATCCTGTGGAACCCCTCCCCCTTTTTTGTTCAATTATCCATATAGTTACAATCTATACAGTCAAACCTGGCCAAGCAGAGACATGTCCTTTAAAAAAAATGCCAAATACATACATTGTTCCTCTTTGTGTGAAGAACTGGGGTTTGACACCTAACACACAGCTGCCTTGGCTGTAACTTTAGAACAACAAAATGCCAAAATGCAGCCTGCATTTTTTCTGACTTCCATCTAAGAAAGACATGGGTGGCGAAGTCCACCCTGTTGAGAGCATTTGGACTTTACATTCTTCACACCGGTACATGCCTGATGAAGTGGATTGTCCTAATCCACAAACGCGGGTAGATTGTATAATGATTTTTTTAGTGGTCTATAAAGGTTTCACCTATTCTCTTTTATTTTATTTTTATTTATTTTTTGTATTGACCACACAGCTCCCTTTTATTTCATACAATCAAAGGCTTTATTGTAATCTATAAATCATAAGCTGATTTTCTTCCAAAATTCTTTGGTACACTCCAATACCCAATGTAAAAACATTCAACTTAAACATCTGGCTTTTGTTGTTGTTCATATGTGGTAAAAGTCTCTTTCTGTGGTAAAATTGTGAGCATAATTTAGCTCATGATGAAATTAATTACATGATCCTATTGTTTCTCTAATTTTGGCATCTCCTTTGAGATTGCCACTTTGTGGGTCATTGTTTTCCACATTTTACTTCAATAGATTAATTCTTCATAGTGTGAACTCGTTCTGACTGTGATTTATTTATTCTAGTCATTTTAGGAGCAGCATTCACTTTACTTTCCAAAATTGTTCTTTAGACCTTTGAAAAGTTATGTTTTGTACTACACAAGGTCTTCAAACAAAAATGTTTTATTTAGCCAAGTGGTTGCAAAGCACACAACAGGTTGGAAAACACACCTATTATCTTTCTCTGTCCTTTAAGCAGAAACATCTCAAACCTGACAGTGGGAGACTGGAGAGGGAACTGGAACACAGTGCAGAAAACAGGAGAGGGGATCATAGAGAAGTTATAACTAGGGGTGGGATCAGGAAAAGGAGAAGCTGTAAGGAAGGCAACAGCAGGAGGCTGAACAACCCATAATGTGGGCCGCTGCCCAGGGAGGTCTTTTGCTTCTATTTGCCCCTTCCCTGGCTCCTTTCCCAGGCACAAGGTCCTTGTCTCGGCCATTGTGTGGAGCCCTGGATCTCCCTTCGACAAGAAAGCAGGTCTCTTGAGGCTGCTGCCCCCAAGTGACCGCCCGAGGGAGGGATTATGAATGGGAGCATTGGAAAGTCCCAGAGGCCAGTGACAAAGGATGACCTGAACTGTCCATGCACGGGGAAGGGGGGTGTCCAGAAACTCAGAGGGTGGCTGCCAGAGTGAGCCTTGTTTGGAATAATCTTTCTTTTAGAAAGTGGCTTGCTTTGAAGTTTCTCTCCTCTTCTAGGCAACCCGGCTGAGTAGGTGCTCAGGCTGAGAATAAAGAAGAGCTACTGGCGCCATCTTGAGTCAGACACGCATGTTTCAAAGCCCTGTGTTCATATAACAGTGGGGGACCTTTTCCTGACACATGTTTGTGAAGATTCTCAGTCATCCAGGTGAAGTTTTCTGGAAGTTGAGTCATGGCAACTGGACTTCTTGAGAGATTGAAACATTTCGCTACTGAAGTAAACAGTGATGTGGTGCTTTCTTCTTCTTCTTCTTCGAGTGCACCTTCACTTCTGGACTACAACTCCCATGGCAACGTCAGGCACCTTTGGCACTCCAGATGTTTTGGACCATAACTCCCAGAATTCCAAGCCTAGATTGCCAATGACTCTGTGGGAGTTCATAGCATGAACTGTCTCGGGTGTTAAGGTCATCAGGAGAGGCCTTTCTCTCCATCCTGCCACCCTCACAGGTACATCTGGGAACCCATGAAAGGGCCTTTCCAGCTGCTGTGCCCAGACTCTGGAACTCCCTCCCACTAGAGGCCAGGACTGCCCCATCTCTGATGTCCTTCCGGAAACAGGCAAAGACCTTTCTCTTCAGGCAAGCTTTCCCTGAATGATGGACTACCTATTATGTGTTTTTTATATGAATCTACACAGACTTTGTGTTTCTAACCACTTATAACTTTGTGTTTATATCTCTCCTTGTGTGATTACATTGACACTATCTTGGTGTCACAATTGTTAGTTCCAGGGCCCTCATAACTTTTAGATGGTCTACCATACACGATTATATGGAATTTATACTCTTTTCTTAAATGCTCGTGGTCTCTTTAAGCTTTCACGTTGTCTTCTAGTGCTGTAAGATACCCCTCAATTCTCTGTTCTTAAACTTGAATATATCTTAAATATATTGTCCCTCCTTACTGTAAGCTGTCTTGGGTTCTTTTCCAATGAGAAAGGCAGGGTAAAAATACTCATAAATAAAAAAAAAATGTCCTCATAGAACATTTATTTCAAACCCACAAACACACTAAGGCAAAGACCCATCCACCCTAAAGCCCTGACACCAAAACACAAGAGGAGAAATATAGTATATTCAGTCCAATGCAGTGAGAGGAGCGTACAGACCTCTACACTGAAGAAACTAAACAGCCACTAAAAGAGAAGGATGGCCCAACATAGGAGGGGCAACAGCTCAGGACCAGAATCAGCAGTATACCTCCACTTGAAGAAGAAAGGAAACACATTCAAAGATGAGGATGTACACATATTACACAGAGATGATAGGCAGTTCGAGAGAGGAGTCAAGGAAGCCATTCATGTGTGTATTGAAAAGCTCTCTCTCAATAGAGGTGGGGAACTCAGGCACAATCTGGCTGCTGCTTTTCACCCTGCACAAATCAGAAGCACTTCACATCTCCACCAGGAAGGCCCCAGCTAATGACACATACTTAATGGGAGTTTGGAAGGGTTGCATAGGTGGAATATTCATGCACCCCAGGCCATTGTCCACCTAAGGAGCCTCTTCTGGCCTTTGCCCAACTTATGAGCCAATTCAGACCTGGGTGATGTGAAATCAGGGTGAAGTATAAAATGGAGGACATGCCACTAACTTATCTCAGACTGACAAAGTTGCTTGGATGAAAAGCGAAATGATTTGATCTCTCAATAAAAGAAGCCCAGTTGCCATGACTCCACTTCCAGACTTTTCCTGACATGTTCAACTCAAGAAGTGTAGTGTGTGTGTGTGGGGGGGGGGCATACAAATTGTAGGCGAGGGTAGAGTTAGTTTGCTATTTCCCCTTATATGTTGTTCCATAATCCTAAAAGGGGTTTACAACATAATTATACAAGTAACTTCCCTGCCCCCCCACCACCAACTCTAAGCAGCAAGCTTGAGCTGAAGTCAGACTGAGCTGACCCATTTCGACCTTTTCCTGACAACAATGCAAAGCATAGCTCAATTCTACACATTGCCTCCTAGGGCCACCACCACCACCACCACCACCACAAGGTTCTTGCTTGCTCTCTAGCATGCTTTTGTGTATGCCCAGCGCAGAACAGGCCCAGGTGACATTTGCCGGCCTGCCAACCACTGCTGCGATACAGTCTATTGATCATGCAAAGAGGTCAACCATGCCCCATAAATCAAGGTAATGATTTCTAATGGTCCTGGGGCCCTGTTTTGCTCTCCATTAAACTAAGACAGACCACCCCATGTTGTTGTTATCGTTGTTCTTACATGCCAAGTTGCCTCTGACTTATGGTGACCCTATGGAGTGATCTCAAAGAGAGCTCCCAATACTGGGGGCGAAATGGCCTTTATCTGTGGCATGGGGAAGTCAGACAGGATTGGGACATATGCAGTTCACCCACTTCTGTTACAGATGTTTTATCTTAAGACTATTCGGCCAGTCTCTCTTTTTGTCTAGCTGCCTCAGAGGGTTGTTATGAGACCCAAGTAGGAAAGAAAAGAAGAATCCATGGAATATAAATGTAACAAATAAAATGCAAGTACTGTAAAGTTTGCCAGTTTCTTTGTGGTCATAAATGCACACAGAATTACAAGCTGGTTCTAAACAGAACCAATGGTAGGATGCAGCGTCAGAAAAAGCGAATGCCATTCAAGGCTTCGTCAACAAAGGAATTAAAAATGCCACTCCGTTCTGCTTTGGTCAGACCTCATTAACAGCCTTGTGTTTCTTCCTGGCCACGCCAGCTTAACTAGGATATCAGCAGACTAGAACATGTGCAGAGGACAGAAATCAAGATGGAGTCTCTGTGTAGGGGGGGAGCCCTTTGTGGAAGTGTGGAGACACATTTAGCATGAAGAAAAGGTGACGGAGAGGAGCTACGATGACCACTTTTGAACATTTGAAGGTCTGTCAAGCGAAAAAGATTCTCTGGAGAAGATGATAATGCTGGAGCAGGGAAAGAGAAGACCAGGTACAAGATGGATTGATTCCCTCAGAGAGGCAACAAGTTTGAGCTTATAAGAACTGTTAATGATAGGACATTTTTTTTGGAGATTGGCCATTAATGCAGTCATTGTAAGTTGAAGGTAACTTAGCAACACATAAGAATGTCAAGTACAAGATGGGGCAAACTTGTTTTCAAAGGTTTAGGAGATATACCTATGGATTCCGTTTACAACAGATTCCTACTAAATTTTAAGAAGACCTTCCTAGCCATAAGCCTAGCTCTGTGACAGGGGAACGGATGGCCCTAGAGAGTGGTGGGCTCTTTTTCGTGGGAGGGTTTTAAACTGGGGGTTCCCTCACTGGACTGGAGGAGGCCCCCTTCAAACCTGGGACATGAAACAGTGTTGGCTGTTTTCTTTTTTAAAAGGGTATGGGAAGCTGCAACAGAAGGAAGAGATTAGCACCTTTTCTACCTTTGCTAGAAGGACAGGTTCCACACTAAGGATGAGCACATCCTGTCTTTAGCATCTATTAGCGAAACACCAGTCAACCATCCTGGATAATTTACAGGCTATTGGCTGAACAAAAGGTGGGTTTCTGGCGTTCAAAGCAATTCTTTTACCCCCCCCTTTTCCTCAGCAGGAGGCTTTCTGCTGAACAAATAAAAAAAAGTTAACACAAACATGCTCTCCCCTCCTTCTTCCTTTTGCCTTGGAGGGAGGTGTCCCATTCTTAAGTAGAGCAGTAAAAGTGCCCTGTTTTTCATATGCAGGTGAGTAGGAGAGCTATTCAGCTGAACGGAAGCTTCCTGTGGGAGGGAAAGCTGGCCTAGCTGGACAGAGCTGGCTTTTAAATTTATCACTCCAGCAACTGAGAGCATGCGCTGCTTGCTTCTGGAGTTTGTGTATGCCTGTAGGAACTGGCAAACCACTCCAGTATTCCTGCCAAGCAAACTCCATGGACATGGGGTCACAAAGAGTCCATTACGACTGTATCACACACATACCTGTATAATATGAGCAGACATAAGATGCTTCATTGTTATGGTGGTGGTGATGGTGGTGGTGGTGGTGGTGATGATGATGATGATGAGGAGGAGGAGGAGGAGGAGGAGGATAGAATCATGAAGTTGGAAGAGGCCTACAAGGCCATTGAGTGCAACCCCCTGCTCCATTCAGCAGTACAAATTGAAGGAGATCAGCCCAGTGGTTGTCTAGATCAGCGGTTCTCAAACAGGGTGCCGTGACACCCTGGGGTGCCGTAGCACCAATAATATTTAATTTTCACTAAGATTTAGCAATTTAGCGGTAGAATCCATTTTTATAACATGGCAGCACCATTATCTCCATGTCTATGCTACGTCTGCCACTCGTCAGCTATTGTGGTTGTGCGTCATTTGTTTTGCGTGGTACCGGGTTGTTGCCATCACACACACACACACACACACACAAAAGCCAAGAAGAGTTCTGGATGCAGATGTATTCAGAAAACAATCCTGTTGGCAAGGCTGCAGTGAAAAGACTTGTGTGTTTTCCTTCAACTTATCTCTGTGAGTCTGCATTCTCAACGTATGCTTTCATAAAAAAACAGATATAGGAGCAAACTTTCTGGGTCAAATGATTGGAGGGTTAAAATTAACTAAACTTCCCATAAACTTAAAGGAAATAATGAAAAAATCAGCCAAACAGTTTCATTCATCGCATTAAAGACAACTGAGCATTAAATTTGCACTGTGTTTTCTTTTCCTAAATATTCAAACCGCTTTAAGGGTAGCTGTACAGTGGATTTTTTTTAGCCCAACAAGGGTGCTATGGCGAAAAAAGTTTGAGAACCACTGATCTAGATTTCTCATGAATGCCTCCAGCTTTGGGGCATTTTTACCTCTCAAGGTAATTGGCTCCATTGCTATCCTCCTGATGATGATGAGGATGATGATGATGATGATGATAAATAAATAAATAAATAAATAAATAAATAAATAAATAAATAAAGACCACAAAAGCTCACATTAAATTATAGCAGTTAGTCTTTAAAGGTGCCACATCCTTTCCTCCTGTTTCCAACACTTCCCGAGCTACAGCTTTTAATTCCCTTTTAAAAACAACAAAATAAACCTTGTCTTCTTTTTATTTTTATTTTATTTTGTTTAATATGCTAGCACAGGCTAATATGGTTCCTCTTCTAAAAATAACAATAATGGCAACAATGAGGTTGGCAGGGACAAAAAAATAACTTGTCTTGTCTGTTTCTGACTTTACCTTGCAACTCAAACATTCAAATACTGTTCAGTAAATAACTTCACTTGAAGAATAAATTGTGCATTTACAGTATTTTAGGGTTTGTCCGCATTTGGGTAACAAGTACATATATGCTCCACATTGCACTGCAGTAGAGATCTTTTATTGTTTGTTTGTTTGTTTGTTTGTTTAAAACAAAAACAAAACAAATAGTGCACCCTTCACCCCAGAGACCATTCATTAATACAATGCATGCACACATACACACACACACACACACAATGTGCCCGTACGCGCACACACACACACACACACACACACACGTGCTCTCTCTCTCTCTCTCTCTCTCTCTCTCTCTCACACACACACACACACACACACACACACACACACACACACACACACACACACACACACACACACACACACACACACACACACACACATCCAAGTTCCATTCATCTCTTAAAAGACCCCTCATTCCTTCCAGAAATACATGTCTTCTTGTCCTGGCTTTTGCCCTCTTCCTTTATTCCGTTTATAAAGTCATCTCTTATCTTATTAAATGTATTAACCTTTATAGCTTGAAAAAGGAAGTTTTCCAAAATCCTTAAGTGACTGAAGCAGACGGATAGCTTAAGCCATCTGCTTCAGTTCATTCCCAGCAATCACGCAGGTTGGAACCAAGTTGTAAGAGAGCAATCCTACACATACCAAAAACAAATAGGCAAACAAAACCAGTAGCCCCTGAGAGGGATCCAAAAACATGCAGCTAGGCATCGATCAGGACAGGGTGGTTTGAGATGGCACATGTGCCATGCGAAGACCAGGAAAAGGAATGAACCAGCCCATCCTCAACCTGGTTTGGTCCCCAGCTGTGGAACCGCATTTGGTGGGGCCACTGCGAGATACAGGAAGCTGGACTAGATGGGCCTTTGGCCTGATCCAGCACGGCTCTTCTTATGTTCTTATGTAACCAATGAGCATCTGATCACACTGCAGAAAGGGTGATTGAAGAAATAAACCAAGCTTTATCCCAAGAGGTGCACTCTTAGAGCAAGGGAGGGCAGAGGTTAGGTAGGGGCCACCATGACAGAATATTAAAAAAAAAACGATTTAAAAAGAAACCAATAAGGTTATTTTCCAATTAGGAGTGCCACTCTATCTTTATCTTATAGCAATAGCTGGTATGGGTCCAGCCAATTGTCCAACCACTGAGAACCAGGAGCCATATCTTTTCTCCAGAAACTTCTCCATGTCGGTGCATGCATCTGTGTATGCATGTGCATGTGTGCACGCACTATATTAATGAATGGTCTCTGGGGTGAAGGGTGCACTATTTCTTGTGTTTTTCTTTTAAATACATATATAATAATAAAAGATCTTTACTGCAGTGCACTGCTGAACACATATGTACGTGTTACCCAAATGCAGACAAACAGTAAAACAAATGCACAATTTATTCTTCAAGTGATTTCATTTAATGAACAATATTTGAATGTTTGAGTTGCAGGGTAAAGTCGGAAAAAGGGTCTTGCACATTTTATCTGCATCACTGTTTCTACAAGGGCTAAGGGGTATGTTAATTTTTGGAATATTTATAATTTTTTAAAAGCAAGAAAACCCAGGAATCCAGGCCAGCAAATGGTGTAAGTGGACACCAAGCAGCCCAGGTAGTAAATAGACCCTAGGCAAAATTACCTGGTCAATCAGGCCATATAACACAGGCAAACATTTTAATGTAGTGGCGAGCCCTGATCTGCAGGGTAGTGCCGGTATTTGCAAGAGCAGTTGATAGAATAACCCACTGACTGTTTGGTGCGTTGAAACGAAACCCTTGCTTTTCTACTTTTCCCATGCAGGTTCTAAGCTTTCCCTGAATGCCAGCCTGTAATAGGATAATAAAGGATAATAGCTACCCTGGAGTCCTAGTAATTGATGCCTTCTGAACAGCATCCCAGTAGAGCCAGACAGTGCCACTCTGTTCACCCAGCTTGAGCAGCCATTGCTACAAATAGGGAGCTTTGAAGACCCATAACAAATAAGTCTCACAAGCCTCAGGGGCACTCCGCTCACTCAAGTGCCCACCCTGCAGAACAAACATGCCTCAATTCATGACATCTAGTCCAGTGGTTCTCAACCTGTGGGTCCCCAGATGTTCCCGGACTGCAACTCCCAGAAGCCTTCACCCCTTGCTGTGCTGAAATGGATTTCTGGGAGTTGCAGTTCAGGAACATCTGGGGACCCACAGGTTGAGAACCACTGATCTAGTCCAAGCATCACACCACAGCTCTTCCGGTTGCCCTTGGCTTTCTACGCTCACCCAGCAAAAGCTGCCATACTATGTACGCATCCTATCTATGGAGAAAGGGATGGTGGGCCCAGTCGGACTCTTTCAGACAGACCCACCTCACAGGATTTTTCATAAGAGTCACAGATCCATAGAGAAGGAAGGGGCCTCTAAGACCATCAATTCCAACCCTGTGCCCAGTGCAGGAATCTAAAGCAAAGGATATTTGACAGATGGTTCTCTAATCTTCTCTGAAATGCTTCCAGCACTGAAGTACTCACTCATCTCCTGAGGTAGGTAGCTGGTTCCACTGCGGTTACGCTCGGTTTTTCTGAGAATAAAACTACAAGGAGGAAAGCCGTGTCAGAGCCACCTTGAGTTCGCCAGAGATCAATGAAAGAAAATAACAAAATTTGCAACCTTGGCAGCAACTAGAGCAGAGGCATCCAAACTTTGGCCCTCCAGATGTTTTGAACCACAACTCCCACAGCCCTTTGTCACTGTCAATACAGGGTTTGAATTCTGGGAGTTGTGGTCCAAAACATCTGGAGGGATGAAGTTTGGACAACCCTGACCTAGAGGTTTGTGTAGAAATGACAGATTTCTGGATGAGCAAGGATTATATTACTTATTTCAAACAATCATTTGGGGCATGGGTAGGGTCTTATGACCCTCGAGATGGACTGCAACCCACATAACATACCTAATATTCACTGGACATGCTGGCTTGAGTGGATGGTGGCAGCAGCCAAGGGTAGGGTGGGGCGGGGGAGAGAGGTTCAGCACAGCAGTTCCCAGACACTGACTTGGACTTATGAGCAGATATCAAGGGAGGGGACAAGCTATGTCCCCGCACAAAGGTCCCACACTTAGATTTCGGTGACTTTCAGTGTGTCTTTTTTGAGGGCAGATGTTGAGCATCTTATAGCAAGAACTGGAATAAGGATGCATGAGACCAGTGGTTCTCAACCTGTGGGCCCCCAGATGTTCCTGGACTGCAACTCCCAGAAGTCTTCATTCCTAGCTTAGCTGGCCAGGATTTCTGGGAGTTGCAGTCCAGGAACATCTGGAGACCCACAGGTTGAGAACCACTGCACTGGACCAACCCATGTGTATATTGGAGTAAGCACAATGGACTTTGCTTTGGAGTAAGCTGAGGTCTGTGCTGAATGTGGTTGTGAGGATGAGTAACCGCTTAGGACGTCAGTTTCTGTGCTCAATTCCAAGTGGTGGTTATGACCTATGAAACCCTTAATAGTTTAGGGCTCCAATACTTGTTGGAAAGTCTCTCTCAGAAATCAGCTACCCATTTCACCCGCTACTCTCAGTCCAGGTTGCTAAAAGTGGCCATGCCAAGGGAGGCCAAAATGGTCACGATGTCTGAAAACGAAGTGGGCCTTTTTCAGCGATGACAACTCACCCACACCCAGTCTTTGGAAAAAGTTACCAATTGGGATATACCAGGCCCCTTCCTTCCTTACCCTCAGGAAATTAGTGAAAATAGAATTATTCAAAGCTGTCTTCAATGATTCTCCCAGTCGCTGTTAATTGGAATGTTAATTTTAATTTTTTTAAAAAAAATCTTTTCCTATGAAGTTTAGATCTATACTTGTGAATTGCCTTATTGTTGAATGTAATTGCCAAGGAGGGTTGTAGGTTTTAACTTCTAACCCCCCCCAGGGGTGTTTCTACTGCTGGGGGAGAATATATAAATCAAACAGACAGATAGCTATTAGAGAGACATTTGGTATTTAGAGGCAGAATGCATCAGCTGAGTATCAGGAGGAATAATCACTCTGGAGGCTGGAATCAAGGCAAAAGAGTCAATGTGCAGGTTATTGTGCAGGACATCCATCTAGGAAGAGAGGGCAGGGTGGGGGGGGGGGATACGTCTGTAACCTTTTGTTGCAGAAGCTCCTAGAGGGGGCTTCCAGTTATGCAGGCCCCGTCTCTTTTTATACAGTTAAGACAGAAAAAGCACAAAGAAACAGAACATGACCTGCAGGCAAGAATGAAGGAACACTAATATTTGCAGTCTACACATAAGAACAGCCTTGCTGGAACAGGCCACCGCCCATCCAATTGTCCAGCATTCTGTCTCACACAGTGGCTCACCATTTGCTTCAGGGTATTCCCAAGCAGATGTCTTCACCCTCTTACAATTCCCTGCAAATGGCACTGAGAGATATCCTGCCTCTCTCCAACCCAGAGAGGTTGTCCTTAGGCATCCATCTACTGTGGTACCTTGTATAAAGGAATTAATTCGTTCCAAATGAAATTATGTTAAGCAAAATTTCCTTTATACAAATTCCCATAGGAATGCATTGAAAACGGAGTGATCCCAATTTTATGTTGTACGGATTTTCCCCATAGGCGATTATGTTAAGCAAATTTCCCCTATCTCTAGAATTTTTTATGTTGTACAAATTTTATGTTATACAAGGTGTTTGTTATACAAGGGTCCACTGTATAGCCATAGATACCCTTGTTCAACATGAACTTGTCCAATCCTTTCTTAAAGCTGCTTAAATATGCTAACAGTCATTTTAAAAAAACAAGAGAAGGAAAGCATTTGTTTCTATATTAACCTGTTCCTCTCCTCCTACCCCTAGCGCAGATGGCATGCTATGTGCACTGGTGCTCTGCTTTCAGTACACCAGGACATGGAAAGGGTATCAGTCAGATCACAATCTGGAAAGCGTTCAGGTACTGGCTGCAATTGCTACTGAGCTCCTAAAAACCTCTGGCAGAATCTCATTACCTGGTTCTCTTTGGGAAAGAAATACACCTATACTCAAGTATAAGTCGACCCGAGTTTAAGTCAAGGCCCCTAATTTAACCCCCCCCCAAAAAAAAAAAATCTGGGGAAACTTGTTGACTCGAGTATAAGTCTAGGGTGGGAAATGCAGCAGGGCCTGGCAGCTCTTCCTTTGTGAGCTGGGGGGAGCGGTGTGCGATGTTTGAAATGACTTGTACCCACCGAGGCAAGTGCTAAAAGTCATTTTAAACATCACACACCGCTCCCCGTGATGCAGACGGGGGTCAGGAGAAGCGGCACGCAATGTTTAAAATGACTTTTAGCCACTGACCCAAGCACTTGCCTCAGTGGCCAAAAGTATTGACCCACATATAAATTGAAGGCCCCTTTTTTCAGCCCAAAATTAGGGATGAAAAACTAGATTTTTATATTCGAGTATATTTTGTAGCTGTGATTACTGGACTTGGGGGCTTGTAACTGCATTTGGACATAACATCAAGCTATGGTTTAGTGTTATGAAAATGATCCACTCTTCTACTAAACCTTTGCACCCTTTCCTGCTCGCCTTCTCCAACTCTGGCCCTGAAGAGTTCAGGCGTGGACTTCTTTATAAAATATTTTGTGAAGGATGCTGCCTCTCCTCTCCCAGTGCCTAGGTAGGAATGCAATTTAAGGGCAGAATTCCGGCAGCACGTGTCTGCTGTTATACACCCGGTACAGTATAGCGCAGTGTTGGCAAACCTATGGCACGGATGCCAAAGGTGGCCCTCAGAGCCCTTTCTGTGAGCACCCGACATCGCCCCTTCACAGCCACCTGTATTCAGGTTAAATTGCTGTATTGGCACTTTGTGAAAAAGTAGCAGGTTTTGAATCACAGTTTGGGTGCTCGTTCTCTAAAAGGTTCGGTGTCACTGGTATAGTGGTTAGGGACTCAGTCTCAGAATGCCATGGAAATTCATTGGGAGTGTGGAATTGCTAGAACCACTCCCTAAATATCTCACTTAATTGGAAAGCCCTCTTAGGGTCACTAGACTGTAAGAGCCTTTGTACACGACCCCTAAACGCCGCAGCAAATGGCTGCAAGCTCCGGAGCTTACAATGGTTTCCCCACCAGCTCCGGAGTTTGCAGGAAATTAAGTGCGACTACGCCCACCTAAGCGCGTCCCAGCGCACTTTTCTTGTACCTGCTTGAGGAGGGTGAAAATCACCAGGTCCGGATTTAATCTGGTCAGTGCCGAGCTCTCCTGGCTTCTGTTTGTTTGTTTTTTGCCTCCCACCCCTTTAAGAGAAGGGGCGGGAGGGGAAAAAAGCAAACAAAAGAGAAGGAATCAGCACAACCAAGCAGGTGAGTCTGCATTTCCCCCCCACTTTCTTCCCCCCTCCCCTCAGCAGACAGGTGCGGAGTGGTGGGGAGGAAGGAAGAGCAACGAACCCCTAAGATCTCTGGTCCGAATTTAAGTGGCCAGCGGATCTTAGGGGTCGTGTGAAAAGGCCCTAAATTGGTTCCAAGTGAGACCAATACACAACAATGAACTTTTTCATGCAGTGCCTTGTTAAAACATGAGATGTTCTTGCACAAGATGGAGAGTTAGCCACCAACGTGCACGTGCTTTAAAAGTGGATTAAAGGAATTCATGAAGGCAAAACCTCTCAGATGTTTACCAGCTTCAGAACTACAGACAACACACTTCTGAATAACCTCTTTTGGAGGACCCTACTGTTTGCCCTCGTGTCCTTCCTTTCTGGGGAAAAAATACTTCCATTTATTAGTCCAGAATTTCTCCCCCATTCCGTTTCAGTGGATGGCTTTGTAATACTGTATTTATAATCTGCCTTTCTGTTAAACAAAATCCAAGGTGGGTTATTACAAGTGCAAGATTTAATTTAGTAGCAAGTTAAAGATTTAACTTAGTAGCCAGTGCAAGATTTAAGTTAGTAGCAAAGTGTATAAGATCTTTGGTGTTGCAATGTTTTTCCTATTGTATTCATTGTGTCTCTTAATATTGCTACTAAGTTAAATCCTGCAGTTGTTGTAAACCACCTTGGGTCCTTTTTTCAGTGGGTGCTACATAAAATCAAGCCTAAACTCCCCCTGCAAGCACTGAGCTGTGCACATGTGAAGACAAGACTCTCAGGAACAGGCAATAAGGCTAGGAAAAGTGGAATATGAGACAGATGGACTCATACCTCACCCACCTAGCGAATCAGGGGACCTGTCATTAACAGGCCTGCACAGGGCTTGACACATCAAAGCTGCGCTTCCTCTATTGAGTCAATCTAGTACTGTAACATACAGCCAAGCCTGAGATGATGATCTAGTAGTACACATTTTAGCATTCTTAAGTAGATTGTGACAGATCTATTATTTATTTTGCACCAGCAACCAGGCAAAATACATAATGGAGGGACTATAAATTTTGATTTCCCTCATCTGAAAAAACAACATTATTTGGTCTCTCTCTCTCTCTCTCTCTCTGTCTGTCTGTCTGTCTGTCTGTCTGTCTGTCTCTCTCTCTCTCTCTCTGTGTGTGTGTGTGTGTGTGTGTGTGTGTGTGTGTGTGTGTTTAAGGGCTACCCAGTTGTGTTTTTCCTGACCTCAATTCCATAGAGGACGGAATTCCGCATCCATCGCCCGCCCAGTAGGTGGAAGGCTTGGGGAAGTGGGTGGTGATGGTGGGAATCACCATTTATCCACTGAAATTGAGGGTTGGTGGTATCTCCGGTCTGGAGAGCGAGCCCTTCACCTCTGGCCAGGCGAGAGGCCGCCGCAACCCACCCTCGCACCTGCAGGAGCGCGAGATTCGTCTCCTTCTCGACCCGGAAGAGGCGAAGGCATTATAAGCGCGGCAGGGCCTCTGAGCATGTGCAGAGTGTCTTTCCTCCTCCTTTCCTCCCTTCCCCGCCATTAGCCCCACCACCACAGCACCCACGGAAGGCAGAGAGGCAGGCGGGAGGGCACCCACTGGCCACCGTGGCGTGCCGGACTGAGGTCCACGGCGGCTGGGGCTCGTCCGCCGGTGCAGCTGCTGCCGCCGTCGGCCACGGAGGCGAGCGGGAGGGGGGGGGGAGGAAAGAAGGAGGGAGGGAGGGAGTGGCCCTGGCATTGACAGGCCAGCGCCGCCCATGCGCAGTGGCTCTTCCCCCACCACCACCAATCGCCATCCCCGCCAGCCCTTCCCTCTGCTCTTTGCCGGTCGGGCCCATTTAAGGCGCATTCGAGCGTCGGCCCACCAGAGGCAGAGAGCGAGAGCGAGTGGAAAAGCCGCCGGACCGACCCTTGGAGAGCAGCACCTCGCGCGCACCGGAGAGCAGCAGCAGCAGCAGCAGCAGCAGCAGCAGCCATGAGAGAGATCGTGCACCTGCAGGCCGGCCAGTGCGGCAACCAGATCGGGGCCAAGGTCAGGGCGGAGAGAAGGGAGAGAGGGAGGGAGAGAGAAAAGCGCGATTCTCTCTCCCGGAGGGGGCGCGGGGCAGGGGGGTGGGCGGGCGGGTAGGAGACGAGTTGAGATCCTGGTTGCAATGTTTTTTGGTATTGTCTTCATTGATTCTCTTAATGTTGCTCCAGAGTTAATTCTTGCAGTGCTCTTTCACCACCAGGGTTTGAGAGGCAAGGGGTGTAGTGGGGTGGGGGGGGGGGTGACGGCGGCGACCCCCGGTGGCTTAGCTGGCCGGAGGAAGGCTCTTCTCTTTTTCCTCTCCCCCCCCCCCGCTTTGCAAATGCAGGCGGTGTTGGATGGCGGCTTGGTTGAACGTGCGCCCGGAGCGTCGAGTGGGGTGGGTGGACGATTTGCGTCGTCGGCCGAAAGGAGGGGGCTTGGGGGGGGGGGCTGGGTTCGCTGCCTGATCCAGAGCCGAATTCTCATGCAGTCAATCGCCAACCTGGGGGATTGGGGGGGGTGCGGTGGAGGTGGAGGTGGCGGTGGCAGTGGAGAGTTGCTTCTTTGGCGGCCGCGGCGGGGGCGGCACTGGGTGGATCTCTCTGCAATGCGGCCGCCAACATGGCTTCCACCCTTCCCCATCCTCGAGAAATCCCAAGAGGAGGTGGGAAGGTGGATGCGATCGCCTCCCATCGTAACGTCTCATCCGTTCCTCCAGGGCCGCAGTGCTAGTGGAGTGGAGGTCGGGGTGGGTGGGTGGAGAACCACATGCTCCCCCTTCCCACCCCGCCACTCTTTGCTTAGGGTCTGCTGGTTATTTAGAAGGGTTTTTTTTTTAAGTGCAAATCCAGCCAGCCTCTGTTTGGCCCTTTTCACACGAACCCTAATTCGGACCAGAGATCTTAGGGGTTTGTTGCTGTTCCTACGTTCCCACCCCCTCCGCACTCCTGGCTGCTGGCTGCGTGAGGGGAGGGAGAAAAAAAGGAAGAAAAGAATGCCGCTCACCTCCGTTCTGCCGTCCCCGCACTGCATTCAGATCTCTTAAAGGGGGGGCGGGCGGCAAAAAAAAGAACAAACAGAAGCAAGGAGAGCCGGGCAGTCACTACATTATATCCACATCAGGAATTTTCACCTCTGGAGAGCAGGTACCTGAAAAGTGTGCTGGGACGTGCTTAAATTATCTGTAAACTCCGGAGCTGGTGGGGAAACAATTTTAAGCTCTGGAACTGGGAGCCATTTGCGGTGGAGTTTAGGGGTCTGTGTGAAAAGGCCCTTTGTCTTCATCTCAAGGGATGATGGTGACTAAGCCTGATCCAGTCATTCTGGGTTATGACAGGCTGTGCTGACCTGGCACTTATCAAACCAGACACACTCCTCCTTCTCGGCCTCCGATGGATCCTTTAAGCTTTTGGCTGCTTGGCGAGGCTTCAGGAGCAATGGCAGAAGTCCTCGTCTCCAGGCCCCAAGGTGGCCCCCTCAAAACAAACAAACTGGCTCCCTGTGGAAACACAGGAACCTGAATGGTCTTGAATGGAACTCAGTCTCACTTGACGGGAAATTATGGCATATTAAAGATACATAACATGTGGGAGAGGGGTATGTGTCCTCACAGATTGTGGTACATGTGTGTGGAATGTTGTGTAGAAAAATGGGCTTGTGGATAACACCCTTAGCTTTCTGTTCCTTCTCACACTAAATACCGTTTCCCCGAAAATAAGACATCCCCCGAAAATAAGACCTAATTACAGTTTTGCCTTTCGCTAAAATATAAGGCATCCCCCCCAAAAAGACCTCGATAATAAGATAACAATAAATGTGTACCATATTCTTTTTCATGGAAAATTAAGACGTCCCCTGAAAATAAGACCTAGCACATCTTTGGAAGCAAAAATTAATATAAGACACTGTCTTATTTTCAGGGGGAAACGGTAGCTACACTTGGTAAATGTGAAGGGCTGTGGCCTAGAGCAGCCATTTTAAACCTTTTTTTTTTAATAAAAAAAGCCATGGCCATAAACACTTATTTATTTATTTTTATACTTGTTGACCGCCCGACTTTCCCTCGGGAACTCTGGATGGTGTGCAACAAATTGCCAAATCAACAACTTGCCCCAAAACAACCCCAACAATAAAAAAAACCCAACAAACCATACAACAGACAATGGTCTGTTGTACATTATGAAATAGAGGCCGGATCAGGACTGTATAAGTTGCATAATGAAGCTTGTGTGTGAAGAACTGTTTCTAATCTGTACTCCCCTTCAGATGTGCCAGAGCGCCCCCCCCCCCCCCGGGAGGGGGACATGACAAATGGCCCTATTTGGAATCCTGGATGCTGATGCTTCCCGGACATTAATGAGCACCTTTCAAGTAACTGCCTCAGTTACCTCTGCCCTGGGATTTATTTCTGTGATCAGAGGTTGCCACTCATTTTTTTTTAAAATTAAAATTTTAGCACCTCCCTCTCTTGGCTAGAGGCCAATGGGAATAATTCTGGGATCAGTCCCAGTTGTGCCCTTCACTTAATTGAGGGGAGGGGGGGGATATGACCCTTTCTGGCAAGCCTGCTGTTGCGGTGCCTGTGTTCCTTTCTGTTGTTACCTTGCATCCACTGACTCACAGGCTTCCTGGCGAGGCCTACTAGGCCAGGCTCCCCTGGGAAAAGGAGGCTGCCTCTCATTGAAGGAGAAGAAGTAGGTCAGGAATGTAGCGCATCTTCCCATCTTAACCTGCGGGCACGCACCACCCTTGCTGGCGGAAGGCAGGTCTCGCCCACCAGAGTGAGTGAGGAGGCTGGATTTACTTGCATCCTGCCCTGAGAGCGGCTGCTATGTGGGGGCCATATTCCTTTCCCCACAGATTTCCTCTTTTCTTCTTCTCACCAACCCTGTTCCGCCCCTGGCCCAACAGCTGAAGGACTTTTTCTTGTTTCCTTTGAAAAAGGAGTCTATAGTATGACTTTTAAGGCCTGCAGAAGCCTATTTATCACCAAGATGATACATTTTTCTTGAAAACTGCAATAAATAAATAAATTAAAAGAGACTTGAGAATTGTGAATTGTATCATAGGAGGCCGGCAGGACAGACATGGGAAAGGATGAAGGCATTTTGGGATGTTTTGGACTACAGCTCCCATGCCTTCACCTTTGGCTATACTCCCTGAAGCCTTAGAGTTAAAGTCCAAAACAATTAGGGGTGGGGCTGGGCAGTTCCTCCCCTCCTGATATAGAAGAACAAGGAATAATTCCCTCATCTCTCCCCCAAACTCCTCCCTACCAGTCAGAGAGAAGGAGGCCTCTAGCCTAGATGTTTTCTGGATAGCTGCCTGTTCCCCCCAGCCCTACCCAACCCGCCCCAAGGAACTTTCCCTTGCGGGAGAAACCTACCCACCACCACCTGCAGTCTGAAATCGCACAGGCAAGATAGTACTTCCTCACCTCAGTGAGAACCACGCTTGAGTCAGTATTGCCAGGTTCTCTTCTCTTATTGGAGAACTCAGCAAGTCCTCTCTCTGTGTGTGTGTGTGTGTGTGTGTGTGTGTGTGTGTGAACGAGAGAGGGATCAGACTATGAATAACCCCAGCTGCTAGCTTGTAACCTTCTGGGCTGCCTCTCCTTGAGATTTTCCCAGACAGCTGTCGGCCGATACCCACTCCTGGAAGCAAGATGCCTGCTCACCAAGACGGTTGTGTTGGGCTGCCAGCGGCCTTACTGCACTGCCCCAGTGGGCTTACATTGTGGCTCTCTGGCATCAGACTTGCAACGTTGCTCCCCCTCTCCTCCCTCTTGCCTTACACACATCTGTCTTGACTTGGTAGCTAAATGCAGTTGGGATCTGAAGGCATTAGCAGGACCCAGGGAGGGCTTAAAGACTTATCCACTCAGCATGCTTGGATGAGCACCAATGTTAATGCCCGTGTACTAAGGCTTCCAAAAACGGTCGGCTGCAAAGTCAGCAGCTCGGTGGTTCGACTCCTGGGTGCCACGCAGCAGAGCGAGCTTGTGCTGATTACCTCAGTTCCTGCCCACCTAGCAGTTCAAAAGCATGTAAATGCAAGTTGATGAATAGGTACAGTTGGGAAAAGCGGGAAGGTAAAACAGTGTTTCCATGCAGCCATGCCAGCTACATGGCCACGGACTTGCACAATACTGGCTCTTCGGCTTGAAAACGGAGATGAGCACCGCGCCTAGAGCCGGACACGACTAGCACAAATGTGCAGGGGAACCTTTTATGCAGACCCAGTATGCTTCTTTAGGGAAAAGGGATCCATCCTGACCTTGAGGCTTAGGGCATTTGGAGCCATTGAAGATTAGTCTAAATAGCTCTACTACAGGCTGGTTTTGTTATACTCCTACCTGCTCTTGCATTCCCAGAGTTAGAGCAATCCTCCCTGCACTGCTTTGTGCTTGGACAGATCCAAGCTGGTTCAAATAGTATAGCCTCTTCCTTTTTGGTGGGGGGGGGGAAGAGGAAACTTTGGCTCTCTGGATATTTCTGGACGACAACTCCCACAGTCCTTCATCATGGACAATATAGGCTCGGGGATTGTGGGAGCTGTAGGCCAAAAGAGCTGGAGGGCCAAAGGTTCCTTTCCCCTGCTTCATTATAAATCAGATCTGGCATTACTGTCCCGGTGAGTTTAGGCAAAAGGGAAGTTGGGGGACTGCCTTTCTAATAAAGGGAGAGAGTTGGTTCTCATTAGGGCTGCAAATCCTGAAGTCTGCCGTGCTGCGTAGGGTGTGTGTAGGATGTGGAAGGAGCAGGATGCGTCTTTGGGATCTCCCTGCGGCCTACGCCCCTTCTTCCTGCAGCCTTGAGAGTGACTTGGCAGCTGAGTGGCAAGTGCCGAGGGAGGCCATCTTTGCCTCCACACTGTCTGATGCCAGGCTTTGAAGCTGCCAGCCTCCTAGTAGGCTGGAGATACAGTATTATGACTGCATTGCTGGCCTCCCTGCTCTCACTCACTGAAGGGTGAATCTCTTCATGTGGTGATTGGTGATGGTAGGGGGAGGAGGAGGAAGAGAGACACAGCAAGTGGCCTCCCTCCTCAGGTTCTCCCCCTTTTCTTCCCCCCTCCCCTCCCCTCCCCTCCCCTCCCCTCCCCTCCCCTCCCCTAGTTTTATGTGTGTGTGAAGTATAAATAGCCACTGGTGCTGCTGCTGTTGCTGCTGCTGATCCTGCAGCAGCATCAGGCAAGGCTGAGACTCCATTTTAGAGCCTGGCGTGTGTGTTGTTGAAGGCATAGCAAAACAGCGGTGCAAAGTGCCATACCTGGATGGGGGTGGCTGTCTATTTGTGGGTTTTCTAAGGGGTGTCTCGTCATATGCCTGTGGCACTTGCAGGGTAAGAGTTTTTTTGCTTAAAAAACTACTTATGAGACCCTAGCACAGGACTACAGTTACAGTCGATCCTCGTATAAAAAACGATTTGTATAACATAAAATCTGTACAACATAAAAATCCCTGAGAGAGGGGAAATTTCCTTAACAGAAATGCCTATGGGTCGGATCCGTACAACATAAAAATGGTCGCAATTAGGGATTACAGTACTCCATTTTCAATGCATTCCTACGGGAAATTTGTATAAAGAAAAATTTGCTTAGCAGAATTTCATTTGGAACGAATTAATTCCTTTATACAAGGTACCACTGTACTAGCATACAGCAGGTTTCATAAAACTTATTACACACTTGTGTGTACATCAGTTGATTTCTGTACACACACGCACACCCCCTTAGAATCTTGTTGAAATCTTACTAGAAGCTCTGTATCCTTGATTATTTCTTAATAGGGAGGAATGCACAAGACCCTACGCATGGATCTGATAGAGGTTGTAGTGAGTGGCCTTGCAAGCCAGCCCCCAGCCACTGCTAAAAGCTTCCTTTGTGGCCTCCATCACACGAGAGACATTTAGAGAAAGGGCACATGTTCTCTAGGCATGTACCTTGAATATTGGAAGAAGACTGATAGAGTACAGTAGGCTCCCAAGCTTGGGTAACCCAGTTCTTCCTGGTCTAGAGCTTCCAAAAAGCCATTGCCTGTGTTTGTCTTAAAGGTTCCAGACTGTATATTGTCCCTCATTATTGTAAGCCACCTCGGGTCCTTTTCCAAGGAGAAAGGTAGGGTTAAAAATATTCAAAATAGAAATAAATAAATACATACAATGGCTACCAACCCTGGCCAGCTTGGCCATTGTCCAACATATATATGGAGCAGGGAACCAGGGTGGAAAAGACTGGCGTAGGGTGTCCACCTCTCATCCTTATTGGCGCTTGGCCATTTTGCCTTGGATTAAGCCTGACCTTGGCACCTAGAGTTGCTCAGAGGACCCATCGCTTGGGAAAACATCCCATCATGTAATCGGCTTTAGACGTGCGTTCTTGCCTGTGCCTTGCCCCCCCCTGGCCTTCTTGTCAGCTGTCTTTCGTCAGGTGTATCCTGTAGCTCTGTTGGGGGGGGGGAGGGACCTGCCATGTGAGGGTCAAAGGGCTGCTGTGGATTATTTTGCCACTCCACAGAGCTCAAGTCTTTGTGCCTCGGTTTGTTTTACAACCTAGAGATCAAATATCTGAGCGTTACAGGGACATCAATTTCTGGATGAGAAATAGAGGTGCATTTCAGTCTTTTAAAAAACAATAATTATAATACAAGTATCATCTTACCTGACTCCCAGAGCAACGGGCAGGTATTTTTCTTCCTTGCAGGTTAGCTCAGCGGATATGGCTAATTCTTCACCCCATCAAACTGAGGCACGGGCACATTTTGCTTTCTCGTTATGTTCTTCAGTTTTCCCCTGTTCTGGTTAGCTGCCCTTCAGACTGTATCAAGGAATCTTTGTGTAGGAGCATCCCGAAGGAATAAGATTGCCACAGTATCTCTTAACTGCAAACAACCCCCTTTAAAGAATATTGTCAAATTGTCTCGACTTGACAGAAAATTAGCATAAAGTCCTTTCCCCCTTAATCTCTGTTGGAGGGGAGTACAATCCCCACCTGCATGCCTTGGAGCATTTCCACTCACTCACCTGGCTGAGAACTCCATGCTTCTCAGCTTTGATCCTTCGAGCCTCAGTTCTGGGCAGTGGTCTTGATATGTAAGCCTGGATCTCCATCAAACAGAGATTTGTTTAGGATTAGAGATGGGTGGTTCATTTTGGAAGGGGACTGGTTCCAAAATGAAACATGCCAGCACAGCTGGTGCTCGGAACCCAGTCCCACCCTCTGGAACAAAATCAACCAATGTCTTACCTTGCTGTAGGTGGCTCTAATTCCAACCAGGAAGCAGCCTCCTTCCATCTCCCTGGCGCTGGGCAATCAGGAACTGTGCAAGGACATGCATCACCCCACCTCCCTGTCTGATTGGCCAGTGCCAGGGAGAGGGAAAGATGATGCATCGGAGGATGCTTCCTGGTTAGAATTTTGCCCAGCGTGAACTGCAGCTAGGTAAGACAGTGGTTGATTTTGTTCCGGAGGGTGGGACTGAGTTCCGAGCGCCAGTTGTGCTGGCATGTTTTGTTTCAGAACCAGTCCCCTTCTGAAACAAAACGTCCATCTCTGTTTAGGATTGTTTCAACTCTTGGGGAGAAGTAGCAAGGCAATTGTCTTCCATTCCAAGGAATACTGATTTCCACAGCAGGACCCATATTAGCTGGGGGATTCTGTGGGGTGTAGCTTCCAGAGTAACTTTTCCAAGCTCCAGTGTCAGAAACAGTCCACCCTGGGGGGCCTCTTTCTAGGACGTTTTGTGGCTTACAGCTGATCTGCAAACCCCTGTTGCTTTTGGTAGCACTGTCAATGGGCTCCTGGAAATATCTGTGTTTCTACCATGAGCTTAGTGACTTAGTCTGTAAATTCAAATGAGTGTTTGACAGTCTTCTGAGTTTCCAAAGTAGGGTGGCTTTCTGGGTTAGTTTTAAACCTTGGGTGTGGTTTTGGTACTTAATCATGTGCCTGAAATACAACATGAAAGAGAGTGTCACATTACTCCAAAGAAAGTACCATGTATAGGAAGCTGCTTTGGGCAAGATGTGGTCCTTGTGCAAAAAGATACAAGTAGTGTATGATGGTAATGCTGCGATGGTAGAATATGTTTGCCCTATTCAGGTCTGTATTTCAGACAGCAGGTATGGATGCGCATATAGAAACATTCTTGTTACCAGTCAAAGAAACAAAGAACAACCTCAAATCCAGGCAGATGGGAATCCCACTTGCGTAGAATAAAGATTGCTGTCCAACTGGGTCAACAGTGTTGAAGCTAACATAGAAATGTGCAGATTTGTGCTTTTTGACTCCATGTTACTTAGGGAATTCTGGGTCTCATAGCCTAAAAACACGTCTATTAAAAAGCAGCAGGTTCTTAAGAGATTCAATAGTCTTTCCTCTTCTGGAGATGCCAGAGATTGAACCAGTGTCCTTCTGCATGACATGTATGTGTCTTGTGTACTTTAAGCTAGGACTGTGTTATTTCTGGAATGCTTTATTGGTGACTGGAAGGACCTCATAGGAAGGTGCCTTATATACTGTAGTGGGAAACTAGTTCTCCATCCGGCCCATGAGCAGAATTTAGCAAATGGTTAGTAAAAACGCTATCCCTCTCGCTCCGGGTGGCCACACCTAGAGAGGCCCAAAGGATTTCCACCCAGAATCAGGCCTTCTCGGTGGCCGCCCTGGCATACTGGAACAAACTGCCGGTAGAGATTAGGCTGTCGAATTCACTGCCGGCCTTCAGAAGGGCGTTAAAGATCTGGCTCTTCAGGGAATGCTTGGGGTGACTTTTGAGCATACTGTGGTTTTGTTATTAGTCTGTATGTCTGCTGGTCCCAGTCCTTTCCTGCCGGATCTTGCTTATGTTATATGGTTGTTGATGTCTATTTTTATTTTTATCTGTATTATTATTATTATTATTATTATTATTATTATTATTATTATTATTATTATTATTATTATTATTATTATTATTATTATTACTTATATTTTGATTTGATATGTCTGGGGTTTTGTATGTTTGGGCCAGTTTTTTTTTTTTTGGCAACATGTTGTACACCACCCAGAGTTCCTGCAGGAAAATCGTGTGGTCAATAAATACAAAAATAAATAAATATAAATAAATAAAAAGAAAGAAAAGATGGCTGTAAAATTACTCACCGCTGTTCATTTTCAGTTTGCCCCTCCTGTTGAAAATGAACACCTTCTTCCTTGGAGTATCTGGTGGGCCAGGGTACTTCAAGGGCCAGATGCAGGGGAGTGGTATGAGAAGACAGATTTCTAGTCTCTTGCGCTCCCAGAGGCATCTGGTGGGGCCACTGTGAGATACAGGAAGCTGTACTAGATGGGCCTTTGGCCTGATCCAGCATGGCTCTTCTTATGTTCTTATGAATGAACTAGAAATGGTAGTTAATCGTGTTGTATTCCAAAGCTTTAGTCAAATGGTATCCCAGTCATCTCTGTAGCCCTCTCTATGAAGTTGAGTCGTGGCCACTCAATTTCCCTTGAAGGCAAAGACTGGAAATGTTGCTTTCTCAGGTTACGGCTCCTAGAAAGCTAGGATAGCTGTGGAATTCTAGAAGTTGTGTGTGTGTATGTGGGGGGTTAATTTTCCCCCTAGCATGTACCTAGAGAACAGTTTGCCTTGCTGCTGCTTACCTTTCCCTGCGACAGGCAGTCTTTTGGGGGGGATGTCAAGGTGTTTTACCTTGGTCACATCAGGCAGCCACCAGGATGGCTTGCTGGGCCTGGTCGTTGCCCCGATGAACCGAACCAAAATACATTCAGATGGACATTAACGAGCATGTGTATCATACATAGGATTGGTCCCAGACATTTTGATGTCTGAGTTGGAGGAGAAAAGACATGAACGCCCAATGGACTGGAAATACTTGTCATGCAATAGTGTTCTTCCCTCCACTAGAAAGCACCAAGTTATGGAATGCCCTCCCAAGTGAGACCCGCCTGGCGCCAACGTTGATGACTCCAGAAGTTTTTTAACTGATTATTGTGGGTCCTGATCCTGATGGCAATTTTAGTGTAGTATTTTAATGTATTGTATTTATTTTATTTAAATGTTTTTATTGTTTTTATTTCATTGCAATTTTGATGTTTTAATTCTCTGAATTGTTTATTTTGATTGTGAACCGCCCAGAGACCTTTGGGTAGTGGGCGGCATACAAGGTATATTAATAAATAAGTAGGGCCAAGGACGTTCAACAGCAGCTGGAAGGTCCACACAAGATCTCTAGCCCAGGTTTATATAATGGCCCATGGAGCGTCTCTAGTCTCTCTCTCTTACGATCCTCTGTAATTTGTACTGGGATTGATAGCCAATCCTGAATGCAGAGTGTCTTTGAACAGTGCAGAGCCAGCAGCTGCCCACTAGATTGCATGGCTGGTTTTGCTTTCCATGAAATTGAATGCCATTTCTATCCAGGTTGCTTCAAAGGTCAGAATAGCAGATAGAGTTTGCTGAATGAAACACAACCAATGCCCCCCCTCCCCAGCCTGCTGGCACTTGAGCTAATTAGTAGCAAGCCCAATACATGTCATCAGGCTACTAATGATTTGAAGTCGGGGGGGGGGGGGGAGTGTCTGTGATGATACCTGGGCCACCCCCTACAGAGATATCCATATTCACCCTTCTCGAGTGCTGCAGCTATCCAGTGGCCCTCCCCTCTCCTCTCCTTGCCATATTAGCTTGCACCAGGGATTAAAAGGGAGAAGGAGTCATATGTCGGGTGTCTGAAACCCTGGATGGTATCTTCTGTGCTATCCTGAAAGCCCAACCAACTGGGAAGCTCTTCCATGAATAGAATTAGAAGGAATGGTCAGAACTCAGCAGCAACAGCAGCACTTTAGAAGCTGTTTGTTTTCCTATGTCCCAACATCTGAAGTTGAAAAGGGGTTGGTCAGATGACTGTCCCCTAATGAATCGCTGCCTAAGATGGTTTGGTGCCTGTGCTCAGAGCCAGACATTGAGAGTTCAATTCCCCCACAGGGCCCCTCTTGATTCAAGAGCCAACTGTGTGGCCCCAAAGGAAAGGAATGATAAGACTGAGGGGGGATGTGATTGAGACGTACAAAATAATGCAGGGCATGAGTAAAGTGGATGATAGAGGGATGCTATTCTCCCTCTCACAAAATACCAGAACTAGGGGACATCCACTCAAAGTGAGGGTTGGGAGAGTGAGAACAGACAAAAGCTAATATTTTTTTTTTTTTCCCAGCATGTTGTTAGTCTGTGGAACTCCCTGCCACAGGATGTGGTGATGGCATCTGGCCTGGATGCCTTCAAAAGGGGATTGGACAGATTCCTGGAGGAAAAGTCCATCAGAGGTTACAAACCAGGATGGAGATGTGTAATCTCCAGGCTTAAAACTGGGTCACTTCAAGGGCCAGATGCCGGGGAGTGGTATCAGGAAATAAATATCTAGTCTCGTGCACTCCCAGACACATTTGGTGGGGCCACTGTGAGATACAGGAAGCTGGACTAGATGGGCCTTTGGCCTGATCCAGCATGGCTCTTCTTATGTTCTTATGTTCTTAAGACCATCTCGGGATTCTCTACTTAGAAAACCCTAGGAGGGGTTGCTATAAGCCCGCTTTATATGTCTGACGTGACCTGAGGGCATTTAATGATGATTAATGTTTTTGCATTTTCTCTCTCTCTCCTTTTGCAGTTCTGGGAAGTCATTAGCGACGAACACGGCATAGACCCCACTGGTACCTACCATGGAGACAGTGACCTACAGCTGGAGAGGATCAATGTGTACTACAATGAGGCCTCTGGTGGGTCTGCTGCAGTGCTGTAGCCTTGGGTCCCCCCTTGCCTCCTTCTGTGCCACCTGGGGTCCTGTCCTGCCGACTGCTTTCCTTTTGGTCCTCTCCACCCTCTGCCCATATCTCAGCTTTTGTGCCTGGAGTTTTCCTCTCATTTATTTAAGTCAATTTTGCAAAGGAAGGGAAAAGCAACCCGTCTCTCAGCAGGGCTGGTGTTTCCTTGGCTTGCTTTTTCCACGTGGCAAAACCAAAAGGAAAGGAGTCCCAGCCTTCCTGGTTTCTAATTAAAAATGCTAAAATTTAAAAATCAGCCATTTTATTTCCCCCCTTTTTAAAAAAGGTGTCTTTTTTTTACTTCAGCTGATGTTGATGATGATGCAAACTGGTTGTTTGTCTTCTCTACCTTAACTGCTGGGATTTTCCCTTGCAGTGTTCAGTTTGTGATCCGGTGGCCGTGTCAGGCTCCATTTGAGGCCACTTGCTTTCCTCTCTCACCTTGTAAAGAAAAAAAAGTTTCCATCTCTAGCCTCCCTTAAATTAGCCACCATAAGAACATAAGAAGAGCCATGCTGGATCAGGCCAAAGGCCCATCTAGTCCAGCTTCCTGTATCTCACAGTGGCCCCACCAGATGCTTCTAGGAGCGCACGAGACTAGATATCTGTCTCCTGATACCACTCCCCTGCATCTGGCCCTTGAAGTACCCCGGTTTTAAGCCTGGAGGTTACACATCGCCATCATAGTTTGTAACCTGTGATGGACTTTTCTCCAGGAATCTGCCCAATCCCTTTTTGAAGGCAACCAGGCCAGATGCCATCACCACACCCTGCGGCAGGGAGTTCCACAGACTAACAACATGTTGGGTAAAAAACTCTCGTTAGATAGGCAGTGCAGAAATAACTTTTTTCTAGTCCTGCCCTGCTGCCCGCAGACTTAAAAACACTTTCTTGTTGAACCATAACCTGTCCTCACCAATTTTGTGCATTTGTTGTAGTCCATAATAATCTGAAGGGTGGAAAAGAGGGATGAGAGATGTAGGGTGGCAGTGCTGTTGCTTGGCTCACAAAGCCAGTGGCTTGATTTCTCCACCCAGTGTCTCTTGTATGGGACTGTGCTCTATGGGAGCTATGCAAGTAATAAGAACATAACATAAGAAGAGTCTTGCTGAGTCAGGCCCAAGGCCCATCTAGTCCAGCTTCCTGTATCTTACAGCGGCCCCCACCAAATGCGTTTGGGAGTGCACAAGACTAGATATCTGTTTCCTGATACCATAGAAAGCAGCTCTTATTTCTCCCACCTGTGTCCTAGTGGTTGTTGAGAGACAGACGGTGACAGCAAACCAAGCATTGTAAGTGGGTCTCTTCAAGTCCACCCTTTTTCTGCAGATAAATCAAAGGCATGGTCTAAAGGTCCTGGATGCAGTTGTATCACCTAAATCGGCTCAGCCCAGAGTGCTAGCTCCCAGAAGCACTTCTTTGAGCAATTCAGAAGGAGATGCAGGTGGACATTGTCCATAAAGAGAGGCCCAGCATGTCTTGCCCCATTAAATGCCAGATCGGTTTGGGAAATTGCTGCTGCTAATCAGCAGGTTCCTTGCCCAGTCTAAAAGGGATTCCTTTTTTTCTCTTCACAGGCGGCAAGTACGTGCCCAGAGCTGTCCTGGTTGATCTGGAGCCGGGCACCATGGATTCGGTCAGGTCTGGACCATTTGGGCAGATATTCAGGCCCGATAACTTTGTCTTTGGTAAGAAATTACCTGGAAGAAGCAGTGCCAGGAGCTACTGACCTGCCCGATTAAAAGACAAGATTGTTTTGTGTTGTGCTAGGGCGCTTTTACACGACCCCTAAGAACCGCTGGCCACTTAAATTCGGACCAGAGATCTTAGGGGCTTGTCGCTCTTCCTGCTTCCCCACCCCTCCGCACTTCCTGGCTGCTGGCTGCATGAGGGGAGGGAGAAAAAAAGGAAGAAAAGATCGTGCCTCACCTCCGTTCTGGCTCTCGCTCTTGCCGGCAAGATTCCTGTGTCTGTAAAAGTAGCTCTTAAAGGGGTGGGAGCCAAAAAAACAACAAACAGAAGCGAGGAGAGCCCCGCACTCACTATCTTTACACCGCATCAAGGAATTTTCAGGACGGAAGAGCAGGTACTTGAAAGGTGCGCTGGGACGCGCTAAAGTGGGTGGGGTCGCACCTAATTTCCTGTAAACTCCGGAGCTGGTGGGTAAACATTTTTAAGCTCCGGAGCTGGGAGCCATTTGCCCCGGAGTTTAGGGGTCGTGTATAAATGCCCCTAGTCTGTCTAAATCAGAGATCTTCCAGACCTTGTGTAATTTTAACGCTGAGGTTAAAAATCACACAGCTAACATTGTTTTTGGAGTCCAAGGCAAGAGAGCGGAAAAGCCCCTGCGGTAACTGAATGGTGTAACCAATAAGGTATCCAGCACAAGGCCAGGGAAATCTGGGTTGGAACATCCTCTTCACCCATAACACTCAGAAGTCATTAATCTCAGACCCAACATCACGTCCCAAGTGCATCAGTTTTATTTTCCACCCAGGGTGTCTGAAGGGTTAATATTAATGCAGAGGAATATATGCGCAGTGCACATTGGCATGTATGTACATCTTCTTCTTCAAGTGCCATGTCCGAGTAGAACGTTGGCGATCAGTAGCCTGAACTGGTTTCTGTCTAAAGCTATTCTAAACAAAGCAGCTATGCTCACTGCGGACCACTGGCTTAAGCTCTTAAACCAGATTGTTCTTCTACGCCCTGGGCTGCACTTCTCATCTAGTTTTCCTTGAAGTACATATGCCCCCTCAGCAAAGGGCCAGAAATAAAACTTGTATCAGGAGCAGGTACGCTGCTGCCCTCTCTATTGTATTAAGCTTCCACTTGGGTCATCCACTAAGACCAGTGGTCAGAACTCAGAAAGGCTCTAAAGGAGGCATTCAATGTAGTTCAGAGTAGGCGAATACTTTCTTTCAAGCAGTATTCTTCAGGTGACGTGGCTGGGATCCTGGGTCCTCCCTGATTCTTTCTGCAGGGCCACTGGTGCTGCCCTGGAAGACGTATTTGCTACAGTTCCGAACCACAATGAAACGAGGAACTATTACGAAGCTGGGCTAAGCTAAAGCTAAACCCTGATGCTTTTAGGCACGACAGCTTCAGATTCTTCACGCATTAAGGATCTTATGTGTCAGCCTCTGCCAGACTGGCATCTTCCAGAAGAATTATATAATGGATCCCCACAATTGCCATTCAGAAAGAAAGAAAAAGACCGTAGGCCCAGAACATCTGAAGAACACCAGACTGGGGAAGGCTACTACTGAATACTTGAACCTTGCAGTACCTGGGTTTCCAAGCACACTTTGCCTGTCAGTTGTGCACAGGAGAAATAGCAGCGGTCTTTGGGACACGTTTAGTAAATGTCAAACTCATTTGCTGCGTAGTAATCCTTATGTGTCACCAACAACCTTTCCCAGGGTTTCCTACATGCATGGCTTACCATTCCCATCCTGTTAGGGCAGTGGCTCTCAACCTTCCTAATGCCGCAACCCTTTAATACAGTTCCTCATGTTGTGGTGACCCCTTGCCCTGCTTGGAAGAGGCCACAAGCCCCCTTGGGCAGGACACTGCCCCAGCTGCCATAAAGAACTTCCCTCTAGGCACCCTCAACCAATCGCAGCCTCCAGTGCCATTGACTGACATCCCCTCCAACCTATCAAGCTGTAACTCACTCTTCCCCTCCTTCCTCTCCCTCTCCTCCAGACCCAAGCCGTTTGTGCCTTTTTCTTCACTGGCTCATGGCGACCCCTGTGAAATGGTCGTTCTAACCCCCAAAGGGGTCCCAACCCCCAGGTTGGGAACCACTGTGTTAGGGAGTGTTCTTGGGCTCAGGAACTTGCCCAAGGTTACACAGGCTGGCTCTTTTTCTTCCAAGGCACAGTGGGGAATCGGACCCCTCCCAACCGGATGATCTGGTTTGTTGAGCTATCCAGCCAAGCTGCTTTGCTATATATACCAAGTTTTGAAACAAGAATTTCCTTGACGTGACAAGTATTCTGAAAAAGCAAGCCTTAATTAAGGCATCTTTGGTGTGCCTGGAGGAAGAGATTGCAGGAAGATAGTGGCATCCTTCGGGTGTTTTTTTTTTTTAATTTGCTACAGATTTGCATCCCACAAGTGCAGGCATGGGCCCCATATGTATATTATGTGCTGACTGAGAGGAGGAAGGCAAGCAGCAGGGAGCTACCACCGCTGTGGATGCCTGTGAAGAATCTTGAAGGTGACCTAGTTTGTGGAGGGGGGGGGGAGGAAGGAGACGAGTCGGAACAAGATGGAGCCCATCTGGAGCCTAAGAAGTAGGAAGCGGGTTCTTGGGCTGAGGGATAGTAGCCGGGTTTCCTCATGCAGAAAGCACATTTTCCTTGCAACAGCATCAGCAGGTTCTCGCTTCTGTGACAGATGGCTTGCAATGCTGGTTTGGGTCACGTTCAAATGATGTAAATACGAAGTGAGGACCCGTTAAGCAGCCCGGCGCTGTGTTTGCAGTGCTGTGGGTGCAAATGTTTTATTTGACTTATGCTCCTAGCGTGGGTACCCGTCTTCTTCCAAAAGCAGCACGGGGCTTTTTAGGACTTCCTCGTTCTGAGTAGTAATTATTATTTGCCAGGAGAAAAGGCAGGAGATGAGAAGGGGATGCCAACATGCAGTTTTTCCAGATGCCATAAGGGCCATGAATCTGCTGCTTAAACATTCACTAAGATTTTGTATCGAACATTGATTTTCTGCTGATGGCGTGCAGGCTTTTAGGAAAGATGTGACATGTCCCCAGTGCTTGAGAGGGATGGCTTTTTAAACGCGTAAAATGTGCACCTCAGTGCTACCTTCCTTTTGAGGCATGCGGGGGCACAACCTGAAATTGACCGAACTTTCCATTGCAACAGAGCAGCTGCATCTGAAAATGTGGCAGGCATGTCCAAACTTCAGCCCCTCCTGATGTTTTTGGATCACAACTCCCAGAATTCCAAGCCTGTATTTCCAATGGCAAAGGACTGTGGGAGTTGTGGTCCAAAACATCTAGAGGGCTGAAGTTTGGACATGCCTGCCTTAACAGTGTGTGAAAGCTTAAAACACCCAAGAGAACGTGTGAGTCTTAAAGGTGCCACAGGACTCCCTGGATACTTTGCTAGGACAAACAAGCAAGCTCTTTTGTTAATTGGGTTTTGTGTTGTGTCTGACGTGAAAAATTGTTAAGCGGAATGGTTGGTTTCCCATGGAAAAGTGGCACTTTGTTTTGATTTTGGTCTAGACGGGCCATGCAGTCAGGGGGCAAGTGCTCTGCCTCCTCAGGAAGTAAGAGTGCGCTGAGGCTGAAAATCTGAGAGCCAAACGCAAGGCCTCAACCTCCCCACCATGTTCAGAGAAGCAGCCATTTTGGGAAGGAGGGAGGGAAGGAAGGAACAAAGGAAGGAAGGAATGTGGGGACCAAGGAAGGAAAGAAGGAAGAATGTGGGGACCAAAGGAGGGAGGGAGGAAGGAATGTGGGGACCAAGGAAGGAAGGAAGGAAGGAAGGAAGAAATGTGGGGACCAAAGGAGGGAGGGAGGGAGGAATGTGGGGACCAAAGAAGAAAGGAAGGAAAGAAGGAAGGAAGGAAGGAAGGAAGGAAGGAAGGAAGGAAGGAAGGAAGGAAGGAAGGAAGGAATGTGGGGACCAAAGGAGGGAGGGAGGAAGGAATGTGGGGACCAAGGAAGGAAGGAAGGAAGGAAGGAAGGAAGGAAGGAAGGAAGGAAGGAAGGAAGGAAGGAAGGAAGGAAGGAAGGAATGTGGGGACCAAAGGAGGGAGGAAGGAAGGAATGTGGGGACCAAAGAAGGAAGGAAGGAAGGAAGGAAGGAAGGAAGGAATGTGGGGACCAAAGGAGGGAGAGGGGAAGGAATGTGGGGACCAAGGAAGGAATGAAGGAAGGAAGGAAGGAAGGAAGGAAGGAATGTGGGGACCAAAGGAGGGAGGGAGGAAGGAATGTGGGGACCAAAGAAGGAAGGAAGGAAGGAAGGAATGTGGGGACCAAAGGAGGGAGGAAGGAAGGAATGTGGGGACCAAAGAAGGAAGGAAGGAAGGAAGGAAGGAAGGAAGGAATGTGGGGACCAAAGGAGGGAGGAAGGAAGGAATGTGGGGACCAAAGGAGGGAGGGAGGAAGGAAGGAAGGAAGGAAGGAAGGAATGTGGGGACCAAAGAAGGAAGGAAGGAAGGAAGGAAGGAAGGAAGGAAGGAAGGAATGTGGGGACCAAAGAAGGAAGGAAGGAAGGAAGGAAGGAAGGAATGTGGGGACCAAAGGAGGGAGAGGGGAAGGAATGTGGGGACCAAGGAAGGAAGGAAGGAAGGAAGGAAGGAAGGAATGTGGAGACCAAAGGAGGGAGGGAGGAAGGAATGTGGGGAGCAAGGAAGGAAGGAAGGAAGGAATGTGGGGACCAAAGGAAGGGAGGGAGGGAGGAAGGAAGGAAGGAAGGAAGGAAGGAAAGAAGGAATGGGGGATGTGCAAGGATGAGCACTGCCAGTTCATTCGAGGGAAATCTTTGAATACACAGACTTGAGCCTAAGAGTAGAAGACTACTGGTCTGACCTAGGAGTTTATTTTGACCAAAATAGGCCATTTGTAGTGTGTATGTCTGTGCACATGCGCGCACACATGCATGCACACACACACACACACACACACACAAGACCTCTGGGGAGCTACAAATATACCTGGGAAGACGGTAAGTGACTCATAGGCTGCATTTGCCCACCCGTGTTCTAAAAAAGATTATGGATGGTGTGAGCCTTGATGTAGCAAACTGTCTGGCAACTTCTGAATGGCCTCCCAGGGGGACTCCTCTCTGTGGCCCATGCTCCTTAAATGAAATTGCTGCAGCCTAAGACCTCCAGCCATTCTGTCGCACAACACTTGCCAACAGTGGAGACTGATTTCACTAGTAGTGAACTGCTCCTTTGCCTTCAGGGGTGAGCCTTCTGCTTTTCTAGAAAGCAGTCCCAAAGCATGAGTCTCTTGAAAAAGGGAACCTCTAAGATCGGGTTGGGATTCTTAATAGGCAGCCTGGTTCACATGTATTTTTACCATGAAATTACATCCATTACCGTTTCTGTTTCCAAACTGTAGATTTGTTCCTTTTGCTTGGGTGGCCAGAGTTGCTTTACAGAGGCGGCAATGGGATTCTCAGATGGAAGTTCAGTGGGTTTCCTCCTCGCTTGGGGAGGATTCCATTCCATGTTGACAAACCCACAAATTGAAGGGAAGTGATAAATCATTTTTTAGAGAATGGACATGGGTGGGTAGTGAGTGTCTGTGAAAGGGAACGTTGACCGGACGTATATTGTAAAAAATAAAAAAAATAAAACCAATTGGTCACCAGACCTCTTTAACCTCCTCCTCTTCTTGTCCCCAATTTTCTCCTGGCTGTTCAGGACAGAGTGGTGCTGGGAACAACTGGGCCAAGGGACACTACACAGAAGGAGCCGAACTGGTGGACTCAGTCCTTGACGTGGTACGGAAGGAAGCCGAGAGCTGTGACTGTCTCCAGGGATTTCAGCTCACCCACTCGCTCGGCGGGGGCACCGGATCTGGGATGGGAACCCTGCTGATCAGCAAGATCCGCGAGGAATACCCCGACCGGATCATGAACACCTTCAGCGTGGTGCCGTCACCCAAGGTTTCGGACACCGTGGTGGAGCCTTACAACGCCACTCTCTCAGTTCACCAGTTGGTGGAGAACACGGACGAGACATACTGCATTGACAATGAGGCTCTCTACGACATCTGCTTCCGGACCCTCAAACTCACCACACCTACCTACGGGGATCTCAACCACTTGGTCTCGGCTACCATGAGTGGCGTGACCACCTGCCTTCGTTTCCCCGGCCAGCTGAACGCTGACCTTCGCAAACTGGCCGTGAACATGGTCCCCTTCCCTCGCCTCCACTTCTTCATGCCAGGCTTTGCACCTCTGACCAGCCGCGGCAGCCAGCAATACCGGGCCTTGACGGTGCCAGAGCTAACGCAGCAGATGTTCGATGCCAAGAACATGATGGCGGCCTGCGACCCCCGGCACGGCCGCTACTTGACGGTGGCAGCTGTCTTCCGAGGCCGGATGTCCATGAAGGAGGTGGATGAGCAGATGCTCAACGTCCAGAACAAGAACAGCAGCTACTTTGTGGAATGGATCCCCAACAACGTTAAGACGGCGGTGTGCGACATCCCGCCCCGCGGCCTCAAAATGTCCGCCACCTTCATCGGCAACAGCACGGCCATCCAGGAGCTCTTCAAGCGCATCTCTGAGCAGTTCACCGCCATGTTCCGCCGCAAGGCTTTCCTCCACTGGTACACGGGAGAAGGCATGGATGAGATGGAGTTCACCGAGGCAGAGAGCAACATGAATGACCTGGTGTCCGAGTACCAGCAGTACCAGGATGCGACGGCCGAAGAAGGGGAGTTTGAAGAGGAGGCCGAGGAAGAAGTGGCGTGAAGGGCCGGCTTCCTTTCCCTCCCCGTGACACCTCCTGATTCCCACCAGTCTTCTGAAGCCATGGTCCATATTGCCTGCGCTGGCATAGACCTGAACATTGTTGGCCACCCTAAAGAAGGGAAAGAGCTGTGGGTTGAGTCCTGCTCAGTCACCTGCCCATCTGAAACAGTGGGAATGTGACAAAGCATGCAAGTTTAATGGGGGCAGGCATGGGGAGGAGGGTAGCGGGCATCCTTGTTGTGTTCAGGAATGGCAGCAAGTGGTAATATGTCTAGCTAAAAGCATTACCAACCTGCTTTTGCATCTTCCCCTCCCACCTTATCCTTCCCCCCCTTCTCTCCTCCTGCTACCCCTTATGCCCACTCGGATGCACCTTCTCTCCAGTGCTGTCTGTCCGGAGTGCTCTGTCATGTGGAGATTTTGTTTCTGGAGATGAGTATGCACTAACTCGTAACTTGGCGTTTGTTTTGGGTTTTTGTCATCCGTGCTGGGCTTAAATAAATGATTAATGGAAATGGGGGCAGGGTTGGTTTCAGGGGTGGTGGGGCTCTGTCCTTAGGGTGAAATGTTGTCCCCCCCCCCTTTTGAGTGTGTTTGCTATGTCCAAGCAGTCCTATGTCTCCACAATAAACTACTGAATAACGATATGGGGCAGTTTTGGTTTTTGAGTTTGTCTTGTCAAATCTGACTTTAAAAATAGGGCTATGTCATTGTGGCCTGACTCAGTGGAAGTGAAGCAGCCCTCCCATATGTGTGTGTGTGCGTGCAAACACTCACACTTGCACAATAATTCACCTGAAATCCTCAAGCATCATGCCAATTCAAAGTGAATTACATGAACAGGAGCACCTGATCAGCAGTTGCTGATATAGCATGTACGGTGTTCAGCTCTTTTATCTCCCAGTGTATCAAAACTCCACCAGCAATGATCTTGCCTTACCCAAAACAAAAGCAGCATTGATGTCCTTAATCTATGATATAACTGCTGATAGAAGAGGTGCGGTATCTTGGTTGTGTAACAAGACATTTATTGTCTATATAGACCGGGCAGTAGACATGGGCACGACCAGAAAAAATGACGTTTCGAGTTTTCGTTTCTCGGAACGGGTCCGTTTCGGGTCGTTTCCGTTTGTTGCAAAAATGTTCAAAAATTTGTCGTTTCGTCGTTTCGTTTGTCGTTTGTCGTTTCCACCGCGATTTAGCACAATTTGACGTCCCAATGTAATATATATTTAAAATAAATCCACACCTCCTCCCAGTCGAACCTCCCTCTTTACCCAATATCAGAAAAAAAATCCTCACAAACTGCCAGAGGAGAAAAAAAAAGAATAAACTGCTATTCCCTTCAGAAGACAAAGCTGCAGAGAATCAAAGAAATTATTTTCTAAATTCATTTCCCTCCCTGCCTGCCTAACTTAAATCTAAAGCCTCCAGCCTCCCTCCAATCAGCCAGCAGCAGCCAGCCACACAGCCCTCCACCCTCCACATCCAAGACCCGACTGCGACTTCTGGAAGGCCTTGGCTTTTTATGCCCTCTGGCACATCCAGAAGTGTCAGTCAAAACCTGGCCATGCCATTGGTGGAATGGTTCAAAAAAAAATTGCATGGTCCCATCCCATGCCCAGCCCAAATGGGCAGGTCTAAAAAAATAAAAAATAAAATAAAATAAAATCAAGGCGACGTTTTATTGCTATAAAAAACCCACTGCTGCTACTATTAAAAATCAGGCATTTAAAATAAATAAATTTCACATGTTTCTGTGGTGATTTGGTGTGTGTTTTGACCACGATTCCTAAAGAAAAATTGTGGTCGCCATTTTGGATCCCCCCCCACTGCATGGCATGCGAGACAGACGATGAGGATGACCCCCCCCCCAGCCTGGTTCAAGCAGCCCAGGACAGGAGAGGGGGGGGGAGGCCGGGGCCCCCCCCCCAGAAACCCCCCCTCTGGTAGGTGTCTTCAGGCAAGCATATTTTCGCCTGCTTTTTTGGCCGGGAGTCGGTTGTTTTTTTAAACTTTTTAAAACTTTTCTTCTGTGCTGCTTGGCATCGCGCGATTGCCGCAATGCCATTAACAACAATGAAAAACCCGACCCAATTTTTCTTTTTTCAGGTCAGGTTCGAGCTGGAGCGGCGTAATTGTCGTTACCGTTTCCGTTACGTAACGGAAACGATAACTGAAAACGGAAACGACAATTTCGCTGCTCCGTGCCCATGTCTACCGGGCAGTGATGCCACACGATGAATGTTCAGGAACATTTTAAACACTGTTGCTCTCCAGCTGTTCTGTAAGGGGAGTGCATTTTAAGCGTTGTAGCACTATTGTTGCAACTTTAATGTAGCTTCCAGTGCTGTTGCTGTACAGGCAAGGGTTCCGTATTTTGAGACATATATTATGGATACACACTGGGACTCACGGGCTGCTTTTCCCATCCCCATCATTCACCATGTCAGACTGTAATTCTGTAAGGCAGATAGAACATCACCATTCTCCAGGAAAGTAGGCAGAAATGGAGATGGTGATCTGCTTAGGCTTCAGCAAATCATGCCCTCATTTCAGGCTTGAGGGTTGTAACCAAGCTGAGCTATGCTATCTATCCTCTTTCTCCCAGGAACTTCTATGAGACGATATTTCAATTAGTGATGGCAGATCATAGGCATTTTATAGACCTTTGCACTTTCCAGGTCAAAGAGCATGTAATATTGCCAGATGTACCGTTTCCAAAAGGAATGTGCTCTGGATGCATAAAAAAAAAGGGGGGGGAGTGCCAGCCACAGAAAATGATATTGTGCAGGGCGGGGAAGATTTCTTATTTATCCCATGTACTTATGTTTATTGTTTGATACATCCACCAAGAAATAACTGCTATCCCACCTGAGATTAACAAGATTTACTCTTCTGGGTAAAGTGTGCCATCTTTCCTCCAAATAACCAGGCAAAAGACATTCCACATCTCTCTACTTTATTATCACAACAGCCCTATGAGGTACAAGTTGAAAGGATGCGATTAGCCCTAAGTCACCGAGGGGGTTTCAAACGGAGCTCTGAACTCCAGTCTCCCAGGTCCTAAATCCAGTATGAACCCCATCTCACCAGATTGGCTGTGTCTGTATATCACTGGCCCCCTTCAGTCTTGAACTTTGTGCTCTGCTTCCAGCGGAGCTCCAGGATCAGTGGGTCACTCCAGTCCAACTCTGGAGGGGGCAGGAGCACCGCGTCCTCATACTGTGCTTGGACTTCCCTCTACAGGCTGCTGCTCCAAATCCATGGGATTGCTCTGAGCGCCTCCGTGTGACACTGCCAATAGGAACCGAATTGGTCCATGACCTACGTTTATCATTTTGAAAGCTGATGGATGGTTCCTTTCTCTGCAGGTGTTCACATGGGAGAAAGACGGTCACCCAACAGCAAAACCGAAAAGGAAGATGAAGCATCTGGCAGGCGGTGGGAGGGGGAACAGGTTCAAGTGGTAAAACAGGCTCACCTTCCTGGTTTTGACTGTCTCTGCTGCCTGAGTAACTGCAATGTAACTCCCACTGGGTAATTACCCGAACAGGGCCCTTCGGCACTCTCTCTTAATTGCTGTCAATTCATAAGCCTGATTTTTTGGGGGGTAGGGGTGGAGGGGCTGGGGGCGGGGAAAGGACGGACATTGATTAGTATATCTAGGGCAGTGTATGTGTATGTGGTGTAGCAATTCCATGGAATCAACAGCACCGAAGCAGTGGCACAGAGTGTTAAGTTGAGCTTGTTTTGAAACCCTGCTTCTGTACAAAGGACATGTTCGCCCCTGTAAAAATCTCAGTGTCAGAAGCTTCTTTAAAGTGAGGTAGCTACTGCATGTTTTAGTTAAAAAGCAAACAAACTCCAAAACCTAATGAACAAATTCCTTCAATTGGCCAACCCAAAAGGCACAAGAAATACATGCAAGAGTTTGAGACATCCTTCGGGACCGGAGCCTTCACTGGAATACTGTTGATCCTGGAAATGTGGAACAATCTTTGTGTGTGCATTTTTTTAAAAAGCATGGGAGCAGTGCTTGGTAGCCATGCTGGAAATGACAGTTCCTGAGTGATTGCTAAGGCTCAGGAGTATAGGAGCTTAACGGACAAATAATGAGAAGGGGGAATCCATAAACTTGAGCAGGTCCAAACATTTCCCATCTTTGCTGCAGAGGTAGTGGGGTGGTTTTAAAAAAAAATCTTGTAAATAAATAAATAAATAAAATATATGGATGCTGGCCCTTTTATGTGGCCAAGGAGGAAAGGGGCAGCCATGCAGCCTGTGTCAGCACACTCAATTTGCCCCCTGCTCACTGGGAAAGACTGAAAATCTGTTCTGCCTCGTTTGGGCAACTAATGGGAGATGAAAGTACAGTAAATGTGTATCATTTTCCCACAAGAAGTTGTATCTCTCTAAGAACATAAGAAGAGCCATGCTGGATCAGGCCAAAGGCCCATCTAGTCCAGCTTCCTGAATCTCACAGTGGCCCCACCAAATGCATCTGGGAGTGCACAAGACTAGATATCTGTTTCCTGATACCACTTCCCTGCATCTGGCCCTTGAAGTACCCCGGTTTTAAGACTGGAGATTACACATCTCCATCATGGTTTGTAACCTGTGACGGACTTTTCCTCCAGGAATCTGTCTAATCCCCTTTTGAAGGCATCCAGGCCAGATGCCATCACCACATCCTGTGGCAGGGAGTTCCACAGACTAACAACACAGACTTAAGTAGCTTTTGCTCACCTTTACAAAAATGCTGGGAAAAGTTTGTAAACATCACCATCTGGGGGAGTGGGGAACTGCAGTTAGAAATAATGTGTGTCCATGGCGTAAGTGGGAATGGAACAAAGAACATATTTTATTTCTAACATAAACATCGGCCCACTTAATCTTCTGCGTCCAGAGGACAGCTTCTGTGATATGAAACTGGCTAAACCTTACTGGTATAAAACACTCTGTTATTCTTGCTGCTACTGTACACACTAATAATTAATCATTGTGCACCATCAAGACAGTGCTGAGTTGTGGTGACCGTTTCCATGGTGTTCTAATTAGGAAGTACTAAGAAATGATGCTCCATTCCTTTCATTGGGGCGCCTGGGATGGTGCAGCTTGTCTAAGGCCTCACAAATCATCTTTTCTGGGATGGCCAAATGGGGAAACAGAATGTCCATTTTCTAGCTCTGCAGCCAGGCACCTAATTTCCTGCTGGAAATGTAATTTTTTTTTTACGTCACAGCTTGGGGGAAAAATCTTTATTGTACCACTTCCAGAATTCTCTAGGCCACAGTAAGGGCAAGCTTGAAGTTACAGTGGACCCTCATATAACAAACAGTTTGTATAACAAAAAATCTGTACAACATAAAAATTTCCAGAGATAGGGGAAATTAGCTTAACAGAATCGCCTATGGGGCGAATCCGTACAACATAAAAATGGTCGCAATCGGGGATTGCCCTGTTTTCAATGCATGCCTATGGGAAATTTGTATAAAGGAAATTTTGCTTAACATAATTTCATTTGGAACGAATTAATTCCTTTATACAAGGTACCACTGTACCATGAATTTCACCCGTAGGCGGATCTCTCCCAGAGATGAGAAATGGTTGATCCTCCACGCAGGAACACCTCCTTCAGCCGCTCAACACTAGCTGTGTGACTGAGGCTGGAGTTGCAGTCCAGTAACATGTCAGGGTCTGCACATTTCTCACAACAACAAGCTCAGGCATTGACTTGATTGGAGGTTAGAACCTGGGACCTTCTGCACGCCAAGCATGAGTTTGACATCTGGGTATGTCAGGCCTTCTGTGAGTGTACACCTCTGCTGGGTCCTTAGTAATGTCTTAGGAGCATAATTTGCTGTATATAAAAACAGTTCACAAGCTTCTATTGTAGAATGATGGAGAAGCAGAACCTTGCTCTGTAGCCAACTCAGTTCTCAGCAATTTTAATTAAAGCTGCCAATTGCAGCACCACCGTCCAAGATTGGACTCGGATCTCCTTCAGTTGACACCTTCCAGTGTATTCCCTTATGACTGAAGGGGGTGGTATCCATTTCACCTGGAAAGATGAAACAGAGAATGAATATGAGCAAAGGGAAAATGACCCCCAATCTGGCCCTGATAGGACAGATAAAAATTTCTTCCTCCACGACCCTGTCAAAACCTGGCTGAGCAAGAAGGGTTTCTGTAACAGTGCTGCAGCAGGGAGAAGTGTTGTGTGTATTGTGTCGTTACAGTCGTGACTGACTCTTCATGACCCCATGTCCATGGAGTTTACAGGAATATGGGAGTGGTTTGTCAGTTCAAAGCTTCAGTAAAGAACTAAAATGTCTGCAGGATGGAGGTTAGGGAACCCAGTGTTTTTATTATCATTATTATCAGTTTCTACCAGAACAGACCTTTGGGGACACACACACACACACACACAGAGAGAGAGAGAGGGGGGGGAGGGAGAGGAAGAGAGAGAGGGAGAGAGAGAGAGAGAGATTTGTTTTTTTTTCTTGAGGCCTCTACTGTAGCTGATCTCTCAATAAGTGATGTGCCCACCAAGTTCTTTGCACCCTCTCCTGGCAGTCTCTGGTGCCAGTTTTCCCAGTCAGAAGAGAATGCCAAGATTCGCTCGCTGGGTGGCAGTGTTCCAGCACCACAATGCGCCTCTTTGTACAAATTAGAAAGAGAAGGACAAGCAACACCTGTACTCTGTTTTGTTCGTGTTCTTTCTTACTATGACATCAGTGTTGTCAGGGGTGGCCAGAGGGAGAATTCAACACAAACAAGGCAAGAACTCTGCTTTGGTGCCACAGGCTGAAAATATAAAAGGATGGCCTTGTTCACTAATTAAAATTGGGAAGCAACCCAGTGGGAGGTTGTCCTGCTTAAATCTCACTTATATTCGTTGAATTAAACGTGATCCTGCCCTTCCTCTATTGAGCCCAATGCAGTTCATACTATTCTTCCCCTCCACAACAGTCCTGTAAGGTAGGCCAAGCTAAAAGACAACAACTAGCCTAAAGTTATGTTACATTTCATGGCTCAGTGGAGTGTAAAATAAAAGCTGGTTTAATAGGATCTTGCAGAACCTGGCTAGTATCATGCAGGACCGAACGGTTGCCTGAAAGCACCAGCCGAAAGGAGAAAGTGATTCACTCATTCTTTGCATTACAAATATGGCTTAGTCATCCATCACAACACCCTCCCGCCCTGACTGACTTCCTATTCAGAGAATAGCTCCAGCAAAAAGTTTCACAATTTCCATTACATTACATCAGGCAAAAATAAAGAAAAATTGAAAGAACACAAAAAAGCCCTTTAAAGACTCCCCTTCGTGTTATATTAGCTTCTGGTCTTGTGAGCAGCACTTGCCCAAGAGGAAGGAGCAAGCGATGCTCACCCCTGTGCACATTGTTACAGTGATATGTATATTAAGAATTTCTAATCTCACCTATCTGTTCACGAAAACACAAGCCTAACATTTGGAAGTTAGTACTGAAAGAAACTGCCAACCTAGCAATTCAAAAGCATATAAATGCAAATAGATAAATAGGTACTGCCATAAAAAGCAGGAAGGTAAATAGTGTTTACATGGCCACGAACTTGCATAACACTGGCTCTTTGACGTGAAAACACAGATGAGCACCGCCCCTAGAGTCGGACACGACTAGCATGTACGTGCAGGGTAAGAATCTTTACATTTTTACTGAAACAAATGAGGGGGGGATTGTGCAATTAACAACTGACATTACCTCCAGTATTGGATTATTGCTTATTTTTGTAGAAGAATTTTGTGATTGGCCAACAAATTACTGTAGTTAGTTATTCAGTAAATATGGTATGGCAGTTTAGATTAGTGATGGTGAGAAACTGGAGAACTGAAGTACTGTATATGTTACAGTTGACTGGTATGATGGTCTGGAAAATAGCAGTTAAGGGTCAGTTGACATGGGATATAAAATTTAGAAAGGGATTGTTAAAGAGAACACATTTGATGAAACATGACAAGATTTTATTTTTTAAAAAATGTTGTATTACTGAAATATGAAGGCTATCTAGCCATACAATTGATAATGTTATTGTGGAAGAGTTATAAGGCATCATAATCAAGATTCAGGAGGAAATGTATCTCTGCTAGACATGGGTGCTTAACTGAAGTGATCACTTCACACACACCCCAGCTGGATAGGCCGCTCACCTGACTTTGTGTGCTGCTGGGATCCTTCTTCTCTTGTAGTATGAGATTCCAGACAGGGGCCTGACCAGCGCAGCTCACTCCTTGTTGGAATTGGTTGATTGCCAGAGAGGTAGCCCAGCCCCGGCCTAGTTCCTGCCAGGAGTGGAATGCCACTGGAGAAGAAGGAGCCCAGTGCCATGCAAGTCCAGTGAGTGGCCTAACTGGCCATGGGGGAGGGGGGAATGGAGACAGCGTCATACGAAGCTTTCATGTTGCTGAAGCACCTATGCCTAATCTCCACTTGTCCTGGTGGTGCATGGTCTAATTTTAGTTATGCTTTTTTAAAAATTGTTTTCATTTGTTCTAATTATGTCAACTTTCTTGTTTTTCTTTCTGTTGTGTTTGAAAAATTTTAAAACATGAATAAAACGAAAAAGACTCTTCTGTTTCTGAGGAAGGAAGTCCTGTGCGTTTACTGTAGTCAAGAGCAACATGTCGTTTTGTGAGAACATGGGAAAAGTTATGCTTTTAGGTCCCATTCAAAGAGCATTTATGCCAAGTTCTGGTTTTGTGGCACCTTGATGAGCCAGCCAAATAAAATGGTGGAATATCCATCAGACACATAAAATACTGTAGGTTCACTAATTTGCCCTTTAAAAATAAAATCAATAAGTTTCCAGAAGGGGACACTCCTATCACAAATTCACAAGAGGAATACAAGGATGAACATGAGCAAGGCCTGAACATTGTTCTGCCCAAGAGAGGCCTTCGCATGAAGGTCAGGACTCCCTCCTGTCACCAGGGTCTCATTCAGCTCGCTCCATACAGCAAGGAAGGACTCTGTGAGTGGTTTCCTGGGTGACAGAAGATGTGTGGCACTTGCCGGGGTATGCCAACAGTTGACAACTGGTGGGTGAGATGGTGTTTGGAGGACTGGACGGAACTGCACAGTCGGGTTATCCTAGGGATTGTGCAGGGTAGGTAAGTCCTCTGGGTTCCTCAAGATGTCTTTCTTTTTAGCTCATTTTGAGGTGCCCTTTGTGGTGTCAAGGATAAAGTGTTCTGTTTATATACCGCCCCATACCACTTCAAGTAGTCTCTGGGCGGTTTACAGTTTTAATTACAGTAATGCAGGCAACACATTGCTACCCCCCTCCTGGCCTGCTACCTGGGATTGAACACCAGATTGTGAGCACAGTTTTACCTGCAGTAGTACAGGCATTTAACCACTGTGCCACGGGGCTCCTGTAGTGTGATGGACTAGGGCTGAGCTGGGTTGACATCCCCTCTTGCCCTGGAAAACTCACTGGGGTGAGCAGAACTGGTAAAACTCCCCTTCAAATACCCCATGGACCTTGGGAACCCTATGAAGGTTGATCTAACGTGGAGGCAACATGATGGGGCAGATACCACATACACAATCATTTTGAACAGACCAGCTTACTTGATCTGAAGAGGAGGAGAATGGCTGGCAATATGACGAAATAAAAAACAAAAGTGTTCTGCTTATATACCACCCCATAGTGCTTAAAGCATTGTCTGGGTGGTTTACAATTTATTTATGCAGTCTACACATTCCCCTTTCCCCCACCCCATGAGCTGGGTACTCATTTTACTGACCTCGGAAGGATAGAAGTTTGAGTCAACCATGAGCTGGTTACCTAGGATTGAACCCCAGGTCATGAGCGCAGTTACAGTATAGCTGAGGTACAGCTGTTTAACCACTGCACCACAAGACTTTAACTTTGAACAGAAATGACATTTTCGCCACTCCGTTGTAGAAGTGAATTTGTCTACTGCTGTTAAATTGTTTGTGTGATCAGCTATCACTGCTGTTGTGAACATGACTGTATTTACTTTGTAGCCATTCAAACCAGCAAAATCTCATGATCCCAGTGTTGGTGTTGCAGACTTGTTGGGTCAGTTCCACCCTCTCTTCGTAGTATGCTGAGTTCCAGGTCTGCCTGCTCATTGCTGGCCCCCACCATGTGATGGTGTGAGAGACCTTTCAGCAGTAGGTGCCGAGAAAGGCAACATCTGGGATGCCCTTGGGTTAGCCCTCTCCGGTCCTGTTTCATCAGACAAATAAATGAATAAAATCCCTGTATGCAGAAAGCTAGCAGGTCAACAAGAAGGCGAGGCAAGAACCTTATCATATGTGGGATGCTAATTTTATATACAGTACTTCTCTTTAAAAAAATACAGAGGGTCATTTCAAAGCATGAGGCTCCAGTGGCACATAAACACAGGCTACCCGAAGCAGTCTATCTTATTAACTCATTAGGTTTATTTAATCATGCCTACCGCCTGTGACACAGTGGGCATCATAGCCAAAGGGAAATTATTATTATTTTTTTATTTTAGAGTATTTTACCCCGTTTCTAAAGAAATGGGCACAACTTTCATATTAGCTTTAATTGTGCAAATGCACTCCTGGCCACAGTTGTGACCTGGTCATCCAAGCTCAAGGATGAGTCCAAGAGCACCCTCGAAGCTGCGCACCTGCTTTTTCAATTGGAGGGTGACCCCATCCAGTACAGGTTGCATCCCTATCCCTTGGTTCTCCCTTTCGACTGACCAGGAGCACCTCTGTCATGTCTGGGTTTAGTTTCATTTTGTTCATTCTCAGCCAGTTCATTACTGCAGCTAAACCCGGGTCTCCCGCCTCCTCATTCATCAGCACCCTCAGCTCTGCACCACACTGATCCATTATGATAGTTTCTTGTTCCAGACATCATCACTTCAAGCCCAATGTGCTGTTCAGCCCTCCCAGAGGCTGGGCTGTGGCTTAACAGCCTGCCTGGGATTTTGTCACTCGGCCTTATCAGAGTCCATGACCTGAGATTCCCTTTGGAGCCCGTGCACTAATTCTTGCCCACAGAACGCAGCGGTTTTAAGCTGTTCCAAAGCCGCCCTGCCACCTCTCCACAGGCTGAAGTACATGTCCCCTTTTTCTATTCTGGTGGGCAGGGGGAAAATGTGGCTGAAGAAAAAGACAGCCCAACGCTGAAAATAAATGCAGAGCCAGTGATGTTCAGCATTTCTCTAGCCTGGTGTAGACCACGTATCCTTATGAAATAAATCAATTTTCCAATGGCTGCCCAGGGTTGTAAAATGGAAATTGTATTCCGTTCCCTGCCCCCACGCCCACAAAAAAGAAAATATTGTTAGCATTATCATAATGGTTACAACAACTGGGGAATTTTCTGGAGGGGGGGAGTGGTAATGTTGTCAATTGTTTTAGGGGTAAAAAAACATGCAGTCAAAAGGGCCGCAAAGCATCCCTTACAAAGTCTCAAGGAAATCCTGGGACGCCACCCAGTTTCCTTGTGGATGTTTGGGTGGTACAAGCATTTGGAGAGGATGAAGAACCAAATTACCTGAGCCAGGTCTGGGGTTCAAAGGCAATGTCTGACGTTATGTCCTTTCTGCAGATGAGTGGTTGTGTGTTACTAGTCCACATGACCATATCTATGAATACACGTTTCATTCCAGGACAAAATCTTAGTTCAACTGAAGTTCTGGTCACTTTACTTACTTCCTGCAATTTAGCACCAAACACTTCTTTATTTAGGACAGGAATGAAGAGATACATATCAGCTATCATTTGATCTTGGTCAATACTGTTAAAAACTAAAACAGTAAACCAGGGTTAATACAAAGTATGGTCTAATGTGATGTAAATACGGCTTCGGACAATGGTCATAGCGGTGGTGGTGGTGATGATGATGATGATGACGACGACGACGACGGCAATTGGTACTGTGGGCTGGTAGGTTGACAAGGTCTTTATCTGAATAAGGACCCAAGTTGTTTAGCAACTTGGTCTTTAAGTTATAGATATATATATCTGCCTAATAAATTGGCAAGTTGGCCAATGGAAAGCAGACAGTTAAAATGTTTAGAGTGGCAAGAATACCTCAAGCACATCCTTTGTGATGACTGCTTGTCAACCATCAGCAAAAATATGGATTCTTTCCTCCCTTCATTGACACTGTCGTAACAGCCATGCTGTTTTCCCCTCAATGCATTTATAGGCACACGGATTGCAGAAACTACCCAAGCAGATAGGCTGTTCAACAGCTAGTAACCACTAGCCATCAAAGACCATATCAGTGGAACACTTGTACCCCATTCACTGCACAAAAGCCTTGAGAGAGGTTAATACTGCAGCCCAAACTCTGGTTGGTCTCTAGAATCTGCTGGTGCCTTAAGTGAAACATCAAGTAAGCAGGGGGAAAAGTACTGTACGGCAAAAGAACAGAAGGGGGACCAGGGCCGAGAGCTACCATTTCAACCTTCCTCCCCCACCCCCCACCCCCCAATCTGAAGCTTCCACTGCACAGAGCAGTCACAGGCTTCATACTTCCTCTATCAAAAAGCCACAAAAGGAAACACCGCTTTGCGAAATGCACCACCAGTGAGTTCTCGTAGGCTTTTTTTTTTTAGTTTTCTGGAAGGACTGCTGTCTACTGGTCTGAATAGGACCAATAGACAGCCGTTGTGCTTCAGCATAATGGCCTTCTGATGGAGTGAGACGAGGACGATGGGATCCCGGATCAAGTAAGACCATGGGCAAGGGATTCGTGAGTAACTGGGGGTGGATCAACCTGTTTAACCCGGTCAGTTTCACCGTTTTTCAGCTGGAGTTCTGAAGGGCTGAAAGATCAGCCCCCATCATCACTGATCCGATAGATTTCTCAGATGTTCTGTGAGGGAGGTGGGTCTGGAAGAGCCCTTACAATGGCTACCAAACAAGCTTGCTGGTGGGGCAACTTTTCCACTGTTGCACTGCTTTTACCAGCACTTCTAAAAATATTACAGACCCAAGCAAATCCACTTGCTGAATTGGTCCTGGTAGTGGCCCTGAAAGGGCTTAAGAGTTTCCTAAAATATTGTGGCTGATAATCTTCAGTGAGTGCAGTAAAAATGAAATAAAATCGTGGCAACCTGGACACAGAAAGTTCTCAGCTTTAACAACAGAGACCAGTGTAGGCTGTGGAAACTCCCACAGGACATCTGTTTGAGTCTCTCTTTGCTTTCTCCCACAGGCAAGCAAAGACTTTTTATCTTCAGGTTGTCTTTTTTCTCAGCGACTGGCTGCCTAAGACCCGGTGTGCTGTTTTTTGTTCTTTTTGGAGAGAGGGGCTATTTGTTCATCCCCCTCCCCTTTCCAGTTTTTATATTATTTGTTTTTAATATTGTAAGATGCCTTTGGGTCCTCGTTAAAAGACAAGTGGGTCATAACAATTTAAACAAACAAACAAACAAACAAACAAAATGGTGGCCCTCCCATGCTAAGGCTCATGGGAATTATGTTGGACTATAATTTCCATGAACCCTAGACAGCACAACCATTAAAGATTGAGGATGAGAATTGTGGCCTATCAGTGTCTGGGAGGTCACCCATTGCCCATACCATGTTGCAAGCACTGGGTGATCCAAGCCAAGCCTTGGAGGAACAGCAGTGACTGGAGGGGTCAGGAACCAGGGGTAGGGATTGGAGGGGTTGACAACAGCTGTTTATGAAGCTTCCATTCCTTAACTCAGATCCCAGGTTCTACTAGGACCTATTTCAGCAGGCAGGTAGAGAAGGTGAATGGAGGAAAGTGTCTCCCCTTCAGCCCAGACCCAGAACAGTCAGGAATCCATTAGTTGCAAATATATTAAGAGAACTGCAGCTGGGACGTTTAGCACACCGGCCATATTGTTTACTCTTGAGGTATGGGGCCTCCATGGTAGGATTTCTTTAAACTCTTTCATCTGATTATTAAAACCACGGGAAACTACTGCACCTGCTGTCAAACTACTAGCCATAAGCACACACACACACACACACACACACACACACACACACACACACACACACACACACACACACACAAGCACGCGGTCACCTGCTGTCAAACTACTGGCTGTAAACAAACAAACAAACACACAAGCAAACGGTCAGTAGCAGCACCAAACGGGAATTGAAGAGCACACTTCCTGCCCACCCTGTTCAGCAGGTGCTTCCCTTCCTGCCTGCCCCGATTGCTAGGTGTGTTTGAAGGAAAGACATTTTTCTGGTCCAAATCATCAATCAAATGGAAATTTAAGTAAGGCTGCTGTAGTCCTGACTACTGTATACAGAAAACTGAGATGGGATTCACCCATGCAAAATCTTCCCTCTTCTCCTACCCCACCCCACTATTTTCTGGGGTGACTGACCATATTTATTGTCCACCTTGGCAAGCGGCAGCCATTCTCCAGGTGCCTTCTGCCAGCTATGGTTCCGATACCCCCCTCTTCATCAACCAGGCCAGCGAGGGTTAGGAGGAAGAGAATAGCACCCTCAGATCTCCACCACACAGGAAATGATGTGCGCTCTTCCTCCCTCCTCGCCTGAACGTCAGCATATATATAGGCCCTTTCAAACAGTCTCAAAAGTGTTGCATCACTAACACAAAGAAATGAAACAAACAGCCGGTCGTGGCCACGAGTGTTGGCAGACTGAGGAAGGAATTGGGTTATATTATAACAACCCCTTCTCCTTCAGACTCTAATTAGAAGGGAATGTGGCCCTGCCTGGTTTGCATTTCAAAGGTTATCTTGAGCGCGATCTATTTTTAATCTCTCACTTGCGCCATCCTTCCATTCACACTGGAGATGTTGGTTCTCCTGTAAGAAAGGGTGCGCGCAAGGCTTTGGGCTGCTGGCTTGCTCGCGTGCAAGGCTTCCTCGTGTACACGTGCCCGGTTTACTGTAAGGAGGCATCAGCAGCAGCAGGCCGGCGGGAGGAGTGGCGGGAGGGGGAGACAAAAGAGAAGCAGCTCCCCCCCCTTGTCGCCTTTCGTCTCCTGGGGGGGGGCAGTGCTGCCTTGGGGCAACGCCCATGGCGATGGCATAACCCCCCCTCAGCCTTTTCTCCCAGATGTCCGTCAGCCAATTGCAATGCCTTCGGGCCTTTTCACACGACCCCTAAGATCCGCTGGTCCCTTAAATTCGGACCAGAGATCTTGGGGGTTCGTTTCTGTTCCTGCGTCCCCACCCCTCAGCACTTCCTGCTCCTGTCAGCCTGAGGGGGGTGGGGAAAAAAGGACAAAAGAAGCCTTTACTAACCTGCCGGTGAAGTTGCCGCGAGCCCCATTACTTCCTGGTTCCTTCTCAAGAGGCTCTTAAAGGGGCGGGAGGCAAAAAAACAACAACAAGCGAGGATGGCTCCCAGCTCCGGAGCTTAGAAATGTTTCCCCACCAGCTCCGGAGTTTAGAGAAAATTAAGTGCGACCACGCCCCCATAAGCGCGACCCAGCGCACCTTTCATGTACTTGCTCTCAGCAGATGAAAATTCCTTGATGCGGATAAGAGTGCCGGACTCTCCTCGCTTGTTAAAGTAAGTGGTGTATCTAAAGATCAATGCATCGATCTAGCAAGACATTAACATTTCACTGCTTCAGTCAGTTAGGGATTTTTTTTAAAAAAATAGACAAAAATAGAGGAGATTCCTCCCCACTTCCTTTTGATGTCACAACTAGAGATGGGCACGACTTAGCGGTATTCCCATTTCCGTTTCCGTTACTCGGTTCCGTTACTCTACGGAAACGGTAACGGGAATTACTCCCCCAGACTTCGAGCTCGAACCGACGAACGAACAATTTTGGTCTGATTTGTCGTGCTCGTTCCTTGCATCGCGCGATGCCACGCGGCACAGAAAAAAAGTTTTTAAAAGTTAAAAAAACCCGGTTCCCGGCCAAAAAGCAGGCGGAAAAATGCCTGCCGTGCCTCAGGGCACCTACCAGAGGGGTTGTTTCTGGAGGTCCCCGGCCTCCCCCCCATCCCCCGTCCTAGTGGGCTGCTCTGTGGGACTCGCCGCAGGCTCGCAGCCAGCAAAAAGCCCAGTCTCGCCGGCCGCCGGCCGCCGCAATTAAAGCGCAAGCAAGCGGCACGGACGGCACAGGAAAAAACTTTTAAACTCTCCCCCACCCATTCCCAGGCCAAAAAAGCAGGCGGGAAAATGCCTGCTTGACTAAGGGCGCAGGGCACCTACCGGAGGGGTGGTTTCTGGAGGGGGGGGTCCCGCCTCCCCCCCATCCTGGGCAGCCGGACTCGCGAGTCGCCATCGCCATGCCATGCGGTGCGGGCGGGGGATCCAAAATGGGCCAGCGAACGCAATATTGTTTTTGAAATCGTGGTCCAAAAACACACAAGCACAACAGAAACACGCGAAAATTTATAAACTGCCAGATTTTTCACAGCAGCAGTGGGTTTTTTCTTGCAACAAAATGTCTCTCCTCTCCTCCTCTGTCCTCCATTGATTTTATTTTTTTTTATTTTTTTTACACCTGCGCATTGGATGGGCTGGCCGAGTGGCCAGCCATGTGGGAGTGGACGACCATGCAAAAATTTTGGAGCCATCCCACCAGTTGCATGGCCACTTGGCCATGGAGACTTCTGGGATGTGCCAAAAAGCCCCCTAAAACCTGCCCTAGCCCTAACCCTAACCCTTGACTCCATACCCATACGTCACAGTCTGTCTTCTTAGTGGGTCAGAGAGGCACCCAGAGGTGCAACCCACTAGCCCACCGTAACCTTACCCGTCACTAGCCTAACCCTAGCCCTTGCACTAAAGCCACCTTAAAGCCAGATCTACTTGCTTGCATTGCACTACACGCAGCAAGTACACTTCCCTTCTGTGTGAGACATGGTGGTGCGAGAGCCTTGTGCAGGGAAGGCATGATTCTATCACTCTCACACTGGTCTCACTGTCTGCACATTCTGTTATGCAATATCCATATGGCTATTGCATAGCATTTTGCAGCAGCAGCAGGTGAGGAAGGGAGACCCCCATGTAGAGGGGTCTCTTGGAGCCTGCTTCCCCTTCCTAGTGGGTGAGGATAGGAGGCACCCACGGGTGCCTCCAGGAGCCCACTTTCCCTTTATAGCGGGCCAGAGGAGGCACCCACCCCACAGAGGTGCCTCCAGGAGCCCGCTCCCCCCCAAAAAAACCAGTACTAACGACAACGAAAAAAACGAACCGACTAATTTTTGCGAATTTTTGCGAAAACCGGAAACGACCCGAAACGGGACTGGCCCGACTAACGACAACTCGAAAAAAATTTTTTTCAAGTCGTGCCCATCTCTAGTCACAACCCACCTGTTACACACTATAGCAGGGGTGGTGAGTCTTTGGCACTCCAGATGTTTTGGGCCACAACTCCCACAGTCCTTTGTCACTGGCAATCTAGGCTCCAAATTCTGGGAGTTGTGATCCAAAACATCTGGAGTGCCGAAGGTTCGCCACCACTGCACTATAGAGTTGTCTTTTCAGTTAACACTGCCCCACAGCTCCATTGGGGTACAAACTAGCTGCACAACAGGGTAATTAGGATTGTGCTAAATTATACCAAATATTTATTTATTTATTTATTTATTTATTTATTTATTTAGAATATTTTTGCCCCGCCTTTCTCCTTGGAAAAGGACCCAAGGCGACTTACAATACTGAGGGACAATATACAGCCCAGAACATGTAAGACATACAAGTGGTACCTTGTATAAAGGAATTAATTCATTCCAAATGAAATTATGTTAAGCAAATTTTCCTTTATACAAATTCCCATAGGAATGCATTGAAAACTGTGTGATCCCATTTTTATGTTGTACGGATTCACCCCATAGATAATTATGTTAAGCAAATTTCCCCTATCTCTGGAATTTTTTATGTTGTACAAATTTTATGTTATACAAGCTGTTTGTTATACAAGGGCCCACTGTATTCAAGTTTAAGAACAGGGAATTAGAAGAGGCATCTTACAACATTAAAAGGCAACATTAAAGATAAAAACAGCATGCAAACAATTAAAAAAAACATCCCAGAAGCCCCTCACACTGTGCCAGAAAAGAGCGGGACAACTTTGAAAGGGATGGCTTGACCTAAGTAGGAACATGTGTGGACAATGCAATTTGGTCATATCCTAGTCCTAGACATACCAACAGTGATCTAAATACTGGACAGTCCCATAACCCCATCAAAACAATGGTACTGTAATTCCCTCCTCCTGCCCCAAGAGAGAATGGCAAGATTTCACTCATATGGTAGAAATGAAAAGGGGACACGTCAGGAGCCTTATATACAGCAAGGATGAGGCACTCTCCCAATACTGTATGGTGAAACCACAACTCCCAGCATTCCTAATCACTGGCCATGCTGGCTTGTGGTGCATGATGGGACTTGTAGTCCAACAACATCTGGAGGGCCACACATTCCCCACTCCTGGTTTAGGCTGAGAGGCTCAATATGTATTTGAATGCTAAATATTAGTAGTTCTTGGGACTGGGTTTGCTTCTGTTATCTGCAATGCTGTTAAGCCATGTTAAGGTTAGATGAAAATGTTTGAAACAGACACAGAATCTTCATCTGGCAGCTTTTACTTAATCCATAACAGGGTCCCCCACCCTGAGTAAAGGTGAACCATTATTGTCTCAGTGGAAAGAGCATGAACAGTGCAACACAGAGGTAAGCAGCCAAAAATTGAACAGCTGGCCTCAGTTCACTCGATTAAACAGGAGCACAACACTATGACCTCTTTACTTCCACTCCTGTAGACACAACAGTGGCTCCAACTCACTCTGCTTTTTAAAGCTATGTGAAGTGTTTCCATCTGAGAACACTCTTCAAATTAATGATGCTTCAAAAACTGTAGTTTTCCCAGAGCTAGGAGCATCTGCTTTTTAAGATGACAACTCCCACAAGCCTTGCCAGTGGGTGCCAGTAGGATTGTTGGCTATTGTAGTCCAAAAAGCAGCCATTCTATACTTCGGTCATTGCTTAGAGTGGTTATGGGTTCAAGGATTCCTCTTGTTTCTCCAGGGAAAATCCACAGAAAATATTTGATCTCTTCTTTGAGGCTGCTTGTTCTACTACTGAAGATGATGGTGAGTCTTAGCTGTGATGGGTAGAAATGCTTTGGCAAGATGGTGAGTCACGGGGGGGGGGCAACCTCTGGACGCTTGTTTGGGGCAGCCCCCGAAGACTCCTGGATCCTGTTCGGTTCCGGGATGTCCTCGGGGAGCCCCCTGGCGGACTGGCTGACGATCTGGTTGGCTCCATGGTGGATCAATGGTTTGAAGGAACCTCCCGGGCTGTCGACAAGATCGCCCCTAGGCGCCTCTTCTGATGCAGAGCTCGCCCCTCGCCGTGGTTCACGGCGGAGCTGCGAGCGATGAAGCAAGAACGGAAGAGGCTGGAGTGCAGCTGGAGGAAGAACCGGACGGCGATTAAAAAGGCTGCAGTTATTGTCCAGTCCAGGCGCTACGTTTGGGCGATCAGGGAGGCTAAAACATCCTATTACTCCCTGAGAATTAGTGAGGCCTCGAACCGTCAGGCAGAACTGTTCCGTGTGGTTCACGACCTCACTAATCCTGGGCTGGTAAGGCCTCCTCCTACTGATTTCAGTAGTGAGAGGTTTGCAGCCTTCTTTCGATATAAAATAGAGGCCATCCGTACCGGTTTTGACTCCTGTTGCTGTAGTCCACCCTCAGCATCCCCTGACGCTGCACTCCCTCGGTCTCCTCGCATAGTTGAGTTTGGGCCTGTCTCCTCACTTGAGGCCTCTAGGGCTATTGCCCATTGCCGGCCCACGTCCACCCCCTCTGATCCTTGCCCATCCTGGCTTATGAAAGCCGTTGGTGGGAGCATGCCCGAATGGGCTTCTATCATCGCCACAGCCTCCTTCAGGGAAGGGATTTTTCCCTCTCGCCTGAAGGAGACTGTGGTAAAGCCCATTCTGAAAAAAACTGGCTTAGCATCGGGAGATCTGACCAACTACCGCCCGATTGCTAATGTTCCCTTTATGGGCAAGGTAATTGAGAGGGTGGCCGCGGTCCGGCTTCAATCATTCTTGGAGGGAGAACGTGTCCTTGACCCATTCCAGTCTGGGTTCAGGCCAGGTCGGGGGACTGAGACAGTCTTGGTCGCTCTGCAAGATGACCTCCTCCGGGTGGCCGACAGGGGTTGCTCTACCCTGTTGGTTCTTCTGGATTTGTCAGCGGCCTTTGATACCGTCGACCACGGTATTCTGCTGGATCGGCTCTCTGAGATTGGGATCAGGGGCACTGTTCACAGTTGGCTCCGGTCCTTCCTCGGGAGCCGTCCCCAGCGGGTTCAGCATGGGCGGGAGCTGTCTGCTCCTTGGATACTCCCTTGTGGGGTTCCACAGGGGTCGTCCCTCTCTCCCATGCTGTTCAACATCTATGTAAGGCCGCTGGCAGAGGTCATAAGGAGATTTGGAGTCTGCTGTCATCAGTACGCTGATGACACGCAGCTCTATCTCTCCTTTTCCACCACTGCAGATGAGGCTGTCCAGACCCTCAATCAGTGCCTGGACGCAGTCATGGAATGGACCAGGGCCAACACAAACTCAACCCCGACAAGACCGAGGTTATGTTCTTTGGGACCACTCCATCTGGTTATGGAGGCCCTTATCCAACTTTGGAGGGCATTTCCCTCCGGCCTTCAGACACTGTCCAGAATCTGGGCGTAGTCCTGGACCCGGCGCTCACCATGGAAGCCCAGGTGGCCGCAGTGTCCAGGACTGCCTTTTTTCATCTTCATTGAATAGCCCAGATTCGTCCCTACCTAGATGGGGACTCCCTCAGGACTCTGGTGCAAGCACTGGTAGAGATGGGCACGACTTGAAAAAATTTTTTTTCGAGTTGTCGTTAGTCGGGCCGGTTCCGTTTCGGCTCGTTTCCATTTTTCGCGAAAATTCGCAAAAATTAGTTGGTTCATTTTTTCGTTTTTTCGTTGTCGTTAGTACTGGTTTGGGGAGGGGGTAGCGGGCTCCTGGAGGGAGCTGCAGGAGTCAGCCAGAGCCACAAGTGACGGACTGGCAGACTCTTTGCACCCGCTGTGTCTCACGTACTTGCATGTAGTGCAATGCAAGTAGATCTGGCTTAGGGTTAAGACAGGTTAGCGCAAGGGCTAGGGTTAGGCTAGTTACGGGTGAGGTTAGGGTGAGTATTGGGGTGCACCTCTGGGGGCCTCTCTGACCCACTTAGAAGGACAGTGTACTGGCGTATGGGTTAGGCTTAGGGTTCGGGTTTGGGCTACGATTAGTGGGCTGTTTATGCCCAATTGGCACATCACAGAAGTCTCTGTGGTCAGCCTGGGCAAGTGGCCATGCAATTGGTGGAAAATTTGCATGGTCTACTCCCATGGGCGAGCCCATCATTGCAAATGTGCAGGTGTAAAAAAATAAAATAAAATAAAATAAAATAAAATAAAATAAAATCAACGGAGACTTTTTTTGCAAGAAAAACCCACTGCTGCTACTGTAAAAATTCAAGCATTTAAAATAGCTAATTTTCGCATGTTTCTGTGGTGCTTTGGTGGGGTTTTGGGCAACGATTTCAAAAAATATATTGCGGTCGCCATTTTGAATCCCCCCCCACCGCATGGCAAATGGATGCGCCCTCCCAGCCTGGTACAGTCAGCAAAACCTGGCCATGCGATTGGTGGAATGGCTCCAAAACTTTGCATGGTCCACTCCCATGGGCGAGCCCATCATTGCGAATGCGCAGGTGTAATAAAATAAAATAAAATAAAATAAAATAAAATCAACGGAGACTTTTTTTGCAAGAAAAACCCACTGCTGCTACTGTAAAAATTCAAGCATTTAAAATAGCTAATTTCCGCATGTTTCTGTGGTGCTTTGGTGGGGTTTTGGGCAACGATTTCAAAAAAAATATTGCGGTCGCCATTTTGGATCCCCCGCACTGCATGGCAAATGGATGCGCCCTCCCAGCCTGGTACCAGCAGCGCAGCAGTAGCAATAGCCAAGGAGAGGGGGGCGGGGACATCCCCCCCCAAATAAAACACCCTTCTGGCCTGGTAGGTGCCCTCAGACAGTTTTCGCCTACTTTTAGGGCCGGGAATCGGTTTTTTTAAAAACTTTTAAAAACTTTTTTTCTGTGCCGCTTGGCATTGCGCGATCGCCGCGATGCAAGTAACGAGCACGACAAATCAGACCAAATTGTTCGTTCGTCAGTTCGAGCTCGAATTCTGGTGGAGTAATTCCCGTTTCCGTTTCCGTAGAGTAACGGATACGAGTAACGGAAACGGAAACGGGAATACCGCTAAGTCGTGCCCATCTCTAAGCACTGGTGATCTTGAGACTGGACTATTGCAATGCGGTCTACATGGGGTTGCCCTTGACTCTCCTTCGGTGACTGCAGCGGGTGCAAAATGCGGCAGCCAGACTGGTGGCGGGTGTGCGTCGATTCAACCACATCACCCCAGTTCTGGCTTGCCTGCATTGGTTGCCCGTTGCATCCCGAATCAGATTCAAGGTCTTGGTTTTCATTTATAAAACCCTCCATGACCTAGGACCTGACTACCTGGCAGAGCGGATCGACCAGCGGTCAACATTGGCCCGACCGACTAGGTTGTCACGGGCACACATGTTGCGGATGGCCACGCCCAGGGAGGCTCGGAGAACATCCACCCGTAACCGAGCCTTCTCTGTGGCTGGCCCCACTATGTGGGACCATCTCCCAGCAGAAGTGCGCCTAGCAGAGTCCCTGCCAGCCTTCCGGAAGGTATTAAAAAATCTCCTTTTCCGGTAGGCGTTTGGTGACTAAAAGTTTTTTTTTTCTTCCCCTCTCTCTCCCGCCATCTGCTATTTTTAACTGCTATTTTTAATTGTTTAGTTTTGTTATTTGCTTTAATTGTTGTATTTAATGGTCTGTTATTGTTTATATTGGTTTTGTTGTAAATAAATAAACCTTGCCATTAGGTGGAGTGAGGTAAATGCTTCAGGTGACAGATGGAACTGTTTTTCCCCCCCAAAGCCACCAGCTATTCCTCTCTTTTGTCAAGTGACCTGTACTCCTTCCCTAAACAAATCTGATGTCCCCAGGTATATTGGAGGACCTTATTCCTTTACCATTTCTGAACAACAATTCAGCAAGCAAGCAAACAAACAAAGAAACAAGTTGGTCCAATCAGTTTTCTTGTCCGTCACCTCAAGATCACTCCTGCTCAAGGGAAAACACACATTGTGTATGAGTGTTGGGGAGCAACCCTTGTCTGTGTTGGGGTGTTGACCAAAGTTAAAGCTTCTTCAGTTTTAGCTGGGTTGTTTCTGCACCTATATCTTAGCCCACATCTGTACCTTTTCTCCTTGGAAAAGGACCCAAGGGTTCAGGTCAGGATGGGCTCATCCAAACTGGAAAACCCGAACTTCCCTGAGCCAACACACTTTTTGTGATTTAACAAACTTTCCTGGTTCACTTTCCTCACATCCATAGCCTGCCCATGAACCAATTTATGATTTGGTTGGGAAAAATTCAGAAATTTGTGGTTCAGTTCATGAACTTTGCCAAACCAGGAACCAAGATGAATCCCCATTTGCTGGTTCAACCCCATCTAATCAGAACCGATAATCTCTAGGCCAGGCATGTCCAAAGTCAGGCCCAGGGGCCAAATGCGGCCCGTTTACAAATTTTGAGCGGCCTGCAGCCTCTTCGACCCACCAGCTCAGCCTGTCACGCATCCCTGCCAGCTGGCCCATCCCCATACTGGATGGAGGCATCAGCTTGCAGTTTTATGCTTTGCCTGCTTTCCCTGCCTCTGGCCACCACCCCCTCCCCAGCCTACCTGCCCCCGGCTCCATTGCTGCTGTGTCCTCCCTTCCTCCTTGCATGTTATAGAGACTTGTCTGAAGTCCAGCCCCACTGTTAGGAGCTGCCCTGTTCTAAATTGGGAGAAAAATTGCTCTCTCTACATTCAGAGGTGCCTTGTCCTTCGCTGTGTTAAAAATACACTAAACAGATGGCAACCCAAGACAGACTTTGAGCCCTTTGTGGCCTCTGAGGCACCTGCACTTCTTTCACCAAACTTTTACCATGTATGATTGAAGATTTCAAGAGCAACCGCGAACGAATGTCGGGCACAGCTTGTTCGGCAGGCACACCATTCAGTTTGCAGCCTAACGAAAAGAAGAAGATGGCATTCACTGCCTCCCGTTCCATGTACAAAGCTATCCAGGCTGGCAGCGGGTGATGGGGCAGCATCTTCCACCATGTTTGAAGGCAGCAGGCAAGTTGGGCTATCAATATCTCCTTTCCGTCACCATTCTTTCTATTTCTAACGAGCTCTGAGCACCCCTAGTGAATGGTGCCCAAAAGCAGCCCTCCCCTTCTTCCTGCAGTTATCTCCTGATGGCTTGAGAGAGCAGTCAAGTGGTTGTTAAAAATAAGAAGAGGAGAAGAGGGGAACTGGAAATTGTCATCGAAGCAGTGCTACCAAGAGAAGCTGCCTTGCATGCAAAGCCCCGCCCCTGTCCAAAGACAACGCAAGGGAGCACAAAGCCCTGTCATCATCTGCTGCCAGACTCTCTCCTTCCTGTATGTGTATGCACAAGAGCACATTGGTTAGTTTCCGGAATGGAGGTGATGAAAGCATGCCTGTTGCCTGGAAGGCTGACTCTGAGGCACAGTTGCCACAGTGCTGCACTCTTTCATACAGACCACAGAAAAGATACCAGTACTTTTCTGGACTGTGACGCCCAGAAATAGCTGTGCTGACTAATGTGTCCCCCTTAAAAGTACCTGTTCTAATTTCTGTTGGATTGTTACATTTCCTGCACTGAGTGACGGCACTGAAAATGCCTGCCAGGTTAGAGCAACGCTGATGCCTGGCTGAAATTAAACCATTTATTTTGCAAAAAATGCTGACCCTCATGGGTCTGTGTAAAGAATATATACAATACACTTCTCTTTACATACTATGAATGTTTTTACTCTAGCCTTTCTTCATTTGGGTTTCCATGACTCCAAAGGGGAAACAGAAGCAGCACTTTCCAGCTTTTCACATATTAAAAATATGGAAATATAATGCTTTTGTACCTTACTATTACCTCACCATCTTTACTGAATCTTCATTTTGCACATTACTGGAGCTCCTTGTTTGCTTGCTGAATCAACTGTATTCCCATAATCTGCAAAAAGCAGTCCTATAGTGCAGTACTGTAGTCTCTAACTTTGGGTCCTTAGATGTTCTTGGACCACAACTCCCAGGAATCCTGGCTGGCACTAGCCAGGATTCCTGGGAGTTGTAGTCCAAGAACATCTGGCGACCCAGTGCTGGGGAACCACTGCTAGAGTGACGTTTGGAGGAATCCAAGACAAGATTCTCCCAAAATTCCGGGACCTGTAGTCCATAAATCCAAATTTTGTATATGTAGAATTTGCCTGTTATTATCCTTGAAGAGAGGACTTGAACCACAGTGGCCCTGCTGGTGCTTCCTAGACCACCCCAAGCTCTGTTTCCATATGAAGCCACTGGAACGTTATTCTGCGTTTGAAAGGCTGAACTCTGCTCTCTCTTTCTGCAGATCCTCGAGTGCTCAGGCAGTTCCCACGGGAGTTCGACGACCAGGTCTGTTCTCTTTTTTTCAACAGCACCACCACCACCGCCACAGTGCTTGGCGTTTCCAAGGTCACTACACAAGGCTGTGCTAGAGCGGCCATCTTTGCTCTACCATTCTTTGCACCACTTTAAAAACAACAAGGGCAATGAGAACAAGCCAGCATCCCGGAGGATCTTGGCTTACCAATGAATTGGCCTGTTGCTGGGGGATATGGCCTGCTTGTTTTGAAGGGCTCCTTCTTGCTGGTTAAATAGTCCTGCTAGGCCTGGACAAGATCCTGCTGGTGGGCTGCACGAGTGCCTCCAGCTGACTTATGAGCCACACCGGTGTTGTTGTTGCTGAAATAGCCTGAGTGCTACCAAGGTTCCCTCCCAGGAACACAAAGCCCTATATGAGACAACTCAGCACCCTTGAAAACTAATTGAGTAGAACATTTCCTTTCTTTCTATTAAAAAAAAAAGAGAGAGAAATATTTTGTTTGCCCACTTGTGACATATTTCAACAACAATGTTCCAGCAGTAGCAATAGCAAGACTGTGGCAGTCAGTGCTGGTACTCCCATGGGCTAGGGTGGGTGGGTGGGGATACTGCCCACACTTGGACTATATCAACCAGACCTTGTTGGCATCTAAACCATGGCTGCTTGAACAAAAAACAAGAACAAAGCCTGGCTTAAAAAGCTGGCTTGGTAGGGGCTCAACCAGCCAGGAACCTTGGTTCAGAAAACATCCTCAAGCCTTGTGTTTCTGATTAGTTGTCACTGGTGTTCAAGCTTTGAGTGTTGTTTGCAAATCATGATTAAACTAACAAGGATACAGACTTATTCTGCAGCAACGACTGGAACAGCTTTATTTATAAGCCACAACAGTGACTAGCTGGTAACCCAGAAACGGACAATACTGGGTTTTTCTTTTTATTGTCCTCTCCCAAGTGGGCTGGGAGAGGAGGATGGAGCTGTTGGGCAGGCTGATCATATTCGATGGGTCAGCACAGAGACCAGTCGCACTGGCAAAATGGAGACAAATATTCGTTCATCCTCCACCTGTCTTATGACTTGCCAGGAGAGAATTCCTTGTCCGGTACAGCTACCAGATAATCTTTAAGATGGCAGGTTGCATTAAGAGCTCGGAATGGAATTAAAGAAAAAAAAAGGTAGAGGCAGTGTGGAGTAGTGGTTAGGGAGCAGTGGTTTAAGTCTTGGGAGAGCCGGGTTTGTGTCTTCACAGTGAACCATGATAATGTGGGAAGGAGCTGCCCTGAGTTCAATGGAAAAAAAGACAGTCATAAATGCAATGTCTAAATAATCAACAAACAACAAGGAAGCAGGAATGGACACTCTAGCATCCCTGAGTACACTATAGGGTGACTTCATGACCAACAATGCAGGAAGTGTTCCAGGATTGGGACAGTGAGGCTCACATTATTTTCTGTTGCCTATGGGATGTAGAAGTCAATACGAATCAGTCTGGAGTTTTCTCCCACTCTGTGAATTTTTTTTCCTGTGGTGCTCTGGCCTCTACGTGTTTCAGCATAAAGGTCATGTTGCTTCAGACAGTGTGGTTGCTTGGACTGAGGCAGCTTCATGGCTCAGTGGGCAACCCTAAGCTGGTTGTCCCAGCTTCCTTGTTCAAGGCATCCCTTGTCTCCAAACTGTTTATTATTATTATTATTATTATTATTATTATTATTATTATTATTATTATTATTATTATTATTATTATTATTATTATTATTATTATTATTATTATTATTATTAAAGATTTGGTGTGAGCTCTAGCGTGCTAGAGAAGCTAGAAAACAGAGAGAGAGAGAGAGAGAGAGAGAGCAAAGAGAAAGTCGGCAATTTAGAAGACCAGCTGGTGGAAATCTGTTCGCAAGAGTCAGACGGGAGGAAATTGGTGGCCAGCCCTTGCTTGCAGCTTGTCAGAATAATTCTACTGCAACTGTGCCTCCTGGAAATCTGGATAGCTATTATACAGCTGCTTTGCAAACAAGGTCCGATTGTGAATTTCCTCCTCTCTCTGCTGACTCATGTTTGCTCAGCTGAATTCCCCCAGCAAATACAACTTCCCAGGTGAGATTTTAGAATGGATGGCGTAGCATTCCCCCCCCACACACACACACACCGCTGTCTAGTGTCACATCCAGATAAGCAAGAGGGAGGAATGCACACCTTATAGGCAAACAACGGAAGGGGGAGACCTTATACTAACTCAAGGGAATCATTAACAGAACAAAGGAAGTCCAGATTAGCAGTGCTAAATTCAAATTAACAGTGCTAGCCATTATTTAGCTGCCTAGATGCCCTAAGCACATCCGATCTCTCCTGATTTTGGAAGCTAAGCAGGGTCAGCCCGGGTTAGTACTTGGATGGGAGACCACCAGGGAATACCAGGTGCTGTAGGCGCCTGGAGTAGGACCTGGCAAACCACTCCAGTATTCCTGCCAAGAAAACTCCATGGACGTGGAGTCACGAAGAGTCGGTCACGATTGTAACGACACAACACACACAGCCATGGTTTAACTTCAGAGTTGGAGTACCCAGTGTGGCGTAATGGATTAAACGATGGATGAGGACTCAGGAGACCTGGGGTTGATTTCTGACTCTGCCATGGAAAGTTATTGGGGGTGGGGTAGGGTGGGTAAAATCTCTCCTTAAATACTTTGACTTTGAAAACCCTATTAGGGTGGCTCTTGAATAGATTAATCCTGTCTTGACCACAGATAAGAAGAATAACTTCGGAGTAGGCAAGAAGGTCCCATTTCAGTATTTCTGTCTTCTTTTCTTTTAGCATTTGTCCCACTTGGTGGTGGGGTCCATTAGACAGATCCATTGTTTTTTAATGCTAGTTTTTTTAAGGGGGTGGGGAGTTCTGCCTGGTATTCCCAGGCAGTAACCCATCCAAATACTAACCAGGCCTGACCCTGCTTACGTTCCCCGATCTGACGAGATTGAGCTTTAGGTTGGAATGGTAAGGCTGCTGTGGCCATTTCAGTATTTGTGTGTTCCGCCTAATAAATGTTCCATATTAATGAAGTTCCTCTTTCCTTAGGAATCAATCCAGATGCTGCCCAGGTTTTGTTTCCCATTTGACATAGAAAGGTATGCAAAACCCTGCAAAAATAAGGGCTTGCCTGCTAACCCAGGCATCCTTTCTACCGCTCAGAGCTTCCTTGATTCAATTTAAGGTTATCAACATTTCTGAGGAATAATAGGTTTGCCTTGTTTTTTTCAGATCAGGCTACCATTCGCAGTGCTAACAGTGAACAATTTGAAAAGCAAAGAGAGGCTTCTGCCCCCTTTAATTCATAAATTAAAGGAGGGGCGGCGGGGGATGGCGGGGGAAGGCGACGGGCGCGAGGGGTGGGCGGCGATGGGCGCGGGCGGGCGGTGGGAGGATGGACGGCAGTGGCCTGTGGTGGAGGGGACGGCGGGGGGGGGGGGCGGCAGGCTGTCCAGCACCCTCTCTCCATTTTGGCGCCCTAGGCAACTGCCTAGTTCGCCTTAATGGAAGCGCCGGCCCTGGATGTTTCCTCCATACCATACATGATTTAAAAGAACTCTCCAGCTTCTGCTTAGAAATGAAGCACAAAGCTTTTGTCTTCTTGGCCCTACTATATAGAACATACTTCACCCTCAGATGTGACTGTTCAAGAAATTTAAACAACAGCTTCCTGCCTCTGACCTAATAAGCTGTTGCACATGAAAAGATATGTAATAATAAACTGATCCCCATTTTGCAACCTCTAGTTCTAGTTATTTTTTAGATAATTTATTGGGTGTTCTCTTCCATGCTGCTTCTGTCTCCTCTTTTTACACTGTTCTCCCATTTCCCGTGAAGGATGAAGGAGAGCCCCACGGTCCAGCATTTCACGTTTGCCCTCACCGACATGGAGGGGAAGCAGCGCTTTGGTTTCTGCCGATTGGCCGTAGGCCTCCACAGCTGCCTCTGTATCCTCAGGTAAGGTGGTTCACTCTTGTTTAGCTTTTTCTCATGGGAAATCTTTGGTGTTTTCTTTTAAATCAAAGGAGCCACGAAATAGAGGTTTAAAAACAGACATCTGGATTGAGTAATACTTTTATTGGATTATTGCCAGGTTTTAATCAATGCAAGCTCTTGAGGCCTCCAAGTTTTTTTCAGAAAAGATGTTATACTAAGGGTGTGATCACATGGAGAAATATATCAGCTTTTGGACCTCTTGTGATATTCCCCCCCCCCCCAGTGATAATGGGATGTATGGGGAAATATGCTCTAGATCCATGTCCAAGGGAGATCTTTTGGGTTCAGCAGCAAGGCTAGTACATTTTAGGGTGGAGCTGGAGCAATTCTTTGATAGATGGATAGATCACTTTAAAGGCGATTGTTCCGTGCAAAGTGACCTTTTCCAGTGTGACCTTTCCTGCCATCTGATCTCATCTCACTGGGGGGGGGGGTTAACAATTTTAAAAGAGGGCCTAGAGACAAAAATATCTACCATAAGTTGGATGCCATGTCACTGTCCTTGAAGGCAAACTGGCAAAGCAAAATGGAGATGGTCAACCCAATGCAAAAGGCAGGTGTTGGTGCACAATCGTACAATTCCTTGCCTAGCTGCAGGGGGAAAAAACATGCCTGTGCCCCCTGTATAGTCATGTAGTGTAGTGCAATGGTTCCCACACTGTGCAATGTGGCACCCCAGGGGCTGCCAACCCCAGCCAAGGGCAATGCAGAATCTTCAGAAGTACATCTCCCCCTCTCACCTGAAGTTTGTTATTGGGGGAGTCTCAGGCAGTGGCCAAGAAGTCAAAGAAGCCTTGAGTTGAATTTTTTTTTGAGAACCACTGATCTAGTGGTAAATTCGGAAATTCAGGTGCTGATCATGATAGCTTGCATGTAAAGACTACTCTCCTCCCCCCCCCCCGCCCACCACTCCAAGTCAAAAAATGGAGGGTGTGGGATTAGTCTGTATCAACTGATGAAGAATGAGTATTTTTAAAGCCAATTAATAGCTCTTAACTGCCCATTTGAGACTAAATTCTCTTCAAATGCTTTTTTTTAAGTGTAAGCAGGATAAAACATAGTAGAATATTGTTCCTTGGAAAATCAAGTTCTTTCTCAACTATCTGAACTACAGAGAGAACTAACAGTTGATGGGTTTAGGGTAGTCCCTGCTAGTCTGAAAGTCCTCCTGAGGCTTGGACCCAGGCCACCGTATGGCCTCTGTGGATCCTTCTGTTGCTTTGGTGAGGCGTGCAGTACTAGCTCATAACAGAAAACGAGGTTGTGGCATAGTTAACCAAGCAAAGGTTGAATGTACAGGTGGGCTTTATCATGCTAGACACACATCCAGAAGCAATTTTGAGAAATTGGTATTCAGGACACAGTTGTAGGGTATGAGCAGTCTTGGGGCGTTTATACACGACCCCTAAGCTCCGCTGCAAATGGCTCCCAGCTCCGGAGCTTAAAAATGTTTCCCCACCAGCTCTGGAGCTAACAGAAAATTAAGTGCGACCCCGCCCACCTAAGCGCGACCCAGCGCAACTTTCAAGTACCTGCCCTGGGAGAATGAAAAATTTTGATGCGGAGAGTGCCGGGCTCTCCTTGCTTCTTTTTGTTGTTGTTGTTTTGCCTCCCGCCCCTTTAAGAGGAACCAGGAAGTAACCGGGGCTTGGAGCAACTTCCACCGCCACCGGCGGTAAGGCTTTATTCTTTTTTCCCTTTTTAAGGCTTTTTTCCCCTCCCTCCCCTCACGCAGACAGAAGCAAGGAAGTGTGGAGTGGTGGGGAGGAAGGAAGAGGGACAAACCCTCAAGATCTCTGGTCCGAATTTAAGGGACCAGCGGATCTTAGGGGTCGTGTAAAAAGGCCCTTAGCAAAGTCAAGAGCCATGTTTCAGATTTGCAAGCTGCTTAGTCAGCAGCTACACTCCCAGGGAGAGAGGCATGGCCAAAGAGGCTCATTTGCATATTTTAAATTATTATTTTAATACAGTTCTTATGTATTATGCATATGGCTACAGTAGGTTTTTGTTGGCTGAAAAATCATTTCAGCTAAAAATGAAGAAAGCTTAAGTACAAACACACACACACACACTCACACTCTAGGAGTCAAAAGAAGAGTACTGTAACAAAAATTAAGAATTGTTGTGGGAATGCGGGTGGCCTCAGAACAAAGCCAAATTTGCCCACATACCCCAAGAGCTAGCTAGCTAAATACAGTAATAAATAAAAATGAGTGTATTTAAATTTTCGGAAATGTAGGAAGGAGCTCATAAATGCTGTGGGAGACTTCACCCTCCGGTGCTGCTTTCTGCTGGATAAATATACTGTATGATGTGAAGGAGAACATAGGAAGCTGTCTCTCATTGAAGTGGAGTCTTGGTCCAGTGCAGCCCAGTACTTTTGACTTTCTGACTGGTTTTCCAGGGTTAAGAGTGTTGAAGTGTCCTCTTTTAGGGAGGACAATCTTCCATTTCAAAAAGTTGTCAGAGGCCACCTTTCCATCTTGACAATGTCCTCCATCTGCATGGCGGTGCAGCCGACATCTCATTGGGAAGATCAGGAACCATAAGGAAGGAGGATCAGGGAGCCTGATATTACTCCATCATTCACGGCAATCAGCTCCTGGATAGCCAGCAGAGCAGAGACACATGTCATCCAACTCCCACCTTTCTCAGCTAAATAAGAATCACTGTAATTATGTTTAAATTATAAACAAAATCGTGTCTGATTTTGCATCTGTACATGTAAATTAGCATCTGCTGTTTTGTTTGTTTTATTTATAGGTCACCTTTCTCCCAGCAAGGGCACCCAAGCTGGCTCACAATATTAAAATATTTGTTCTGGGCATATTTTTTGCCCCCTCCGGCCCTCCTTCTTAGCAAAGCATGACTTTCTTGTAGGTGTGTGAGTAGTGACCCTCCTAGAATCAATATGGGAAGAAAACATTCAAATCCACAGTGTTTATTAACAATAAGAAACTTGTCAGAAAAGAAAGCTCTGGCAACCATGTATTTCTTTTTAAAAACTGGGTTATGTATTTAAAAGATCGAAAGATCTTCCCATTTTGGATTTCACTCCCCACCCCCTCCTAACCATCAGTGGGGAAAGGAGATAATAATTATGATCGATCTTATCCAGGTTGCTGGAAGGATGGTGGGCTAAGCTAAGGCATGTGTGAAGCGTGGGAGACTTCAGAGCTCTCTCTGCGTTCTGAATTTTATTCACCTTCATATTGCAGATGGGAGGTTAAGAGAGGGGTTGTCTTTCTAGAACCTAGATAGTAGGAGCTAGACTAGAGGCTTCTAGGTTCACTGCTTTCGTCCCTTTGCTTCTCTACAAAAGTTGATAGGATCTTCCCGATACACAACATTTGCATGTGAAATAAGTGTGATTCCTTTTGCAGTTATTTGCCCTGGTTTGAAGTTTTCTACAAGATCCTGAACTACATTGCAGATAATTTAGTCAAGGGGCAGGTGAGCCTGGGAATCCTGGTTCCCTTTCAAACGCTTTTGCTATATTATTGACCTTTATTCGTGCTTCTAGCTTGACTCAATCTGTGCCTTTGTCTCCTACACCAGTTCACACAGTTGGATGAATTCTTATCAGCACTGCATGCCCACCCGGTGCCTAATCTAGGCAGTCCCATCAGCCTGGAATTTGTACGTATTCATTCCCCCCCTGACATGGGAATAGCTTCTACCACCTGCATGCTAGACTACACATGTCATAAAGGCAATTGCCTTTTTTTTTTAAAAAAATCACCAAGTAGAAGGACTTTTTCTGAAACTGTATTCAGCAGCTGTTTGGGAGGCGGCAGCAAAACAGGTGCAGCTGCTCCTTGTGCCACAATACAGAACACGTATCATCAAGAAAACAAAGTAGGCTTGATCTTAAATACTTTGCATTTGTTATGATGATTTTTAAAACAAACAAACCGTAAATCACATTTACAAGAGCTGAGCAGGGCCAACAAGAAGCAGAGTTTGGGAAGGGGTGCCAAGAAGTTTTGGACTGGATTTAACTCTTTCTTCCCTTACTGCAGTTCTGGGGGTGGGGGGGTGGGGATGATCCTTTTTGTCAACTTGGAATATGCACTGGGAGAAATTCTCCCATTTTTACCTTCATCCAGGTGCGTTTATCTGGAAGTTGAGTCATGGCAACTGAACTTTTATTGAGAGACTGAAACGTTTTGCTGCTCATCCAAACAGCTTCGTCAGTCTGAGGAAAGCTAGTTGTGAACAATGGCCTAAGGAGCTGAAACCCATAAAGTATGGGTTGTCAACTGTCGCCTTGGTGGTGGAGGCGTGAAGTATTTTTTTATTTGTCTGAGGATTGTTGAAATCACTCCCTGATAAGTAGCAGATGGGTCTACTTGCCACTTATCAGGCAATGATTTCAGTAATCCCCAGACAAATAAAAAATACTTCACGCCTCCACCACCAATAGCCAACGACCCATACTTTATGTGTTTCAGCACTTTAGGCCATTGTTCACCTAAAGGCCTATTGAGACTACTATCTACCTAACGAGCTTATTCAGGCCAATGTCCACCTAATGAGCTTATTTCTGACCAGGGTGACATGAGGTCACAGTGGACTATAAAATGGAGGACTTGCAACTAGCTTTCCTCAGACTGACGAATGAGCAGCGAAATGTTTCAGTCTCTCAAGAAAAGAAGTCCAGTTGCCATGACTCAGCTTCCAGATTGCCTGAATACTGTATTGTACTTCATGGCTGAGAGATGCTGATTGTATTAAGTGGCAATTCGAGTAGCCCTGTTGAATCTGTGGGGGATTTGGGGAGTCAACTCTGCTGTAAGTTCCTTGGATCCAATAGCAGTTACAGCTGCCGTGCTTAAGTGGATTCAAGCCCTGCCTCTGAGAAAGTGGAACATAATTCACAAAAAGCTCACGCTGAAATAAATCTCTTTGCTTAAAGATAATCAGAATACAGTGGTACTTTGTATAAAGGAACTAATTCATTTCAAATGAAATTATATTAAGCAAATTTTACTTTATACAAATTTCCTATAGGAATGCATTGAAATCAGAGTAATCCCTAATCGCGACCATTTTTATGTTGTATGGATTTGCCCCACGGGCAATTCTGTTAAGCAAATTTCCCCTGTCTCCAGAATATTTTTTGTTTTACAGATTTTATGTTATACAAACCGTTTGTTATACAAGGGTCCACTGTATTTTGTTTCTTTGTGTGTCATCCCCCCCCCCCCCCGCTGCTCCTTTATCCTTCATGTTGGGCATTGGGGGCCTTCTCAGAGGGGTAGAAATAAACAGTGCAAAAATCATGCTGGATAGATGGGAGGGTTTCAGCATCTATAGTTAACCTGAAGTTGCAGCATAGACAATCCATTGACGTTGCGTCGGTAGCATGAGATGTTACCCAGCATGGATACAGAGTCATTCTCCCTTGACTTTTATCTGGACCTTTTATCTGGGTGTCTAGATTCCAACATATAATGCATCTGCCAGTCTTCAAAGTACCATGTGGCTATTTGATCTTTCACTACAAGAGACCAGCGAGGCTTAAAATGTGGCAAATGGAAAATGTAGGATTATTACTGGGAATCTGAAAATGGAGGCATTCTTTTATAAATTATGTTGTGGGCCTTTTGCCATCTGACATCTTCCTGACCTTCTGGCTTCCTTTGTAACTATTGAATCTTGTCTTGCAAGGACCCCAAAGTGACCAGATTGACCATTTCAACAGAACAGCACGTGAACAGGCAGGATGGAAGCCAGCACCTGAAGCCTGGGACAGCATCAGTGAGTCAAAAATCAGAGGCTGCTGCTGAGTGGAGAGCTTCTTAGCTATCTATCCTTTCTATTATTTGCTGATGTTATGGCTACCTGGTGTGGCTCCTACATTTAAGAAACAATTGTCTTACCTCTGCAGCAAAAGGAGGTGTACCATTCCAAACTGCAGGGGGAAGAAAACTCACTTTTCAATGCTCACTGTGCTAAAATGAATAAAATAATCTGAGAGCAGTAATGATGGAAGACTTCTGTCTGATATTCCGTTCTTTTGAAGGTTGGTTCTGTTGCTGTTACAAAGCCAAGCTCCAAAAGAACCAAATACCTGAGAGGGATCACAAATCATTACTTAGATGGGAAATTCAAACAAACACCCCCTATCCCTTTATCTCAGAGCCTTGCATGAATGTTCTACCATGGGGGTCTCTGTATTCTTTTCCGATGTCTGAAGAGGTGGACAGTGTTCCACAAAAAAACTTACATTAAAATCTAGCAGTTTGTCTTTAAGGTGCCACATCTTTTCTTTTCTTGTGTGTTTATTGTGGAAATGCTTGTACGGAGTGTAACATGGCCACAACTCCAAAAATTGCTTTCAGTGCAGAAGGTCTGGGATTCAATCTCTAATATCTCCACATCAGGCTGGAAAAACTTATACCTGAAGCCCTGGAGAGGTGCTAACAATGGAGAGGAGTTGACAATAAGGCAGTGCTTGGCTAGCTGAACCATTAGTCTAGCTTGTTACATGTCAGCTTTCTATTGTTTTCATCAAATTAGGATCACCATATCCATAGTTATCTATGCAAGTACACATATGCACACATGTACAGTAATACCTTGGATAACAAATGGCCCTACTAACGAATTTTTCGGATAACGAATAATAATTTCCAGGTATAGGTCTGCCTTGGATAACGAATTTTCCCTATGGGCTGCCTCGGATAACGAATCGCAATTTCTAGGTATAGGTCTGCCCCGGATAATGAATTTTCTCTATGGGCTGCCTCGGATAACAAATTTTTCTGTGGGCTGCCTCGGATAACGAATTTTCCCTATGGGCTGCCTCAGATAACGAATTTCCAGCATGCATTGGTAAAGAAGACTTATCCCTGGCTGCATCGCATCTGTACCTTTAAAGTGCACTTTATAAAGAGTTTTGATCAAAAAAGCCAGGTGTCTGTGTCATTTTCCTAGGCTCTGGAATGGATTAATTGGTTTCCCATTCATTCCTATGGGAAACTGTGTTTCGGATAATGAATTTTTTTGGATAACAAATTGCCTCGGAAAACAAATTAAATTCATTATCCGCGGTACCACTGTATTTGAAAGCTGGGTAAATAAATTTCGGAGTGCAGTGTGTTATCATTGGCCATAGTCAGGCTTGCCAGTCAGCTCCTGCGACTAACCTCTGTGGCTCAAATCGCTGTCTGCTTCCATTTGCATGGAATCATAGAATAATGAAGTTGGAAGGGGCCTGTAAGGGCATCAAGTCCAATCCCTTATCCGTCCTGGAATCAAAGTCAAAGTGTAGCCGACACATGTCTGGGCACAGATCTCCCCTTCTAGCTTGGCAAGATTATCTGTGCTTCCCCCCCAGGCTTATTTCATTGCTCCGGACCAAGGCAAGCTGCCTACGATTCCTGAAAATGTAAGTCACACAGCTGCAATTCTGTCGTAGAGCTTTGGGGTTGGGACGTTTTTGTGGGTACTGTTTCCTTTTTTGTGGGAGAGGTGCCAGCTCTGAGCGTCAAGACATGTGAGCCTCCTCAGTTACAAATAGGTAGGCCCTGCAATGAATTGTTTTATTGTGGAAGCCGCTCTCCTTACGTTCCTCCATGCTGAGGCCTAGCTCTTGTGTGACTCACCCTCTCATGTTCATTCCTTAGAGGCAGGGTCAGAACTGACTTTTACTTGATAAAAGTAATTCATTGCACAATACAGCATAAGTCCCCTTCAAGTAACTGGTTACTTCCCTGTATTTCTAGACAATCTATTGTCTTCCTGTGAGAAGGTCAGGTCCGCTTAGCCTCATTGTAGGCCAAAAAGGCCTGGTTCATTTAAAGGCACTCAAAGTCCACTTTCTGAAACAGCTAATTTTACCTGGCTACCCGGCTACATGGTTGTGGGTGGCCACGTGTCTTCTTTCGCAGAGGACAGACCTCTGTTTGAAGGCATCCTCCATTTGAAGGGCTGCCCACTCCCAAGTCAGGTTTAAAGATAATAGTCCATGGAGACCAGGAACCCTGAAGTTGCCCATCAGCCTAGACAGCAGACTTAGGAAACGCTCGCAGGTCCCTTGATCATTACCACAAGCAAGAGATGTCATATCACTCTGTTAAAATAGCAAAACATTTGTTTCTAATTTCAGAACTCAAATTATTTGTCACTTTAAAAACAGCACCTGTAATTTTAGACAAAGTGATGCTCCTTTTTTCATTATGTATAAGTCACCGTCTCTGGGAAGAGGACTACGTCTGGAAGCCAAATTGACCTAGAAGAGGAGGCGCAGTAGAAAAAGGGACTGAAAGCCACACCAGTTATCTGGCAATGGGGTCAGCGCCAAAGCAAGGGATTTTTCTGCCTGAAATGGCAGACAAGATGTCACCTCCTCTCTAGCCCTCATATAGAATCTGGTACGAAGCCAGCAAGCTAGTTTAGGGAGTCCAGGACAAGTTCTGTGGCACATAAGGCTCATCATGCAATAGAGGGAAATTGCTGCAAGGTTCATGGGAAGAGCTGGCAGACTGCTGGCACATCCCCAGCATTTCCTGCCACAGGTGATTACCTCACCAGGCCCTAATGATCAGCCAGGGCCTGAACCCAGTGGGAAATAGGGCTTCACAGAGAATGTAGAAGGAAGGGACATGATCCAGCAACATTGCCACACATGGCAAACGCCATGTCTCTAAGGGGACAGGGTCAGAGAGAAGCCCCTCGTAGAGTACAAGGTGTGAAGGAAGTGCCAACTTGGTGAGGTTTCTGGCAGAATAGACTCCAAAACACTGTGAGAAGTCCTCTGAGTTGTTCTGTGTGGAGGACAGGCTATAGTGTGACAGTTGCACAACAGGCAGCAATGCAGGGGCTGGTGTGGCCCCTGATTGAGATTGAGGCAGGAGGAGGCAGAGGGATTATCTTTCTTCAAGAAGCCCAGCCTTTGCATTGCAGGAAACACCACAGACAGTCCTTGGAGAAAAGGATCAGATTGCAGGTGATGGGAAAGGCCTTCCCCTGAGACCTCAGAGAGCTGCTTCTATCCATCAGAACAGATAACTGTGAATGGAAGGATGAAGTTAGTGTAAGGGCAGTTTCCAATTTCCCAAGCCATGAGGATTTGTAGACCTGGGCATTTCTTCCTGTCACACTGCCCTCAAAAATTTCTGTGAAGATTCTCAGTCATCCAGGTGAGGTTATCTGGAACTCTTGAGGAAACTGATGAAGCTGGTTGGATGAGTAGCAAAAACGTTTCGATCTCACAAGAAAAGAAGTCCTGTTGCCATGACCCAACTTCCAGATGCCCTCAAAAATGCAAGCGCCAATCTGTGCAAAAAAAGGGGGCAGAAATACAGTGTGTGGGAAGGGATGGAGGGAAAAGGTGACTGGGAATGGGGTGGAAAGTAGGGGTAAGGGTGGAAAGAAGTAAGCTGAAGGTACATGATACCAGCTCATCACTGAAGAAACTAACTAGGCGTTGGCTTCTCCCCTCAGAGGAACCTGACCGAGTTTGTAGTGGCTGTGGACGTGAACAACATGCTACAGCTATATGCGAGTCTGCTCCATGAGCGACGGATCGTGCTTACCACCAGCAAACTTAGCACGGTAAGGGCAAGAGAATTGGGGAAGGATGTGGCGGGAGGGTTTAGAAAGGGCGAGAGCTGTCCCTCAGGTTTTCTGAAGTTCTGACTGTGAAGCTCAAGGAATAGCACTCAGGCCCAAGTGTAAAAGCTTCAGAGGAAGGCCTTTCAGTAATCCTGCCATTATCACAGGCAGGTTCAGTGAGGACACAAACAGGGCCTTCTCAGTGGTTGCTCCCAGGATGAGGAAATGCCTCCTAAGGGAGATGACCAGGCTGGCCTGTCCCTTGATGTCTTTTCACACGCAAGCAAACACCTTATATTTCGGCAGACTTTGGGCAAATGACTGCTTGTAAGAGATTAATGCACTTTTTAACTTTTAAAAATATGCTCTTTACATCTTGAATGGTTTTAAATGGGTTTATTTAACTCCTGTTTTAACATGTAAATATATTAAATTGTTGTTGTTTTTCAGTATTACTGTATAACTCACTGAGTTTTTGACTGCATTTGTCTTTTAAATATTCTGTAAAAATGCTTAGGTCCCTTTTGTTGTAAAAAGGAAGGTTATTTATAAAATGAGTGAATCAATACAGTAGGACCCCAGTATCCGCTGGGGATTGGTTCCAAGCCTTCCCGTGGATAATGAAAACCGTGGATAAGAGAGAACGCCAAAATGTCCCCAAAACTGCTATTTTTTGAGAGTAGCTTGCTTTACAGCTGCTGTTTGTGACAGTAGCTCACTTTACAGCTGCTCTTTGTGACAGTAGCTTGCTTTGCGGCTGTTGAATTATTTATTTATTTTTTCCTCTGCCAACCCCGTGGATAACTGAATCAGTGGATACGGGGGTCCTACTGTAAATGAATGTGTGAGAAGAGTGGGGTTATTGCTGGTTGCCTTTGAGGGTAGAGCAGAGGGGAAGCCTCGTTGCTATGGCCGAACATGGTGGACATGTAGATGGAGCTGAAAGGCTATCTTAAGACATTTGTTTCTATCCATAATTACCTTTTCCCACCCACCTATTCAAGGTGCATGTTTACCTGAAGTCAACCAAGTTATTCGGGCACCTGTGGCTCAAATCCCATAGCTGCCTCTCCCCATCCCAGCAAAAATACAATAATAATGAAATAAATGACTAAGCATCTTCTTCCCTTTTGTCACATGCAACATTTTTGCCTTAGAACCAGTGGCCTTACTCTGTTTAATGCTAGGGCCGGCCACATCCACTGGTGATGTTAGGTCACAAGCTTTTACAATGTCCTGTTTTCTGAGGGGAGATGCCACCCTGTTTTTGTTTAGTGATGCAGAAATTGCTGAAGTTTGGGGTAAAATGTTTCTTATTTATTTATTTATTTATTTATTTATTTATTTATTTATTTATTTATTTATTTATTTATACAACTTATATGCCGCCCACTACCCAAAGGTCTGAATTTGGTATGAATTTGGCTTTTCCTTAGAGAGCAAGGGAAATGGGGAGGGGAGAAAAAACATGAAGGGATTAGTCCAGGCTCGCCAGACCCTCCCTGCTTGCCGACAAAACCGCCTTCTTCTGTAGTAGAAGTCCCTCTCGAACCATTTTAGAAACAGTTTTTGAAACAGTTATCCTGAGTCAGAGTTTCATACAACCAAGGCGAAAAGAGGTAAAATGGAGGCTCCAGGCACGGAAAGAGTTTGCACGTCTGATTCTCTATGGGCGTTTATACACGACCCCTAAGCTCCGCCGCAAATGGCTGCAAGGTCCGGACCTTAAAAATGTTTACCCACCAGCTCCGGACTTTGCTGACAATTAAGTGTGAGCGTGACCAAACAGCAGTTTTCTTGTACCTGGTCTTTGATGGTGACAAATATTTGATCCGGTGTAAGGATAGTGAGTGCGGGGCTCTCCTGGCTTCTGTTTGTTCTTTTTTTGCGCCCCGCCCCTTTAAGAGATCTGAATGCTGCCCGGAACAAAACGGAGGTAAGACAGCATTCTTTTCTTTTTTTTTTCTCCCTCCCTCAGGCAGCCAGCAACCAGGAAGTGCGGAGGGAGGTGGGGACAGAGGAAGACAGAGGAAGAGTGACGAACCCCTAAGATCTCTGGTCCGAATTTAAGTGGCCAGCGGATCTTAGGGGTCGTGTAAAAAGGCCCAAAGTTTGGTCAGAGGAAGAAAAAAAAAAGCTATCAACAAGAAAGAATTCCATGTAAAACAGGAGGAACAGGCTTGCCCCAACAATTTAGGTTCTTGTTAATTGTCAGAGAATCTCTTCCGAAGATCTTGACCCACCCGGTCATCTCAGGCTGCATTGTTGCAAGAAGCCAGCCTGAGGGAAGCCCAGAAAATGTCCACCAGGAACTGGGCCTGCTCCGTGGTGGTGGCAAGCTATGGAATTCAGTTGTATGCCAATTCCTTCCCTGCTGTCCTTACAGGACACAAGTGAAATCAGTGCTGTTTAATCATGCGCTCAGGTCCACCCTCCCCACGTGAGAACGGTCCCAACCCATTTAATGAAATTTTTAATTGATTTGCTGTTGGTATTGGTGGGTTCTCGTCCTCCCGTGTTCTATTATTTTATGATGTTGATGTTTGTTCTGTTTTTCTTAATGCTTGTTAGGTTGAATGTTTTGTTCTAGTTGATTTTTATGAGCCGTCCGTATTTTTATGTAGTAAAAACCAAACCAATGAGTGACAATCAATCACCTTAGGCCAATAATGGCAACCCTTTTAGAGACCGAGTGCTAAAACTGCAATTCAAAACCCACTAATTTTTCATAAATATTTATTTATTTATTTATTTAAAAATTTGTATACCGCACCTATTTCCCGAATGAGAACTCAGGGCGGTTTACACAGGGATTAAAAAAAATTAAAAACAATAACAGCAACATCCAAGATGGCGAACCAATTTTGGCAGGAGGCAGAGGGGGAAGAAGAAGAAAAGCACTGTACCCCTAGCAGTTTCCAAAGGCGTCCCTAAATAGCCAGGTCTTCAAAGCTTTCTTGAAGGACGCCAACGAAGGAGCTTGCCATATCTCGCTTGGCAAAGCGTTCGAAATAGAAGGACCAACAACCGAGAAGGCCCGATTGTGGGTAGTCGCTTTACGGGCCTCCTTCGGCGTGGCAATCCGAAGCGAAAGGGCCAAGGAAGATCAGGTGGGTTGGGCCAGATCTAATCGTCGGGAGATACGCTCTGCCAGATAGACAGGGGCCAAGTCATGGAGGGTTTTGTAAACCGAAACCAACACCTTGAACCTTATTCGGGAGCCAACGAGCAACCAGTGCAGGCGGGCCAGGATGGGGGTGATGCGGTCAAACTTATGCGCACCAACCACCAACCTGGCTGCTGCATTCTGGACCCGCTGCAATCGCCGAACAAGGTTCAAGGGGAGCCCCATGTAGAGGGTGTTGCAGTAATCCAACCTCGATATGACCAGCGCCTGTACCACTGTCCTCAGGGAATCCCCATCAAGGTACGGGCGAATCTGGGCAATGAGCCTAAGATGGTAATAGGCCGACCTGGTCACGGCAGCCACCTGGGAATCGAGGGACAAATCCGGATCCAGGACGACGCCCAGACTCCTCACTCTTTGCGCCAGCTGGAGGGTGGACCCACCCAGACTGGGAAGAGGGCCACTGTACCCCACCGGGCCTCCCCCAAAGAACAAAACCTCGGTCTTTCCAGGGTTGAGCCTGAGTCTGTGAGCCCTGGTCCAGTCCAAAACTGCGGCCAGGCAGCGATCAAGGGTCTGGACGGCCTCCACTGCACCAGTGGAAAAAGAGAAATAGAGCTGCGTGTCATCAGCGTACTGATGACAGCAAACTCCATAACTCCGGATGATCTCAGCCAGCGGCTTCATGTAGATGCTAAAGAGCATGGGGGAGAGAGCCGACCCCTATGGCACCCCAAAAGAGAGTGTCCAGGCAGACAACAGATCACCCCCCCCAAGCTCACACGTTGGGTGTGGCCCTCAAGGAAGGAGCGGAGCCAGCCAAAGGCCAGACCCCCAATCCCCACCTCAGAAAGCCGCCCCAGGAGGATACCGTGGTCGATGGTATCAAAAGCCGCTGACAGGTTGAGAAGGACCAACAGGGTAGAGCAATCCCTGTCAGCCCTCCTCAACATATCATCATGCAGAGCGACCAGTGCTCTCTCAGTCCCATGACGTGGCCTAAACCCAGATTGAAAAGGATCCAAGACATCGTTCTCCTCCAGGAACGTCTGGAGACGCAGGGCGGCAACCCGCTTAATCACCTTGCCCATAAAGGGAACATTGGCTATAGGACGATAGTTAGACATATCGTCTACAGCCAGGCCAGGTCTTTTGATAATGGGCTTCACCACCGTCTCCTTCAGGAGACTGGGAAAAATCCCGTCTCTGAAGGATGCAGAGGCAATTAGTGAAGCCCATTCCGGCATGCTTCCTCCAGCGGTCTTGATCAGCCAGGAAGGGCAAGGGTCGAACGGAGAAGCCACAGGCCTGCAATGTCCCAGGGCCCTGGAGGCATCCACTGGTGAAACAGGCCCAAACTCAACAAACCGGGGCAACCCAGGCGGCAAGGCACTGGCCACAGCAGAGGGTGAATCCATGCAACCGGCATCCAGCTCGGAACGGATGGCCTCTATCTTAGATTTTAAAAAGCCTGCAAATGACTCAGTAGTGAAATCACTAGTAAAGTGCCAATACAGCAGTTTAACCTGAATACAGGTGGCTGCAAAGGGGCGGTGTTGGGTGCCCACAGAAAGGGCTCCAAGTGTCACAGGTTCAACAACACTGCCTTAGGTTGTCAATCCTCCTCCCACTGATATTTGGGATCACTGCAAGCAAGACTGCCCTTTTTCTTACCTAAAATGGCCTACAGCTCCAGAGGTCCAGATTCAGATCTCTCTTCTGCCCTCTGTCTCTACTGATTGGCTTTGGGGAAATCATTATCATCTCAGCCATCTTCTACCTGCAACAGGGCAATAATATTATGCATCTTAAATGCTTGGTGGAAGGTTTAAAGCAAGATAATATGGGTGGTGTTTTTTTAAATTGAAATGCACTTCCATTTTTTAAAAAATCTTTCCTGTTCTGTAGTAGGATTCCTAATCATTTGCCGTAGTCTAGGCATGTCCAGACTTTGGCCCTCCTGATGTTTTGGACCACAATTCTCAGAATTCTAAGCTTCGATTGCCAATGGGAGTTGTTGTCCAAAACATCTGGAGGGCCGAAGTTTGGACATGCCTGCCATAGTCTATCTCCCAAATGGAGGCCAGTGCATTTTAAGGCAACACTATCTTGTGTCTCTTTGCAGCTCACTGCTTGTGTGCAAGCCTCTTCCTCCATGCTGTACCCCATGCATTGGCAACACATCTACATCCCTGCCTTGCCCTCACACCTCCTGGATTACTGCTGGTAAGTGACCAGCATGCCTCCTTTAGAAATTGGAAGATGTTGACAGCCAAGTGCTCCCCAACCTTTTTATCCCCGCGGACCGGTAAATGTTTGATAATTTTTCCGTGGCCCGCTTCTTTTAATTTAATAATTTTAATTTAATTAAAAGGCCCCTCCTCCTCCTCTCTCTCTCTCTCCCCTCAGACTGGCTGCTGCGCGCGCGCACGCGACCCTCCCCTCGTTCACCCCGCCCACCGAACCCCCTTCCTCCCTCCCTCCTCTCCCCGAGGGTGTGAGACCCCCCTCCCCTCGCCCTCCCCCTCCTCCTACCTTTGGCCTCGCAGTCGGCGCAGTACTTGTTGTCCTCCTCCCAGAGGAACTTGGCCAGAATGGCCTGGTGCTGCTCGTTCTGCTTCTGCGCCTTCTCCCGGCACGAGCGGGTGGCCATGGCGAAGGAATTGGGGGGGAGGGTGGCAGGGCAGGGTGGAGGGGACTGGGGGGGGCAGAGGAGACCAGGCGGGGTGGGGGTAGGGGGTGGGGGTGGGGAGGGAGGAAGGGAGAGGGAGGGAGGGTGGCCTCAAGCAAGCGGGTGGGCGGGCGCGCCCACGGGGGGGCGTGAGAGAGAGAGAGAGAGAGAGAGCCAAGGGGGAGGATGAGGGTGGTGGTGGTAGTGGGGGGGGAAGGGAGTCGGGCGGGCGCCCACCACCCTTAAGAGCCGGAAGGGGAGAACTGGAGCCGAAGCCGGCAGTCTGAGAGCAGGAGGAGGAGGAGGAGCGGGCGGCGGCGGCGGCGGCACTGGCGCTTCCTCCTTCCTTCTGGGCCCGGTCACGCCGGCTGCGAGAGGAGCCCCGGCGAGCGCAGCCAACCAACCATAGGCTGCCGGGAAGTCGGACAAGGCTGGCTGCAGGAGGAGGAGGAGGAGGAGGAGGAGACGCGGAGGGCACCCTCGCCGGCGGCCTCAACCAGAACTACTCCTGGTGAACCGAGGAAGAAGAGGAGGAGGAGGAAGGGGGGTCGCCATCCGCTCGCGGGACCTCCGCCGCCGCCGCCACTGCCGCTCTTTCGAGTGACGCGTCCCTGGTCTCCCTACACACGAGGCAAAGTAGTGCGTGGAGCAGGCGCCCCGCGGCACAGAGGCACCGAGAGAGAGAGAGAATGAGAGACAGACTCTGGCCCGGGGTGGAATTAAGCCCCCGGGACATGTGGTGGTGGTGGTGGTGGGGAAGAGATTCTGGAGGAAACGTGCCTAGAGCTGGCAATTAGGTCCGTTCGCGTCGGGGGTGGGCTCTAAACACGGTGACCGCCCCCGCGCCAACCTCCCCCTTTCCCCTCCCCTTCCGCCGACAAGTGGCTTAAATGGGCGGCGAGTCGTCATTCTCTACGAGAGGGGGAGGGAGAGCGAGCGAGGGGTGTGTGGACATGACTAAACTATGCTTCTCTTCTCCCGCCCGCCTGCGGCTTGGGAATGAATGATCTGAAGTTCCTCGGGCAGCGGCCCGGTGCGGATTGCTCCACGGACCGGCACCGGTCCGCAGACCGGGGGTTGAGGACCACTGTTTTATCACATCACTGTCCACACATGGGGTTTCAGAAGATGTTGTTGTCCACAGTAAATTCCCTCTCCCCACCACTTCCTAGCCCTCCTCCCCCCTTTAGAAAATATCTTCTGAAAAAGATGGAGGATAAGCATGCGGCCTTCTGGTTTCCAGTGCAATGAGGCTTCCACCTACAAGAGCTCTGGGGTTCTATATGTTGAGGAAAAGTAAAAGTTGGAAGACACAGGGCAACCAGGGATTTTGGAACTGGATAAAGAGGTTGGTGGGGAGAGATGTCAGGAAGCTGGCCTGATAAGCCCCTGTTTGCTCTTCACAGAGATTTTGCTCTTAAAAGTTAGATTAGTCTTTGTATTTAAAACATAGGCTTCGAAAATGAAAATAAGTCCCCTGTAAAATGTGGGTGGACGGACCATGGCAATTTCCCAATAAACTGGAAGCAGCCTCAGTGATAAAGCAAAGGCACCCTCCAGACCATCCTTCTTAATTCCAATTTTTCATATTCTGAAGAGATGGGTGCCACACTCTGGTATGGATATAAATTCTAGAAGGGTGACATGGCCAGAGCTTGAAAAATATACTTTTCGGAGTCCAGCTCTTAGAATCCCTCCTCTAGAATGGCCAGAGGAGGACTTCTGGAGGTGTACTCAAAAGAGGAAAAAGGCAAAAAGCCCTGTTGTGCAATTGTGTAAAACAGCAACTTTTATCATTGAACTGCCATAAGAAATCTCTGTCTGTGCAAAAGATGACTGCAGAAATTTGTGTAACCCGCTCACAGAGGGCGGGGGCTAACATGTAGCCAGTATTATAAAAAATTATAAACCTCCCAGAGAGTGTTTTAGGGTTAGGGGACAGTATACAATCAACACACTTTGCCTTCCCCCCACCTGTGCTTTGCTTTTACATTATGGCAGCTCAGCAGTAGAAATTATACCTTTTTCATAGCTGCACAATAGGTGTTTGGCAAAAGTGCCCAAGCTTGGCTTAAAAACACTGCTCTGTTTCCAGAGGAACCAGACAGTACGGAAAGCACAAAGAAAGAAAAGGGACCCACCCCACACAGACCCTTCTTTGCCCTCACTCTCTGTCCGCAACATCAGCTGTTCCTAGACTCCATTCCAGACTTTTGAGGCTGTTGAGGGGCCCTTGCTGTTACCTGTGGATGTGTCTTTTTATGGGCATCACTTCTCATTTTGACCTTTTGAGGGCAAGGGACAGCTCAGAGGGTGCAACCAATCACCCCCTCCTTGCCCAAGGCCTGCAAAAGCATGGAGCCTGCTCCGACTCGCCTTTCTTTCCTTGACAGCGCCCCCATGCCGTACCTGATTGGAGTCCACACCAGCCTCATGGAGGTGAGTTTGCAAGTGCCTCCTGACCCCCAGTCTCCTGAGACTATAGTGAAGACCTGTTCTTAGGGCCGAAGGTGCCGGAGTGTCCTGGGTCGTCATGGTAATGAGAGCAGGAAGGAAAACCTCCTGCGAGGAGCTGCATAGAGGTCAGGAGTGCTGGTGAAGCACAGCAAAAGTTTGCTACCCAGAGGTGTAGCCAGGATTTGGAGCGCCTGGGGACAAAGTTTGTTTTTGTTTGTTTGGGAGCCTCGTGGCGCAGTGGTTAAATGCCTGTACTGCAGGTAAAACTGTCCTCACGACCTGGGTTCAATCCCTGGTAGCAGGCTCAAGGTTCACTCAGCTTTCCATCCTTCCGAGGTCGGTAAAATGAGTACCCAGCTTGCTGGGGGGGGGAATGTGTAGCCTGCACACTGTAATTAAAATTGTAAACCACCCAGAGACTACTTGTAGTGGTATGGGGCGGTATATAAGCAGAACACATTGCTTTTTGCTTTTCCTGCCCCGCCCCCCATCGCACCCATTGCATGTGTGTGTGTGTGTGTGCACAGTAGCACACGCCCACCTTACACCTCTCCCACCAAGACGAGGAAGAAGAGGAGGAGGGCGCCGCGGCCCCCACGCTCCTGTCTGCCTGCCTGCCTGCTTCACCGCTTGCCTGGCGCGTGGCGACAGAGACGACAGAGGGGGTGCCGTTGCCATGCCTTAGGGGAAAGGAGGACTGCTGAGCGGCGGGAGGGTACAGGGCTTCCTCCTCCTGCTTCCCCTCCAGGTGCCCCCAGATTGTGGCACCCGGGGCAGATGTACCCTTCTGCCCTCCCCTCCGATACACCCCCATTGCTACCCACAGTAGCCGCCATTCTGAAATCAGTTGCAGGACCAGCTGCATGGTGATATCAGTTTGTTCCACATTTCATACACCTAATGCATTATTTTCATTGGGTGTAACTAGAACAAGATGAGCCCAACATAATTTGGGAGCTTGGCATGCAATGTACAAACCTGACGGAAGTGTGCAGAAGGGAGTAAGAGCTGCATGCAGCACTCACACGGAGCCACACCTGAATCTCCCCTTCTGCTCTCTTGAATGAATCATTATTCTGGCCACCCTCTCTACCCATGGCATTTTGCAGTTTCTAAGCAACCATGCCACCAAGACCAAGAGCTGGGCTCAAGCGTTATCCATGTCATTGCAAAGGACTGAAGGACCGGGGTGGAAAAGAGTTTCTTTTCAGATGGACACCTCTTGAAATGGGCCCATCCTTAAGTTGCCATTGTTTGCAGAGTGCAGAAGTCAGGGACTAGTGGCAGGCGGCCCTGCCTTTATGCAGGCAGCATTGAGAACATGATGCTTTGGTCTCACCCAGGCCTTCAGTCTCTAATATAACCTTGACTACAGCAAGTGGGTATTGCAAAAGAGGGTGTCCGAGGAATAGCGAGCAACCAGAGGTAGCTGCTGTGTCTGGTTCCCATGCCTTGCAGAGCCTTCAAAAGGTTGTTGCTGGGGAAAGCCAGCCAGCAGAGGTGCTGTCTGTTTCTCAATGCTGTCTTGGGATATCTCTAGAGAGTGAGGAGCAAGTCCTTGGAAGATGTCGTCATTCTCAACATTGACAGCAACACGATGGAATCGCCCTTCCAAGACCTGGAAAACCTACCAAGTGATGTAGTGAGTATTGCTTTCATAAGCCTTTAAAATGCTGCAGATGTATTGACATCCATTTGACTCGTCTGTGGCCGGAATTTGCTTTCTTTCTCTCTTCCACCTCTGTATCCGGCCATCCCTTATTCCCGTTCTCATTTGTCACCACTGTGTTCTAAAGGTTGTTGTTGTTGTTGTTGTTTGGTGGGGTGGGGGGCTAGCTGGGAATCTCAGTTCTGGGTACTCTACTACATTTTCACTTTCAACTCACCAAACCATCTTTGTATTTCGAAATAAGATCACCTGTCTCCCCCCCCCCCATTTTCCAAAAACATGTTGCCAAATGTGGAGAATTGGAGTAATGTATTCTCAAAGGCTTTCACGGCAGGGATCTGATGGCTGTTTTGAGTTTTTCAGGCTGTTTGGCCGTGTTCTGGAAGTTTTTCTTCCTGATGCTTCACCAGACTCTGTGGCTGGCATCTCCAGAGGGCAAGGAGCTCAGGGAACAGGGGTTCTCACCCCAGAGCACAGAAAGAACACCTAGTTCCCTGAGCTCCTTGCCAGAACACGGCCAAACAGCCTGAAAAACCCACAACAGCTAACTGGAGTTATGTCCTTCTTGAAATATTTTGCTGATACAGTATATGAAAACTGAAAACAGTTTAATAAAATGCTTTGCTTTGGGGAGTGCAATTTTTAATAATCATAATTACTGTATTTAGTTATTGCTTTGTATTGTATATTATTATTATTATTATTATTATTATTATTATTATTATTATTATTATTATTATTATTATTATTATTATTATTATGTTCCGGTCGCCATGTTGGCAGGGACCCATATCTCAGTGGTGTCTGGACGCGGGAGATATGCTTCGGGCGGAGGGATCAGTCGGGTAAGAAGAACTCAGGCCAGGCATCTTCTGCCTGTCCCCCGTTCTGATCCCCTCGCTCACCGCCTTGTGCCTGGGTGCCATTCCACCAGCACCTCCGACCTGTCCTGCCTCCTGATTAATGCCAGGCTGGTTCATAATAAGACCCCTCTCATCCTCGACTCAATCGTGGATGAGCGAGCCGACCTGGCATTTATTACTGAGACCTGGGTGGGCGCAGAGGGTGGGGCTTCCCTCTCTCTCTTGTGCCCCCCCCCGGGTTCCAGGTTCAGTGGGCGGGCAGATTGGAGGGTAGGGGAGCGGGGGGACCATCGTTTTCAGGGAATCCCTTTACGTTAGCAGTTCTGCGACAATGGTGTGTTCTGGGGTTGAATGTCTCCATCTATCAGTGGGTCAGCGAGATAAGTTTGGCATTGTGCTGGTGTACCGTGCTCCCCGCAACCCAGCACAATCCCTCCCAGAGATCGCTGAGTTCGTCTCGGCTGCTTTGTTGAGATCCCCCCGCCTTTTGGTGGTTGGGGACTTCAACTTGCATGCCAAGGAGGAACTCTCTGGTGCGGCTCTGGAATTCATGGAATCCATGACTTCCATGAACTTATCTCAGCATGTTGTATGCCCCACCCATAGAGCTGGCCACACCCTGGACCTGGTGTTTTCCTCCATGTCGTCAGATTCGTGTCTGGGGGTTAGGGGTATTCTGCCCCTGCCTGTGTCATGGTCGGACCACCACCTGCTAAAATTCTCCCTGTCGATCGCCTCCCCCCCGCCTCGCGGGGAGCGCCGGCCATACATCTGGGCCCGCCCCCGTAGGCTCCTGGACCCAGCCAGGTTCATGGAGGCCTTTGGGGAGCTCTCTGGCGGTCTGGCAGACGATCCGGTTGATGCCCTGGTGGAGAGGTGGTATGTGGGTACCACTGGGGCGGTGGACTGGATCGCCCCCAAGCGCCTCCTGCGATGTGGAGACCGCTCCTTTCCGTGGTATAGGGCTGAGTTGCGGTCGATGAAACAAGAACGTAGGAGACTGGAGGTCATTTGGAGGGCAAGCCGGACGGAAGAGAATAGGGCTGCTCTCAAGCAGCTGCCTGGCCACTGTCTTCGCGCGATCAGGGAATTGGCGAGGCCTCGAACCGCCAGGCGGAGTTATTCCGGGTGGTTCGGGACCTCTCCAATCCCAGCCAGCTGAGGCCTCCTCCTAGTGATTTCACTAGCGAGCAATTCGCAGCCCACTTTAGATCAAAAATTGAGGCCATCCGTTCCGACTTGCCCCCCAGTTGCTCTAGCCCACCCTCTGAGATCTCTGGTGCCTCACCCCTGCGTTCCTCGCTCCTGGATGAGTTTGGGCCAGTATCCCCAGCGGAGGCCTCCAGAGCTATGGCTTGTTCCCGGCCGGCGGCCACCCCGTTTGACCCTTGCCCGGCCTGGCTCATTAAATCTGCCGAAGGGAACATGCCTGAGTGGGTTTCCGCTATTGCCACAGCCTCTTTTAGGGAGGGATGTTTCCCTTCCCGATTAAAGGGGACCGTGGTGAAACCCACTCTTAAAAAACCTGGCCTGGCATCGGACGATTTATCCAGCTATCGTCCGATTGCCATTGTTCCCTTCCTGGGCAAGGTTGTCGAGAGGGTGGCTGCTGACAGGCTGCAGTCATACCTGGAGGTAAATCATATCCTGGATCCCTTCCAGTCTGGATTCAGACCTCTTCGCGGAACCGAGACTGCCCTGGTTGCTCTGCAGGATGACCTCCTCAGGGAGGCCGACAGGGGGTGTTCCTCCCTGTTGGTTCTCCTTGATCTGTCAGCTGCCTTTGATACCATTGACCACGGTAACCTACTGGTCCAGCTTGCGGAGGCGGGAATTGGTGGTTAGGCCTTGGCCTGGCTCCGTTCCTTCCTTGGCGGCCGGACTCAGCGGGTTCAGCTGGGTGATGCCTTGTCGGCTCCTTGGACTCTTCCTTGTGAGGTGCCCCAGGGGTCGGCAATCTCACCCATGCTGTTCAATGTTTACATGAGGCCGCTGGGGGAGGTCATCAGGAGATTTGGAGTTCGCTGTCATCAGTACGCTGATGATACGCAGCTCTATCTCTTCTTTTTGTCGTCTGCAGTGGAGGCAGTTCTCTCCCTCGATCTGTGTCTGGAGGCGGTCCTGGAATGGACCAGAGACAACCGGCTCAAGCTGAATCCGGAGAAGACGGAGGTTCTGTTCTTCGGGGCGCTCTCGTCTGGGTACAATGGCCCCCTCCCTATGCTGGGGGGTGTTTCCCTCCAGCCTACGGACAGGGCCAGGAATCTGGGCGTGGTCCTGGACTCAGCCCTCTCCCTGGAAGCCCAGGTGATGGCTGCCTCCAGGGCCGCTTTTTTCCACCTCCGCAGGATCGCCCAGATCCGCCAGTTCCTCGATGAGTCCTCCCTGAGGACAGTTGTGCAGGCCCTGATGATCTCGAGGATCGACTATTGCAATGCCCTCTACGTGGGGTTGCCCTTGACCCTGGTCCGGAGGTTACAGTGGGTGCAGAATGCGGCGGCCAGGCTGGTGGTGGGTGCCCGTAGATACGAGCACATCACCCCAGTATTGGCTCCCCGTTGTCCTCCAGATCAGGTTCAAGGTCCTGGTTTTGATTTTCAAAGCCCTCCACGGCTTGGGACCAGAGTACTTGGCGGAGTGTATCTCCCAAAGGACAACTGGGTCCAGACCCTCGAGACTGGCACAGGCGAGCTCACTGAGGGTGGCCACACCCAGAGAGGCGCGGAAATCGCGCACGCGAGACTGTGCCTTCTCTGTGGTGGGCCTCACGCTCTGGAATCATCTCCCCAGTGAGCTGCGCCTGTTGGAGTCCCTGCCTGCCTTCAAGAAGGCCTTGAAGACCCACCTCTTTAGAGAGGCCTTTGGTGACCTGCTTTTTTTTTTCTACGTCCGGGCCCTGCCGCCATCTTGCCTCATCGCTTCATTTATGCCTTGCCTTGCTTTTTTTCTTTTGTTTTTTGCTTTATCACTTGTTTTTATTGCTGTAAGCTGCCCAGAGTTCCCTTTGGGAAGATGGGTGGGATACAAGATTAACAAACAAACAAATAAATAAATAAATTCTCCTTCATTAGTAGTTTTTAAACTCCTGTTCAGACACAGGTTCTCAAATGTGGCTCAGAAACCAGTTCAGCTGCTTTCACATGTTTCCAAGATGTAGTATCAGAACTGGCCACTAGGGGGAACGATATACTATGCAGTTTCCCTGAATCAGTAGCCAAAATCTTATCGCTTAGCATATTAAATTGTTTTATTATGTGTTTGAGCTGCCTAGATGCCCTAAGCACATCCGATCTCGCCTGATTTCGGAAGCTAAGCAGGGTCGGCCCTGTTTAGTACTTGGATGGGAGACCACCAGGGAATACCAGGTGTTGTAGGCACCTGGAGTAGGAACTGGCAAACCACTCCAGTATTCCTGCCAAGAAAACTCTATGGGCATGGAGTCACGAAGAGTCTGTCACGACTGTAATGACACAACAACAACAACAACAACAACAACAACAACAACAACAACAACAACAACAACAACAACATTATGTGTTTGATTTTGTTTTCTTTGTTCCTCTTTGTTGTTAACCACCCGGAGTTCCTTTGGGAAGACGGGCAGTATAGAAATAAATAAATAAATAAATATAAATATAATATACTGTACTGTATAGACTGAGAGTGGTGGTGAACCTTTGGCACGCCAGATGTTTTGGGCCACAACTCCCACAGTTCCTGGGCTCTCAGAAGGCAGCACAAGCTCCTATGGAAAGGACTAAACCAAGGGTGGACAACTGTAAGCCCTCCAGATGTCTTGGACTACAACTCCCACAGTCCTTTGTCATTGGCAATCTAGGCTCGAACTTCTGGGAGTTGTGGTCCAAAACATCTGAAGTGCTGAAGGTTTGCCATCATTTAAATACAAAGAGCCATTAATCAGCTAAACAAAGGAAGAGATACAGGAAGCTGGACTAGATGGGCCTTTGGCCTGATCCAGCATGGCTCTTCTTATGTTCTTATGTTCTTATGTTCTTATGGTATAGAGTTTCTTGATCAGTGCTTTCTGGCATCCATGGAGGAGCTTGGAATCCTTCAGATACTCTGCTCCTGCCTGTAATAGCCTTCTCAAGCCTGTTGCCCTCCAGATTAGGAAGGACTCAAGGGGTTAACCCAATATGCCGTACCACTGTAGGCATTGGCCAATTCATTGACCATGGATTTCTCTGAGAATGAAAATGTTTTAAAAGTTACTCTACAGGTAGTTCTTCTGAACTATTATAGAAAGTAAAACTGTTGCTGATAGCTGGCTTACTCAGGTCAACCATTTCCACAGTCCATGGAATAGGTGCTTTAGTGGAAAAAGTTAAAATGGAAGTTTGCTCACCTCTCCAGATTTGTGGTTAGTGAAATGGACATAGACCAGGGATGGCTAACCTTTTAGAGACCGAGTGCCCAAACTGCGATTCAAAACCCACTAATTTTTCACAAAGTGCCAATACAGTGGAACCTTGACTTACATACTGCTTGACTTGCATCATATTTGACTTGCAGCAAGAAGGGGCCTGTTTGACTTGAGTCGCAGGCTTTGACTTACATCTCGGAGCCCCGGCGCAAGGCACCGGAATTGGGCGGCAGCCACAACCCAGCATCGTGGCTGCCGCCTCCAAACTGCTCCTGCCTTCTTCCCCTCCTCCGGCAGCGGCGGCTTCGGCGAGGCCAGCTCAGAGCACCTGGAGCTGGTCCTCGGCCTCACCGAAGCTGCCGCTGCTGCCGGAAGAGAAGAAGGGCCAGGAGCTCGGGGCTGGCCTCGCTGGTTAGACAGTTGGCTCAGTCTTGTAAAAAATCTGGCTGCAGAAGTCTGGTCCACAATAGAAGCATTTTAGTTGGGGAGCTGTAAAGTTGTGGGACTCTAATGGTAAGCATAGAGTTGTTCAGAACTTGGAACGTCAGGTTAAAAATCAGTAAAACTTAAATGTTAGACATTGTTGCTATGAACATTAAAAAGTGGAGGCATATAATTTGTGGACTATAATTCCACTGCCTCCTCCTCTCTTTGAAGAGACATTTCATTTACATCCCTGGAAGGAATCTTCTATCCCAGTCAAATTTGTGTTAAATTGCTGTTTTCGGGGGGTCTTTTTCATAATCTGGAACGGATTAATCCGCTTTCCCATTACTTTCTATGGGAAACATTCGTTTGACTTGTCATGTTTGACTTAAGTCTAGACCACTGGAACAGATTAATGACGTAAGTCAAGGTTCCACTGTACAGCAATTTAACTCGAATACAGGTGGCTGTGAAGGGGCGATATTGGGTGCCCACTGAAAGGGCTCTGAGTGCCACCTTTGGCACCTGTGCTGTTGGTTTGCCAACACTGACATAGACATTAGAAAGGGCTTAACTCAACCATTGGTTGATCTCCTGTAATAGGTTAATCTAAGGAACACAGGAAGCCACTTTGATGGTTCCTTGGGCATCTAACCTCAGGGTGTGATTACACAATAAAATGAATTGGGCTTGGACTGGGGTATTTGAATTTGGTTTAAAGTCACGTGGCAGTCCCATGTTTTTTTTTTATTGGTGTGTCCACCTTTTTGGGAAACTTTTCAATCTGTGTTGTGTGTTTGTTGAGAGGGCTACATGGGCTTCCAGAATTGTGTTTGAGGCTTTCCCCTGCACCGCCTACCCTTGCGCTGGCTGCCCTCACAGCCACTAGCTGCTGCTGTGATGTTATTTTTACTTATTTTGAAATTCTTTATTGCTGTTGTTTTTTGTTGTTGCTGTTTTGCCATCTGGCATAGTGCAAGAGCAGAATGACAGATTAAAATCAAATGAAAAAATAGGTTTCTGTACTGCCCCACACATGCAAACAGAGAGAAACAATGGCTGGGGCTTAAATAGGTCACCCAGAGAGAGAGAGAGAGATTTGCAGGGTGAAGAAGGAGAGAGAACAGGGAAGGCCCACAAGTGAGTAGCAAACTCCACAGACACAATTTACATAGACAGAGGTGTTCACATATGACAGATTGATTCAAATTAAACCAGTTTGACATCTAAATAAAAATAACTGACTCTGGCAGAAGATCAAAGCAACATGAATATCTGTCAAAATAATCTATGCTTCCATGTGCGTTGTGTAGTCACCGTTTAAACGATTAATTAAAAGCACGCTGAACCCTGATTCAAATACAGTTCTTTTTCCTGCTGTAACCGTGCTCTCAGTTAGACCATCGGCCCATCGACAAAGAATCTTTCTGCCCTTCTCAGGAAATGCCACGTATTAAAACCAAGATCTTTGCATGCCACTGACTCCAAGTCATTCCTCATGTTAGACATCTCCATGTGATCAGATTGAAAAGCTTTCTGAAACCCCCCTTTCCCTTGAGGTGACAATGACCAAGTGGGTCTGGCATGTGTGCTTGTAGGTGTGCGCACGCACGCACGCACACACACACACACACATGCATCCAGTTGTGAACTTTCGTTGGAGAATTTAAGACACCAAATTATCCCATCAGTGTCACTCCTAACTGATTACTCATAGCATGGGTAGCTATAAGTAACACACACACACACCATGTCACTGAACTAAATTTCCTCATTGGTATCACCATTGGCTGTAATGCTTAAGGCTGACAGGAACTGTAGTCCTGAAATCTCTGGCAGGATATACGGTATGTTACCCATCTCTGATATATAGCATTCATACTACACTTTACACTTGCAAAGGCTCTCAAAGCAGCAAGTCTCAGTGCAAAAAGAGAAGACACTCCCAGCATTTAAGTTTTCAGAATTAAACACACACACACACACACACACACACACACACACACACACACACACACAGCATGACCAGAGAAGTAGAAGAGGGAAAGCAGACCACAAAAATTCAGGAGCAGGTTCATAATGTTAGTTTTTCATTGTGCATGAGCCAAACAAAATACAATGGACCCTTGTATAACAGTTTGTATAACATAAAACCTGTACAACATAAAAAATTCTGGAGATAGGGGAAATTTGTGTAGCATAATCGCCTATGGGGAGAATCCGTACAACATAAAAATGGGATTACTCTGTTTTCAATGCATTCCTATGGGAAATTGTATAAAGGAAAATTTGCTTAAGATAATTTCATTTGGAATGAATTGATTCCTTTACACAAGGTACCACTGTAGTAGGAATGGTTCTTGTACTTCTGAGACTCGGCCGGAGCTTCTGGGTATAGAACTGTGACGGGGACATGCTTTTGCGGCTTTGCCTGCGGATTGAGAGTGACCTTGGCGGTTACTTCACGTACCTCTCTGACCTCAGTGCCGCCCCGCTGCGGAACAGTTAGGCTTCGATCGAACGTCACGTACCAGCGAATTCAAGGCGAGGTCACCCCGACCACGCCCCCTAAACTGCGCTCCAAGCGGGCTGACAGATTCCCTTCCTGGACCTCGGGAATCTGCTCAATCCGCTTTTCGATGTGAAGCGAAGAGACGTGTGTTTTGTTGATTCGAAGTGCATAACCACTCCCTCCCTTTAGACGTACCTGCTTTCGTTTGCTGCCTTCAGAAAACCGGAAAATCGAAATCTTCTCGTGGGTACTCTCACTCCGTGATTTAAAACAGGAACACTGCTGCCCCTTCTGTTTTGCAAATTGACTCTCTGACCTCTTCAAGGACCAAAGGGGAAAAACAACAATTACTCTGATCTTAGCTAGCTCACCCCGCCCGGCATGACATGCTGGCTGCTGTAAAAGGCAATTGCCTCCTAAATATCCTCCCTTCCTCTTCTAACCATCCTTGCTTTTCCTCACCCCCGGGAGAACCACAAACTACCACTCCTCCATCGAAAGACCTAAAAACGAAAGCAAGAAACAGCATACTGAACCGGTGGAAAGCAAAGGAAACCATCGGTTCAATGCGCATCAAAGACGTGAGGCTGGAATGCGTTCGCGTTCACCCAGCATGCACGTGAGTACACAGAAAAGAGGGCCGGCCCCGGTATTAGACCATGTGACTGCATCCGAATTCAGATCGGAGCCAAGCTCAACGCAGCCCGCAGAGGTACGTGAAGTAACCGCCCTTCTCTTCTCTTCCCCCTGCTCAGGTCTCCTTGTTGAAGTTCCAGTTAAAGAAACAATCGGCAACTACTGGGGATGGCGTGGCTCGAGCCTTCCTCAGAGCGCAGGCCCTGCTGTTTGGCGGCTACCGCGAGGCACTCATGTTTAGCCCAGTAAGTGGGCTTGGTTCTCACTGGGCTGACCTCTTGACCCAGCTCATCATGAGCATCCCTGCATCTTCTTGCATCTTACGAGCTGTGTCTATTCATCCTGATCACATTGACTCTCTCTCTCTCTCTCTCTCTCTCTCTCTCTCTCTCTCTCTCTCTCTCTGTCTGCAGGGGAAACCCATCTCCTTCAGCCAGGAAAACTTTTTGCACAAAGGATCGAGCGCCATGCAGGCCTTCCTCCAGCGGGCCGTGCACCTGCAGCTCTTCAAGGAGGTATGCACTGGTGGAACTAAACAGGGCTTCCACCCAACATCTTCATGCTTCACACACACACACATACACACAGAGAGAGAGAGAGAGAGAGAGAGAGAAAGAGAGAGAGAGAGAGAGAGAGAGAGAGAGAGGGGTGGGGGGGGGGGGGGGTGGCGTGGGGGGTGAGATTCAGACATTCAGCCTGACATTCCCCAGAGTCAAAGCTATACCCCTAGAGAGTTAGAAATAAAAAAGTAAACCTTATAATAAACAAACCAATTCTAGCCATTTCGGTTCCCGACAGGAGCAGGTCATTTGAAAAGGGAATGGATCTTATGTGTCCATTCACGGTAGCAAACCAAAGGGGAATCCTTTGCATTCCAAAAGAGTCACAGTGACATATGGTTGCAGGGGAAATTAATTTCCAACTCAGAGCATGCAAAGGGAAGTAGGGAAATGTTAGGGAGGCAGCAGAGTATGCCATTGCCCCTGCCTGTCTCAGTTCTCCAGCGTGCTAGCAGGTGTACATGAACATGCGTGAGTGCACTCCCAGATGACATTCAACCATCTACTGTCCTTATTAACAGGCATAATAGCATTGGTGACCACTTCAGGCACCCGTGGCCAACATGAAAAAGTGCATATGTTGCATCTTCTGATTGATTTTGATGTTGCTTTACAAGGGGATTTCTCCTGTTCCCCCTTTTTGTGCTGCTCCATTTCTGCATTATTTTTGTGTGCTCTAAAAGAATCCTGGGGCTCCTTAAAGGCTGGGAGGTAGTTCCCCTAATTCTTCAAAGGCACAGAGTCTGGTATCAACAGGCAGATGATTATGCAAAGACAAGGGGCCTTTTCACACAACCACTAAGATCCGCTGGTCCCTTAAATTCGGACCAGAGATCTTGGGGGTTCGTTTTTGTTCCTGCGTCCCCACCCCTCAGCACTTCCTGCTCCTGTCGGCATGGGGGGGAGGCAAAAAAAGGACAAAAGAAGCCTTTACTAACCTGCCGGTGCCTGTCGAACTTGCCACGAGCCCCATTACTTCCTGCTTCCGTCTCAAGGAGCTCTTAAAGGGGCGAGAGGCAAAAAAACAACAGACAAGCCAGGAGAGCCAGGCACTCTTATCCGCATCTAATTTTTTATCACCTCCAAAGAGAAGGTACAAGGAAAGTGCGCTGGGTCGCGCTAAAGTGGGCGGGGTCGCACTTAATTGTCTCCAAACTCTGGAGCTGGTGGGAAAACATTTCTAAGCTCCGGAGCTGGGAGCCATTTGCAGCGCAGCTTAGGGGTTGTGTATAAACGCCCAAAGTGACTAGGAATCTGAACCTTGGAAATGGCGAACTCTCTCGACACACATTTCTGCATCATATCTTCACTCATTGGGCCTTCACGGGGGCCAAGCCCATGACTTTGCAAAGGGGAGGATAAAAACCAGAATAGTGGACCCTGCCACCCAGCGGGAAAGATGCTAAGAAAAATGAGGAGGAGAAGAGGAAAACTGAGCCTCCTGGTACTCCTGCAGTGTTCCACCCTTCTCATTACGCTCCTGCTTATGGCATCGCTGCATCATCTTTTTGTCACACTGAAATTAAGCTTAATTATATGTGTCACTGCGTTTGACCGTATTCACTGCCTGTTAAACTCACCCTGTCATCCCTTGTCCCTTTCACACACCCACATCCTGTATTGCACACCTGGGTCCCAGCCCCTTCCCAGATCTAAACTTAGATTGTAAATTCTTAAAGGCTCATGTCACGTACATCACCCATATAAATAAATTCTCCCCATTTAAAAATGCACAACAACTTTTGCAAAAAGAGGCTGTTAACGCTTTAATGATCAGTTGAGATTTTTGCTGCCATTGTCTCTCCTTCCTATTATGTCCCTGCCTCTCTTTCTAGTATGCTCTCGGAGCAATGTTGTCCAACATGTTTGAAGTCAAGGGCTATCCCTTTCCAGTCATTGTTTTATGAGAGTCTCACTCTCAAACCAGGACAGATGATCTGCCCCACAAAGAAATTGACAAGGCTGGGGGGCATTGCATGCTTAGAGACGGTCCTTCTTCTGTGCATGGACCTCTGGGGTGGGGATACAGAGGCTGGTAGTCAAAGGAGACCTGGAACTCACTGAGCCTTGTCGTAAAACTAGACACACCGTTCAAAGAAGGCATCCCACATTATTTTGGGATGACAGAAAAATGACTATGTGGATGCTCCTCCACCCCACCCACCCCCAGTAGAGTTCTTTGCCAGGTTATTTGCTCCATCTAGATTTTGTCAGATGGCACCGGGCAAAGGGCTGTTCTGTCTTCTGGATCACCTCTTTCTTCATTTTAAAGATCCCCTGAGGTGCTATCCTTAAGGCTTATCCTGTAATTTGAAAACCTCTGTCCAAATCCTCATTAAGGTTCATACGCCACGGCTGTTTCCTACATGGGTTCCTTTCTGCCCTGGAAAAGGACTCCTCCTTAACCACTCCTTCTAATTGTTCCGTGTCTTTGTGTCTTCCCAACTGTAACAGTTCATTGAGGATCGCCTGGAGAGGCTGAACGCCGGGGAGGATGTCTCTGACCTCTTTGAGCAGGAGATCAATCGGAGCCTGTCCCCAGGTAACGAAGAACCCAGCTTAACTTACTTCTCAGTTATAATTAGCAGAGGTGGATGCACGCAGTGCCATTGTGTAAGGAACCACAGCCATTTGTCACATGGCCTTCACAGCACTTGGGCCCTTCGGACATTATGCTTTTTGGAGTTAAAATCCTCTTACATTATCAGGAAACTCTTGTTGAGACACCCATGGTGTTACCTGTCAGTCTTCCTCAGCAGGCCTCTTGGTTTCTATCCCAAACTTTTAAGAGGCTGGAACGGAGGACTGTGTGGTGGTATGAGTCCCTGAAACCTTGTCTTGGCCCTCTCCCGACTGGTCCTCTGTTTAACACATGAGCTTACCTCCTGTCAGACAGCAAAAAGCCACTGAGTGACCGTGCACCTGTGCATGTAACACAGGCAAGCAGAATGCAGAAAACTGAAGCCATTTGCTGTTGATAATTCTTTTGGGAAGGAAGGAACAAAGTGGATACAATTTCCTCCCCAACCAAAAGAAAGAATCACATCTCTACAAAATGTGGTTCTCCTCTAAAATAAGGCATATGTCTCCAGCCTACCAAAATTTGGTGTGTAAAAAGTGGAATTCATTTTTCAACCCCTGGCTTAATCATTTAGTCCAGGGGTGGGCAACTGTCAGCCCTCCATGTTTTGGACCACAAGTCCCAGAATTCCAAGCCTAGATTGCCAATGACAAAGGACTGTGGGAGTTGTTGTCCAAGGCATCTGGAGGGCTTACAGTTGCCCATCCTTTCCATAGGAGCTTGTGCTGCTTTCTGAGAGGCCAGGAGCCAGAGAAATTGCACATGAACTTCTGGAGCTTGCCCTCCTAAAACCTGCCATCTTACAGCTGCCATCTTAGCACAATCACTTAAGCTGACCATGAATCTGAGGTTCCTAGGGGACTGTGGGACTCCAGAATTACCTTTTCAGCTCTTTCTTAACCATAGCTACTACTAAGGCAGGCTCTTCCTTCCTTGCTGAAACCAGGAGACACAGTCTGACAGATCTTTGCTCACCCTGGTGCCTTGAACTCATTTCATGGCAGGCCTCTGAGCTAAAGTCCAGGACCCCTCAAATGGTCTACCTCATACCAATGGGAACACCAGAGAATAGCAGGAGGTAGTGACAGTTGTGAATAAGTCTTGAATCAGTACATGGCAGGGTCTCTAAGGACTGGTAGTACTGTATTACTGTAGTTGCTGCAGTATCTCTCTCTCTCTCTGTCTCTCTCTCTCCTCCCTCCCTTCCTTCCTTCCTTCCTTCCTTCCTTCCTTCCTTCCTTCCTTCCTTCCTTCCTTCCTTCTTGTTGTCAGGGGGTGTCTGGCATGCCTGTAGCTGGTTACAGATGTGTGGCTTTTCGGATTTTCATTTCACATTGGTTTTTAACATTTTCTACAACAAAGTGGAGCTTATTCCCAAGTCAATAAATAAATGGTGCTATGACATTGGGAAGTTAAAAACATTAAATCCCACATGTGCGTGCGTGTGTGCGTACGTGCATGCGTGCGTTTTAGTAATTATGGCAAATAAAATAAGGGATGTGCTGCAGTCTATCAGGAATGAGGAAGCCAGCGGAAAGTGTGGAATGCTGGGAGGGGGATGGGTAGATCATAGTTATCTATGCTGTTTGCAACTGAAGCATGCAGCCTGGCCCTGTTAACCAGTTGGGCACAGGCGCTATAAGACCTTTAAGTCTACAGTTGGAATTGTTCCACCAAGAGCACTGTTTCCTCTAACGGGGACACATTCAAAGTTGTTGAGCTTTTCAGAGGATACCAAACCTCTGCTTCACATGGGGGTTTGTGTGCAAATATATAATGTTTCTTTGAACCTACGTCAGTTTCGATCCCAACTCCTCCAAGGGCCAGGCTGTGATACATGCATTCATCTCTATCCCCTGCTTTCCCAGGTAGCCTGCACGCCTATCAGCTGTGGGTGGAAAACCTCAAGGTAAGCAAATGTGCCTTCTCTAATGTCAAGCCGTGGATTCTGATGGCAGCTATTTCTTAGCCTCACTAATGCAGCGGTCCTCATATTTTTTGGCTTTCTTTCCTCACGCCAATCTGCTGTGGCGCGACGCTTGTCGCAGGGCCAGCCCACACCTATCTTGTAATGAAAGACCAGACTGGGGCACCCTCGGTTAATTTTCTCATGGCGCTACGTCTTGTGTTCCCTAGCTCTCAAGTGGGAGGCATCCAAAGGGATTTGGATGGAGTGGGAAGGAGTGCGGCAGGGAACCACTGTGGCGCAGTGGTTCAATGCCTGTACTGCAGCTAAAATTGTGTTCATGACCTGGGGGGTTCAATCCCAGATAGCAGGCTCATGGTTGACTTGGCCTTCCATCCTTCCGTGGTCAGTAAAATGAGTACCCAGCTTGCAGGGGGCGGGGGGAGCAATGTGTAGCCTGCACGCTGTAATTAAACTGTAAACCGCCCAGAAACTACTTGGAAGTGGTATGGGGCGGTACAGAAGCAGAACACTTTATATCCCTCTCATGGTTAAATAGCTCCAAATGGGTTTGGGGTAGGAGAGAGTCAGATCCATGGGCTCAGGGACAAAGCTTGAAAAGGTAACAGTGAGCCAGGGCAGAGCTCAGAGTAATCCTCAAAATAATAATACAGTGGACCCTCGTATAAGAAACGGTTTGTATAACATAAAATCTGTACAACATAAAAAATTCCAGACACAGGGGAAATTTGCTTAATAGAATTGTCTATGGGGCGAATCCGTACAACATAAAAATGGTTGCCATTAGGGATTACTCTGTTTTCAATGCATTTCTAGGGAAAATTTGTATAAAGGAAAATTTGCTTAACATAATTTCATTTGGAATGAATTAATTCCTTTATACAAGGTACCACTGTACAGTTATATCACTGGGGTGTCTCTTCAGTCTATATGGAGGAGGCTGCTTCACAGGCTGACAACATGCTGGTGGCTAGTTATCGAAAATGGAGCTGAAGCATTCTAGGTTAGCTTCCACTCCTACGAAGTCCTCCCTTTGGCACCCAGGGGTTCTTTATTCCCATTTCCTGGGCCCCCATCTTCCTTGTGCCTTCTTCCTCTGTGCAGAATGTCATCCGAATGCACTGTTCCTAACAGGCCTGTGGTCTTTTCCCTTCCTAGAAAGGAGGAGGAGCCCTGCTCACTACAGTGAAAAACAAGGCCAATCCTGCCGTCAGGAGTGTCTACCAATATGTAAGGCATTTGTGTGGTTTCTTTCCTTTGCGGGGAGTTTGCGCCAAAGGACCTGTCTCCCTCCTCTTCTTTCCATCTGGAAATGTCCCAAAGCCAAAAAGGGAGAGCCGGTGTTTTCCAGGCACCTGCAGAAACCTACAGGGGCTCTAGAGCAGTGGTTCTCAATCTGTGGGTCCCCAGATGTTCCTGGACTGCAACTCCCAAGAACCTCTTCCAGCTCAGCAAGTGGTGGAGGCTTCTGGGAGTTGCAGTCCAGGAGCATCTGGAGACCCACAGTTTGAGAACCACTGATCTAGATCTACACGAGTGTGTGCATGTGCATGTTTGTGTGCATGTGTGTGTGTGTCTACATAGTTTTTTTCCCTCTCGAAGTTCCTCTAAACACTATATGTTTTCTCTACCTCTTCTCTTCCTCACCTAGGCCAAAGGCCATGCCAAAATGGGGCTGAAGCATATGCGGAGCCGTCTGGTGGAAAAGGTAGACTGTTCCACCTTCTGGTTTCAAACTTATCCTCGCCATACAGCGTGTTAAGTTGTAGAGACAGGAGGGAAACCGTGGCGGCTGCAGCTCGTTAGCTTTGCTCTCGTTCCTAGGGACCCACTGTGAAATGTTGTGGTCCATCCTTGCCTCCTCATGGGAAGGGTCAGTTACGACTGCCCTGGCCTCCTCTGCGAAACTATTAAGCCATCTTCTTCAATCAGGTCACTTCCAGTTGTAGCTGATTGCACGATTTTCCCTAGAGAACATGGGGGATTCAGCCTGACTGACAGATCTGAAGGGTATAAGGTTAGGGTGAGCCAATATAAGATACCAGGGATTTAGCTCACTCCAAATATTCCATGGGTCAGAGCTCATTAGACTTCTGGGGAAAAGTTGGTCCCTTAATTTTTTTTTGTGGGGGTTGTTTTGCAAAGTTTTCGATATTTCTTGAAAACTTTTGAGTTCCCTCAGGCAGGCTAATAGCTTCCTCTTCTTTCCTAGTGGTCCCCTGTGGACTCTAGTCCACATCTCGTTTAATTCTTAAAGGGAATGATTCTTCCCATAAGCAACAATAAAGACATATCTGGATACCCTCGCCCGCCATCAACAATTGCAGGGGTTGCTCTCAACCAGTGTTTCATATATCACTAGTAGAACACGGAACAATCTAGATGGGATCCAAGGTTTTCATAAGATTATTGTTTCTGTTTGCATTTTTTTCTGGAAAAAAAATCAGTTTTGAAGTCCTTAAAAGTTGCCATCAATTCTTGCTGTTATTGCAAGATTCCTTTACATAGTAAAACATCATTTGTAGGAGAAAAAAAGTCATTTAAAAATTAGTTTGGTGAAATCAACTGGTGCTATCCTGCCTCTTGTTCTTCAAGTCTAACTATGTGACTGGCTACATGAAATGTTAAGGAATACCTTAAGGACTATATTGATAATGCATGAAGTACAGGATAATATATGTAATGGTCAAAGAGGTAGTTAAAAAACTGAACCGAAATATGTATTTCTTTCATGAACATTAGCCTTGGGTAAGCATCCAAAGATAGACAGAAGCCACATTTGTGCTTATTTAGTAGGTGTCCGCTATTCAGGAGAGGATTTTATTGTGGAGATTGGAACGTACAGTAGTTCAGTTCCAAGACTAAAACCTGATTCCTGCAATCAGAATTCTTGAGGTTACATATTTTGCAGTTAGGGGATCTTGAGGCACTAGTTCAATGCAGTGCTTACATATATTCTTGGAGAAATAGCAGCATGAAAATGGGATGGATGGATGGATGGATGGATGGATGGAAGGATGGAAGGATAGCATGTGAATAGCTTGTTGCAGCTTCTTTTTCTGAGCATTTACCACAATGGATTGTGCTTCAATATATGGCAGTGAGACTTTTAAGGCCTCTGTTTCTTTTTATATACAATTCGTAATGGCTGCATTTCTTTTCCTGGCCTCATTTCACCACCACCACCACCACTTGCTTGGATATAGCTGAGAATTTTAAGGAATGGTTATTATCTTGGCTGACCGTCAAGCCAGGGAAGAGTTGCAAGGGGAATAGGAAGGCATCTTAATATTCCACCTAATGCCAATCTCCTCTAGGAGTCCAGTGTGGACCAGCACCGGAATCGAGTTTATTCCATGAACTGTGATCACATCTCCAGTCCCATCATGCCCAACAGGAGTAAGCAGTCCGAGACCTTGCAAAACCGATTGCCCATCACCCAGCACTTTGGGAAGGTAGGTGTGTTTGTGAGCATGTGCATGTGATGGGCCATGTGGAGGTGGAAAGAGACTTCAGAGGTACTGCCGACGCAAGTGGACGATGGGCTATGCTGTCCAACTCAAGTTGCAGAAACAGACAGTGGCTTTGCAGCAGACAGATTCGGTGAAGATGGACTATGCTTCTGGGGTTTGCAGTCTATTTTCAAAATATACAGTATATACAGCAGTACCTGGAACTGATTCCTTTTTTTAGAGAACTTCAGGAACATAGAAATCCGGTTCAGCACCTAACTGCTGCATTGAGAACAGAGTATCTGATATCCAACAGCTAGCAACCAATTAGCCAATGATCAAACAGCCAAAAGACATATGCTTGCTTAAGCAGTATATATAAGATTGCTATCCAATCACCTTTGTTTCTTTACAACACCTGAACCAAGTCTTGTATGCTTGTGTATGTCTCTGTACGCCTCTGTCCATTCCCCACTCCCCCAATAGCTGGACTTTAATTACTGTGGACTTTAAGACTTCTTTTCTCAGCATTTATTTGAGATAAATACCTTGGCAGGTACCATGGTCCATGAAGGAGTTTGGACGTAATTGTCATGTGTGTTGTGTCGTCATAGTCGTGACCGACTCTTTGTGATCCCATGTCCATGGAGTTTTTCTTGATAGGAATACTGGAGTGGTTTGCCAGTTCCTACTCTAGGCTCCTACAGCACCTGGTATTCCCTGGTGGTCTCCCATCCAAGTACTAACCAGGCCCAACCCTGCTTAGCTTCCAAAATCAGGCAAGATCGGATGTGCTTAGGGCATGTCATGCAAAGCCATCATTCATTCATTCATTCATTCATTCATTCATTCATTCATTCTTTCATTCAGTTCATATACTGCCCATTTGGCCTAGGGACCACTCTGGTTGGTGTATTCTCTGATGTATAGGGGAGAGGGAAGCCAGAGGGCTGCGTACAGACAACCATAATAATAAGAAAGTGGTCAAAAGGTGTCCTGACTTGTTATTCAGCCATTTAGAGCAGCTCATCATTGTGAGGCCAGATTATGTGTGTGCCTGAACTTTGAAAAGTTGCTTTTGAAGAAAAGTTCCCTGAATCCCAAACCCCTGAGATCAGTCATCATGGTGGGTTGGGCCAATAGGAAGCGTCCAGCCCCACAGGAAGCACACAGTGGGCAAACCTGATGCTCCTTAGATGTGCCCTCTATGCAGAGGTTGGGCCACATCTTCCCACTTGCCATAGCTCATCCCTGTAGGTCATCCAAACTTCAGCATGAAGAAATGCCAAAGGAAAGGGCCAGGGAAGGGTGTTTACACATATTTCTTCATCATAGATCTACGTTTTAGGAGAGGAAGTGGCATGAGTGGCACTAAAAACGGGATTGCGATGAGCAACGGTTAATGTAGGTTTGATGCCTTAAGAGTTTCCAGTGATTTCCAGAGGAGGCTTCATTCTACCTCAACATGGGAATAATGCCTACTGACTGCAAACCTTAGGGTGATCCTCCTTTTGTGATCCTCCTGTATTTTGCCGTTTTGTTGTCCCCCACCCCCACCCCAGAAAAATCCATTAAGAAGGGATAGATTTCCATCGCGGCACTCTGCCTCTGGACTGGCAGTGCTCAGAATCCTCCCACTGGAAAGACCCCACGTGCCTTACGCCTCCCCCTTTGCTTACGTGCCCCGTAGGCAGCTGCCTCTAAAAAGGAGAAATACATAAGTGTGGAATGTCACAATATCCTCACGGTGGTGTCTGTCTTTTCACAGTCTCGCCCTCGGCGACCGCAGAGGGAGAACAGCAGGACTGAACTGGAGGCTGAAAGGTGAGGCAGACCGAGCAAGTGGGCTGCAGCAATGCAACGCTCATGCTCCTCCTTCCCGAGTCTGCTGTTTTGTTGATTGCATCCTATGCGTTGGTCAAGGCTGGTCTGTGGGAGGCCTTAGTACCTGCTGAATGTCATCCAAGCAGGAGCACAGCTCAGCCCTGTCACTGCGGCGTGAGGCACTTCCCACCCAACTCTCGTTGGACTCTAGATTTACAGGCGAAGAGGCAAAGGAGAGGGTTGTGTAAAGTTAGACGTGCCCTCACAGGTCCGAGACTGGGAAATGGCACCAAGAGCTTAAAACAGTGGTGGCCAAACTTCAGCCCTCCAGACGTTTTGGAGCACAACTCCCACAGTCCTTTGTCATTGGTGGTACAGGCTTGGAATTCTGGGAGATGTGGTCCAAAAGACCTAGTGAGCCAAAGCTTGGCTACCACTGGCTTAAAACAACAATGGATCCTTTGCTCTCTTTTTTCTACTCTTTCAAAGCTGCCCAAAGATGTGCCTTTTATTGCATTCAGTGCCTTCTTTCTCAACCTGCTGAGGCACTGACCATCTCTGGAAGGTTCCAGATTGGCGGAAGACTTGGCTTAAATAACACGTTCTCCTGTGGCATCTGTCTCCCATCTCTTGCAGCAAAAAGAGCAGAGCCTGTGAGCACCTTACAGACTAACGTGCCTGCCTACTGTAGAATTCATCCCGTTTTCCAGAGCTGTTATTGTTTACTTTTCAAAAAATGTAATATTTAAACAGAATCTGCCTTCATTCGTTCTTCTGAGAAGGAATCAGGCTTAGGTGTTTCAAAAAGAGGATTCAGGTTTAAATACTACAACCTATTATGGACTAACATTTATGAGCCAGGGAACAAGTCTTCCATGGTTTCCTACAGAGAAAGGAGTTTGCAGCAGCTCAAGGCAAGGCAGTAAATGTAGCTTCTCCTCATGGTTCTTAACATTATTTACATTACACTTTCATCTGCAGAGTTCAAGACAGTGGATGTGGTTCTTTCCTTCTCACTTCATCTCTACAACTGTGAGATGCAGGTTAGATGTAGAGGGCAAGACTGGTCCAAGTCACCCAGGGTGTTCATGGCCAAGTAGAATTCAAAGCCAACCCAGTTATTTTGGCACTTGAGACGAAAATCCCACCAGCAGTAAAAATCTTCATGGCAGTAAAAATAGAAGGAGGAGGAGGAGGAGGAGGAGGAGGAGGAGGAGGAAGAAGAAGAAGAAGAAGAAGAAGAAGAAGAAGAAGAAGAAGAAGAAGAAGAAGAAGAAGAAGAAGAAGAAGAAGAAGAAGAAGAAGAAGAAGAAGAAACAAGAACAGAAGAAGAAACAAGAGGAAACAACAACAAGAAAAAGAAACAGTCAACAGCCAGACCCCTACTGCCAATGTACGCTTGCATAGGGGAAATTGTGTAAGTTTTGGTCTGTAAAGATTCCCAGTCAAACAGGTGAGGTTACCTGGAAGTAGAGGCATGGCAACTGGACTTCTTGAGATATTGAAATGTTTCACTACTCATCCAAGCAGTTTTATCAGTCTAAGGAAAATTAGCAGCCAGTCCTCCAATGTAAGTCTTGGTGGCAAACTGCTGCTTATTCATGAGGTGCTGTTGCACTCAAGGGTGTGTGTTCATTGTTTGCAGGTCATCTACAGGTCATAGTCATCCCTTCCTTTTTCCTACTCTGTTTTCCTTACATGTCTTCTTTGTAAATAACAGGGAAATTGTTGCAGACTCTGCCAGTGCAGATCAATTTAATGCTGCTCTTTTTCTTTTAGAGGAGCAAGAGTTTGGGGCATATAATGCCGTGACATGCAAGGCATTTTGCAGCATACATAGATAAACATGACTTTCTGGAGTGTGGAAAACTCAAGGGCAGTTCCTTGAAGTGTGGAAACTCAAGGGCAGCTCAGCAAAGAACTGTTATGGGTATGGATAAGAGCCATCCATTAGGAAGCATTGTAGTTGGCAGGGTGAGGCCAAAAACCCAGCAGTGCCAGAAATAGTGGGAGGTGTGTCTCATCAGGGTCCAAAGCACCAATTAATTCTCAAGCTAATCATAGCAGGCTACATATCCCAGAGATAAATTAACATTGCAAGACAATCGAAAGTAGAAATAGCGCAGTAATTGAAGGGTAGAGCTACCTGTGATAATGAAAGCCACATCCTTGTCATCAACTAAGTCATTTCTTTTGAATTCAGCAGAGATTGCACCCTTTGTGGTTGCCAACATTCCTCTTCCTACACCTGAGCCCTGACCACCTTGATCCCTGGTGACCTAATTCCAAAGGTTACCCCCAAGAGACACAAGTAGAGCTCATTTTTAAATATGGAAGTCACAGGAGGAGTAAAAAGAACAGATCCTCACCTGCTTTTATGGACAGGCTGCGCCCAGAATTAATTTGATGGTGCAGCTTACCTGCTATGCAGGAAATTTCCAGTGGCTTAGGTTTCAGTTAAGGCTGGCCCATTAATATCTAGGTGCAAATCCACCTAAATGTGGCTTTTAACAGAGATGGGAAAAACCCAAACAGCTTTGGCCAAAACTAGGCAGGGTTGCTGAATGACCAGGGTGGAAGCCAGCTACACAGGCAGGTGAATCATTTTTGGGCACTGGTGATGGGACGGAATCTCTCTTCTGTGAGTAGCAAGTTAACACACAGTTCTGCCCTACAAAACCCTGCAAGGTGTTCTGCCTAATGACAGAGCTGGCCTTGTAAGGAAATGTGCTCAGTCTGAGAACGATTATCCATCTGCTATTGTGTCAGTTGTGTTGCTTTCTTTGTAACTCGCAACTCGATGATGGCTGTTTTTGACTGTCATGACCAGAATCCCTAAGCCAGCTGAGGCAGGGGCTGGAGGATAATGGAAATTTTAACAACCAACAGCAACGTCTAGTCTCCGTCTACAGATCATTGAGCAACAAGTACAGTGTGTTCCTGTGCCTGTGTTCTTCTACGTGCTGTTTTCAATGGGAAATACAATGCTTTCTGAACAGTTCAGTGCTGTCTTATGTACTGCTTGTACGACTGCTCACATTTCAAGTGTGACGCTTGTGCTCATTTTCTCAGGGACGACTCCACCTCTTCCAGCATGGCATCACTCGACTGCTGCTCAGAGCCAGAAGGTGGTGAAAACCTGCACGCCAGCTTTCTGGATCCTGGTGGTCTTGATCTCTTAGGGGAAATATTTGAGACCCTCAACTTTCTGGAACCTAGCCAAACAGGACAGCCACTCTACTCCACCCGCAGCCTGGACTTCTGTAACTTGGAGGAAAGGAACTTCTATACTAAGGTAAGGTCTCTGGATTCCAGGTTATCTGTTCACCTGCCAAAAATGCCCATGTGCAGTTGCGGTTGTGACCCAAACCACCTGGCAGACTAGATGCTCTCCAACTCCTTGATTAACTTGGTCCCTCCCATCTGTTGCAGCTGAGGACCAGCAGAGACACCCTCTATGAACCCCTGTCCGAAGAACAAGATGCTGGGGACCCCTTTCCTGAAGACAAGATGTCCCTGAGCTCTCTGGATCAAGAGTATAGGCCACGTGCTTTGCCACTCGCAGCCACCACGGGGGTGGACCAAGACAATGAGATGCATGACTGTGACATCATGGAACCTCAAGAAATTGGTTGTCCCAAGAAGGCAACAGTTCCCTTGCTGCAGCAAGAGGAGGAGGAGGAGGAGAAGGAAGATGAAGAGGTGGCCACCCCTGCTAGTTGCGAGCAGTCACAAGTATCATGGACCTTACAGGTAGATCCTGAGACCTCTGTCCTTGCAGCCACCAGCACTAGGGTGGCATCAGGGGAAGAAACTGGGATTGTCCAGGTCGATGGTTTCCCAACAGCCACACGAGCAGAACTACCAGCCACTGGCTGCTCTAGCACTCCATCGCCCGTGCCACCATCATTCCAGCTGAAAGTCAATGGAAACCCCACAGCCATGCCCAAGAAGAGCGTCCCTGTTCTTGGGCAGGCCAGCACCTCCCAGTCCAGAGCCATATCCCTGTCCAGGGTATCAGAACTGAAGAAAAGATTTGAGGGCTAGGAGATAGTGACCAGCTATGGCTTTCCATATTTGGGCTTTTGGAGCAGAACAAGTAACCCCCGTGACTGGTGTTGGAAGCCCCTCTGCTGGAGCTATGGGGCTCCTTTGAAAAGCTCTAGTGGAAGTCCTCCATCCCTCCTAGCCAAAATGTGATGACTACAAGCAAACATGGCTTCCATTCATTAATAGCTCAAAGGGTAGTGTTGAATCCTTGCTCTTGTATTCAGCTGGCAGATTCCCCCCCTCCTTGCCCCCCGAATTAGGAAGCAACACATGTATCCCGATGAATTTATTGCACAAGGCAAGTTTTCTTCCTCAACTCAACATAGAAACCTGTTTCTTGGCTATTTTCACCCCATGTGGGAATGTAAAAAACCCTGTTTGGACAAGGATGTGATGTAAGAATGAGGAATGATCACCAGGCCAATTTACATATCCACCCACATCATGTGATGGCTACACCATCAAGGGATGAGTGCAGGTGTGAATCAGCTACTATCCAGGAATGAACATAAATAAAAACAAATACATGCCAACTGAAACTGCCAAGATGTGCTGGTAGCCATTGTTGTGACATGATCCTTTAAGTAGAAGGATGAAACAGATTTCGGGAGAAGGATGAAGAGTCTTATCAGTTGCTGTAAGGGATTGCTCCTTTGTTGTGCTGCAGGATGATGGGATGAGCATCCTTCTGAACAAAGCAGTAGCTCCACCACCAGTCCTCCCTCCCTTCCTCACAACCTTTGCAGTCTAGAGCTCACCTGCAACCTACCATATTTTCCCGTGTATATGCTACTTTTTTCTAAAATAATGACACCAAAAATTAAGGGGTGTGATATACACAGAACTAAGCCTTTCAGGGTGAGTGGGTGGAGGAGAACCCAAACTCACCTTTCTTTCCTTGAGTTCTCCACCCCCACGATCCCCACTGTTTTCTTTCATTTCCCCATTCTAAACACTCCCCCTTGGCTTTGGTGAGTTTGTTTTTTGCAGGGTTGGACTCTATCGGGCTTGAGCAGCCCATTAAGAAATGAAATGTGCTCCAGAAAGAAAAGAAAAAAGCCATGTGTTTTTTAGCCTGAAAATGCATTTCTTAATGGGCTGATCTTGCAAAAAAAAAACAAAAAACCCTCAACAAAGCCGAGAGGAGTGTTTAGAACGGGGAAATTAAAGGTAACAGTGGGGGTGGAGGAGACCTCAAGGAGGATTTATAAATTTTATTTATTTGGGGGTCTAAAAAGTGGGGGGTGTCTAATAAAAGGTGGCATATTATAGATGAAAAAATATGGTGCTTCAGGAAAGAGTAGCTCACAGGTGGAGTCTGGTCACTATATGGTGCTACTTTCTCAGAAGGTACAAGGACACTCTGGTATGATAGGGAGGTACAGTGGTTAGAACAAATGCAGAGTGGGGGAAATTTCCCTTTGAATTGGCCTGAAATCTTGCATCCCAAACCACGAGTCTAAATTTCATCAATGAATGTAGACAGAAAGCAGGTAGGGAAACCCTATTAGATACACAAACTGGTAATACAACTCTGAATCAGTTTTAGCTCTCCATATGATTTTTGGACTACAACTCCCAGTTGTGTTGCCTGGGGAATTCTATGAATTTTCAGACCTTTCATCTTGGAACAGAAGAGTAGAGACCAACACAGGTACGCAGTGTACATGCACTCTTTCAGAAGTTAGAAAGACAGGGCAGGGGGGGTCTGCTTGACTTGCCAACCAGGTATGGTGGATCTGATGTGGGGAAACGATCAACAATAAGGGCTAATTCACAAGGCCAGAACCTTCACACCATGGAGCATTCTGAGGCTTCCTCTTTGGGAAAGAATTCACAAAATGGATAGCTTGAAATTCAGGGAACTTGGGGGGATGGGGGGGTTAAGGTTAGATCACTACCACACTTTAGATTTGAAACACCTTTTCCTTAAAGACAAATCCCCTTAAAAATCACTGTCCGCTTTTCAAATCGCCTTTTCTGAAGAGCCCCCTAGTTTGACCGCTGTGTCAGTTTTTCTTGCGACAACCACTGGTTCCTCCCCCCCCCCTTTTAAAGTGATTTGGTTGTATTTGCGGACATACTACGCCACCTTTTTTCAGTTTCTGCCGTTTCCCTGTCGTAGTTTAAAGTGGTTCAGCCAAGTGTGAACGGGGAAGCCGATTGCTAAGCAACCGCTGAAGTGCGGACTGCCCAACCGCTGTAGTGACCACGTGACCGCGAGAGGAGATAAGGCGATGCAAAATCAAAAGCGGCTGCTCACGGAAGTGTGGTAGTGGTTAGGCAGCAGTTCTAGTCAAAGAGGTTTGCCGCTGTTGAAAACAGCACCCCAGCACCAGTGAGGAGCAGTGCCTTTTAAGCCACAGAAGCTGGCTCTGAAGGCTGGACCCCTGGTCCCTGGTGGTGGAGGGGACAGCAGGGGGGGCATGGGAAGCTGTTGCCCTTAAGCCCTCCATTGAGCCTTTTGGAAGCGACTGGTTGGCTCCTGCTGACAGCCAACAGCTGCTGTCGGTGCACCTTTGGTCTCATCTGGCTGTCTTGTTCTTATGGGGTTCACTTTTTTAATGGCATCAGTTTATGCAGGTGCTTGTCATCAAGAGTTAATAATTAAGTGAAATGCAAGCAAGAGAGGAGCCAGTCCCGTAGAACTCTGCATGAAGGAAAGTGGACGTTCATCTTAATAAGAGCAGAATAACACAGCCGCCCTCTTGCAAACGGCAGCTGCCGACCTGGGAAGAAAATGGCTCCCCAAAGAATAAGGGCACTTTTACACGACCCCTAAAATCTGAGGCAAAGGGCTCCCAGATCCGGAGCTTAAAAATGTTTTCCCACCAGCTCTGGACTTTTAAAAAAATTAAGTACGACCACGCCCACCTAAGCGCGTCCCAGCGCACTTTTCAAGTACCTGGCCTCCAGGAGGTAAAGAATCTTCCAATGCGCATTGTAAAGCTGTGAATGCCGGGCTCCCTCGCCTTCTGTTTGTTTTTTTGTACCCGCCACCCCCTTTAAGAGACAGGAATAACTACGGGGCGGCTCCGGGAGGCTTCAACCGGCAGACGGAGGTGAGCCTGCATTTTTTTCTCCCTTTTTTTCTCCCTACCCTCATGCAGACAGGAACAATGGAGTGCGGAGGGGTGGGAACGCAGGAAGAACAACAAACCCCCATGATCTCTGGTCTGAATTTAAGTTGCAGGCAGATTTTAGAGGTCGTGTAAAAGCGCCCAAAGAGAAGAAAAAGCAGCCTAGAAACTAGTTTCATCTCTTCAAGCTTGATGGGGGATCCTGGGAGTCGAAGGTTCTGGGTTTTTTTTTTTAATTAACTGCCCCAAGATTTGATAGTAACTTATTCTTAGGGAGCAACTGGCTGTAAAAGGTTGAAGCCGCTACTAAAGCTAAACAGTTAACAGGCAGCAGTTATACCAAAACAAAAAGATAAAACAGAAAAACAAAAAAGGAAGGAGCAGTATTTCCTGTGAGGAAAATATAATGTAGTTTTTAATAAGTAGGAGAGGGTTTTCCTGCCTTCCTTCCTACTCTGCAGACTCTGCTCATTCTGTTCTTAGCTGATGTGCCCCAGAACAGGATGGCAGAACTGGCTTACTGCACTGAGCAGCTGTACGTGAACCATAAGGAAACTTCTACAAGAAACAGAGAGCTGTGAGGGTGACACCGTGTGGCCCATTAGATCCATCCTAGTGGAGTTCTCAGTCTTGGCTGGGCAGAATGTCCTACCTGTGTTAGGAGGGGAAAGAAGAACTGGATGAGGGGTAAGATTGTACACACACAAAAACTGCTCAGCATCCAAGAGAAAAAAAGAAGCAGAAGCTGGTAATTGTAAACTTTCAGAATAGTAACACCCAGAATCCCCCAGGCAGGATCCTGGGAAGAGGTATGTTTCCCAAGCTCTTAAAAAAAGAGATTTGGTAGATATAAACTGAACAGAGGCATCAATTGCACTTGAGTAGCCTTTGTACTAGCCATAGCCACTGTGGAAAGGCCACCAGGGAGCAACTACTGGGGAAACGTTCAAAAGGAGAAACAAGAGGGAACCCTGAACTAGAAAGAGGGTGGCATTCTGTCAGCAGAGTGTCTCTTTTCGTGAGCTTGTGACAGGGCTCAGAAGTAACAAGTGATCAAGAACAAGCAACCTAGAATTGATTCCTTTCCCAACTGATGAGGGTACCACAAAGTTACACTATGGCTATACAGTAACTTGGTGAAGGATAACTTTCTTACTGTTGCAGTGTTGTCTTGTTTACTTTTTAGTTAACCTTTTTTAGGATATGGCTTTATAAAATAGGACTACTACACAGATACCAATTGCTGGCTCCCCCTGTGCCTCGAATGGTTCCATTCGGATTCTTAAAAAGTCAGAGAAAGGGACTATTTTAATTCCTTTTGAGGAATGGGAGGGCAAAAAGTTACTTTATAAAAAAAATCATAGGGGAGGGTCTTGAAAGCTGCAACTGAACTTTCAAAATAAAATTCTAAGCTCCATTTTTGTCCAGTATGAAAATAATGTATAAATAGCCCACACAATGTACATACAGTGGACTCTCGTATAACAAACGGTTTGTATAACACAAAATCTGTACAACATAAAAAATTCCGGCGATAGGGGAAATTTGCTTAACAGAATTGCCTATGGGGCGAATCCGTACAACATAAAAATGGTCACGATTAGGGATTACTCTGTTTTCAATGCATTCTTATGGGAAATTTGTATAAAGGAAAATTTGCTTAACAGAATTTCATTAGGAACGAATTAATTCCTTTATACAAGGTACCACTGTATATGTATAGGCAAACAGGTTTATGTTGCCAGGAACAGCTTTGGGGAGTGGCTTGGAAGAGGTGCAGATGAACCTGAGCAGACCTGCCACTGGAGTCTCCACCCCTTACCCACCTTTCCCAAATGTGCTCAATGACAACTCTTGTTATGATTGGCCTGCTCGGCTATGGGGAAAACAGGAGCGGTGGCCCAATACGTAGGAGAGACACTAGGTTTAAGCCAAGCAACCCTTGGGGAACTCTGCTCCGACTGCATTGGGGAGGATGGATTTCAGACCGACTGGGCTCCAGTGTAACAAAAGTTATGGAGAAGGTGCCCTCTACTGCAGGGTGGACATCATTTAAAAAAAATCTGTCTGGGCTGTGTTAATATTTTAGGGTTGTGTTTATCCCGAGAGCATTTACAGCTTTTCTCTCTACTTTAAGGAAGGGGGGGGCGAGAGGTGGGGGGAAACTAGAACTCCTGGATAGCTCAGTGGCTTAGGTCCCTTAGGAACCAGAGGTTTGGAGTTCAATTCCCCCACTGTGCCTCCTTGAGAGGGGAGGACCTTTAGCAGTGTTGGTGAACCTATGGCATGGGTGCCAAAGGTGGCACTCGGAGCCCTTTCTGTGGGCACCCAACATTGCCCCTTCATAGCCACCTGTACACAGGTTCAATTGCCACAGGATGTGGTGATGGCATCTGGCCTGGGTGCCTTCAAAAGGGGATTGGACAGATTCCTAGAGCAGAAGTCCATCACAGGTTACAAACCATGATGGAGATGTGTAATCTTCAGGCTTAAAACCGGGGTACTTCAAGGGCCAGATGCAGGGGAGTGGCATCAGGAGACAGATATCTAGTCTTGTGTGCTCCCAGAGGCATTTGGTGGGGCCACTGTGAGATACAGGAAGCTGGACTAGATGGGCCTTTGGCCTGATCCAGCATGGCTCTTCTTATGTTCTTATGTTCACTTTGCGAAAAATCAGCGGGTTTTGAATCGCAGTTTGGGCACTCGGTCTCTAAAAGGTTCGCCATCATTGACCTACAGGATCCCTTTCCAGTTCTGCATTTCTAAGATTAGCATTTTTATAAGCTTAAAGATTTGAAAAGCTGGAGTTAAGTGTTCTGAAAGAAAGAAAGAAAAATAGCAGGCTTGTTTGGCCCTGAGGATGCTACCTCATCCAGGGTCAATGAGAACTTAAACAGGCTGCACTGCTGGGTGTTCTAGGGTGTTCCACGGCTCTCCTTTTTATTCAGGTTTGAAAGTGGCCGACGAGCGTCTTGAATTCATTCTTCTGCCTTGTGATGCCACCTAGTGCCTGCCCATGGTTTCTGTTATGTGCAGTCAAGCCCCTTCTGTCTTATTGTGACCCTAAGAGGGTTTTTGAGGTATGGGAGCTTTTCAAGGAGTGGTTTAGAGTGGTCATCCCTCCACCGGTGAATTTCAGGTTCCCCTGCCCTCCTCATAGTAACCCCGCAGCTGCCTGAAGCTCTTTTAGAGTGGGACTGCCCCCATCACGGGAAATGCCTACGCATGGGAGCCATGGAATTATCACTATATTAAAAAAAAGTATGACGGTGGTGATGCTTACACAAATATTCCTTGTAATGATTCCAAATCTATGTGAAGACCAGGACTCCAGCTGACCTTGCTTTAATTTGGGGGTAACAGCGTCTGGTGCCAGCTTCCTTTTGTTCCTCCGAAACACTTTCGAGTTACTTTTCGGAAACCACACACCAAAACGGAGCAGGCAAGAGAACAGGCCATCACCTTCCCTTCTGCGCAGGTGCCACCTTCTCTTCCCAGTGAACCTCAGCAAAGAGGGAAGGCATGTCCTTTATTAAATAGTGGCCATAATTAAAAGGCACATTGTGATACACTCTTGGTTCTTATAAAAAAAATTAAAAAGGCAAGCAGACCCCTGATCCCACAGGCCAGGTCCCTTAAAAAGCAACATGCGTCGCCGCTCCTCTTCCTTTCCTCTCCAGAAAAGGAAAAGCAACAACTGGTGTCAAGATTCAGTGGCAAACCCATCCATTCTTCTTTACAGGCAGGGGAGTTTGTCCTTTTGGAGAGCAGAGAACTGAGCCCTTGGCCTCACGTAAAAGGGAGGCAGGCCCTTCTTCTGTGTTTGCAGCAGGATGATATACGCACCGGAAACAGCCTGTCTTGATCCATTCCCAACTCTTTGAAATTTTATCTCCTAGAGGTCCTCGAAGCCTCTGTTACCACATTGGGAACCCCTCTATTTTGCAGCCAACCTGCTTGGAAGGCATTGCAGTATGTCTTTGGAACCTCAGAGCTGAGCACAAGGGGCTTCTTTTTATGTTCTCGTTCAGTTCCTTGTCCTGAGTAGCTCATTCCAAAGTTATGTTCCCATCTCAGATGAGTCGCTCCTCAGGCGGCAACTTGAGGTTGGTGTTTGTCTCCACCCGGGCACCAGCCTGTTCTTCACTGCTTGGACGGTAGGTGCCTTCAGTCTGGCGCTTCTCGCGAATTTTGATTCCCATGAAAATCAGAAGGCCAATCAGAACGAGCCCTAGAACGACACAAGGTACAGCGATGGCTGCGGCCAGTTCCGATTTCTGCCGGGTGGGGTGGAGGGGGAAGAGGAGAGGAAATAGTTGAAAACATGGTCACTCAATGGTGGACAGCTGAAGAGATGGAGGCATGAGATCCAATACAACACCAAACCCTACCTGTGCATTTGCAATGCGTAATTCAAGAGACACAATATCGGCCATAGGAATGTCCGAAAAATCAACTGCTTCGATTGTTTGTGTTACTTTGAATGAGTTTTGGCAACCAGGAAAGCCACCAGCTACAGACTTGATGCAAACCAGTGACCACTAGGACAGTGTTGGCGAACCTATGGCACGGGTGCCAAAGGTGGCACTCGGAGCCCTTTCTGTGGGCACCCGACATTGCCTCTTCACAGCCACCTGTATTCAGGTTAAATTGCTGTATTGACACTTTGTGAAAAATTAGTGGGTTTTGAATCGTAGTTTGGGCACTCGGTCTCAAAAAGGTTCGCCATCACTGCACTAGGATAACAGTAAGATACCAATTATGGAACTTAAGCGAACTGCCAGTGTGGGCTAGATTTTAGCACCACTGAAAATGCCAAACTCAGTTCTTCACTGTTGATGCTGCAATCAGCCAGAATTTAGAAATGTTGTGTGTGTGGGGGGGGGGTGAGTTTCCAAAGTCCACAGACAATTTGGTGAATTTTGGATGACATCACCACAGAACATCAAATGGTCGCAGAACAAGGAAGAGATTTCCCATCGCAGCATGCCCACTTTGCCACACAAGGCAAACATTTTAATACGCCTGCGCCCAGAAACTTGGAAAAATTACTTTTAGTGACCCTCGCCCCCATAACTGGCCAGTCATTGTGTTCAGGTTGGAAATTCTGGGAGCTGAAGTCTACAAAACGTATACCTTTCCATTCTGACCCCAATAAGGAACAACTCTTTCCAGAAAAGCAGCTTTGATAGCCTGTTTCAGCACATCGGCAAAATTACAAGGGAGAAAAAGCAAACAGAAAATAATGTGACATTTTAAGGCCTAACAAATTTGTTCCTCTAGGACAGGGGTCCTCAACCTAAGGCCCCGGGGCCGGTAGCGGCCCCCCAAGTTCCTGAATCCGGCCCCTGGGACCAATTGCAACCCCCCTACCCCCTGTTTTGTGAGCAAGCCAGCCTCCACAGCTGCTTTTGGACTGTGGTCCGGCCCCCAGTGGTGTCTGGATGGTGGTGGACCGGCCCGCTGTTTGAAAACTTTGAGGACCCCTGCTCTAGGACGTTTTGTGAACCACAATCCCCTTTTTCCAGACACAGAAGTGGGCTGCAGAACCTATACACCAGGGATATCCAAACTTTGGCCCTCCAGATGTTTTGGACCACCACTCCCATTGTCCTTTGCCATTGGAAATACAGGCTTGGAATTCTGGGAGTTGTGGTCCAAAACATCAGGAGGGCCAAAGTTTGGACGTGCCTGCTATACACTATACATAAGCTATAATCCTCCCACACACATGGCATCCAGGGTAACTGCTATCCCTCCCTTAGGGTGGGAAAATTAATGTTTCAGGCATTATTAAATATTTTTCTCCACTCATCTCACATCCAAAAGGAACCGCAAAGGCACAGACATACCGAAAGCTTATAAGGAAGAGAAGTCGGCGATGATGTGGTTACCACTGTAGTGTTGTCAGATGGTTGTTCTAGAGAGACAAAAAAAAGAGTTAGGAAAAGAAAGCAGGGACTAGCATTTGTCCGTCCTAAATATCCTAGATTTCAAAGGCTGCTTGAGTGCCATTGAGCACAACGGACTGCTTGGCATAAAGTCTACAAGGCAGAAGACAACAACATCCCTGAGAAAGGCCCCTTGAGGTTCTACTTTTAAAAAGACATCTCTTCTCCACAGGCCAGCTCACTACCTCCTGAGGCTGTCTGTTCCACTCTTCCTTTTACTCTTTAGCCAAAATCTACTTCCCCGGCAGTTAGTGTACTATACATTGGTTTGAATCCTGCCCTATGATTCCACAGAGAGCAATTTACACTATTTCATCACAGAAGATGGCTTTCATAGCATCCCTTTTCTCCCAGCTAAACATGCCTGGGTCTTCCAACTTTAATAGAGCTTGGCTCTCGTGTTCCTCAGCTTTCTGGGTGCCTTCCTGTTGCTCATACTCCCGTTTGTATCCTCCTTCAAATGTGGCATCCAAAGCTTTGTTTAACCCTCCAGAGATCCAGAATAGAGCAGAACCATTAGCACATGGTTCTTTTTTTAAAAAAATACAGCCTAGATTTTGGAAAAGACTCTAGGCTGCATTAATGTAATGCTTCAGTTTCACACAAAATTGTGATCTATTAGCTACCATTTTTAACGTATGCACACAAACCATCTAAGGGCAGAAAGAATATTTGCTATATTTTTCATTCTCATTCACAGGACATCTCATAAGAACATAAGAACATAAGAAGAGCCATGCTGGATCAGGCCAAAGGCCCATCTAGTCCAGCTTCCTGTATCTCACAGTGGCTCCAACAAATGCCTCTGGGAGTGCATGAGACAAGATATCTGTCTCCTGGTACCACTCCCCTGCATCTGGTCCTTGACGTACCCCGGTTTTAAGCCTGGAGATTACACATCTCCATCATGGTTTGTAACCTGTGATGGACGTTTCCTCCAGGAATCTGTCCAATCCCCTTTTGAAGGCATCCGGGCCAGATGCCATCACCACATCCTGTGGCAGGGAGTTCCCTAGCCTAACAACGTGCTGGGTGAAAAAATATTTTCTTTTGTCTGTTCTTACTCTCCCAGCCCTCAATTTGAGTGGATGTCCCCTAGTTCTGGTATTTTGTGAGAGGGAGAAGAGCTTCCCTCTATCCACTTTACTCATCTCAAGTTAGGCCTTGCCTCCAGCTGAGAAGTGTCAGCAAGAACACTTTCCTTCTTCAAGATTTCCATCATTTGCCCAGAACATTTCTGTTCTCTGTTCTCTTCCACAAGCAAAGCTCAGTCATGTGGGCATTTGGTGAAATACCAGAAGCTGGACTAGACTGGCCTTTGGCCTGATCCAGCATGGCTGTTCTTAAGTTCTTATGAACACACACAAGCATGACTGCTAGGAAAGATGGGAACAGCCCATCTTGGTACATTCTTAAGAACGCGGCAATATGTTTTGAGCAAGATTTGACATTCACCCAATGTCTAAAATCCTGAATAAACAAACATGATTTTTTAAATACAGCGGTGCCTCGGATAACGATGGTAATTCGTTCTCCGAGGTTAGTTGTTATCTGAAACACGTCGTTATCCGAAATGCAGTTTCCCATAGGAATGAATGGGAAACCGTTTAATCCGTTCTGGAGCCTAGGAAAAAGGCACAGACACCTGGTTTTTTTGCTAAAAACTCTTTAAAAATGCACTTTAAAGGTATAGATGCAATGTCACCTGGGATAACTTTTTTACTGATGCATGCTGGAAATTCATTATCTGAGGCAGTCCATAGGGAAAATTCGTTATCCGAGGCAGCCCATAGGAAGATTTGTTATCCAAGGCAGCCCATAGAGAAAATTCGTTCTCCAAAGCAGACCTATACCTAGGAATTGTGATTCGTTATCCGAGGCAGCCCATAGGGAAAATTCGTTATCAGAGGCAGCCCTATACCCAGAAATTTGCAGTTGTTATCCGAATTATTCGTTATCCGGGGCAGTTGTTATCCGAGGTACCACTGTATGTGTGTGTGTGATTTTATGCAAAAAACATCATTCTTGCGAGTATGCAAGTTCTGAGTTGAATGCTAGGAAACAAGTGAGGATTATATTCCAATGTTCACCCCATTGTCACTGCAGCACCCTCCACAGAACGCAAGGCAGCAATATTGTAGCAGAGAATGAGATTCATGCCAGAGCTTTAAAATTTACTTTGGAATAGACTACCCAGAACTTCTCAGTCAGGATAATCACTGTCCATGGTGGCTGCAAAGTTCTTGGAGTTATACTTTTAAAAAGTAACTTTGTCAGACACTGCATCCTCATGAACGCATATGTATCCATTTCCTATAGAAACGTTTAGGTGCAAGGCCTATTTAATCTAGTAAAGCATATATCCATGTAAGCAGTTTAAAGAACCATAATACCACAAATATATGCAAAATTAAGTTTTTGAAACAAATATCAGGATTTCCTTATCACTGTCGGAAACTCCCTCCTCCTACAACAACAATCATCGTCATAGGAAGCAGAAGCCTCTAATGATTTGCACTCCCCAGCTTGTTATTTTGGCCAGTTCTTTCCTCAAGATAGGACCTAGGTAAGCAGACAATAGCCTGATGGAAATCAAATGGATTTTTTTTGAATACAAGAAAATGAATAGCACAAGAGAAGAGAAGGGACCCTTTTCTTAACAACAGGACCATACTCAATTATTTGTGAATGAGAAATATGTGTTTGGGGTGCTGGCAACCTGCATCTTCTTCCAAAAAGGTAAAATGAGGCAATTCAGGTCTCCAGCACTTGTTTTCAGTCCCTCCTGCGAGAGGCTTGGCTCCTGTTTTGGCAGCTTCTGCTCTGAGGCATTCCAGTTCCGTCTCAGGCTGGGCACTGCTCCAGCGGTTGCAGGTCAGGTACAATGTGGAGCAGCCAAGTTTCTGCTGCCTTCCCTCGGCATTTCACAGCATCCACACCCACCATGCGTCAGCCAGAGCTCACTCCTTGGGCTGAAAGCGCCTGAGCCACGCCCTGAAAGCACTTTGCTTTCAGGTGAGGCCTAGTCAGCCAAGGCAAGGCCTAGCTGACACGACAGGCACTGCAACAACGTCTAGCGTACCTCTGACACATCCCATTCCCTACGTCACTCTGTTTTCAGGAGGAACTATCATCTTGACTTCAAACTAAATGTTTTGATCCAAAGAGGTCTTCAGGTGGCAGTTCCTTAATTAACTAATCCTCCACTGAAGAAGCATGGGTGACTAGGAACACACACATCCCTGGGCATTAGACCCCAAATGAATGCCGCCCTCTAAAGATAAATATGTTATTGACATGAAATATTTTGAAATTTAACAGCTGCTATCCAATAGCATCCTTCAATGGACAGATGAGCAGAAGATAGCCCTGGACCTAGCAGACAAGTAGATATGTACCTGATTGGCACACATTTCTAATTCCATATTGTTCTATAGCAACAATGATGTTTTCACTGCCACATAGTTGCATAAATCAACAGAGAGAAGAGAGGGTAACTTACTTTAACAGTATAGTGACACCCCGCCATTTCCCGGTTCAGGTACCATGGCCCCACTACGTCGCGGGATCGCAGTACCTGCACCATGGGGGGGCACGGGGGGGGCCGGGTCGCTCCGCGCCGCCCCCCCCCGCCCCCCGAGAAGCCTCGGGGTGGCATGGGGGACGACGGGGGGGCAATCGGGTCGCTCCACACCGCCCTCCCATGCACCCGAGAAGCCTTGGGGCAGCCGGGAGGGGCGGCACGCAGCGATCTGGTCGCTCTGCGCCGCTCAACCAGACTCCCCCGGGAAGGCTCGGGGCGGCTGGGAGGTGCGGCGCAGAGCGACCCGATTGCTCCACGCCACTCAACCAGGCTCCCCCGGGAAGCCTCAGGCCTAGACATGGGCACAACTCGGCGAAATCCTCGTTTCCATTTCCGTTCCTCGTTTCCGTTACATAACGGAAACGGTAACGACAATTACTCCGCCAGAACTCGAACTCGAACCGACTAAAGAAAAATTGGGTCTGATTTGTCGTGGTCGTTCCTGGCGGCATCGCAGCGATCGCGCGATTCCAAGCGGCACAGGAAAAAAGTTTTAAAAATAAAAAAAATACCAATTCCCGGCCAAAAAAGCAGGCGAAAATATGCCTGCCTGAGGGCACCTACCAGAGGGGTGGTTTCTGGGGGGGGGGGGGTTTCCCTCGGCCTCCCCCCCTCCTCTCCTGGGCTGCGCAAAGTGCGCATCCTCGTCGTCTCGCCAACTCGCCAAGCGGCGTGGCACAGAAAAATAGTTTTAAAAATAAAAAACCCTGATTCCCGGCCAAAAAAGCAGGCGAAAATATGCCTGCCTGAGGGCACCTACAAGAGGGGTGGTTTCTGGGGGGGAGGTCCCCGGCCTCCCCCCCTCCTCTCCTGGGCTGCGCAAAGTGCGCATCCTCGTCGTCTCACCAACTCGCCAAGTGGTGCGGCACAGAAAAAAAGTTTTAAAAATAAAAAAAACCAATTCCCGGCCAAAAAAGCAGGCGAAAATATGCAGGGCACCTACAAGAGGGGTGGTTTCTGGGGGGGGGTCCCCGGCCTCCCCCCCTCTCCTGTCCTGGGCTGCTCTGGTGGGGGGCATCCTCGTCTCGCCAACTCGCCAATGCGGTGCGGGCGGGGGATCCAAAATGGGGCGACCGCAATATTTATTTTGAAATCGTGGTCCAAAAATACACCAAAGCACCACAGAAACATGCGAAAATAGCTATTTTAAAACTGCCTGAATTTTTTCAGTAGCAGCAGTGGGTTTTTCTTGCAACAAAACGTATCCATTGATTTTATTTTATTTTATTTTTACTTTTTAACACCTGCGCAATTATGGGCTGGCCATGGGAGTGGACCATGCAAATTTTTGGAGCCATTCCACCAATTGCATGGCCACTTGGCCAGGTTTTGACCGAGACTTTTGGGATGTGCCAGTCGGGCATAAAAAGCCCACTAACCGTAACCCGAACCCGAACCCATACGCCAGTACACTGTCCTTCTTAGTGGATCAGAGAGGCACCCAGAGGTGCACCTCAGTAACTCACCCTAACCTTACCCGTAGCCCTAAGCCTAGCCCTTGCGCTAACCCCTAACCAGTAAGCCAGATGTGTACTCGCATTGCACTACAGCAAGTACACTTCCCTTCTTAGTGAGTCACAGGGCGCCCGTAGGGGTCCTCTCTCACTTTGTTCCCCAGCCCAAGTGCACCGTATGCCGGCAGGCAGTGAGTCACAGAGGCACCCGAAAGAGAGGTGCCTCTGCCTGCTACTGCTGCAACTTGGTATGCATATCCAATTGGCTATGCATGCCATTTTGTAGCGGGCCAGAGGAGGCACCCACCCAAGAGAGGTGCCTCCAGGAGCCCGCTTTCCCTTCATGGAGGGCCAGAGGAGGCACCCACCCCAGAGAGGTGCCTCCAGGAGCCCGCTCCCCCCCCCAAAACCAGTACTAACGACAGACGAAAAACCGACAAACGAAACAACAAATTTTTGGAAAATTTCGCGAAAAACGGAAACGAGCCGAAACGGGCTGGCTCCGACACACGACAACTCGAAACGTAATTTTTCCTGGTCGTGCCCATCTCTACTCAGGCCGCGCAGGCGGGCGGTGGTGGGAGGTAAGATGCCCCCCGCCCCCCACCCGCTTCCACATATCGCAGATTTTCTTGCATTGCAGGTGGGGTGGGTCCCTAACCCCCGCAATTGGCAGGGGTTTACTTTATCTTTTTTTGCAACAAAGTCCATTTGTGGGATTTCTCGATACAGTTGTTCCAGAAACCTGGAATACCCCTGCTACAACTGATAAACTGCTCGCCTATGCTATAACTGATAGGCAACTGTGTTTAGAACTATACCACATAACAAGCAACAGCCAACCCATAACACTGTTCTATGGTGGATAATATATCTTGGTGCTCAGGCTGAGATACAGTATATCACAGAAGTGAGTACATCCCCTCACATTTTATAAATATTTACTATATCTTTTCATGTGACAACACTGAAGAAATGACACTTGGCTACAATGTAAAGCAGTATGCAGTATGCAGTGCAAATGTGCTATCCCCTCAAAATAGCACAGCACACAGCCATTAATGTCTAAACCGCTGGCAACAAAAGTGAGTACACCCCTAACTGATAATGTCCAAACTGGGCCCAAGTAGCTGTTTTTTCTCCCTAGTGTCATGAGACCTGTTAGTGTCACAAGGTCTCAGGTATGAAGTGAAACCAGGTGTTATCGCTCTCACTCCCACATTTGGTGTTATCGCTCTCACTCTCTCATTCTCGTCACCTGAAGTTCCACATGGCACCTCATGGTAATGAACTGAGGATCTGAAAAAAAAACAAATTGTTGTTCTACATAAAGATGGCCTAAGGCTACAAGAAGAATGCCAAAACTCTGAAACTGAGCTGCAGCATGGCAGCCAAGACCATACAGTGGTTTAACAGCACAGGTTTCACTCAGAACAGGCCTCGCCATGGTTGACCAAAGAAGCTGAGTGCCTGTGGTCTGCATCATATCCAGAAATTGGCTTTAGGAAATAGATGAATGAGTGCTGCCAGCATTGCTGTGGAGGCTGAAGGGGTGGGGGTGGGGGTCAGCCTGTCAGTGCTCTGACCAAACGCCACACACTGTATCAAATAGGTGTGCAGGGCTGTCATCCCAGAAGGAAGCCTCTTCTAAAGATGATGCACAAGAAAGCCCGCATATGGTTTGTTGCAGTCAAGCAGACTAAGGACATGATTTCTGGAACCATGCCCTGTGGTCCGATGAGACCAAGATCAACTTATTTGGTTCAGATGGTGTCAAGCATGTGTGGCGGCAACCAGGCAAGGAGTATAAAGACAAGTGTGTTGTGCCTACAGTCAAGCATGATGGTGGGACTGTCATAGTCTGGGGCTGCTTGAGTGCTGCCAGGATCGGGATGCTACAGTTCATTGAGGGAACCATAAATGCCAACATGTACTGTGGCATACCAAAGCAGAGCATGATCTCCTCCCTTCAGAGACTGGGCTGAAGGGAAGTATTCCAACATGATGACCCCAAACACACCTCCAAGATGACCCACTGCCTTGCTAAAGTAGATGAGGGCAAAGATGATGGAATGGCTAAGCATGTCTCCAGACCTACACCCTACTGAGCATCTTGGGGCATCCTGAAATGGAAGGTGGAGGTGCGCAAGGTCTCTAACATCCACCAGCTCTGTGATGTCGTCATAGAGGAGTGGAAGAGGATTCCAGTGGCAACCTGTGAAGCTCTGGGGAGCTCTATGCTCAAGAGGGTTAAGGCAGTGCTAGAAAATAATGGTGGCCACACAACATATTGACACTTTGTGCCCAATATGGACACTGTCACTTAGCGATGTACTCACTTTTGTTGCCAGTGGGATGTCTCTGTGTTGCGTTATTTTGAAGGGACAGCCCATTTACACTGTTATACTAGCTTTATGCCACTGCTTTACATTGTAGCCAAGTGTCATTTTTTTCAGTGTTGTCACATGGAAAGATATACAAAAATATTTACGAAATGTGAGAGGGTGTACTCACTTTTGTGATATACTGTATCTTAGCTTTTCCTACCAAGACAAAGCTCATATCCAGTAGAAATTAAGCACAGGATCAGGCAGCTGAATTAATAAAACCTGGTGTACAATGGGCAACAAGGAGGCTGTTATTTGAAGACTACCCCAATGTGAAAGAGGAGCTGTAAGGAAATTTTATTTGGGGACCAATCCAGTAGGCCAAGGGGTGATCCAGAGATCCATTCTTCCTGCTGCTGCACACCAAATACTTTTTTTTTTGGGAGATGTGAACTGTTTAAAACAGCCAAGCAGAGCTGCTGGAAGCTCCTTTCTCTCCTGAAACAAGGACCTCCTTCTCATCCCCTTTCTTTGCTTTGTTATGGCAGGGAAGGGAGCACCCACCTTGACCCAGTGCGGGCTGTATAAAGGACTGCAGAGACACTGCCAGGAGGAAGGCAAGCTGTCCAGAGCCTGCCATTGCCCACCTCCCCAGAGAGGAGAGGGGGACGGCAAGGCCGATGTCTCCACTGCCTCCTCAGGAAGGCCGCCTGGCACGATGCGGCTTTGGCACAGCAGTTAGGGATGAAATGCCACCGCCAGAATCCGCTGCTCCTGTAGGTCAAGTCCCGTGTTTTGCAACAGCAGAGGCAAACATCTGGTTTCCAACTGAAACACAAAGAAAGAGAAAGAGTAGATACAGTCTTGATGTATCTTGTGATTTAATTTATATCCTATATTTATTCTAAAACGGGCACAAGACAACTCATAACAAGATTTTGGAAAACCACTATACAGTGGACCCTTATATAAGAAACAGCTTGTATAACATAAAATTTGTACAACATAAAATATTCTGGAGATACGGGAAATTTGCTTAACAGAACCACCTATGGGCCAAATCCGTACAACATAAAAATGGGATTACTCCATTTTCAATGCATTCCTATGGGAAATTTGTATAAAGGAAAATTTGCTTAACATAATTCCATTTGGAACGAATTAATTCCTTTATACAAGGTACCACTGTAACTGCAATATTATCACACAGTTACATTAAAAGCTCTCTTAGGGTTGGGCATGAAACGGAAAAATTTTGTTTCATTTCATTTCATTGACCCCTGTGATTTTTTTTCATTTTGTTATAAACAATTTGTTTTGAAAAAAATTGTATGAAATGAATCAGAAATGCATTGATTTGTTTCTGTATAAAACAGTCCCCCAGGGACCTAGAAGCACCAAATTTGGTGGGTACCTTCCTTGGTCTGTCCCCTTTAAACCCTCCAAATTTGGAGCAATTGGGGGTTCAGGGGGGGCCTAAGTTATTAAAGTTAAAAGTGGGTGCCCCCTGGAAAAAACATTTCTAAGTGTAAAATTTTTTGGCAAACACCACATCCCTGTTTATTTCAAACCCATGAACACACTAAGGCAGAGACTTGTCCACCCAAAGGATCCGATACCAAACCATAAAAGGAGCAATATAGTATATGCAGTCCAATGCAGTGAAGAGTGTTCAGACCACTACATTGGAGAAACTAAACAGCCATTAAACAGAAGAATGGCCCAACATAGGAGAGGTAACAGCTCAGGACCAGAATCAGCAGTACACCTCCATTTGAAGGAAAAAGGCCACTCTTTCAAAGATGAGGATGTACACATATTAGACAAAGAAGAGAGGTGGTTTGAGAGAGGAGTAAGGGAAGCCATTCATGTCAGCATTGAAAATCCCTCCCTCAACAGAGGTGGGGGCCTCCGGCATAGTCTAGCTGCTACTTACCAGGCTGTACTTTCCACAGTACCCAGGCAAATCAAGGAGCCTTCACCACCAGGTCACAGCTAACGACCCATTCTTGACAGCTAACGACCCATTCTTGATGGGTTTCAGCACCTTAGGCCATTGTTTACCTTAAGGCCATGGACACTAATGTCTCCCTAACGAGCCTATTCAGGCTTTGTTCATCTTATGAGCCAATCAGACAAGGGGACAAGAGGTCAAGCTGACTATAAGAAGGTCTCTTGCACTAGCTGTATTCAGACCGATGAAGCTGTTTGGATGAACAGCGAAACGTTTCTATCTCTCAAAAAAGAAGTCCAGTAGCCATGACTCAACTCCCAGATAGGAGGGATGGTGTAATGCAGCTACAGGAAGGACACTGAAGCTTCAAGGCCCAGGTGCGCTGAATTTGGGTGAACAATCTGAGGCTCAATTGTGGCAACACTGAAGTTCCACAAATAGTTGGTTCCTTGTTCCTGGAACAAGGCCGAGAGCCTGTTTTGGGTTGGGCAGAACTCCCATCTGTCAGAGGATGGTCATTCAGGAGCATTTCCTTAGGAAGGTCTCTGGCCTACCCATGTTGATGCACCAGCTGCATTCCTTCCATTAGCTGTAGTGACTCAGCGTCTCAATAACTTCCCGATTAGACTACTTCGGTGTGTGTTCGCGGGGCTGCTTGTGATGCAAGACCAAAAGCAGCAGCTCAGAAAGCAGAGATGCTGACAGGAGAAATAAAGGCTGGCGTTTCTGAAGTCCGGCTCAGTTATGTAAGGTGGGGGCACAGGGGCAGTAAAATTCTTAAGCGAACAAGAATGCTAGGTATTGGTCACCAAAGAAGGGAGAAGAAGTGGACAGAGGCAGCTTGGAGGGAAAGTCCCCGGGGCTCATAGGAATGCATCCGCAAGTAGAATCCCTCCAGGAACCACCAGGTTAGAACAAGTATGTGTGTGTGAATCTGTTGTGGGACTAGGCACCTGTTGGGATGGGAGACTAGAAGCAGCTTTGGGGGGGGGAGCAGGAAAGTGTTCTTCTGTGGGATCCCCATTTGCTTCTATGGACCCTCCATTCACTTCCATGGATTCAGAGACTAGGACTCAGGGCAATGGTTTCAAACTACAGGAAAAGAGATTCCATTTGAACATTAGGAAGAACATGACGGCTGAAGCTGTTCGGCAGTGGAATATGCTGCCACAAAGGAGGGTGGTGGAGTCTCCTTCCTTGGAGGTTTTTAAGCAGAGGCTGGATGGACACCTGTCGGAAATAATGTGATGGGGGCTCCTACATGGCAGGGGATTGGACTGGATGGCCCTGGAGATCAATTCCGACTCTATGATTCCCCTCCTTCAGGTTGTGGAACACTCAGGTACAATTACCAGCCCCAGGCCTGATCTATTTTTAATGGGCCCATTCAAAGTGTTGAGAAGCACTCCGAAGAAATCAGTATCCTCCCTCTCCTTCCAAAAGGCCTGGGCTTTGGACTCTTTCTTTTTGCATGCCCTCCCTCGCCCAAAGGGCAAGAATCACTGGTGGACTTTCTTCTCCCTTCCCCTCTATTTCATCCCCCATTCCCCAATCTTTGACTTTCGACTTCCTGTTCTTCTCATCAATCTCTCCCTGGAATTCCAAAAGGAGTCCTGGACAGACTGGATTGAGGTGGGAGACACAATACTTCCCTTGCTGGCAACCCATGTGATGTGCCACGGCTGCTCCTTAATTTTATTGCATTTTTGTAGAAGACATTTAAATAATAACATTGTCATTGTGTGTACACATACATATACACAGTACACATACATATACACAGTATATACACACAACAAATTTCACAGACACTCAGAGACCCGACCCAACACACAAACACACACATACATTAAAAATCTCCAAACATCCCCCACCCAACAAAATCCCCCCCCCACACAAACTACAAACATCTACACAATTGGCCGATTAATACAGTCCAACTACTCACTGCTAGTGATCCTTAAGTTCATTATTAAGTGCAATTATAGCTCTGGGATAAAAACTATTCAGAAAACATGTGGTCCAAGTTTTAATTGTTCTGTATCTTCTGCCAGAAGGCAACAGTTCAAAGAAATTATGAGCAGGATGAGAAGCGTCTCTAAGAATGGTGTGTGACTTCCTCAAACATCAAGATGTGAAGATGTCGTCTAGGGTTAGTAGCTGGAGCCCGATGATATTCTGGGCAATTTTAATTATTCTCTTTAGAGCTTGTCAGGTCACCTCTTAGGCGCCGTTATTCAAGAGTGAGGAGGCCCAGCCGTTGCAGTCTCAGATGATAAGGAAGGTGTTCCAGTCCCCTAATCATCCTGGTTGTCCTCCTCTACACTTTTTCCATTTCCATAATATCCTTCTGGAGGTATGGTGACCAGAACTGTACACAATGCTCCAGATGGGGCCTCACCACAGATTTATAAAGAAGCAAAATGACACACTGACTTATTTTCTGTACCCTTTCTAATGATCTCTATCATTGAGTTTGCTTTTTTCACCACTGCAGCACACTGGGTTGGCACCTTCATTGAGCTGTTCACCAGGACATGAAGGTCCCTTTTCTGGTTTGTTGCAGAGAGTTCAGACCCCATCAGTTTATAAATGTAATTGGGTTTTTTTGCCCCAACATGCATCACTCTGCACTTGCCAATGTTGAAGCTCATTTACCACTAGTTTGCCCACTCCCCCAGTGTCAAGAGATCCCTCTGGAGCTCCTCACAATCTCTCTCAGTTTTTACTACCCTGTATAATTTAGTGTTGTCAGCAAATTTGACTACCTTGCTATTTATTCCTACTTCTAGATCATTTATAAAGAGGTTGAAAAAGCAGGAATTTATCTCCCTCCACTTGGAGAAGTGCCCATTTAGTGCTACTCTCTGTTTCCTGTCCTTTAGCCAGTTGCTGATCCAGGACAAGACCTGTCCCTTTTATCCCAAAACTGGCAAGTTTATTCAAGAGCCTTTGGTCTGGGACCTTGTCAAAAGCCTTTTGAAATTCCAGATAAACAATGTCAACTGGATTTCCCTTATCCACATGCTTGTTGACTCAACGAATTCCAACAGATTAGTGAGGCATGATTTGCTCTTGCAGAAGCCATGTTGGCTCTCCTTCAGCAACGCCTTCTCTTCCATGTACCTATTAATTTTATCTTTTAGGATGGTTTCCATCACTGACAGGTCAGTAATTTCCTGGATCACCTCTGGATGCTTTTTTGAAGATTGGTGTTACATTTGCTACCTTCTAGTCATCAGGCACAATGCCTGATTTGAGGTAAAGATTATATATTTTAGCTATGTATTTTAGCTAGAACATCAGCAATTTTATCTTTAAGTTCCTTGAGAACTCATGGATGGATGTAATCTGGTCCTAGTGATTTGTTAGCATTTAGTTTAAAAAGACATGCAAGGCCCTCCTCCCTGGTTATTTCTATATGGCTTAATTCTTCAGTTTCCCTCCCTATGAACATTGGCTCTGTTTGGGGCATGTGGTCTCTGTCTTCTTCAGTGAATATTGAAGCAAATAATTCATTGAGTCTCTCTGCAATCTGTTTCCTCTTTAATTATCCCTTGCCTTCCATTGTCACCTCATGGTCCAATGGCCTTCCTAGTTGCGTTCTTACTTCTAATGTACCTAAAGAAGTCACATCGGAGTCCTCTTGGACCTGGCAGTGTCCTTTTTACTTTTGGGTATGCATTCCAATCGGGCCTCTATTATTGTTTTCCTGAGCAGCCTCCATGCCTTTTGGAGTGTTTGGACTCTCTCAATTTTCCCTCTCAGCTATAAACTGGTATAAACTTTGGATACTACAGATGTTGACTATCATCTCCGTCAACTGGCCAGGGTGGCTGGGGCTGATGGGATGCAGAACCCAACAACACCTGGAATGCGACATCTTGCCCATCCATAAATGCCCCAAAGAACCACCTCCTTGTCATTGGACAGCCTTAACACAATGTTAGTTGTTAAGTTGGTAGTTGATTATTTGTTGTTGTTTTACATTGTTGTGAACCGCCCGGAGTTCCTTCGGGAAGACGGGCAGTATATAAGCTCTAAAAATAAATAATAAATAAATATAAAGAGAAGGGGGAGGCTTCCCTTTAATATGACAAAGCAAATGATATAAGTTTGGAAGGAAGCCTTAGCAGTCTTATGGGGTTTGTCAAGTCCAGAACAAGGTGCAACAGTTTGTAGCTAGTTCTGACTGTATGCTGTATCATAAGAATACAAAAACTAGACTAGAGGCTGACAAAATTCAAGTCCAGTTCCCATTCATTCATTCATTCATTCATTCATTCATTCATTCATTCATTCATTCATTCATACCACCCATCTGGCAGCTTTAGGCGGTTTGCAACTCATCTGTGACACTACCTTTCTCTGCCTGAATGATTTCACAAGATTTATGATGTCAGGATAAAATGGGGAGGAGGGAAGCCAATTGTTTGTATTGCCTTGCGCTCATGAGCAGAAAAGGAGCATATAATGTAATAAAGAAGTACTGTAAATGAATGAAGGAGCTTTTTCAACTAGATAGCTGTGTTAGTACATTTCAGCATTTATAACAAAACTATTTTTTTTTAAAGCTGCGGCACTTTATAGTTTACCAGATTTGTTTTCAGTGGGAGCTTTGACACCGAGTTTCAGTCCATGACAACTTACACTGAAAGAAATCTGGGTGTTTTACAGGTGCTGCTACAGGGTGCCTGGCTTTTGTTGTGCTGAGCAGGATGTCAGCACAATCTCAAGTACTTGGTGCTTACCTTGTGTGTAGGAACTGGCAATGTGGAATGAAAAACCCAGTTTGAACTGGTCTGAATTCCCCTGGGGATAGGCAGCTGATCACCTGAGTGCTTCATGCAGGGTGGTCATACTGCTTTACATTCCAAAGGGCAGCAATAGATGATTATTTAGATGAGGAATGTGAGCCAAACAAATGCTAATTATCCCCATTTCACCAACAGGATTTTACTCCCATGGGAATTTGAAAGAGCAGCTCCAGGTGGGTATTTTTGAGAGAATTTCTTAGGCTAAAATGGGACTGGGAATATTCTATGGCTCTGACTAACACTCCCTCCAAACCTCCAGGGTAGGGTGGGAAAGAGTCTTGCTTGCATTACATGAACTGGGAAACCGCTGTTGAGAAACACAATAGTTAACCCACGGCAAGCTTCTACCCATCAGTCTAGAACGGGAGTGGAGGAATAAGGGAGAAATGTTGGCATTGCCGGACCTCACCCAGATTTCCAGCCCTGGGCTTCCAGAATTCTTGGGAGGGAAAAGAAAGAAAGCCCAGCAGCATTTCTTTTTTAATTTAAAAGCTTAACAGCTCTGCAGGATCTAGCCTTCTGGCTCCACATCCTGCCGGTTCTGGCAAGGAGCCAAGAAAGGGGAAAGTCTACCCAGGCTGTGTGCCAACAAACAAACCTTGACACGGGACTCAGCCACCTTTTGTTCTCTCAGGGGCCAAGTCTGGACTTCCCTCTCCCAGAAAAATAAAATCCCTGTAAGGTACCTCCAGGCTTTTTGGAGCTACAGTGGTACCTTGTATAAAAAATTAATTCGTTCCAAATGAAATTCTGTTAAACAAATTTTCCTTTATACAAATTTCCCATAGGAATGCATTGAAAACTAGTAATCCCGAATTGCGACCATTTTTATGTTGTATGGATTTGCCCCATAGACAATTATGTTAAGCAAATTTCCCCTCTCTCCGGAATTTTTTATGTTGTACAGATTTTATGTTATACAAACCTTTTGTTATACAAGGGTCCACTGTATTACAAATCTGAAGCCTTATGCTCTCTCTCTCTCTCTCTCTCTCTCTCTCTCTCTCTCTCTCTCTCTCTCTCTCTCTCTCTCTGTGTGTGTGTGTGTGTGTGTGTGTGTGTGTGTGTGTGTGTGTGTCAGTGTCAGAGAGAAAGAGAGAGAGAGAGAGAGATGCCACCACCACCCATGAACATTGGGACATATGGTGTGTGTGTGTGTGTGTGTGTGTGTGTGTGTGTGTGTGTGTCAGTGTCAGAGAGAGAGAGAGAGAGAGAGAGAGAGAGAGAGAGAGAGAGAGAGAGAGAGAGAGAGAGAGAGAGAGACGCCACCACCACCCATGAACATTGGGACATATGGTGTGTGTGTGTGTGTGTGTGTGTGTGTGTGTGTGTGTGTGTGTGTGTGTGTGTGTGTGTGTGTGTGTGTGTGTCAGTGTCAGTGTCAGTGTCAGTGTCAGAGAGAGAGAGAGAGAGAGAGAGAGAGAGAGAGAGAGAGAGAGAGAGAGAGATGCCACCACCACCCATGAACATTGGGACATACGGTTTCAGATACAGTACAAAAATAGCTACTGAAATCCCAGTGCTATAAGTTTACACCATGCAAGTGTGTAAGATGATGTCATCAGCCCACAAGGGTTAAGACTGAACTGACACTGTCCTATCATCCTGTTCCACACTGAGCCATTTTCCCCCTGGCAAAATAGTCTTTGGGAGTCTCAAGACGAGGAGGACAGAGCTTTTAGTAGCCCACAAGAGCTGTTCCGTGGGTGACATTCGTCCCTATCCTGGTGCTGAGGCCCACGGCAGTGATTTTTAATGACTAAAGGCCTCTCCGCTCCCGCTCCAAGTGGAGTTAACATACATCGATGCAGTAAATTGAACATTCCTCTCAGTCAGCACACTTCTTTCCAACCTCACGTTGGTTATCTGGGTAGATATGTTTAAAAGCACATCAGGAAGATTTACTCATTCAAACAGTTGCTTATCTTTTTCCTTACACAGTGGTACCTCTTAAGACAAATGCCTCATAAGACAAAAAACTCGTAGGAAGAAAAATTATTCTGGGAATGGGCATGCTTCAAATGACAAAAAAATCCCTGTGGGATGCTTCACAAGACAAAAAACCGTTCTGCATATACATGGGGGGGACGGTTATTTTTGTCTTTAGTATAGCCTCTGGAACAGATTAATCTGTCCCCATTGCATTTCTATGGGAAACGGCATTTTGTAAGACAAAATCTTCCTAAAACGAAGCAACCCATGGCCTCCAGAACTGATTAATCCATTTTCAATGCATTCCTAAGGGAAACCACATTTTGTAAGACAAAATTTTCTTAAAACAAATTGACCTGTAGAATGAATTAAATTTGTTCTAAGAGGTACCACTGTATATAAAAAACAAATAAACAGGTTAGGAGTCCATTGAGGGAGCCCATTGAGAAGTGTCCGTCTACTCAGGACTGGTAGGTGTATAACAATGCTCTGTCCAGCTACTACGTTCTCATAGAATCACAGAGTTGGAAGAGACCTCAAGGACCATCCAGTCCAACCCCCTGCCATGCAGGAACCCCTATCACAGTATTTCCGACAGATGGCCATGCACCTTCTGCTTAAAAACCTCCAAAGAAGGAGACTCCACCACCCTTTGTGGCAACATATTCCACTGCTGAACAGCTGTAACTGTCACGAAGTTCTTCCTAATGTTCAAATGGAATCTCTTTTCCTGTAGTTTGAAACCATTTCCCCGAGTCCTAGTCTCTGAAGCCATGGAAAACAAACCTGTTCCCTCTTCAATATGACATCCTTTCAAATATTTAAACATAGCTATCATACCCCCCCCCTCAGCCTTCTTTTTGAAAGGCTAAACATTCCCAGCTCCCTAAGCTGTTCCTCATATGACATTTCTTCCAGACCTTCAACCATCCTGGTCGCCCTCCTCTGCACCCGCTCGAGGTTGTCAACATCCTTTTTAAATTGTGGCGCACAGAACTGGACACAGTACTCCAGGTGGGGTCTGACCAGAGCCGAATAGAGTGGTACTATCACTTCCCTTGATCTAGGCACTATGCTTCTGTTGATGCGACCAAGAATCGCATTGGCTTTCCTAGCCACCGCATCACACTGCTGACTCATTTTCAGTTTGTGATCCACCAAGACTCTCAGATCCCTTTCACAGGTACTATTTTCCAGCTAGGTATCTCCCATCCTATATCTGTGCAATTCATTCTTTTTACCTAGATGTAGGACCCTACATTTCCCTCTGTTGAAATCCATTCCGTTAGCTTTGGCCCAACACTCAATCTGTCAAGGTCATTTTGGATTTTCATCCTATCCTCTAGGGCAGTGCTCCCCAACCTTTTTGTCCCCGCGGACCGGGAAATTTTTGAAAATTTTTCTGTGGCCCGGGGGTGGGGGTGGGGAGGGGGGGAGAATGCGAAAGGGGGGTCCGGCGGGGAGGCAAAAGGGGGGGTGAAAGCAAAGGATGGGAGGGAAGGAGGAGGGGGAGGCACGAGAGCAGCGGCGGCGGCACTTACCGGCTTGGGGCGTCGGGCGTGCCACTCCCCCCCACACACATACACGGGCGGGGTGGGGGGGAACCCGGGGCTCCTGGGCAGGCGGGCCCCCGCCTCCTCCTCCGGCGCCGGGAGACGCGTGCGGGTCTCGCTGCTGGCGCCCCGCTTGCTCCTGCTGCCGCCGCCGCCGCTGTGGGCCTCCTCCTCCGCCGGGGAAAGCGAGCGGGGCGCCAGCAGCGAGACCCGCGCGCGGCTCCTGGCCCCGGCGCCCCACGCGCGGCACCCGCCCAGCCGCGCCGGGAAGCGCCCTCGCGGCACCGACGAGCCGCCGCCTCCTCCTCCTGTTCCTCCTCCTCCTCCTCCTCCTCCTCCCGCCGCCGGAGGAGCAGCAGCAGCCACCCCCCCCGCCATCGCCCCCCCCCGCCGCCGCCATCGCCCCCGTCCCGCCGCCGCCGCCACCACCCCTCCGCAATTGCCCTCGCTGCTGCTCCTCCGGCAGCGGCGGGAGGAGGAGGAGGAGGAGGAGGAACCGGAGCAGGAGCAGGAGGCGGCGGCGGCGGGGGGGCGATTGCGGGGGGGGTGCTGCTGCTCCTCCGGCGGCGGCGGCGGGAGGAGGAGGAGGAGGAGGAGGAGGAGGAGGAACAGGAGGAGGAGGCGGCTCGTCGGTGCCGCGAGGGCGCTTCCCGGCGCAGCTGGGCGGGTGCCGCGCGCGGGGCGCCGGGGCCAGGAGCCGCGCGCGGGTCTCGCTGCTGGCGCCCCGCTCGCTTTCCCCGGCGGAGGAGGAGGCCCATGGCGGCGGCGGCGGCGGCAGCAGGAGCAAGCGGGGCGCCAGCAGTGAGACCCGCACGCGTCTCCCGGCGCTGGAGGAGGAGGCGGGGGCCCGCCTGCCCAGGAGCCCCGGGTTCCCCCCCACCCCGCCCGTGTGTGGGGGGGGAGTGGCACGCCCGACACCCCAAGCCGGTGAGTGCCGCCGCCGCCAACGCCGCCGCGTCCCTCCTGGCGGAGCCCAAGCGGCCGCCGCCAACGCTGCCGGGGCGCCAGCGTTTGGGGGCGGAGTCGCCGGCTGGCAGGCCTGGGAGGAGGGGAGGGGAGGGGAGGAGGGAGGTAAAGGCGGCGGCGGCGGCGGCTCCTCCTGCGCTCCTCCAGCCTTCCTCCTCCACCGGCCGCCCGCGGGAGAGAAGAGGAGGAGGAGGAGGGCGGCGGAGGAAAAGGGGAGGAGCCTCCCCGGCCTCCCCAGGCGGCCCGGTGCCGACCGGTCCACGGACCGGCACCGGTCCGCGGACCGGGGGTTGGGGACCACCGCTCTAGGGAATTAGCAACCCCTCCCAATTTGGTATCATCTGCAAATTTAATTAGCATACTCTCTATTCCTTCCTCCAAGTCATTAATAAAGATATTGAACAGCACTGGACCCAGAACAGAACCCTGGGGCACCCCACTGGTCACGTCTCTCCAAGCTGAAGAGAGGCCATTTATGACCACCCTTTGGGTGCGATCAGTCAACCAATTACAAATCCACCTAACAGTTGCACTATCTATCCCACTTTCTACTAACTTCTTAGCAAGAATACCATGAGGAACCTTATCAAAGGCTTTACTAAAGTCCAGATAAGCAACATCCACAGCATTCTCCTGATCCACCAGGCCTGTAATTTTATCAAGATCCACTTCTATTTTGAAACAGTGCAACTAACTTCCACCGAGTTACCAAAGGATCTAGGACAGTGATGGTGAACCTTTTAGAGACCGAGTGCCCAAACTGCGATTCAGAACCTACTAATTTTTTGCAAAGTGCCAATACAGCAATTTAACCTGAATACAGGTGGCTGTGAAGAGGCGATGTCAGGTGCCCACAGAAACGGCTCCAAGTGCCACCTCTGGCACCTGTGCCATAGGTTCGCCAACACTTATCTAGGACAAGTCTACAACCAGCAACCGAAGGGTGGAGGAAGTTGTGGGTTTCTGGAGGTTGTTGAATTCTCAGCAGCCCAAGTCAATAGCGCCAGTAATCTAGTGTAATAGGAGTTCATGCCCAATGGTGACTGCTCTGAAGAACTCTCTCATAGCCTGGCATGAAGTTGCAGCACGGCAGCTGCTGCCAACATGCTATCTCTGCAGAACACTTCACCCTACAGCTCAGAGATGTCGCCCTGCCAAGTGGTCCTGCACCCCCAGATTCACCCCTCTCTATTCCTTCCTCCAATGAATATACACAAAACTATTGACACTTGTTAAGCACCAGGGTTGCTGACCTGGATGGGCCTTCAAACCCCACAGTTTCAAATTCAATCTGTAGGAAAGGCTAGGGGAGTTCCTTTATTTTTACTGCTATCTAACACCCAGATCAAAGACCCTTCAAGCTACGGCCTGGACTATTGAGGCCCTGCTCACTTCTCAGATATTAAAGGCTTTGAGGTAGAAATGACAACCCTCTCCCTCGGGCCATATTAGCAGAAGTTGGAAACCTCTGCCCCCTTTCCCCGCCTTCCCATGTTCTGACATAATTCCCACCATTTCTTGTCTTGGGCTGCTCTCAGAGGTGGAATATAAAACATCCAAGGGGCTGAACATCACCCACCTAGGCCAGTGTTGGCAAACCTATGGCATGGTGCCAAAGGTGGCACTCGGAGCCCTTTCTGTGGGCACCTGACATTGCCCCTTCACAGCCACCTGTATTCAAGTTAAATGGCTGTATTGGCACTTTGTGAAAAATTAATGGGTTTGGAATCATAGTTTGGGCGCTCGATCCCTAAAAGGTTCGCCATCCCTGACCTAGGCCATTAAACTTCTCATTGCCAAGAGCCATCAGCTCCGTCCATAAAGCAACTTAGCCTGAATGTTGACTATAATAAACCAGTTTTCACAGTTTAGAAAATACTTTTGGCCTCCAAAAATCTGAGAATCCCCCCACCCCCACGTCATCATGCTCTGTGGAAGCCTGGATGTTATGATGCAAATGACAACAACAACTTCTCTCAGCTCTGCACCACATTTTTTTCTTCTCCTTCTGCCCATACCTTCCTCTCCTTCTCTTCTGTTACACCTCTAATCCCATGTCAGTTTTTAGATTGTAAATTTCTCTGGGCATGTATCAGGTCTTCTCTTACTCAGCAGAGCATCACGCGAGGAGACGGGCGTTGAGTCAGTGATTATTACAAGTCACAAGAAAAGACAAAAAGCCTTTCCGCGCCCTCTGACCTCCCACTGTGCGTTCAGGTTCTGTTGCTTCACAGCCACCTCATGCTTCCGACTGATTTCCCCATGTGGCCAAAATTCCAGGCAACGCAATAATTACCATTTTTGCACAGGCAGGCACCTCACCCTCTGCCTGGCAGAGCATTTCAGTGGGAATACACGTCATTCATTGCTCCACTGCCTGGGTAGAGAACAAAACTGCACTGCCTAACAGGCTATAGGGGCTCATGGGTTCCTTCAGATCAGTCTGCCAAGTCGCTCAGCATTTTGCCTGAAAGCAAACCCCATCTAGTATTCCGAGAGAGGTTCAGGAGCAGGGTCACAATCTTGGATCAGAACTCTGGAAAATTACCATATATACTCGAGTATAAGCTGAGTTTTTCAGCCATTACTTTTGGCTGGAAAAAATGCCCTCAGCTTATACTCGAGTCATTAAGTTTTTCCATTTGGGGGGTGGGTAAAATTAGGTGCTTGGGTGGCTTGTGGAGGGCAGTGGAGGGCAAGTCCTGATCAGGTGAGCGATAGTGGTGCCTCCAGTTCCCATATGATTCCAATGAGAAGGTTTAGGGGCTCCCCCTTTGGAGCTTCATAACTCAGCCCCCTTACCCCCCAAATGTCTCCAAATTTCAGGGGATTACCTAAAATTGCTTTCTGAAGGCAACCCTTCTACTTTGGTGCTCCCAAGGTAAGTAATTTTGAGTACATATTTTTTAAAAAATATGCACTCAAAATTATTTTTAAAAAATATGCAATCAAAATTTACTTACCTGGGGACTCCAAAGTAGCAGGGGTACCTTCAGAAAGCAATTTTAGGGAACCCCCTGAAATTTGGAAACATTTTGGGGTAAGGGGGCTGAGTTATGAAGCTCCAAAAAGACTGGGGGTAGTATTGGCAACTGTGCAGGGAATGTGGACGCAATCAGGGAGATTACTCTATTGCAGTGTTGGCGAACCTATGCCACGGGTGCCAAAGGTGGCAGCCAGAGCCCTTTCTATGGGCACTTGACATCGCCCTTTCACAGCCACCTGTGTTCAGGTTAAATTGCTGTATCGGCACTTTGCGAATAATTTGTGGGTTTTGAATCGCAGTTTGGGCACTCAATCTCCAAAAGGTTCACCATCACTACCCTAACACCTTTAGGTCAGGCATGTCAACCTCAATTCTGCTCCAGGATACAGCTGGCCTCGCATTGCTTGCAAGGGTAGTAGAGAGGAGGAAACGCAGAGTCTGGGGTAATGGATGCTGTGAAAGCCAAGAAGCACAATGGCACTTGCTCCCGAAAGCCGAGAGTAAGGCAAGGAGAAACTCATTTCCCTGAGGTTTATATAACATAGTGGCAAACCTGTCTTGACTCAGAACTCCTTTCCTCCCTTACGGGGATCATAATCTGAGAGCAGGAAATCGAGGCCAGAACGACAACCTCAAGACAGACGCATTCCCATGACCTTTGGCAAGTTTCTATGAGTCATCTGTCAAACGGGGAGTGATACCGATGGTGGGTAAGCAGGACAGTCTGCTTTTACAGTACAGGGGGGGAAAAGAACTCAGGTGCGGAGCCTTATGAGAGCCACAGCAAGGCAACAAAAAGCACTTAAGCATCCAGGGTCTCCATTCTTGTACGTAACTGAGCAAATGAGAAGAAGCCAGGAACCCTTGATTTAGACAGAGAATCTTGTCATGAGGTCCACAGTAAAACCCCACCCCCCACGCCCCCAAAATGTGTCCTGCAGATGGAATAAGGTGCTCTGGTATCAAAAGCGAGAAGATATCTTAGGAAGATACGCTGATAACCAACAGTCCATGTTCCAAGGCAGTCAAACAACAGATAGTAATATAACAAAGGTGACCACACTACATACATTTCTCCTTATACAAACTGTCACCAGGATCAGCTCAATGATTAACAAAGATTTTTTTACAAAACGGATAGAATGCATAAAATGGATTACCTATTAAGCTATTTTTTTAATCCACAGAGAGAACAAAGAGCACAAGGATGTTCTTTCCAGTCTACCTAGGTCAGGCATGTCCAAACTTCGGCCCTCCAGATGTTTTGGACCACAACTCCGTCAGTCCCTTGTCACTGGGAATCTAAGTTTAGAATTCTGGGAGTTGTGGTCCAAAACATCAGGAGGGCCGAAGTTTGGACATGCCTGACCTAAGTGATATACTGGCCCTCTTAAGGGCAGGATGTGCCAAGCACCAAGGCTTCAGCTAGGATTGGCCCAAGATATTTTGCTGCCTGAGGCAAAGAGGAGGGTCCGCCTTTAGTCTGGATACAGAAGATGATGGTTAATGGCAATCGATGGGAACTCAACCCTTCCCCAGCTCAGTGCAGCCAGCTATTGAAGGGACTCAGACGACTTTGTGCATCATCCACTATGGTGCCCTTCAGAGAGAGCAGAATGTCACCTGCAGATCCCATGTGTCACCTTTGCCCCTTCCACCAACATATCCCACCAGGGTTGCCTCTCTCGGCTTAATAGTAGGGCTCACTCATGCTTCAATTGGTCTACCAATAAATGCATCTTAAGAACTGCTTTGGAATTCTGGTTTCGATAGTGGGATACAGCAGTAAGTCTGCAAATTCTCTGCTTGACCAGATGGGTTCCTCGACAGAGCTAAGTCAAGAAAAGTGGCAGGGGCAGATCTGGGTGCTATTCAGGGCACCAGCCAGGTGTCAGCTAATGAATGTTGAAAGCACCGCTTATATGAAAATGGAAGCCGTGCAAGGGTCTTACGGCAAGCTCTCCTAGCAGATTGTGTGACACATGCCAATCAGGAGATATTGGTTGTTATTCAGCTTTGCTGCCTTAAATACACTGAAATGTCTTGGGCCTGCCCTGCAGCCCAGGCAGGTCAGTCTCCTCCACTTCACATTTCTTTCAAAAACAAAACACAGCATGAAATAATCCTAAAGTAACTAGAGTCTAATGGCCTTCAAGAGCAAAGAGTCATCAAGTGCTAAGCTAGAGGCTTACCTGTACCTGCCTTCTGAGTGCAGGAGAGCCAGGAAGTAGAATGGACCTGAACAGCCCTAAACTCTACCCAGCACTGAATAATGTATCTGCTATTTCAGTGGTGGCCTAACTTCGGCCCTCCAGATGTTTTGGACCACCACTCCCACAGTCCTTTGTCATTGGACATACAGGCTTGGAATTCTGGGAGTGGTGGTCCAAAACATTTGGAGGGCTGAAGTTTGGCCACCACTGTACTATTTGGAAACCTCTGCATTCTCAAACAGGGATGAACTTCCCTAAGTCTGAACCATCTTGTGGCTCGTATTCCCCATTGCACGCCAGTCGCCTGATTGGAGTCACAAGGAGGAGTAAAAATAGTTCATCAAGACATTAACTAGCAGCCATTTATACCATTAAACACGGGCTGCTGTAAATAACCCACGAGATTCTAACCAATGTGTATATGTCTGGGTGTGTAGATTGTGTGTTTTAAATTAAGTATTGTGTGGGCGAGGAAAGAGACATTCATGAACTCTAGAGTCTTCCCCACCCAGAGGCGTAGCTAGGTTTTGGAGCGCCTGGGGACAAAGTCAGTTTTTGCGCCCCCTCCTGCTCCCCAACTGCATCTCACCCACCGAGCAAGGGATTCCCAATCTTGGGGGAACATTGGGAGAGGGGGAGAAGGGTCCTTCTTTCTCACGCCCTCTTCAGGGGTCTTCCGGGCAAGGTTCTCCTATGCAAACCACACAGTGTGCGGATCGTGCCAAGCAGCCAATTTGTTTTCCCAAGCATTACCTTTGTAGCATGCTTCCCCCTCCTCCTTTCCCCTGGCTAAGGATTGGTGATTGTTAGCCCAGAGAAAGGAGGAGAGGAAAGTAGGCTACGGGATTCCCCCCCCCCAAGAAGCACATCAATCACACGCTTTCCTCTCTTCTTTTCCCCAGACTGTCAAGCCTTAGCGGGGGGGGGGGGGAGAGAGGGGAGCAATCGATGGAGGTGCTGCTTGGAAAAAACATCGCCTGCTTCCCTCTCCTCCTTTCCCCCAACTAAGGATCACCAAACCTTAGCGGGGCAAAAGGAGGACTGCTGGTATGATGGTGCATGGCTTCCTCTACCTACTCCCCCTCCAGGTGCCCCCAGATTGCTGCGCACCCCAGGGCAAATGCACTCTTCCACCCCTCCCTAGTTACACCAGTGTCCCCACCCTAGGGGCATTGGCTTCTTTGCTTTTCAGATCAGCAGAAACACTGCCAGTCAAGTTGCACACTGACCATATTGATAAGGGACGTTTTCTGCTAGTAATCCCAATGATTAAAAATGTAAGAGCCCTGCCCCCACCCAAAAAAGTGATCCTTCCAGAACTCACTCCGGTAGGACCTGTTAGTCAAAGGATCATCAGGAAGCAGTGCCCAGTCAAAAGCACTGCTCACACAAAGAAAATCAGAGCAAGGAGCTTCCCTTTTTTTTAATTTGAAAACATTACAGCAAGACTGTGAGACCCAGCAGAGGCTGTAGGGCTGCCAAACCCCACCAAACCTCATGGCAGGAGAAATAATGGGGGCTGCAGCCCAACAACATTTGCAGGGTCACACATTCCCCAAGCTTACATCACAATGCATGCGCGCGCACACACACACACATACAGAGAGAGAGAGAGAGAGAGAGAGAGAGAGAGAGAGAGAGAGAGAGAGAGAGAGAGAGAGAGAGAGAGAGAGTTAAGATCTTCAGGACAGGTGACAAGCCAAGTCAAGTCCTACTGAGGCTCTGCCCATCAGCATAACATAACTAGCCTGCCACCCACGCAAAATGTTCCTTTCAATCTTCCCAGGACAGCCCCAGGCTAAACAGCCTCAGTCCAAGACAACCCTGAGCCCAGGGAGCCTGGAAATCAATTTATTGTGTGCAAACGTGCTCCCCAGCTCTAGAATCCGGAAACAAATGGTCTTTTCTGTTGCCTGACTTTTTAAGCAGTGAAACCTTTTTTCGTGTAGAATTCCAAGGCCTCCTTCAGTTTTCAGTTCCCCAGCCTGCCTCGTTGACAAGGTATGGACTTGATGATCTACAGCAGTGGTTCTCAACCTGTGTGTTCCTGGACTGCAACTCCCAGAAATCCTGGCCAGCTCAGCTAGTGATGAAGACTTCTGGGAGTTGCAGTCCAGGAACATCTGGGGACCCACAGGTTGAGAACCACTGATCTACAGGGTCCTTTCTGCAGGTCTAAAATTATTGTTCTTGTAGTTTTAATGTAATGTTGTCTTCTAATGCTGTAAGATGTCCCTCAATTCCCTGTTCTCAATACTTGAACATGTCTTAATTGTACTGGACTGTATATTATCCCTCATTACTGTAAGTCGCCTTGGGTTCTTTTCCAAGGAAAAAGGCGGGGTAAAAATACTCTAAAATAAATAAATAAATAATAAAATATTAAACTGCCCACTTGGGCACCTGCACAATCCACGAGAAGCTTAATGCCACACGGTCACCAACCTCACTGGAGTTGTGGTCCAGAATATCTGGAGGGCCGAAGTCTGGAAACCACTGCCTTAAGTGTTCTACCCTTCTGGTCCCAGAATCATGCCCAGTTTTTATCACAGTAGAGGGCAAGATGCCATTTATTAATTTTTGTTTGTTCACATTTCTATTCTGCTCTCCACCCTCCAACCATCCGTGTAAAGTAGGGAATATGAGAGAAGAGGATTTACCCGGGAGGAAGTTTCATAGCCAGTTAAGGAAGTGAACCCAGGTCTCTTGATCCCTAACCTGATATGTGAACCACTACACCACACTGGTTCTCAACTGTGCCATTAATTTTCCAAAAGGAAATGCTCACAGGACCATGAGAGGCAAAGGAGGTCCAGCTTTTCCAGGCTTTGGAGGAACAGCGCAGAAGTGGCACCTGCTGGTTTACCTTCTCAAAACACCTTTGTGGTGCCATTATTAATGGCAGCCCCATCTGTTTTTTAAATGCAGACCCACTAAATCCGAAAAAGCAGAAGGGGAACCACCATCCACTCACCATCTTCTGACAGGCAAGCTGGTGGTTGCTGATGTCCTAGAAAATCATGCTGGACTAAGTCGTTCTTGCCAGATTGGCCACCCTTACATTCTTCCTTGAAGAATCAGACTACTTGAAGATTTTGTAGCATAAGCACAGCCACACCTTTGAACCGAATACAATTATTGCATACATGTATATGCCTCCACCTTAACACTTGATGACTCTTGGCTTTTGAAGGCTATTAGGCTATTTCGTGCTATGTTTGTTTTGGAAAGAAATGTGAAGCGGAGGATCACCAACTTGACCTGTTACTCCTAATGATTTTTAACGAAATCGTTTATGGCTTTATGGCTGGTGTATTAACTTGGAAGCTAACCCTACCGAATTGCTTTTGGATGGTGGAGACAAAAAAAAAGAGAGACATTTCTTAATAAAACATTGGCGGGCCACCTTTTTAAGGAGACCACCGCAAGCTCGAAAACACACGCATACGTATGCTAATCCCCGACACATTAATAATAATAATAATAAAATACCACAAGACTTACAATCTCCACACTGGAAGGTTAGGGTCACAGTTCAGGGCTGGGAAAGGGGAGACCAGAAGGGACCCCCCCACACACACACCTTTTCCCATGCTCTTACCCTAGAACAGGCATGTCCAAAGTCCGACCCCGGGGGCCAAATGCGACCCAATTTAAAATTTTGAGTGGCCCTCAGCCTCTTCTTCCTGCTGGCTCCACCTGTCACTCATCCCCACCGGCCGTTAGTTTAGTTTTATGGTTTGTCTGCCCTCCCTGCCTCCATCCATCCCCTCAGCCACCCGCCCTGTCTACCCGCTCCTGCCTCCATTGCTGCAGCATCTTCCCCACCTCCTTGCATGGGAGGGCAGCATATGCAAGCAGTGGTGTATCTTGGGTGCGTGTGGGCTGGTTCTCGAGCCATGCAACAACCGCCGAGCCCTGGGGCGCCTTGAAACGAGCATTTGTGGCTTTTGCAGATGTGCACAGACCATGTCCTTTCTCCCCCCTTCAGCCTGAATGGTCGGCCCCACACATGTTCACCTCACCAAAACTGGCCTTCCTTGCATAAAGTTTGGACACCCCTGCCCTAGAACCTATCCAGGGAACTATCCAGCCAGGCTGCTCAATGGTTAACCAACACAGAGTGGATCTTCCAGAGGTCAACTGAGGCTCGGCCCACCAGAATGTTGCAGGCGCTCTCACTCTGGGTGGCCACCCCCAGGGAGGCCCAGAAATTGATCGCTCGAAACCAGGCTTTCTAGGTGGCTGCCCTTACGCTTTGGAACAAACTGCCAAGTGAGATTCGCCTTGCACAGTCCCTGTCTGCCTTCAAATAAGCGCCTAAGACCATGCTTTTTAGAGAGGCATTTGGCGACCATTAGGCTTTCGTTTTGTTCTGTTCTGTTTCGTTTTGTTCCGCCGTCTTGCTGAGTACAGTGTTGCTAGTATTTCTTGTGTTTTGTTATTTTTTGATGTTGTTTTTAATTTGTTGCCATGTTTTTCATTTTTCTTTTTAAATTGTGATAGGCAATTGTTGTACATCACCCGGAGTTCCTTGGGGAAGACGGGCGGTATATAAATAAATAAATAAATAAATAAATAAATAAATAAATAAATAAATAAATAAATAAAAGCCTAGCAAGGGGGACGGGGAGGGGAGAGAGAGAGAGAGAGAGAGAGAGAGAGAAGGGACATGTGGGAGAAGGAGTAACAGGGTCTTGCCATGGGACCCACCAGGTATCCTCTGCCTCCTCCAAGATGGCAGCATGATAGGCAAGGAGGGGAAAATGGAAAGGCGCCCAAGCCGCACCAGGAAGAGGAGAAAATGCCTGCCTGTCTCAGTGCACCTGCTGCTTTGGAAGGGCACCTGACGGTCCCGCTTCTCCAAAGAAGAAGCAGGAAGCTGGGGGGGGGGGGGGAGAGAGAGAGAAAGTAAAGGAAGCCTTGGAGAACCTGCAGGCTAACCTTTTGCACCTTGCTGGGCGAGGCCGGGACGGGGGAGTAGCAAGGCCTGGGGGGGGGGGAGGGCGGCGGAGGGGAGATGGATCTGGAGGAAGTCGGGAGTAGGTGGGTGGGATTGGGGGTCACCCACCCACCGCCGGTCGTACCAGTCATGAAACGCCAATAAAACAATTGTTCATAAAAAAAAAGAATTAGAAGATCCCTTCGAGGGCATGAAAGAGGATCGCGGAAGACGAACTTACATTCCTGCAGGCGCGTCCGCCTCCCGGGAACAGGTGTCCCAACCGGATCCAGACCTCCTCCGCGGGTGATCCGCGTGGCGAGGCGCCCCTCCGACAGGCAGGTCACCCTCCTTCTGTTGCCCTCGGCACCCCTCGCCGCCGCCGCCGCCGCCGCCGCCTAAGGTCCCGGAGCCGATTTCCCTGGGAGCGCTCCCTGCCCCAAGACAAACAACGACAGCGCCGCACCGCCTCCTCCTCCTCCTCCTCCTCCTCCTGGGCACGTGACCCGCCGAACAACAGGTACTTTCCTCTTCCTTGCACCTGAGCCAGGTGAAGCGCCACCTCGCGCTTACCTGGCGGCGGCGGCGGATGATGAGGATGGAATGCAGGAAGGGCGAGCCGGGAGTTCCCACGACTCACCTCCATCGGGAGGACCTCGCCTTCTCGTCCCTGCCGGTCTCGACTTCGGTGGCCAGTTTGACCCCCATCTCTCTCTCTCTCTCTCTCTCTCTCTCTCTCTCTCTCTCTCTCTCTCTCTCTCTCACACACACACACACACACACACACACACACACACACACACACCTTTCGATGTTGTTTCTGTATTATTTAAGGGGAGGAGGGGGAAGGGAGGTCCCATCCCGCAGGAGTTCATCGCCCAGATGTGCCAACTGCGGTATCTGGAGAGGAGAGAGAGGGTCCCGCTGAGAGTGTTTTTTTTTTAATTCCGTCTGGCCCTCTCATGTAGACCGCCCTCCTCTTTTCCTATGGCTATCCACTTTTCCTAGCGGTAGCCTACTTATTTTCTCCAGAAAATCTTGTCTAGTTGTTTCCACTGAGTCGTTTTCACTTCCAGGGCAAGTTCTGGCTTGATTTGAATTAGAACTCATTCATTGGCCTTTCTGACTATCCATACAAGTATTCAACATCATCTTTTGACTGACTTGGGGCATTTAGTTATTCCCTGTCAGTTTCTTTTACTGCCCAGTCTTCTCATCCATGCATAATAACCAGGAACCCCAGTAGATTATCTTGTGCTCTATCTTCAGTGACCCTACCTTATGCTTAAGGATCTCTTCTATTTATTTTAACAATTTTGATTTCTTCACCAATAACATCAGAATTGTATACCTCATCTGTAGGCATGATTGTGAGCTTCTTAATGTTCAGCTGTAATCTGGCTTCTACACATTCTTCTTTAACTTTCTACCTAAGTTTTGAGTCATTGCAGTTTTCTGCTAGTAATATGGCATTATCTGCATATCTTGATTTCTTGACGAATCTTCTGTTAATTTTGATTCCTCTTTTGTCTGAGTGTAATCCAGTTTTCTGTTTAATATGTTCTGCAGTCTGCTTAGACACTGAACAGACAGCAGACAAAATCCATTCCTTTCTGCCACAATTATATTTCTCCATGTTTTGTTCCAACAAGAATAGTCATGTCCAGATTATAGGTTATGCATTAGGACAATCAAATTTTGTACCATAGCCTTTTCTTTTAGAACAATTCATAAGGTAGTATGATTTACACAGTTAGATTCTATCGAGTATTGTCTGGTTTTCATTGTAAACATTTGGATACACTCCAGTGTGTGTTTGCAGTGTGTTGTTACAGTCGTGACCAACTATTTGCGACCCCATGTCCATGGAGTTTTCTTGGCAGGAATACTGGAGTGGTTTGCCAGTTCCTACTCCAGTAGCTGGTGTATATCTGCAATATGATCTCTGGTGCCTCTTCCTTCTCTGAATCTAGCTTGAACATCTGATTTTTTTTTCACTCCCCACATGATAGAAGACTTCATTGTAAAATCCTGAAATAAAGCTTATAATGTAATAACACTGGTTATTACTATGGAAGATGCCACAAAAATGCTTGGTTTTGTTACAGCAGACCAAGGGACACTTGGAACAGGTCTCTTTTTGGTAATAATGCTGAGCAGTCTAGAAACTATAGTTCAAAAGAAATCTGATCTCTGTAGTATCCCTCTGGAACTGATCCCTTATTCCTTTTTGTGTTTGGTGTGCCAGTACAGAAGGCTATAAAAATGTGAACCAAAGTCATTGGGTTACCCTGCTATGATGTAGAGACCCCTTCTGGATGGTTGAAGGAATTATTTGAGCTGGCCCTGCATAGCTCTGCAGTTAGATAAAGTACCATTGGCTTGTTGTGCCATTATTGTCAATCCCCTCTGCACTCAGAAAAGGTTTGGTCAAGATAGAACTCTGTGCTGATAGAAGACATTCCCCTTGCCATATGTGTATACCCTGGGGGCATGGTGACTCAAATGTATTATTAGGTACAGTGCCCCGTGCTTTTTCCCCTTCTTGTTCCATATGGCCCCTGTTGGGAATGGCTGGTCGAGAAGGCACTTTCCTGCAAGTGAAGAAACATATTTTGAGGTGAGGCAAAGATAGAATTAACCTCTCTGTTTCCTTATTGGAAACAATTGTTTTGGGGAGCCAGGCAGTCATATGTACTTATCAACAGCATCTGTTGCATGGATTGCTTTGAAGTCTATTGATCACAGTGACAAGTAACATGAAATAGGTCTAAGGGCCTTTATACACGACCCCTAAGCTCCGCAGGAAATGGCTGCAAGGTCCGGACCTTACAAGTGTTTTCCCAACAGCTCCGGACTTTGCAGACAATTAAGTGCGACCCCGCCCACCTAAGCGCGACCCAGCTGCACTTTCTTGTACCTGCTTGAGGTGGGTGAAAATCCCCAGGTCCGGATTTAATCTGGTCAGTGCGGGGCTCTCTTGGCTTCTGCTTGTGTTTTTTTTTGCCTCCTGCCCCTTTAAGAGAAGAGGTGGGAGGAAAAAAAAGCAAGCAGAAGAGAAACAGAAGAGAAACTGGAGGCTCCTCCAGGTGAGCTGCATTTCCCCCCCTCTTTCTTTGGTGGGGAGGAAGGAAGAGCAAGAAACCCCTAAGATCTTTGGTCCAAATTTAAGGGACCAGCGGATCTTAGGGGTCGTGTGAAAAGGCCCTAAGTTGAGAGGGGAGATACTGTGGCTTATCAACTGTAGGTCCATATTAGGTCTATCAACAGCTCAGTTTCAAAGTGTCAGAGAAATTGGCAACTAATCCCTACTTCCAATGCTATCAAGCATTCCTAACCACAAGAATATTGAGATAACAAAAGTATATCTCCTGAATTCCGACCTGTTGATAATCATACCTGGAGTTTGCATGGAAATGGTGAAATATTTTCAACATTTCTGATGCAGCATCTCATTTCTATACATAGAGGTGTAGTGAGGTCAGGGGCCAGAGCACTGGCATTGTTTGATTGACTATTGTGTGTACAGAAACAGTTGCCATAAACTCACCCAACTAGAAGGAGAGAGGAGGGATTGATCTCCCCAGCAACTGCATAATGTTGTGAGCTAGCTCTGATGTAATCAAAAGCATTTTGCAAAGGCTTGGTCTTGAATGGGTAAGTAAGACTCAGTAGCTTTACAAAATACCTATTCTTGGTAGAGGAGAAAACTGCAAACGAACACATACTTGGGTGCATACATGAAGAACACACAGAGAAAGAGAGATGTACATGAGCATGGCTCCCTGAATTTATGGACTTGAAGCGATGGCGGCAACAACGGTCACATGAGCACCTGGGCTTCAAAATTACCCATAGCACCACTGGCCTTACAGCATCCCTTAGAGATGGGTTTGGCCATGTTGCTTTTATATTGCTGGAGGAGTACGCTGAGGCTGCACTTCTAAAACAAGAGCAGCACTTCCTATTTTCCACTCCTCTGCAGATGGATCCTCTATGCTTTCCAACCTTGGGAAGCCCAAGTGTTCTTGGACTGCAGTTCCCAGAAAGAAGCCTTCATCACCAGTGGTGCTGGCAGGGGGTTCTGGGAGTTGCAGTCCAAGAACACCTGGGTTATCCAAGACTGGTAACTGGGGCTCTAAGTCGTCATCTTCTTCCTAGTGTTTTCCCGCAAGTGCGAGGTTTGCTTTTTGGATGCTGAAACACCACTTGGCCTGATTGATGGCATCTTAAGGGCACAGGTTGGCAATTCATATGTCCTATTTGATAGTGTCCTGGCATCTCCATGTAGCCACTGGCTGCCTATCTCCGGGTGGGCCACAATTTGGGCAACATTCATGCCAGTGGAGATGGCTTTTTCTCATCTTCTCTGTTATTGATAGCACACTGAGTTGCTATTGGGTAGCATCATTTTTATATGGCTGAGCAGGAAGATTCCCAATATCCAATGGAGCATACAAATTTCCATGTCTTGAAGGCGGCTCTCTACGCCCATTGCTGCTGCCCAGCATTCTGTGCCATACAGTGGGCAATTGTCTTGTAAATGTTGGATTTGGGATAGACTGGCATTCACATGTCACAAAGTACACAGGTAAGTTCTCACAATCGCATCAAAGCTGCACTCACCCTTGCTCGCATGTCACCACTGATGCCACCATGACTTTGGAGATGGGAGCTAAGATGCCAGAAGATATCCACTTTCTTTGGGTTTTCTCCATTTACAGTATTTGAAGTATTCCGTGGGTAGTAACAGTCTCTAGGGACTCAGTTTTCTTGATTTTTTTAAGGTGGAATCCAACATGATTGAGGCAGTCATTCCATATGTGACCTTGCCAATGCAGTTCATTCCTAGTGGCAGTAGCAAGCATGACATTGTTGGCTCAGAGCATGGTCCAGGGAGCATTTTGCTGCAGGTCCTGTGTGATGGTATCCATGACTATTATAAATAGGAGTGTCAACAGTGCAGAGCCTTATTGCACTCCAGCGGTCAAGCTGTTGAGAGAGGTTAGCTGAGCATCACTCAAGGCTACTGGTGTCCTTTTATAGCATTTTGACCCAGTGGATGAGTGCTTCAGGCACCCAGTGGTCACAGAGGGCATAGCAGTTCAGTTAATGTGGGACATGATCAAATGCCTTCTCCTGGTCTAGAAATGCCATGTGCAATGGTTGAATCTTCTCTCAGTGCTTCTCTGTAAGTTGACAAGCTCCAAACTCATTCTGCATTCTTCTGCTTTAAGTGCTACTTGAAAATAAGTCTCATGGAGCTCAATGGGATGTATTCAATTAAGCGTGCACAAGAAGCAGCTTCAGCTCCTATATTAAATTTGGTCTTGGAATTCTATTATTCAGAACACCAAGGGGAAAGGAGCTTTGCCTGGAAGATACTTGGTACCTCTATACCAGGCATGCCCAAACTTTGGCCCTCCTGATGTTTTGGACTACAACTCCCAGAATTCCAAGCCTGTAATTCCAATGGCAAAGGACTGTGGGAGTTGTGGTCCAAAACATCTGGAGGGCCGAAGTTTGGACATGCCTGCTCTTTACCAAGAGGAACCTCTTGGTATTTCTGTATACATATGGGACCTCCCCCTAGCAGTTAAAAATCAGATAACATTTCATCAGATCAACCCCTCCATCAGGGAAAGTTCTCAGTTGCCTGCCACTTCCTACCAGTGGTTCCTCTCCTGGCAGGGCTATTACACCTTTGTTACATACTTGTTAAACAGAAGTTCATCAAACGAAAATTTTTCACGCGAATGCATTTTTCTCCTGGAAAGGGTATGTGTGATGAGCAGACAGTGATGTCATCTCCCAGGTGTAGAGTTAGCTCAGTTTTAGACAGGAGTGACCAAGGACTTTCTTTGTGCTTTACTGGGAACTAACAACAAACTAAATTTGCACTGAGGGGTTCCACTTCCTTGTATTAGACATACAGTATCTTCCTTTCTCTGGCTGCTGTTGGTTACTACAATTGTAATGAATGCCATTAAACTCAATGAGACATGTTTCTGAGTTAAAAACAGCTTGAGATCAGCCTGTACATTGGGAATGAGAATGAGAATAGTCAAATATTCAAAATATTCAAGAATATAAAAAAGCACTACGGACAAATTTCAGTTTCCTAATACAATATAAACTTTATTTCAGAAGAAAGAATAGCTGCTAATTAGTGAGTTCCCTATCATATTCCTAGCACAGGTCAAGTCATGTGACTGACACACGACTAAGCATTGAATTGGGACCTCACTAATGAGTAGCTATTTGCTCCTCTTGGTTATATGACCATGTATTCATGGGGGAATAGTTATTCACACGATGACACATAAGAACAGCAAATGAATTGTTTTTGAAAGGTCCTTGTCATTAAGTACCCTCTCTCAGGACCTGCAGATGAAGGGCTGTAGCTTCCGTTTTTTATACATCTGATCTCATCTGATTTCAGAAGCTAAGCAGGGTCGGCTCTGGTTAGTACTTGGATGGGAGACCACAAGGGAATGCCAGGTAGGAACTAGCAAACAACTCCAGTATTCCTGCCAAGAAAACTCCATGGACATGGGGTCACAAAGAGTCAGTCACAACTGTAATGACACCACACACACACACACACACACACACACACACACACACACACACACACACACACACACGTCATGTTAAGTCTTCCTATTTATTCATCTCATTTCAGCGCCATCTTTCCTCCAGCAATGAGTGACTTAAAGAACAATTTTAAATGATGATTAAGATACTATGGCTGAAATCCTGTTGGTGGAACTCTGCTTGGGCAAAGCTGATGGCATCATCAGCCAAGTCTTTTATTGCTAATTATAAGTTTTTTATTCCATCTCTAAGGTTCTGAGACTCCTTAGGGAAGGCTTTCATCCTGGAGAAGACTTGGTGTGTAGACATGTGTGGTTTACAGACATAAGAAACCGTCTGCCCCCCCCCTCCGCAAAAAATAAGGTTTTCTGAGGGCAAAAGGGATCTCAAGGGAGCCTCAGGATTTTGGATGAGGGAGTCAGAAGCTTTTAATGATAGAAGGCAGCAGTTGATTACATTGTCAACCTTGCATGTGTAGAATTGCACCCACAGGGTTTGCGCCATTAAAATCGCAAGTGGTAGAGCAGAATTAAATTTAATTACCGTATATGATTAAATTGCAATAAAGATTAAATCTCTCTGAAATCAATTGAAAACAGTAGCAATGATTTAACTTAAAAACAGTGAGAATCAGCATCGGGTGAGTTTGGATAACTGGAGGCTCTTAATTGCCCAACAAGCCTGCTTAAATATAAAGGCCTCCTTCTGCGGCCTGGAGAAGAACAAGGAAAGAGCCACCCTAAGGAATATCATGGCCTGGACAAAGAGGCCACAGAGAAGAATGTCTCTCCTTTAAAAGATAGGTTACAGGCGATACCTTTATAGGCCACTATTAAAAATAAAAGATGTTTAAAAGATGTTGTCCTAAAGGTGATGAGGGGAGAGAAAGGTCTCTCCTGGAGCTCTTAAAGCCTGGATAGGTTTTTGTGGGAGGATATTTCATATACTCAAGTGTAGTCTTTTTCTTCTTTTCTTCTTTTGCTGGCTTTAAATAAAATTGCTGTTTTCCTATGAGGTATTTCTCCCTCTAGTGGGAGAAAAGTGTGCGCTGCATCACCTCAGAGAAGGTTTACCGCCACACAAGTGAAGGGACGTTAAGCTGCAGCAACAAAACCAACCAACTGGAAAAGAAATTATAAATTTGTGGTATAACACATTTGTGGTCACATAAACTGGTGTTCACCAGTCCACTCCATCCCATGCATTAAATGGTCTTCTGGGTGACCATGTATGTCTGCAGAATAGAGAGAATAATAGAATTACTGTACATTATATGCATTGCATTTGGAGCAATACAGAGCAGAAGGGCAGTTGCACAGATTGGTGCTCCAGGCTGGCCTTCACACAATCGCTTCCAAATGCATACCACAACTGAGCAGTTATGTGCCTGACCATGTGAAGGACATGGCAGGAAGGGTGCTGCTGCCTTGACGCTCCACCTTTTCTCAATAGGATTCTGGTCACAATATATAAATAAATGCATTAATTTAGGAAAGAGATGCTCCAAATCTCAGAAATGCAGGAAATGTTAGTAGACGGCACTCTCAGGCCAAACTACTTAAGAGGGTTTATTGTGAGGGTAACCTGAAGGGAGTATGCTGCCTTGCACTCAACTGGGATATAAATGCAGTAAACAGAGAAAAAACAATGCTGTGTGTAAGGCAGCTATGAATGAAGAAGTGAAGCTGAAGATCCAGTCAGGGTCAGTCTGGTGCTGTGGGTGAGACACTGTGGGCCTTTTCACACGACCCCTAAACTCCGCGGCAAATGGCTCCCAGCTCCGGAGCTTAAAATTGTTTCACCACCAGCTCCGGAGTTTACAATTGTTTACAGAAAATTTAGTGCGACCACGCCCACCTAAGCGCGTCCCACACACTTTTCAGGTACCTGCTCTCCGGGGGTGAAAATCCCTGATGTGGATGTAATCTAGTGAGTGCCGGGCTCTCCTTGCTTCTGTTTGTTGTTGTTTTGCCCTCCCCGCCCCTTTAAGAGACAGGAATCAGGACGACGACGAGGCTAGGGGCGGCTTCGACCGGTAGACGGAGGTGAGCCTGCATTCTTTTCTCCCCTTTTTTTCTCCCTCCCCTCACGCAGACAGGAGCAAGGAGTGCGGAGGGGATGGGAAGAGCAAGGAACCCCCAAGATCTCTGGTCTGAATTTAAGTGGCCAGCGGATCTTAGGGGTCATGTGAAAAGGCTCAAACTGTGATTATTATTCAAAGAAAATGGGTCTGGCCCTTTCTCGAAACTGTTGAGCCAAGTCCAAAATGCTGACAACGTTCATACTTTGAAAATAAGTGGGTAAGAAGGCGATTGAAGTTACATGCTGGAGATGTAACACGCTACAAGGAAGGCTGAACTAGATTTTCCCGCCAAATTTTGTCAGAAGGGCTACTTGTACAATCTGCTGCAAAAAGTCCTCACGAATGGAATCGGTCTCCCTTTTGGTTGCTGTTGGTCAGAGATGGAATTCCACCATTTTTCTCTTCCTTCCAGCAGGCATGTTGAGGTAGATTCCATCACTGGCATGCCTTGCAGTGATTCATGGTGCCTGCCTTCCCCAGCTGGCAACTGAGTTGAACATCATACATCACACATTAAAATGTTGAGCCAAATGTTTGGACTTCTGAGTGCTTCTGCCATTCTCCGCAATTTTATTTTTAATTATCCCAATCAAGAGGCCTGAAGAGCTCAAAAGCTTGCATGCTGTTGTGGAATGCAGTTAATGGGCCTAAAAAAAATTATTGCCCAGCCAGCAAATGATTTTGCTTTGTTTTCATGGCTAAATAAGGCTACCTTCCTTTTATTTCCATATCTAATTCATGTAAGAGAGGAAGACTGAACTGGTTTGCCTATGGAAATGACAAGGGGAAGGCATTGTTTACAAATGATGGATACTAATGCATTTTAAAAAGTGTCCTGGTGAATGGGCTGTTCACATTATGTCCTTATGCTATTGTGTTGCTTAAGTAATTATGGGATCTGAGCTAAGAGTGGGAAGAAAGAACCACTCTCTCACACACAATCTGGCATTTAGGGTGGTAACACTCCTTGACCTGCATATGCACCTGGAGGGAATTCCCATAAGCTTCTTATATCCAGAGAAAGTAGGTGGTCCAAAATAAGTTTTCAGACTAGGCTTTTCTTAATGTTTTCCTAATCATGGGGAGAGAGAAAGAGAGCAGATCCATATAGGCAGACAGTATATACACTAAGAAAACAAGGCTATTGTAGTATCCAGGAACATTTTGGTGACCCTGGCAGCAAATCTAAATGATTCTCTATCCCATCCTTTCTAATATATATTTTTAATTTAGCACACAATTGGTGGCAAAATGTGCAGTTGAAGAGGGGCAATGGGAAAGCTGATACAGTATATGGGTAATAAGAAAAAAAATGGAAAAAAACACATTTACATTGGAGACAAGGCATCAGAATAGAGCACAGAGAAACCCTTTCAGATCTTTCTGATTACTGGTGATTGTGAATGTAAAAACCACTGCTTGAGAGGTACTAGTTTTGGTTGCTTATTGAACTAATGAGGCAGATTCCTAAATAAACAGGCAGCATATCAGCTACAGATTGGACTGGTGAAGCTCCCCAAATCTGGGTGTGGGAATCAGTCTGGAAAAGTCAATTTGTGTTATGCCAAATCATAAAACAATTTATTTATTTATTTATTTATTTATTGGATTTTTATACCACCCATCTGGCAAGGAGGCCACTCTGGGCAGTTAACAACAATGCAAGAATACTTATACTTCATACAATAAAATAAAATAAACATAAAATATAGTAAATATAATGAAAACAATGCATGCTAAATGCAAGATACGGAGGGGGGCTAAAATATTTTTCAACCACCTAAAGGAGGATGTCTCCTTATCGCCTGTGATGGCCTAATTTGACCCTGAAACATACCAGTATATATTTTAGTTCTTCCAGTGTTGTTTTTATCCCTTTGACAATCTTGTGAGATAGCTCAGGTTGAGACATAGTGCCTGGTGCAAGATATCCCTGTGGGTTTCGTGGTCGTGAGGATTTAAATAAACCCTTGTCTACCCCACTCCTAGCACAAACTACCTAACTACTATGGCATGCTAGGTGAAGTGGCCCCATTTCATTTAGGTATTAGCCAGTTCTGCTAGACCAGTGGTGACCAAACTTCAGCCCTCCAGATGTTTTGGACCACAACTCCCACAGTCCTTTGTCACTGGTAATCTAGGCTTGGAATTCTGGGAGTTGTGGTCCAAAACATCTGGAGGGCCAAAGTTTGGACACCCCTGTGCTAGACCACAGGGTCACCATACATGAACCAACATCAACCTTGTTCCTCACAGGAATTTGTCTTTCACCAAGTCATACCACTGGTTTGCGTACCTCAGCATTACCCACTGAACAGGACTCTCCCCACCCACCCCCAGGCATGGCTGGTGCATTGCTGAAGGCTGAACATGGGTTCTTTTTTAGTGCTCAGCCACGTAGCCTCACATTGCAAGAGAAGGTCAGCTGGTCCCTTTCATGGGCAGTATGTTCTTCAGCAGGCACGCAGAAGTATTGTTACATCATGTCAGCCTCCCCCCCCCCCCCAACATTTAATTACATCTGTCCATGGTCCATCTTTCACCATGGGCGCTGAAGAGGAATTTAATCAGATGTGCAATCATTAATTTTAAAGCTAGACACCCAGCAAAAAAGAAAGGTCGCGTTCCATTTAAAGAATATGCTAAAGGCATACAAATTTGTATCTCATTCAAGATCTAATACAAACTATGCAACACAAGGGGATGGAATTGTAGCCACAAGCTCAACTGCTGCAGATCCATTTATAACCATTTGGGTGTTATGACCTGAAGGTATAACTATTTAGATTATTTTATTCCAAGAATGCCCACAGGGAAGTACATTGCATGTTGAAATCTGTAGCACTTAAGTTCCTTATAAACATGGCATTGGCAAACTCACCATAGAACATTATACTAAAGTAAGTACAAGTCAACATGTAAGTTACTGGATCAGGTTTCTAGTGCTGCATTCTCAAACTGGTTGTCAAAAGCAAAAAGACAGCTTGGAAAAGTTTGTTTTTTGGTGGGAATTGGAGGGACAACAATTTCCTGAATGCCTCAGCCAGCACAATCACCAGCCAGGTAGCTTTCGGAATTCTGGGATATCATCATCATCATCATCATCATCATCATCATCATCATCATCATCATCATCATCATCATCACCACCACCACAAAAACAACAACAACAACAACAACATGTAAGAAACACTCAACGCAGCCAGTTTGGTGCTCCTACTGTACAGCTAAGCATTTCACACTTAATGCTGTGAAATGAATAATAATTACAGCTGACCGTGCTAGGTTTGCGTTATTTCTTGATCCTTTACTCTCATTAATGTATTGGGAGTCAAAACCCTTGGAGATCTATTCTAAATCAGCTATAGGACTGCTGGCAGATCCCAGTGTGTCTTTTGCCAACCTAGGCAGTAGTAAGTAAGGTATTATCTATCTCCAAGAAACAAATCAAAGCAAAGTGTTCTGCTTATATACTGCCCCATACCCCTTCAAGTAGTCTTTGGGCGGTTTACAATTTAATTGCAGTATGCAGGCAACCGTCAGAACTGGATATGGAACAACTGACTGGTTTAGAATTGGGAAAGGAGTACGACAAGGCTGTATACTGTCACCTTGCCTATTTAACTTATATGCAGAGTACATCATGAGAAAGGCAGGTCTGGATGAATCACAAGCCGGAATTAAGATTGCCGGAAGAAATATCAACAACCTCAGATACGCAGATGATACTACTCTAATAGCAGAGAGTGAGGAGGAATTAAAGAACCTCTTAATGAGGGTGAAAGAAGAGAGTGAAAAAAATGGGCTGAAGCTCAACATCAAAAAAACTAAGACCATGGCCACTGGTCCCATCACCTCCTGGCAAATAGAAGGGGAAGAAATGGAGGCAATGACAGAGTTTATTTTCTTGGGCTCCTTGATCACTGCAGATGGTGACTGCAGCAACAAAAATAAAAATACGCCTGCTTCTTGGGAGGAAAGCAATGGCAAACCTAGATAGCATCCTAAAAAGCAGATACATCACTTTGCCAACTAAGGTCAGGATAGTCAAAGCTATGGTTTTTCCAGTAGTGATGTATGGAAATGAGAGCTGGACTATAAAGAAGGCTGATCGCCGTAGAATTGATGCTTTTGAGATGTGGTGCTGGAGGAGAATCTTGAGAGTCCCATGGACTGCAAAGAGATCAAACCTATCCATTCTGAAAGAAATCAACCCCGAATGTTCACTGGAAGCTGAGGCTCCAGTACTTTGGCCACCTCATGAGAAGAGAGGACTTCTTGGAAAAGTCCCTGATGCTGGGAAAAATCGAAGGCAAAAGGAAAAGAGGACGACAGAGAATGAGATGGTTGGACGGTGTCATCAATGCAACCAAAATGAATTTGACAAAACTCCGGGAGGCAGTGGAGGATAGGAAGGCCTGGCAAGCTCTGGTCCATGGGGTCACGAAGAGTCGGACACGACTGAACGACTGAACAACAACAAATACAGGCTACACATTGCCCCCGCAGCAAGCTGGGTACTCATTTTACCAACCTCGGAAAGATGGAAGGCTGAGTCAATCATGAGCCTGCTACCTGGGATTGAACCCCAGGCCATGAGTATAGCTTCACCTGTAGTACAGGCATTTAACCACTGTGCCACGGGGCTCCAGGAGGTTCAGGCACCCTGCCACAGGATTAACTCTGGAATGAATCCAGCTGCCCTGCAGCAATCTCATGCCTACTGCTTGGTAATACGTGGGCAATAAATATGTAGAGAGGAGGACTGCTGATACACCTGAAACACAGTCGAATTGGCCTTTGATGAGAACAATCCACTTTATGAGAAGCATCTGAGGAAGTTGGTGTTTGTTAGTGTATGGAAAAACTCATCCCACCATGACTATTATGTCAGTCTGCAGGACTTTCAGATTCACTGCAAGAAGCTCATATGGAAACTTTCTGGAATTGGCCCTGAGGCTGCATTCCTCAGTACCCTGAACTTACTCACAGGACTGGGCTGTAAACAGATGGATTGTTAACTGGAGGTCAAAACAACAAGGTATGACATTCATTTCAGATGGACGCTCCACCAGATGGCTCAGATGAGAGTGCAATTTCTGATTGGGATCTCAGACATTCCCAAGTTATTGCCACATGAGTCTCTATATAGGGGAGTACAAAGGGGAAAATCCAATCTGATGCTGAACAAAAGAAACACTGGTGCTATTCAAATGTAATGGGTGTGTGGGGGGGACACCATGCCTGCCTCCTGCAGCTATCAAGGCTGCTTGAACAGCTCCTGCTCGCTCTCTCTCTCTCTCTCTCTCTCTCTGTGTGTGTGTAGGCACCTACAAGACCTGGTATTCTCCCATCCAAGTACTAACCAGGCCCGACCCTGCTTACCTTCCAAAATCAGGTGAAATCAGATGTGCTTAGGGCAGGGGCTCATGTTTTTATGAGGAAAAAATTGTGAATGCTCTCTCGCACTATTTAACACCCTCAAATGGGAGTTTTTCAAAATGGAAAGTGGACTTGCCCCTTTTTTTTTAACGCGAGAAGACTTAATTCTTGGAAATGCTGCAAGTCTCATGAGGCAGAAAATAGCCCCCTCTGACTTCTCAGATATGCCCAACTCAGCCTCACTGCTAGTTAAGCAGCCAGCCAACTAAACTCAAGCATGGTTGCCATGTTTTATTCAACATGTTCACGGCAATAAAAGTGCCACCCATTTTGATTTTCCTCCTTAAATTTTGCCCGCCCTCCTCAAACAAAAACAAAAAAACAAAAAACAAAAACAGCCGGTGACTTTTATTTTCCTCTCATGCTTTGGAGGGTAGAAACAACGGGCCGCATCGGCTGAGCTTACGAGGGGTCTTTGCTCCGAGGAGGACATGGAGGCAAGGTCGTTGCAAGAAGTGGGAATCTGGACGGTCGGTCCCTTTGGGCAACGCAAGGGTGGAGGAGCGCTGGCCCTCCGGCGCCGATAGGGTTAACAGCCATCCCGGGGCTTGTCCGTAGATGGCCCGGGCGGGAAGGCCGGAGGCGATTCCTCCAATCCAGGGCTGGGAAGGAGCGGGCGGGCGAGCCGGCGTCGTGGCCAGCACCTTGGTTCGCCTTCGTCTTCTTTCAGGCGCGGCCAGGCGGTCGGGCGGAGGTGAGCGTGCCAAAACTTCGGCCTGATCTCCCCTCCAAATTGCCCGAGCAGAGGGGAAACAAACAACCCATTCACGGTTGGGGGATTTGGAGGCCGGGCATGTGCGAAAGCAGGAATTAAAACCTGGACCCGCTTACGACACTCCCACGACAGCAACGGGCAAGGGGTCAAGCCGTGCAGGCGGACCGGTGGACACCTGGGGTCGGGCTAATGGTGGGAAACTATTCCCCTGCGCGTCAGTGCGCACCGGGTGAGGGGAACGGCCTCTAATGGGCTCAGCTTGACCGCGGGTGGGATCCAGATGGAGGATCCCCCCATGCCCCCCAACACACACGCACACGCACATGCACAAACGCACACAGGTCGCGGCAGTGAGGAGTGAGGGCAGGTCATTTGCTGCTGGTTTAGCAGCCAGAGCCGTCAAAGGCATTTGATGAGCGCTTGGAGGGGCTCAACGGGTGGGTGGGACATAACTCTTGTTTAAGGGCTGACTCCAGACATTTTGCTGCCTGAGGCAACAATGACCACTACTCCCCAACTGCCCTCCCCCCCCGCCCCCGCACACAAAAGCTCACAGCTGCTGAATAGATTTTGGGTACCCCACCTCAACAGCAGGCTATTTATTTCTTGACAACCCAATTATATGTTTTTAACTTCTGTAAACTGCAGGGAAGAATTGGGTTGTCAAGAAATAAATAGCCTGCTGTTGAGGTGGGGTACCCAAAACTATTTAGTAGTGGTGAGCTTTTGTGTGTGTGGCCCATTGTTGCCTCAGGCAGCAAAATGTCTTGAGTCGGCACTTAAACAAGAGTTATGTCCCACTCCCACCCACCCATTGAGCCCCTCCAAGCGCTCATCAAATGCCTTTGACGGCTCTGCCCTGGTTAATACTCGGATGGGAGACCACCAGGGAATACCAGGTGCCGTAGGAGTCTGGGAGTAGGAACTGGCTAGCCACTCCAGTATTCCTGCCAAGAAAACTCCATGGACATGAGGTAAGGAAGAGTCAGTCACGACTGTAACGACAAACACACGCACGCACACATCTAGAGGTGAGTGAGAAGCAGCTTTGGGAGTGCAGGAAGAAGAATTATGAGGCTGCCACCACTTTACCTCAGGGTGTGCTGTGTGAAATAGTATAAGTACCTCTGTAGTAGATCTCGAGCACACCCCGCCCCCCCCTCTCAGGTTTAAAGGATAGGAATCAGGGAGGCTTGGACATACCCTTATCTGAGGCTTTCACAGGCTTTCCTCAATCTGACAAGCAAGTCTTGTGCTAGGTGGAGCCAGGAAAAGGCTTTTTGACACCTTCAGGCAGAGCAGCAAATAATTCTCCTCTCCCATATTGAAATTAAACAAATGTACCCTGTGCAGGGCTAGCCAAATTATTTAGAAGCCAGAGGCCAGTTAAAAAAAAGGAAAAGCCAGAACTCTGCAGTAAACAATGCATTTCAATTAATCCCACTGCCCAATACCTATTAAAAACATGTCAGGTTACCATTGTAATTTAAATGCCAGAATCGTATTACTTATGTATGCTGGTATGCCTGTGTAACAGTGTAAATCGCAGTGGTGAAATGTCATTAGTTAAGAATTTAACACATGCACCAGATAAGAAATGAAAGTGCTGATCTCTTAACTGGTGGCAATTTGCAGCTGAGATTTGCACCATTTGATTTACAACAATGAAGATCAATACTGTAATAAAATTCTGGAAAGCTAGGGATGGCTCTAAGCTTGTTGCACCCTAATGGTACCATTCAGTTACAGATACTTTGAAAGTTACAATGGTGTCATCTTACTTAATAGTGGAGAAGAAACGTTACTTGTTTCCAGTGTGGATTTGTGCAGCTGCCTTTGGACTCTGGTTTTGAGTGTTGACAAGGTGACCCATCTCCATAATGGTTTGTAACCTGTGATGGACTTTTCCTCCAGGAATCTGTCCAATCCCCGTTTGAAGGCATCCAAATAATTGTTTTTCAAGTAGCTTTCCAAACATTATTAAGTGGGGGTGGGGGGAAACCAACCAATTTGCTACTTATTCATCCCTTCCCAACCAGTGTGATCCATTGAAAGGCTTCCTTGGATCTCAAGTCTTCCCATTCATTTTTCACTGATCATGAGATTAGGCACATCCAGGAAGAGCTGGTTCCAAATGTTTTGCTATTTAGAGAAGAAATGATGGTAAAATGCATGCATTCTATTATTGTACTCAGCTAATGTGCCTGAACTCCAATTTGGGGGAAACAACTCAGAGAGTACTAAGGAGAGTAAATGGGAGGTGATTTATCAGCAGGTAGTACCAAAATAGTATCAATTGTGTCGAGTTTTCTTTTGGAAATGTTCTGAAATGAATAGACAGGGGGCAGATGGAAAGAGCGATAATTGTTTATTATTCAGAAGAATGATAAAAGCACTCGAGTTGGTCTAGTTCACCCTTTCTCATTGGCCCTGCGCCCAGAAGCTGTGAACTCAGTAAAATTGCCCATTGGCCACAGAAAATGGCTGCTCTGGAAAGGGAAGATGAAGAACTCGTGATGCAGGCCAGCTGCTCCGGATTGGGAGGCAATAGCCAGCAGGATGAACAACGGGAGTCTATCTAAAGAGTCAAATACAAAAGTGGTATTTGTAGGTTAGGGTTAGGGTTAGGGTGGAGTGTAACTCCAGCTGGATTATAGTCAAATATCTGCAACCGTTGCTGAATGTCATGGTTGGCCCTGCCACTAGGCAGAGTAGAGGTACTGCCTCAGATGGAGGGTGGCGGTGGTGGCAGAAGCATTAGGCCCCCCAGCCACTGGCTACTTAGAGGACCAAGTTGTACCTGTCACACTGCTTGTCTTCATACCCCGAACTGGACTTCACCTCACAGGTGAGGTGGGGAAATGGGCTGATGACCGTTACTAATAAGTAAGATCCAGCAGCCAATCTGGTGGGCCTTTGTGCATGAAATGGAGACTGTGCCATTTTGTCCTTTGCCTCAGGCAGCAATATTTCCTTGGCAGCTTTGTTCACCTTGCTATAGAATTCACCATCTATCTGCAAATGTCAGGATCTGGTTTCACAAGTAGCATAGAATAGAATATTTATTTACAGTCCTTTGACCAGTTACACATAAATATAAAACCATGGATTAAAAATACAATTAAAACATGTTAGCATGCATAGAGCTGGTTGGCATTTAACTTCCGTAGTCGAAGTATCATCACACAGAATCTGGCCACTTGACAGGAGATCTTCGTGTCTATATCTGAAAGGAGGAACTCAAGTCTTTTTCCCTCTGAGCGTTTCACAAGTATTATACTACTGGTGTGTGTGTGTGTGTGTGTGTGTGTGTGTGTGTGTGTGTGTGTGTGTGTGTGTGTGTGTGTGTAAAAATGAGTAAATTGTACAAGGTAGCCAGTGATGAGATTGCAGAACCAAAGACCTGTGGGGGGGGGGGGGTAGGGTTTTTTTTTGTTTTTAGTTTTTTGCTGCAGCAGCCATTCTCAATGTGGGTTGGGGTGGGGAGACAGAACTCGCTGAGAGGGATTGGCACATTTGAAGGGAGCCTAAGACTGGGAACAATTCTTTGCACACGACATTATAAGGTCAGTTATCCAGTCCTGATTCAGACTGTATTTCTTTCATCCTGTATTTAAGGACGTGGCCGGGAAAAGGTAGAGAAAGGCTGTGCTAAAATGGTTTAGGAGTGATTTTCCTTCTGTTCAAACTTTGAAATAACTGCCTGCCCAACTGTTGTGCTCCTAAGAACCGCTTTAATATAGCAATATGTGCCTGCCAGAATATCCTCTGCTCTACAATTGTTCACAGTGCAGGAGCTCTTCATTTGTATCTGGGCTATTTTTTCCTCCCCTCCAGCGTAGCCACCAGAAACCTTAATGGTCCATCCAAGCATCTGATTGACAACAGCAGAGAAAAAGCAACCAAAACAAAACACAACACTCGGGACTGCTTGCATGCTTTAAGCAGCAAGATGGAATTCTGCAGATAAGACGTTTCACCCACACAGAGGATTTTTTTACCCCACCCTACCCTAAAATGGGGGCTGGGGACATTTGGACCTCCAGATGTTTTTTGGGACAGGACTTCCCCTTGACCCTAACTATCCCAGCCAGTGAGGAGAGATCCTAGGCATTGCAGACGGGCCTCACTAGCAAAACTTCAGACTCCTGCCATGGGGCTAAAACTGGATCTTCAAGCGAATGTAATTCAACATTACTGTTAGCTCAATGGCAGAGCATGTGTTGTGTATGAAAAAGGCCTCTGGTTCAGTCCTGGGCCTTTCCAGGAAGGGTGGAGGTGGGGTGGGAGATCAGCTATCAGTGAGTGCAGACAACGGCCAAAGTCCTATGGCAAAAGCATGCGTGAACAAATCAGGGTTCCCTGGGCAGTAGTTGCACCAGACAAAAGGCGCTGTCCCCGAAGCACTTCTGCTGGCATGTTGTGCAATGAGCCATGCTTGGATTGCATGGCCGATTGTGCAATTCCACCATGCAATTCCTTGTTGCTAAACATAACACCCAGCCCTGTTGTTACACTGGCATGAACAGGACACGAGTCAGTATTTCACTAGATGGGCCAAGGGACCGGCTCAGTATAAGACAGCCCTTGATGTTCCTGTGACACTTTGGGACAATGAGCTGTTTGACTCAGGCAGCAGTCAATGAGATGTGGCAGTCAAGTGTGTGGAGTGTGTGTGTGTGTGGGGGGGGCATTCCACTTCCTTCCTCTGCAGCCTTCAAAGTGTGGTTGACAATGCTCCTGTTGCTTTCTACGTGTGGCATGGAGGGTGCATCTTTGAAAAAGCTTAGTTATTTATTTTACTCCAGGCAACAAAATATCTTGGACTGGCCCTTTTAAATGCACACCTCGGGGGAACTCCTTTTAAAGGCATCGCTCCTTTGCTTGCTTGAAAAGTTGGCAGCCCCGTTCCCAGGCTTCCCTTTACTGCTGCCCCAGACCAGCAATGGCCGGTTTGTTTCCAGGCGTTCAGCCTGACCTGCACCACGTTCCTTTACAATAGCCTTGCAACGCGGAGCGTTACCGTTGTTCCCCTTTGCCTTGCGGATGAGAGGGAAGGCCGTGGCTGGGGGGGAAAAAGGCTCCGTTCACAGCGGCGGGGCTGTGAGGACAGACCCGTGCCCGAGATCTTGCTAAGCCGGCCTCTGCTAGGAAAGCAGCCTGGGACGGCGAGCAAGCGAGTGGTTTCCTAATTCTTGGCCACGACGCGCCACACGCCACGCGCTAGCGAGGCTGCCCTTGCGACGCCGAGGAACGGATTATACAGGAGGAGGCTGCCCGTGACGCCGGCCGGATCGGATCAATCCCCCCGTGTATCCTGCAACGTCAGGACTCGGCCGAACTCCAGAACTGCCCGCCGCCCGCCCGCCTCTCCGCTTCCCTCCGCCTCCCGCGGGTTAACCCTTCCACTCCTGGCGTTCCTCGGGCGGAGGAAGGAGGAGGAGGAGGAGGAGGAGGAGGAAATCGCGGTGGGAGGCGACGCCAACCAGCGCGGCGTTATATGCCCTTGCGCTGGTGGCGGGGCGGGAGGAGAGAGTGAGTGAGTGAGTGAGTGTGTGTGTGTGTGGCCGCCGGAGGGAAGCGATGGAACCCGGCCCGGGCTGCGGGGCACGGCCAGACTCCCGCGGCTGCCCGGCAGGCATGCACTCGCCCTTGCCTCGGTCGCCCTTCTTGCCGCCGCCGCCGCCCTTTGCAAGGGTGTAAGTGGCGGGGAAGGAGAGCCAGGGCCATGCTGGGGTCCCGCGAGGGGTCGGAGGAACCCCCACGGCGGAGGCGGCAAACACCGGAGCAGCAGCAGCAGCAGCAGCAGCAGGCGTCCTCCTCCCCGGAGGGCTCCCGCGACCCGGATCGCCGCCAGCGCTGGACTCGGCTCTTCGAGCAACTGGACACCAACCGGGATGGGCGCGTGGACATCAACGAGCTGCGCGAGGGCCTGGCCCGCCTGGGCATGGACGCCGGCACCCACGCCGAGCAGGCGAGTCCGGGGCAGCGGGGCTGTGTGTGTGGGGAGGGGGTGTGGAGGCGGAGGGCCAAGAGGGGCCTTAGGGCGGGTCCACGCAGGGAAACTGAGGCACGGAGGAGGAGGAGGAGGAGGAGGAGATGGTAGAGGTGGTAAGGGAAAGAGGGGGTGCACACGGTTTATAGCCCGCTGCATCTCCTCCCCCCCCTCCCCAATCTTCTTTTGCATCTCTTTGAGCAGGTTTGGGCGACCCAACACAGCCCGGTTAAAAAAAAGTGTTGGGGCTACTATTCCCACCGCAGCCAGGGGAGCATTGCCAAAAACTGGGGACACCCAGTCAGGAATGATTGGAGCTGGAGTTCGACCATTGTTAAAGGGCCACAGAATGTCCTGTTTTCATTCGAGGTTAAGAAATTGGAAGTTCACCCATACCCGCTGTGGCTCAAGAGGACCAGGGCTGCTCCCAAGCCCTCAGTTCATGGTTATGCACCGACAAGCAGCTCCCTTCTTATACAACATCCCTAATAGGGTCTTTGAGGTGTGCAGGGTACATGCCTGTGGTTTGTCATTGAGCACCTCCTTTGGCTTTCCTGCCTGAGTGGGGATTAAAACTCAGGGCTTCTGACTCCTAGTCTGGCACCCTGACCCAATGTTGCCATGTTAGTTCCCTTCATGGTCTCCTGCCTTTTCTGTTTTTCTTGGTGGGGTGGAAGTGGTGTTTGGGAAAGGGGTCCCCCCCAGGAGCTAGCTGCTTTGGTCACTCTCCAAAGAACTGATCCCTTGCCTGCCTGCCCAAAAGGGACCCCTTGCATCAGGCAGAGCAGAGCCTATTCATGATGATAGAGGAGGATTCCCTCTGGCCCACACCAATCCCGGGCTTTGGAAGGAGGCTTTACCTATGAGTCACCTTTGCTCCCACTCAGGCAACTAGAAAAGCTCTCTGCCTCCACACCTGCTCTGCAACCCCCTTGTCAGAACGGTAACAATGTAATTATCCCATGGAACGGAAAAGTGGCATCAAGGCGCTCCCGCAATGGCCAAGAATGAATCATGAAGAAGCACAGGTATGGGAGCAGGAAGGCACCTCTTCCAAGAGAGCGGTTCGGCAGTGGCACATGCTGCCACAAAGGAGGGTGGTGGAGTCTCCTTCTTTGAAGAGTTTTTAAGGCTGGATGGCCATTGGTCGGGAGTACTTTGATGGGGGTTCCTGCATGGCAGGGGGTTGGACTGGATGGCCCTGGAGGTCTCTTCCAACTCTTTTGGTTCTATGAGAGAAGATGCCAGGAAGGGGATGCCAGAGAAAGCAGCTGGAAAGGAGGCCTTTTGAAACAGTTCTCTAGAGGAGGTGACTTTCAGCCACTGCAACTTCACAACCCCCCCCACCACCACCACCAGGAATCATCAACTTTTTCTCCCTTACTGACTTCTCCTGTTCCTTTGCATCTCATCAGTTTGAGGAATCTGGGAATAGAGGGATGTGGCAGCACAGGGGGAGCCTTGGAAAGATGTTGCGGAATAAGGATGCCGTTGGTAGAAGATGTAGGCAGAAGCTGAGGGCAGGGAGCCTTAACTCTCTCTGGGGGGGATTAAAAGTGTGCCTTTCAGGGTCAGCTGATATTTTGGACAGGCTGCTTCAAAACTAGCTATCATGTGTAGGCTTTGGGAGAGGGGGCTGCTTTAGCCTGTTGTAGCAAAACCAGGAAAGAGTCTTATAGTGCCTTTAGAGACTAAAGAGCTTTGTTACAGTGTAAGCTTGCAGTGGACCTCTGTCCACTTCATCAGATGTACAGAGAATTATTCCCCCGCCCCCAGTTGACTGCTCTGGCATGCCTGTGTATTTGTGCATCTGGCTGCAGGGAGAAGATGGAAAACATGAACAGTGGTGCTGAATTGCAGTAAGAGAGAGTGAGTAGCATCTGTAAACATTCAGTTAAAGTGGGGAAGTTTGCAAAGGAAGCACCATTAGCAGGGATTCCGTGCAAGGAAGAGAATAAGGATGGAAGCCCATGCATTTGCCTAGCCCTGTGCTTGCATATGGAAGGCATCTGTTGTCATAATTAAGAAGTATGTGCACCTGTCCCATTTCCCCTTTTAATGGGAGGAGGAAGACAAAGGAAAGCATGGGGCAGCTATGAGGACAAATCTAGGAACCGAAGGCAACCCATCCATGTAAGACCTGCATGAAGGAGGCTGTACAGCTGCACTAGGAAAACTCTGGAAACACCCCTAAGGGTCCATTACCATATTTCCCTCCCTGGTGCCCTGCCACAGTCCTTATCCATTGGTCATACTGGTCAAGGCTGATGGGAGTTGATCAGGCTAGAGAAAGAAAGGTCTGTTATTTCCACTGGCTCACACACACAAAAAGCCTTGGTTTAGCTTAATGGTCATCTTAGACTAGCTTTACTGATCTTGAGGCATGATCCTGTGTAAGCTCGTTCCTTAAAAACACAGTCCATGAGTCGGATGGAAGGATCTATGAAAGCTTTTGCCCACTAAAACTTGTTTGCCTTCAAGATGTCACCAAACTCGTTACTGTTTTCCCTATAGTGGACTACTACATAGCTAGTCCTTGGAAATGTAACTGAAGGAGCTTCTCCCCCAGGTCTAATGCCAGCGTAGAGATCCATAGGAAAGCATTTATTCTGATGAAAAGTATGTTCTGTGCTTGCTGCCTTCCTTTCCTCTTGTTTCTTTAAGGTAGCTCCTTTTTGGTGTGATGAAAGAATTGCATTGTTCCTCTGTTTCTGAAGGTTCTCTATAAATGCCAAAGGCCAGCCCTCAGGGCCTTGTTTGGGATACTCTTTTGCCCCAGATGAAGCTTTATTTAACTCCCAAGACAAAAAAAAGATGACACAGAATGAATTGCCAATATTTTTCTGTCTATGATATACCCCCAATGTATAAGACGACCCCCCCACTTTCCCAACCCAAAATTATAGTTTTGCAACCGCACGGTTCTCTCCTTACTTTCGTGTATAAGACAGCTCTCATTTTTTTAGTCTAACAATTTTAGACAAAAACATAGTCCTAGATGCTGGAAAATACTGTAAACTTTTTACTTGAAACCACTCACCTGCCCCCAAGAGCCAACAACTAGAGGCAATGCAAATATGTGTCAGCACTCAGCACGTTGATGCATGGATTTATCCATTTAGAATTAAGATCAGTTTAGTTTTTCATTTTAGCAGCCTAAATTTAGTATTTGATAGAGCAGAGTAAGAAGCCTTGTTGCTGCTGCTCTTTTGAGACCTTGCTGGTCTCCTCTGAATCAGGGGGGATTTACTAATAATTCCAGGCCTACCCTTTCCTTGTCCTTATGGTATGAACATAAGAAGCTGTCTGAAATGTGAGACCCTGGCTTAAACGACCAGAAATCCTGGCTAGCACATGTGCGGGGAGGGCTGCTGGGAGTTTTAGTCTAGGAACGTTTGGGGACCCAAATGTGGGAACCACTGCCCTAAGATAAAAGGGACAGCCTGGCAATAGCAGAAATGTCAGTGCCATTGTAGCAGAGGAAGAATGTATTTGTGCTCCTCCAAAAAGAGGAGGAGCACTTCTTTCCAAAGTGGTTCTCAGTCTTCACCCTTCCAGATGTTTCACTCTTCTGTCCCTCTTAGAGCATGGGCAATGGTCAGGGTCTCTTGGAGCTAAATCGCAAAGCATCCGGGAGGGCCAAAGACAGAGAACTGCTGAACAACAACTACTTTGGGCACCTTTAAGATGAATGGATTTAACAGCTGTGGAATATCAGAATTATTAGGAGATTAAAAAGAGGGTTTAATGTTGAGGATTCCTACCTGAATCACCTTGTTATAAATCTTTCTGCTTGATGCCACTTAGGGTTTGAATGTGAAGATGATATTGAAATATTTTATGTAAGGATACAAGAGGAAACTGACCACATACCAGAGCAAGACATGCATATAATCATGGGCGACTAGAATGCAAATGTAGAGAACAAAGCATAACCAAATGTTGTTGGAAAACAAAACAATGGCCCACAGATTCGGTATGTTCAATAAACATTCCAGTCTGAAAGAAAGAAGATATGAAGGAAAAAAGTAACGAAAGGATCATTGACATCATTTCTCATGCAAGCAAGAAAAGATTTTGGTGCTTATGGCAGTATTTTTCAACCTTTTTTGGGCAAAGGCACACTTGTTTCATGAAAAAAATCACGAGGCACACCATCATTAGAAAATGTTAAAAAATTGAACTCTGTGCCTATCAGACACACACAAACACACTTCTCACCCCCCCAAAAAACAACAACAAATCCATCCTCCAGCCCAGGCCCTCCCAAGGCATCCCTATCAAAATGTCCGCCTGCCCTCACCTTCCCCCTCCCTCCTCCTGGCACTTTTTTTCAGAGGAACTTGCAAACCCAGGTAGGTGGGGCTGGGGGAGGCTCTTCATATATGACCCCCAACCCCCATCTTTTACCCCTTCCAGTATAAGCCTCCCTTCTCTCCCCCCCCCGCCTCCTTCCAGCCAGGCAGCCACAGGGCCCGGAAGGGACCCCCCATCCCCGTCTCCTCCCTAGGTCCTAGGAATCCCCTCCTCAGCCTCCCACGTCCTCCCCTTTATTTACCCCCACACACAAAAATGACCATTGTCAACGGCCGCCCGCTCCCCACCCTTAAAAGAGGGGTGCGCACGCGCGCTCCTACCTGGCTCAGCAGGGGCGCGCGCCCACCCTCGGGAGGCAAACAGCGAGTGCGCGAGGTGGGGGAGGGAGGGAGGGGAGTTCAGTGAGCGAGGAGGGGGAACCAACCCCAAGAACCTTTAAGAGCGGCTTCTGGAGCGCCCTTTGCCGCAATGCGCCTGCGCGGGTCTCCCGGCTCTCTCTCACTCTCCAGTCTCCTCCTCCTCCTCCTCCTCCTCCCTTATTTCTTCTCCTTCCCCGCCCACGGCCAGCCTTTCCTCGCCGGCGCGCAAAGCACGCCAGGAAAGGTAGTCCGCTCTCCTCCCCAGGACCGTGTCTCAGACCTGCGGGAGGAACTACATCTCCCAAGGAAGCCTTGTGGCAGCCGGCTTCTTTCTGAACGCCCCGCCTTCCTCCGGCTCGCCAGCGCCACACCGCTTCCTTGGTCGCGAGCGGGATGCGGGGGGGCATTGCTGGTGTAGGGAGAATTTTTCCCACGGCACACTAGGCAACATCTCGTGGCACACTACTGTGCTGCGGAACAGTGGTTGAAAAACACTGGCTTATGGAATGAGAAATATGTGATGTTTAAGGTGGACTTGGAAAACGGAGGGACACTCGAGATCATATTGCAAATATTTGCTGACTTTCAGAGCACACCAAATAATTTCAAAGGCAGATCCGTCTGTGCTATATAGACTACAGCAAAGCCTTTGACTATGTGGATAATGAGAAATATTGAGTTGTTCTATCTAGGAGAATGGGTGTGCCTTCGCACATGATTGCCCTGGTGTGTTATTTGCATTGTGGACTCCAAGAACAGAATGTGGAGAGAGACAAAGGTTTCATATATACAGAGATGTCAGGCAAGGATGCATTTTATTCCCCTCATCTGTTCAATCCGTATATACAAATTAGCCTACAGAAAGGCAGGCTAGATTCAGATGAAGGAGGGGTGACAATGGATGAAAGAAAAACATCAACAATCTCATACCCAGGTGACACCATTTTCCTAGCAGAAAGTAGCAACGATCAGAGCAGCTGACTGTAAGAGAAAATGAAAGAAGAAAGTGCCAACACGAGGCAGCAGTTGGATGTTTAGAAGACACAAAGCATGGCTGCAACAGAACAACACAGCGTTAGTGAAACTGAAATAGTTAGAGATTTTGTATACCGTGGTTCAGTGGTCAATCCAAATGGGGATTATAGTATGCAAGAAATCAGAAGAAGACTGGAGACTAGTAAGGATGATAGTGAGGGAATTAGAAAAAGACCGTAAATAGGGATGATCACCAACTTAATTGCAAACAAGAAATAATGACTAACTGGGCTGCTTAGTGGTTTGGTTTGTGACCCGGGTTGGAGATTCCATTTTGCCAAAGCAAAACCAAATACTGTACAGTGCCAAAATCCCCCCCCCAGCGGTTCATTTTGCTTTGGTAAAATGGGACACCTGCAGGCCACATTCTCGCTGCCCCGTTATCTCCCTACCTGGTTCTGCTGCTGCCATCCTGAGAGGCAATGGGCCCATCGTTCCGGCCAAGAAGATGGGCCCACTGCCTATGAGAACGGCAGCAGTGGCAGAGTCTGTGGGAAGCTGGGGGTGGATGGACAGCAAAGTAAGCAGAGGACAGGGAGCATGGAGCGCCCCCCCTCCCCGGGATAAACTTGACAAATGAACCATGAACCAGTTTGTTTTTCTTGGGTTTCTGGGGGTTCGTGGCTAACCACCAAACATCAGAAATCACTGGTTTTTCTGGTTGATGCCCTCCTCTGATAATAACATGTAAGAATCTACCACTGGAAACAGAAACCAAGGCCATCCACTCTCTTTTATTCCCAGTCATCGGGGTGGGTGTGAAAGGTGGACAGTCAAGAAAGCTGACAGAAAAACACTGAAAAACCCACAGAAAATTATCCTAAATAAAACTTGTTCATTTCTAAGATGCCATAAGATCCTCCCCCCCCCAACAAACTAACCCAATGGCCATTATAGAAATACAATGGTATTGAGACATTCTGTTTGGAAAAAGCGTGGAGTTCCTCTCATTCACCTGATGCTACAATCAGGACTCCATGCATGAGCTAGTTTTCAGATGAAGGCATAGAGTCTTTAATTTTTTTAAAAAATACAGAAGTCATGCAGTGTCAGCTTCCTATTTGATATGGGCGTTGTAGTATAAAACGTTGAGACACTGTGTTGGGATCCAGAATAGCGGATTTGGTTGTGAGGAAGATTTTCCTCAGAGTAGATAGCAGAGTAGAAGGAGGCCTAGTGGAATTCTACCACTTATTAAAGCCAAACTGTTTTGAGATCAAGCTGCTGTTTGACTGATAGCTCATATTATTTGCTTTGCATTTATTATTTAAGGCAAGCTGGATTTGGTTGCCATGGAAACAAGTGGCTTAAAAAAGAAACTAACAAAGACCGCCTCACCGAACACATTTATGTGACCAACACCTATAGTTTACTGGATTGCTCTGTTCAAAGTAAAATGTGCAAACTTCCAAATCTAAAATCAGATGCATAAGCATGTTTTTCTAGAACTTTCATTTCAAAAACAGGCAGCTTTGTATGCCCTGGGCTCCAGAAGGAAGCAGCAGCTAGAAGTGGCATACATTTTTCTGACTTTTCATCTAACCTAACAGCAATCTTGTTTATTCAAAGGTACACGTGTTTAGGTTTTCAGCCTAATGGTGCAATTGTATACAAACCTTCTGGGATGACAGTACCATTTATCTGAATGGGAAGCATAGTTAAATAAGTTATTACCTTGGATTACTTTGAGATTCCTACAGTTTTCTTTACCTCAATTTCTGTAGCTTAATGGTATATACAGTATATCTAGAAAAATGTATGCTATTTCTAGCTGCTGCATTCTTCTGGAGATCAGGACATAACAAAGCTGCCTGCTTATGAAACAAAAGTCCTAGAAAAAAACTTGCAATTTTAGGTTTTGACCTTTGCACATTTTACTTTAAGCAGAGCAATTCAGTAAGATATAGGTGGTGGTCATATAAATGTGTTGAGTTAGGCGGTCTTCTTGAATTGACTTTTTTATATATATAGACATATCCCAAGGTATAAGAGCGCTTTATTTATTTGTCCTTGTAAATGTTTGCATCTGTCATCAATAGCTAGAATTTCATGTCCTAAGAATGTGAGAAATTTGTGGTGGGACATGAGCTGTTATGGGAAAGGAATGTTAATAGTGTTTATCCCCAGCATGTAGTCAAAGGCGACAGAAGTGGAATTCAAGATGAGCTAAAATCTCACCCTTCAGCCACACTGTATGGTCTGAGATGTATGTTCCAGTGACCCCTGTGGTAGTGTGTGCACATGTGCAGGTGTTTAGATTTAAAGACACATTTCATTTTGTGTGATGCTTTATGGATGAACTTGGACATGTCCTGTAAGCAGTATAGTCAGGCACTGGCTTACACTACAATCAGTATATTTGGAATGTATCCTTCATATCATACCCAACAGAACCTTTCTCTGTTCTTGAAGCAGTAAAGAAATTATGGAATTTGAGCCAGGGTTGTTGAGCCAGATAGTTGTTAAAACTCCATGCTTCAAACAGGAGTAAGCAATGCAGTATAAGGATTTTCCCCATGTTTTGTCCTGATTCCCCCCCCCCCATTGTGGTTGCAAAGGGCCGTTTATAACAGTACAGGAATAAATAGGTAGGACACGCACATTCACGAATGCACAACAGTTCCCAACCTGAAGTCCCCAGATGTTCTTGTGAAAGGAATAGGAATTTAGGGGTCCGCTGCCTGCAGGCAGAGACACTGCAAAATGCAATGAGCAGTCTGGGTCTCAAAGACAGGAAAGAGATTTATTTGGTTGGCAACCAGAGAAATCTCACTTGATGCAAAACAAGTGAGAAGTCCACCGAACAAAGGAAATGCAGCATACTTTATACACTTACAACTACTCTTCTTTCCCCCGCCCGTCCGATTTTACGTCACACACACCTGTTACATGCATCAAACATTAATTGACATCTCTGGCCATTTATTTTATATTTCTGACACCAATTAAATGTATTCCTTGGGTTCCTAATTGCTGTGGCGTTTGATCTGACTTACACGGGGCTAGGAGTGCTTAGGAGTACCAGGTCCTTGGTTGCTGACAGTGATGCATGCCACCTGCTCTAGGCGGCGAGCTCTCAAAACAAAGATAAGGTTTTCTTGGCTGGCTTAGCTGCATGTAATTAACTGTGTAAAGCATCAAAGCTACAAAAATAATTAGATCCTTGAATCTTATTGCTGGCTCAGCCAATTTTATAACGGAAGTCCTTTTCTCTTAGTGGCCTGCTTTATGCCGGAAGGCTTGACCAAAGTTTGTTTGCAGGACAAGAATATATGTGGATACAATTGGAGTGCTTATTAATATTTCTACTTCTAAATATATAACTTGTGTGGCTTATATTGTGCAGGGTATCACTTGGGATATCTATACCCTTCACTACCCCCTGACGTGTTCTGGAAATTTACGCCAGTAAATTATCCAGAGGTTGCTCCCCTTGGCTTCTGTGATAGACTTGCAAGGGACAAATAAACATATCAAAGGTGTATGTACAAAAGCGTGAATGTTGCTTGATCTTCCCTTCTTACCATTCCCTTGGGGAGGGGTTTTCATCATGGCTCAGGCAGTGATTTTTCAGTGTTCCTGACGAGAGTGTAGGCAGTGCTGTCAGGAAAACTTTTCCAGCCCTTTTTCTTTTCCCAAAGGGCTTATAGGCACAGTTCAAAAAAATGAATTATCACAAAATGATTTGTGGCGTCTCATGGTGGGGGCGTGCTGAATGGTTGAATGACAAAGAAATACCCCTTAATTCACTAGGGCACTTTCTATAGTCAGATGTTAAGTTAACAGATAAAGTTTTGCAATGTCTGGGATTTAAAAAGTCCCTCTGGTCTCCTAGGGCATGTTATTTGCCTCTCAGGGATATCAAATGCTCAACGTTTAAAGGGGCTGACACAAGAAAGTTTGGGAGCATTGTGATAAACTTGGAAGGTTTGCAATCTCAGGCTCATTGCCTGACGCATCATGCCTTAATATGTGGCAATCAGGCTGAAAAGCCTTGAAGTTTTTATGCAAATTCAGAAACACATGGGGAGAAATGCATGTTATAGTAGGTCTGCAATTTTCCTGTGCTTGGTCGAATGAATTGTTGCCAGCATACTCCTTTGGCTGACATAGTGGCTTTAGACTGTCTGAGTAGCTAGCCTTGAAATATGATTGTCCATTTTGTCATTTTGCATAAAGAATACATAGGCATTGGCACTTGGTTTCATAAAGACCAACAATATGGCTATCAACCCTTTTGAATGTGAGGTGTGCATAAAACCCAGATTATAGCAGGCTGTACAGAATTACCTAGTTGTTTTTGCATACAGGATAGCCCAGATGACAGACATTAGCAATGATACTAGATAAGGGTTGCATACATAGTGTAAAGGCTAAAAGAGCCATAAAATCACACCTAGATGGTGCTTAGAAAAACCCATTTTGAGCCATAAACAATAATCAACAGTTAAATTCTCATGGTAAAGTCATGAATGAGCCGTTGAAATCCGGTCAGAAATGTCTCCGTGGCTGACAGTTTACGTACACACAAAAAAATCTGCCCTGTAAACATGAGGCAAAGATTAGTTCATCAGTGTCTTTGGTGAAGAAAATAATGTAGATAGCTACTTTATAAAGCCAGTGTCCTTTGGTGTAAAGTCTCGTGAACATCCATGGGGTGCCAAAATTGCATAGAAAGTCAAGTCATAGTCTCTTGCACTCAATGCTTGTGGGTAAAAAGTCTTGCCCACACTGGTCGCCATGACTGTGAGTGCCCTCTTCCTTCTCCCTTCCATCCGGAACAAAGGGGGTGCACATGTTTTCACCTAGGGCTGGGGTTGTAACAGGACAATTGATGATTATTATAAACAGAACAGCTAATATTCCCGGCCCTCTGGGCATTATAAACAGAATGGCTAGTGTCCTTTATACTTTTGGTATCTCCCATAGCCTGCATTTCTAGTGGCAAAGTGTGATTACCATACAAATTATAAAGGCAAGAGGTGCCATGATCCATACCCAGACTGGTGCTTCTTAAAACATATTGACAATAAAACAATGACAACAAACAATAACATAAATAGTAATCAATAATCAGTGTCTCTCTGCAAGGCTTCAAAGGCTGCAGAATATTCTCAATTGTCGAAACCAGGCAACAGGATGATATAATTTTTGGCTCTATAGGCGACAGTGAGCCAAGAAGTGCCAATTTGTCCTGGTGTGTGTTGGGGGCTGAGATGCTTGCATCGCTCAAGAAGAAAATGTGTAGACAGACATAAGTGTACAGTCTGGCACACATTGGCATTATTGGCATCTGCCAAGGGCTTAAAAACAGTGGTGATTTCACCAGATTCAAAAACAGCCTTGTCTCTGTTCTGGCGAAAAGGGGTATAAAGGGGTTAAGTTGCAAGTCTGTTGGCCGTACTTCAAAATAAAAATCAGTGGCTGTTTCAGACCCACTCTCTCCCCCCATAAACAAACAGAAAAAAAAGAAAAAGAGGCAGGAAGACAGGATTTTAATCTGTCAACCTGAGTTGAAAGTGAATCAGCAGGCTGCTTCGGGACCCTCCGAAGTGTCAAACGCACGCCGTCATCTGGGGAAGGATGGGCAAGGATACGATGACCACAGATTTTATTCGCGTCGAGGCCCTCTGTCCTGGTCGATGCTGGCTGAAGGTCATCACTGGTCCGGTCCTTCTCTGGTCTGGTTCACTCCGGCTAAAGGTGCCGGATGTCGCTGGCCCGAGATGCCCGCGTTGGATAAATCCACGGGGTGAAGTGATCGCGACGATGGTGGTTGGGCAGCAGGACGGCAGAAAGGGGGTGGGTTCCACTGTAGCCTCATCGCACGCTGGCTTTAACCTCTCCGTCTGGCGGTGCCCGATGCTGCACGGTGACGGGGGTGGTGGTGGCGAATGGCCATACAGAGGGGTCCTCAGTTTGGCATCCACGAACAGCGCTGTCAGCCTTCCTCAGGACGGAAAGTGTTTCCTCCAGTGTCTTCCCGTGTGGAAAGAGACAGACAGACACAAACAAACAAACAAACAAACAAACACAAAAATGGCCAAGCAATCTGCAGATCATGGCTTTGTTCTCCAGGTGTGATAGTTCTGGAAACTGTACACTGTGTGCAGAAGTCAGAGGTAGAGGGTGGTGCAGTCTATCTGAGAGTCTCGGAAAAAAAAAATGTTCTAAAAGGAAAATGAAGGAAAATGTCCTGCAGAATGGGGCATTCCTCTTTGTGAAACAAGCATATGAATGGGGGGGGGGGTGTCCAAATGTTCGGAAAAGTCGTTTGGCCGTAGTACACAGCTGCACTTCAGTAATAATGTGCACTACAGAGCCGTTCTTTAAAATAGGGAATCTTGCCCTTTACATATTAGAAAAAAAAATTCCTGCTTATGTTAAGACAACAGTTCATTCCAGGAGAGAGAGAGAGAGAAAAAAAATATTTTACTAGGATCTTCTCCCCACTTTTCCTCTGTCTTTAAAAAGGGTAGACTTGCGCAGTTTTGGCGCCTTTTCAAACAGTTCAAATGTGGATATTTGTTGGCAGGGAAACGACATTTGTCGTTTGTTCCTGAGAATCTCCCTGTGTTTGAAATTAAATTGCCTTGCTTTTTCTCAAATGTTCTTAACTACTTTTGGAGAGGGAAAAGGCATTGATTCTACTTTCTGTCGTGGATTTTGCCAGCTGCCAGAAGTGGCGCAGCCCCTGATTCGAATTCCCTGCTTTTGATTATTAGGAGTTCAGAAATGACGTCTCTACCTATCTCCTCATGTTGCGCATAGCAAACATTAGTTCTTTTTAAGGCTTCTATATCCAAGGAGTTGGGCATTGGCGTAACGGGATGGAAGTACCTCCTGAATGCTTGAATAAGGCAATTCAGGGGTACGCATACAGAGTTCCCGTCTAGCAACGCCTGTTCCCTCTGTTCTCCTTCCGTTCCTCCAGTTTTCGCGATATCATACCTGTCCATTCCCATCTCTGTCTCGTGTTCCCTCTCTGCTTCACTTCCTTTGTCCATTTGCTTCTTTCTATCTTCCCTCATTTTTTTTCCTTCATCTATTCCTGTCTTCCTCCTATCAATTTTCGAGTTTCCTACTCCGAGTTTCAGGGCGTTATCCTCCCTCTTCCCGGGCTGCTGGAAGACTCGGGAGAGTTGAAGGGGAGGGGGGTTTCCTGCTCTCTTCTGGGACATACGAGGTGAGGCAGGCTGCTCTAGGCTTTTCTGGTGCGGATTTTAAGGAGTGATGTTGGATTATTTGGATTTTGTTTGGCAGCTTGCTGGGTGATGTGTAAAAAAAAAATGCTTGCTGCTGCCTCAGGGCATAAAATTGGTTTAAAAGGGGTGGATGTTTTTATCTCCTAAGTCCTGCTCACGGGACTGGCCTTGCTAAAAATAAAAAAATAAAAACATAATTCTCAAATGCCCTATGATGGGTTCTTCTTAAAATGTCCCTTTAGTAGGTAAGGTTCGTTGTGTAACAAGCCAGCCTCATTTACACAAAATATATAGGATGTTGCTTTGTCCTGAGTACCCAAAAATATTCTTCTCAGTGTCCATACTTCCCCTGGTGTTATCAAAATTGCTGGCGGGGTCTTCTATTTGGTGGAGTTTTAGTCTCTATATTAATGAACTAATCACGTCCTTGTAAATTCACACGCCTCTTGCTAGCAGGTCATAATTGGTCTGTCCTCCTTGAGGGCTAGAATCTTAATTTGGGGTGGTAAAGTCCTGCCTTTTCTCAGTCAGAGGGGTTCTTCTTAAAGTTTACGTTCGTTCCATTTAATACCAAAGTCATTACTTCTGGTGGCAGAATTCCAATGTTGCCACAGTGCACATCAAAAAAAAAGGGGTGCATAAGCTGCATTAATCTATCCCCATTGGTTTGTTTTTAAAGGTCTAACTGTGTGCCTATGATTTCTCCCACACAAGTATCAAACGGACTCGCACCTAAACAATTATTTGCACATCATTCACACAACACGTGATACCGACGTGACCCAAGAGGTCGCCCTTGCTTGGAAATTGCACGTCCAGACACACTTTGCTAAGGGGTATGTCCTATTGAGCACCCCAGCCCAAACAGCAATCATTCACTGAGTCCGTTATGATCACACAAAATCTCCCACATTTTCCGCATCCCCACGTAACTGCGAGCCCACTGCCTAGGGAAAAATCTTATTAACTATCTAAATTCAAACGGAGGTGGTGGTGCTCCGTTGGTGATGGTGGGACAAAGATTGCCAGTCTTTGCCGCCGCTTAGACACAGAGAATGGCCATTTCTCTGCTGTTACTTAGGGTATTTGGGGCGCAGCCTCTTACCCTTAAAAATACACATAAACATACATGAAGCTTCTTTTACACAAAATTCAAAAGTGGAATCACCATCCCACATACCCACACATTTATATATCTTTAAACTTTCTCAGGATCCTAGAGCGGCGCTCTTCTCCTCCTGTTTTAAACACTGGGGCGAACCCTAGGGATGTTGGATTTTGCAAAAATCCTCTCCTCCCTTGGGGATTTCAGGGTCTCCTTGCCCGTTAATTTCCCCTGGTTCTTGGGATGTTAGGGTCGTGTCCAACCCTTCTCCTCCCCGTACCCCCCGGGGGATGTTGGACCCGCAATCCTCTCCTCTCCGTAGAGATGTTGGACTCGAATCCTCTCCTCCCCCACAACCGGTTGTTTTCTTACCAAATATTGTGTGCAGTCTTCCCCAGTTTCCCCCCCGTCGGCCGATCTCTGTTTCCTCTCAGGTAATGGTGCTCCATCCAGTGCTGAGAGAACGATTCTCCTCGCAAGTGGGAGGCGTCCGGACTGGAATCGGTCTGCAATCAGCACGGACTCCCCACCGTCACCTCAGCCAGACTTTTGCAGGTCTCTAGCTGCGGCTAGGTCCCATCTGGGGTGCCAAAATGAAAGGAATAGGAATTTAGGGGTCCACTGCCTGCAGGCAGAGACACTGCAAAATGCAATGAGCAGTCTGGGTCTCAAAGACAGGAAAGAGATTTATTTGGTTGGCAACCAGAGAAATCTCACTTGATGCAAAACAAGTGAGAAGTCCACCGAACAAAGGAAATGCAGCATACTTTATACACTTACAACTACTCTTCTTTCCCCCGCCCGTCCGATTTTACGTCACACACACCTGTTACATGCATCAAACATTAATTGACATCTCTGGCCATTTATTTTATATTTCTGACACCAATTAAATGTATTCCTTGGGTTCCTAATTGCTGTGGCGTTTGATCTGACTTACACGGGGCTAGGAGTGCTTAGGAGTACCAGGTCCTTGGTTGCTGACAGTGATGCATGCCACCTGCTCTAGGCGGCGAGCTCTCAAAACAAAGATAAGGTTTTCTTGGCTGGCTTAGCTACATGTAATTAACTGTGTAAAGCATCAAAGCTACAAAAATAATTAGATCCTTGAATCTTATTGCTGGCTCAGCCAATTTTATAACGGAAGTCCTTTTCTCTTAGTGGCCTGCTTTATGCCGGAAGGCTTGACCAAAGTTTGTTTGCAGGACAAGAATATATGTGGATACAATTGGAGTGCTTATTAATATTTCTACTTCTAAATATATAACTTGTGTGGCTTATATTGTGCAGGGTATCACTTGGGATATCTATACCCTTCACTTGAACTTAAACTCCTGGAGGGCTTAGCCATGAGCTGTTCCGGTCTGGGGACCAATAGTTGGTGACCACTACATGGCCAGGGATCTTGCGGCACTTCCATGCACCAGAATATTTTGATCTATAAAAGATCATAGTGAAACAAATATCATAGTCTTTGAAGTGCCACAGTATTTGGCCCTCCCTCTGACCCCAGTTTCCCCTTGAATTTTACCTCCAGACGTTGCCTCTGTGGAAACAGTGGCATTCTGTACGCTGTGGGCCTCAAGTTTCTGTCAGGCCCAACCACTGGTGAGGGATGATGGGGGGTGGTAGTTCACAAACATCTGGAGGGTTGCCGAGTTCCCACCCATGGGCTACAAAGTGATGTGCTTATGGACAAGTGTCCTGGAATCTAGCATGTTTATGTTGGCAGCCTCCTTACTAATTTAAAAAAAACTTTACAGATCAAACTCTGTTTTCCCCTTAAACGTAAATCGTAACCATTAGCAGTGTTCTGGTCGGCCAGGAGTATCATATGGTATTTTCTCTTAAGCGTGATGCCACAAACGTGCTGCTTAGCCCTTAGAACCGCCTAGAAGTGCTATCTACTGTATATACTTTAGAAGTAAATAATGTAAAGGAAGCCTGCTGACAGGGAAAGTGCAGCGTGATAAATAGCACGCAGTGCACAACAGGCAGTATTTGCACCCACTGATGTTTATAAAGCCTGTTTGGGTGTTTGAACTCCATATGATTTTTCAGCCCAACTTTATGAAGAAATCAGATTAGTTTCTTGGGCAGGCATGGAGGGAAGGAAGTGTTATAACTGAAAAACCTCTGCGCTACTTCGATTCCTTTCCATATCTTTAGGCAGGCCTAAAGATGCGTCCCCAATCAACCAGCTTCTGTGCAGGTTTACAGAACTGGCTGTTCTCCTGTACAGTGGTGAAACAGAAACTTGGGATCCCACGGCCATGCACGCCAGCTTATCTTTCCAGTTGGAAAGGCAAGGACCTGGGGGGCGGGATGAAACCTTGTGTTACCATAGCTCCCCAGCTGGGGAAATCAGTGGGGTTCTTTCAGTGTCTGGTTCAGCTTTCCACATGGGGTCACGAAGTGGTGCATAGAGATCATTATTCCCTGTCTATGGCTGGGCTGGATTCAGGCTACATCCTAGTGATTCCCCTGATTTTAACTGAGGCATTGCAGAAGAGGACAGAACCTGCCTTTAATAAGAGGAATACAGGAAATAAGAATAAAAGTTTATGATTTATTATTTGTCTCCCTCTATTTTTAACCACTGTTAATGTGTTGATTTCTATGTAAACCACCCATATTTCCTTTGGGAAAATCAGTGCGGTATAGAAATATAAAAATAAATAATAAATACAGTAAACACCCCCCCCCGCCATTTCACGGTTCAGGTACTGCGGTCCCACTATATTGCGGGATTGTAGTACCTGCCCGGGCGAGACGTCTCGGGGTGGCACAGTTGGGCGGGGGCGGGGGCTCAGATCCCCCCACGCCGCCCGACCGCGCTGCTGCAAGAAGACTCCCAGCGGCGGGGAATCAGACCCTCTAACGCTGCTTGCGCGCGCTGCTCCAAGAAATTTTGGAACAACCCAAGTGAGCGCCGTGGGGGATCTGATCGCCCCCCAGGCTCCACCCGACCTGCATCTACATATCATGGATTTTCAGCCAAAGCGGGTCAGGTGGGTCCCTAACCCCCGTGATAGGCGGGGGGGGGGGGGGGTTAATGTAATAAAATAAAAGTGGTGGAGGCTGTAGTCTGTGTGCATTTACCGGTAGGCCATACTGTGCTCAGTGCTCTGAGTTAACACACAAGTATAAAATGTCTTGTGTTTGTGTCGCATATGTGTTTTCTTCCTTGCCAGTGAATAATCTATATAATGTCCACGTTTCTTGGGGTGGGAAAAGACCTTCCTTGCTATTGAGGCAAAATGTGGCCAAGTCTGCACAAAGCTCTTCTGGGTGGTGAAAACCGGGGGGGGGGGGACTGTGAAGAGCTCCAGAAGGATCTTTCCAAACTTGGAGAATGTGTGGCAAATTGGCAGATGCATTTCAGTTTAAGAGAAGGTAAAGTAATGCACACTGGGGCAAAAATTCAAAACATTACTTATCTGCTAATGGGTTTCTGAACTGTCCATGACGGATCAGGAAAGAGATCTTGGTGTTGCGATGGACAGCTGGACGAAAGTGTCAACCCAATGGGTGGCGGCAGTGAAGAAGAGCCATCCTATGCTAGGTATCATTAAAAGGGGGATTGAAAATAAAATAGTTAATACTATAATCTCATTGTACAAAACAATGGTGAGGCCACACCTGGAGTATTCTGTACTGTTCTGGTTGCCACATCTCAAAAAAGACATAGAGGAACTGGAAAAGGTGCAGAAGAGAGCGACTAAAATGTTTACTGGGTTGGGGAATCGCCTCCCTTATGAGGAAGGGATACACACCATTTGGGGCTCTTTATTCTAAAAAAAAAAAGGTGTTTGAGTGGGGGACATGATTGAGAAATACAAAATTATGCAGGGGATGAATGAAGTGGATAGAGGGAAGCTCTTTTCCCTCTCATGCAGTACCAGAATCAGGGGTCATCCACTAAAATTGAGGGTTGGGAGAGTGAGAACAGACAAAAGAAAATAGTTCTTTACCCAGCATGTTGATAGTCTGTGGAACTCCTTGCTGCAGGATGTGGTGATGGCATCTGGCCTAGATGCCTTTAAAGGGGGGGGGACAGATTTCTGAAGGAAAAGTCCATTGCAGGTTACAAGCCATGATAGGGGGTACCTCTTCTCTCCAGGCTTAAAAGGAGGGTCCCTCAAAATGCCAGACATAAGAGAGTGGTCTCAGGAGACAGCTATCTAGTTGTCTCATGTGCTCCCAGAGGCATCTGGCGGGGCCACTGTGAGATACATACAGGAAGCTGGATTAGATGAGTCCTTGGCCTGATCCAGCAGGGCTCTTCTTGTGTTCCTGTGTTCTTATGGCTTTCACAGCCTCGAGATGATCCTTGGTTCTGTCCATCTGAAAACACTTTCCACGCATGCCAAAATATCTGAAGTTGTCTGCAGGTGAAAGGGGTTGCCAGCTTTACTCACCCTGGCACCCATCTAGATATTTTGTGCTCCAAAGCCCACAGTGCATACGGATAATGGAAGATGTAGTGCAGTAAGCTGCCTTACGCCTAAATTTCCAGAGGGCATAAGAGCCCTGGGCTAGCATGCTACAAAGGGCTGGATATGGAGGAATGAGACACCCAAACAAACTCAGGAGGTTATAAATAGAGGGACACTCATGGCTCTCAGAGTTATTTTTAATCTGTCCCTACGAGTGGCCTTTTGGGGAAAAAATACTATCTCATGGGATCTAAGATGACAGATGTGGAAGTGGCTTGTTGAATACCACTTCCTCCTCCCAGAGAAATGGACACACACATGGCAGTTCACAGCCAGAGCTTGAAAAAAGTTATTTAGTTTGGACCACAGCTCTCAGAATCCCACAGACCGCATGGGGTTCTGGGAGTCGGTCCAACAAAGTAACTTTTCTTGTGGCCTTGCATTATCACTTAGCAGCAGTTACCTGTTACAGGATGCAAAAGTGCCTTTCTTTCTTTCTTTCTTTCTTTCTTTCTTTCTTTCTTTCTTTCTTTCTTTCTTTCTTTCTTTCTTTCTTTCTTTCTTTCTTTCTTTCTTTCTTTCTTTCTTTCTTTCTTTTTGCAATACTCACATATAGCTCCTTCATCCTAATGGAAGTGATTCCTCCATCCCAAGTAACCCATGGATTTGGGACAACATGCTGCCTTTTCCCTGTACAAACTCGAGTGACCATACCTAAAATTGAAATGGGGGCTAAAGACAGAGAGGCTGGTTGGCTGGCCACCTGGCTAACAGAAGGGTCTCAGTGCATGCTATTTTTTGGAAATGAATCTCATTAGTTTTAGTGGATTCTTGTTCTGCACACATGGAATTGAAGCCCTCATCTCTAAATAAGCCTTCAACCCAGGCATGTCCAAACTTTGGCCCTCCAGATGTTTTGGACCACAACTCCCACAGTCCTTTGCCATTGGCAATCTAAGCTTAGAATTCTGGGAGTTGTGGTCCAAAACATCAGGAGGACAAAGTTTGGACATGCCTGCTTTAACCAAAGCTGGAGAATAGAAACCGTTTCCCCTTCCCCTCCCCCAGCACCTTTGCTGAGCACAATGTCCTCGAAAGACTCTGCCAGAACAAAAGAAGAAGGGGAAGTTGCCAGACAGCCGTATCTTGCAGGTCATATTTACTACAATAACACAATATTTAGGGCAGGGGAATACATTTCTACTGGTGCAGAATTGGGCTGGTTCTGTACTATACACCAAAGTAGCCTCCCCCACCCCACCCCGCCAAGACACATACTTTCCATTTATTGTGCTCTTACCAGAGCATGTATACCTGTTAACTAAAGGTTGTGTAGGATACGTGCTCGACGACCTCATTGAAGTATTACCGCCGATTATGCAGTTCCGAACTCCTTGGGTGTGCCTGTGGTGCATCACCAAGATATTAACAGCACACCTTTATTTGTTTTTGATGGCTTCCTTTGTTTCAGTCAGTCTGCAGGAGGTGCACAACTTGCGGCTGTATCTATTTAGCACCCTTCTTTTCCTAACAACCTGATGTGTTCATGTGTGTTGATTTAAAATCACGCAAGGGTTTTGCCCACATAGACTCAGCCCATGTGATCCTTTTTTGGTCCCTCTCCTTCACTGGGTGATACTAAACCTTGTATCCAGGAATTAGCACAGGGGAGGAAAAAAGACTGAGTGCTCTTGGTAGGGACTTTAGTGGGTGAGGGCAATCCACCCTGCTACTGCACTTTAGACTTGAAATGCCTTTTCCTTAAAGAGAAATCGCCTTAAAGATCACTGTCCGCCTCAAAACAAATTTCCAGGAGGTCCAAAAAATAAGATATTTGGGGATTATGGTCACCAAAAAACCAAGTAATTTGATGAAGGAAAATTATCTCTCAATGCAGAAAGAAATAAAGAGAGATTTAGACGACTGGGACAAGCTGCAAATATCAATGATGGGTCGAATCGCAACAATCAAGATGTCAGTCCTCCCAAAATTGCTTTTCCTTTTTCAAAATCTACCAATTATACTAAACTTTAAGTACTTCTAAGAACTAGACACACTGATTTCAAAATTTATCTGGAAAGGGAAAAGACCAAGAATAAAACTCAAAACATTACAAGACTTAAGAGAAAGAGGAGGGACGGGGCTGCCAAACTGGTTACTATATTATAAAGCATGTGCCTTGGTTTGGATACAAGAGTGGATAACACTTGGAAACCAAAGAATATTAAAACTATAAGGCCACGATTTAAGAATGGGTTGGCACGCATATATGTGGTACGGGGGACTCAAGGAGCAGACACATTTTTCAAACCATATAATAAGGAAAGCACTTTCTCTAGTCTGGCAAAAGTTTCAAACACAGAATTATAAAAAAATTCCTGAATGGGTGGCACCTATAGAGGCCTTCACATTAAAAACAATAAACCCAAAGGGATTACTACTTACTTAACAAGAATTGCTGACTAAAGAGAAGGAGATGAAAGATAAAACAGAACTGGAGAAATTGGGTTTAGCAACAGATTGGTGGTCTATGGCAAAACTGGAATCAAGATATAAAAAAGATAAATGTATGGGTTTCTTTGAAGGCAAAACAGGTGAATAAACTGTGGATTTATACAAATGAGGGAATCATCAAAAAATGTACATGTACTTATTAGAATATGAATTGGAGGATGAAAGGGTGAAGGAGGGAATGATTAAATGGGCTCAAAACTTTAATTATAATATCAATATTGATGACTGGACTAAAATGTGGAAAGATAATCACAAATTAATTTAACCTGTTTGTCTTAAAGAAAATATATTTAAAATGTTTCACAGGTGGCATCTCACTCCGGTAAAACTAGCCAAAATGTCAAAAGGGTCTAATAATGTTTGTTGGAAATGCAGAAAGAACCCAAGGACTTACTATCATGCATGGTGGTCATGCGACGAAGCTCAGAGGTTCTGGCGACAGACTTGGAAAGTGGCACAAGAAATTGTACAAACTAAATTGAACTTTAGACCAGAAACGTTGTTACTGAATATAATTCCAGAGATTACTAACATAAAAATAAAATATATTCTCTTGTACATATATACGGCAGCCAGACTGCTATGGGCCCAGAAATGGAAAAAAAACTGAAATACCAACTAAGGTTGAACTCCTGAAAAAGCTACTGGACATTGCAGAACTGGATATGCTCTCAGAGGCGTTGTGAGACCACCCAAGACATTTTGTAAAGGAGAGCTGGAAGATGATATATAATTGGGCCCAGAAGCAGACAAATGAACAAGGGGTAAAATAGTCATAAAGACGTTTAGATAATGACACCAAATCTGGAAGTCATGTAGAAGGCTGTTCAAGTGTAGAATCACCAATACCTTTGTGTTAGCAATAGATAAGGGGACAGATACTGTTCACCATAGACTCTGGTTTGTGTTAATATTCTAAAGTGGCTCTTGACATTGCAGAATTTGTTTGTTTATATTATGTGAAATAAATTTTAAAAAATCACTGTCCGCTTTTCAAATCGTTTTTTCTGAAGAGTCCCCTTGGCCGCACCCATTTTTGACTGCTGTGTCTGTTTTTCTTTCAATGACCGCTGGGGGTGGTGTTTTTTTAAATTGGTTCCTGCACCCCCTTTTAAAGCGATTTGGTTGTATTTGTGGACATACTACGCCGCCTTTTTTCAGTTTCCCCCCTGTTTCTGCCGTTTCCCTGTTGTTGTTTAAAGCGGTTCAGCCGTGTGCGAATGGGCAAGCCAATTGTTAAGCAACCACCGAAGTGCGGACTGCCAAACCGCTGTAGCAACCATGTGACCGCGGGAGGAGATAAGGCGATGCAAAATAAAAAGCGGCTGCTCAAGGAAGTGCGGTACCGGCCATCAGACAGCAGCATGTGTCACAAGGGCAGGCAACCTAGTAGTCTTTAGAATAGAATAGAAGGTGAGCAAAGTGCATCCTCCTACAGATGTTATCGGAGATTAGCTCTCATTAGGCCTGGCAAGCATAGCCAGTGGCAAGGAATCTTGGGAGGTGCAGTCCAGTAACATCTGGAGAGCTGCATTCATTGCATGTGTGGCATTCAGTGACTGATACCCAGTAGTTAAGTTGCAAGTAATGTAAGACCGTGGATTTGCTCACTCAACATCTATGTTAGTTCCACTGCTTCAGCAGCCCTACTCTTGTTGTGACTTACAGCTGGATTTCAGCCAGTACGTAGGTCAGGGTTAGGAAACCTGGAGCCTTCTAGGGTTTAGATGTTTTGCGCTACAAATTCTATAACTCTCAGGTACCATGGCCAGTAGCCAAATATTCTGGGCACAGTAGTATAAGATTGGTTGAAGATTATAAACTTGCTTATCCAGATGTGTAGCAACTTGCTGTGACCTTTGCAATGTGGTGGGTTATGGCATGACTACATACAATATTGTCCCGTATATAGCACCATGGCATTTAAATCACTGCCGTTGTTCTCACAGAAATGTTTAATTATCCCAGGAAGGCACATTTGTCCCCATATCACATTGTTTACCAAGTGAAATAGTACTGAGTGGAAAAATACATGGTAAGCATTATACTAGGGCTGGGACAAAAACATTTTTATAAATAAATTTACAAGCTACATTGCAGTTGTTGTCCTTCCCAGTGTGGGTGGATGGCGAGCAACAGGTATAACTTTCACTCCCATTTAATGCCCCTCATTGCATTTCATCATTGATGTCACCTGGACTTGCCCAGCAACTGCCTTAAAGGGCTGATATAGAAAATGTTAAGCCAAAAGCAAGACAATATAAAAGTGACTGCAAGAAAGCACAAACCTTGCTGGCTGAATATAATGTACCACTTGCTCATGCCAAAAGTTCGGATTTGCTCTTGATTAGTTCTAACAATTTGTAGTTGACAGAATAAATATCAAAAGGAACAGTGAGGAACATGGCACAAAGAGTAGGGCAAATGCCCATCTAGTCACATGGTTAGTTGAAAGTGTCGGCTGCAAAGTTGGCTTGGTGGTTCGAATCCTGGGTGCCACACAGTGGAGCAAGCACCCGCTGTTAACCCCAGCTCCTGCCAACCTAGCAGTTCGAAAGCATGTAAATGCAAGTAGATAAATAGGTACTGCCATAAAAAGCGAGAAGGTAAACAGTATTCCAGGTGCAGGAATGCATTCAGCCATGTCGGCCGCATGGCCAGGGACTTGCACAACACTGGCTCTTTGGCTTGGAAATGGAGATGAGAACTTCCCCAAGAGTCCGACATGACCAGCACGCATGAGTGGGGAGAACCTTTACCTTTTACACTTAACAGAGGCTGATCTGTTTAAACACATTTATTCAAATTACATTTCTACTGAACAAAATACCGCAGGGTCCTATTTGTCCCTTGTATTTGATAAGGAAATAATTTACTTTAAAGATTATACTGAATGTATCTGAAGTATAGCTGCCTAGATGCCCTAAGCACATCCAATCTCGCCTGATTTTTTAGCTAAGCAGGGTTGGCCCTGGTTAGTACTTGGATGGGAGACCAGCAGTGAATACCAAGTTCTGTAGGCACCTGGAGTAGGAACTGGCAAACTACTCCAGTATTCCTGCCAAAAAAACTCCATGGACCTGGGGTCACGAAGAGTCGGTCACAACTGTAACGACACAACACACACACTCACACACACATCTAAAGTATATGTGGGGAGTATTTTTATTGAATATTTGTATCTGAATGAGGTAGCCGTGTTAGTTTGTGGAAGAATTCCAGGAAAATTCAAACAAACAAACAAACAAATTGGAAACAAAACAAAAGACAGAAGCACGTGGCACCTTAAAGACTAACTATTATACTGTACTTTAATGTAAGCTTTTGTGGATCAAGTCCACTTCTTCAGACATGTGGCAGTGCCACATGTTTTTGTCTTTTTTTCCTTTGAATTTTGCCTGGAATTGCCTTTGAATGCAGTTCTTTCTTTATTCATGTCGGAAGCACCAACACATTATATTGACAGATGAACATACACTAGGCAGAATATAAATAAGTTATTAAAATACCTACATATAAATAGGCATATAAAATGAATAGGATTAAGAACAATGCAAAACTAGATTACCTTTGCCCAATACCATGCCACATCCACAGCATTCCCTCTTGCCATCTATAGAATGGATTGCAATTTCACGTTAATTTAACTTTTAAAAGGGAAACAAGCACTAACATTAGGACACCCCTTGAACTGCACACTTGATGCCATGTCCTCTCACGTCGTCCCAACAGAGTTGGTGGCTGGTCCACCAAGGTCACTGGACAGCTCCAGTTTCACTATCGCAATCTGTAGAATTCCTTGCTAATAAGTTTAGTTCAATTTTAGGTGGAGGCAGGTTGTAAGAAGGATGATGTGGGTACGTCCGCCAGTAAAGACGAGAACGAAGAAAAGAGAAAAGAAGAAGATACAGGGAAAGTGATGGCAGAGTTGGAAAAAAAGAACAAATCCTATAAGGAAGATGAACAAGGGACAGAGAGAGATGAATACAGATGTGGTACAGGAAATTGAGGGTCCTACTATTGGAAGCTTCTTTGCTGTGGCCCAAGAAGCACTTAATTGGAGGGCTCATGTGAGGCGTATGAGGAAGGAGAAACATGATAAAGAAATTCAAGTTACTGAATGGAAGGCAATGGGGAAAATGTGTCATTGCAAACAGAACATCTTGGGGTTGGAATAGGAAGAGGAGTACAAGTTGACATAAGGTCGAGGAAGCTGAGATATAATGTTGGGGTACAGGTAGAGATAGATGTGAGGAGGTATATGGTTGGTAAATCGTGGCATATTGGAGTGCAAGTTGATATGGATAAAGATAAAGTTAAAAGGGATATTGGGGTGCAAGTTGTAATGAGTGGACGTCAGAAGTTATTCAAAGATGTAGAGACACAGACGGGATTGAGTGACAAGGCTGAGTGTGCGCGAGAGAGGGAGGGAGGAGCAGAATGGAGCGCAGGACGCAAACGGATAGGAGAGTAACGCTCTTAACCGAAAAAGGAGTTCAGACGGGGGAGGAGAGAAAGAGAGAGAGGCAGGTGTCAGCCCATCTCTTCCCTCGACCCCTAATTATGTGGGGTTGCCATTACCAACACCTCTGGGACCGCCGTTAATTAGGGCCAGACGGTTTGCTACGAGACCTGATCTCAGCAGGAGAGGTTTGGATCCGAATCCCCCTTGATGGATTCCCGGGTGGGGGTGGAGTTCGGAGTTGGATCCCAGTCTTCAAGGATTTGGACTCCCATATGTGGGGTTGGGACAATTCCCTCATGCAGCACCCCCAAATAAGTAGTCGCAACCCTTTCAAGAAAGATTGTATTGGTTTTGAATCCCCTTTTAATCCAAGTTCGGAACCCCCTTTGTTACTGCCTGACTCAGATGGTTGGACGCAACTAGAAATGAACAAGAAGCCGTTGAATGTCTCAAATAAAAGTTTATTTGATTTTTGCAACAACAAAGATTCACATTCTCTTTCATCCGCGGAACCACTTATAGACTTATCCGAACCCTTACAAAATGGCGCCCAACGTGGGACGGTTCCGGAAGCGGTGGAAGAAGAAAGAGAATGGTTAAAACAAGCTTTAAAGAGACAGGACTGTTTAATGGAAATTTTGGTGGAACATTTGGAAGGGAAACCAGCTGGATCAGACAAAGGGGGTCACGAAGAATCAGAGACAATGAAGAGGGGTGTTTACCATAATAACTTCCCGGTGAAGTTACAAAAAATGAGTGAGGGGGATGACATAGAGACATTCCTCAACACGTTCGAACGAAAGGCCACGGCAGCGAAGTGGCCAAAAGAGCAGTGGGCTCTCATTTTGGTTCCCCACTTAACAGGAGAGTTGCAAAGCATCGTAGATGCCTTATTGCCAACCGAAGCCTCTCAATACGACATAGTCAAGCAAACTATATTGCTTACGTTTAATATATCAGAAGAAGCTTATAGGAAGAAATTCCGCGAGTTAAAAATGCAAACCGGTATACATCCTCGTCCTCTTGCTCAAAGGATGAAGGCGTGTGTGATTAAATGGTTGCGACCCGATAAAAAATCATTTGAAGAGGCGATTGAGGAAATTGTTATAGAACAACTACTCACAACAGCTAGCCCCTCTGTCAACAATTGGGTTAGAAGAAACCGTCCCGGAAGTTTCAAAGAGATCATCCGGCTGTTAGAGAATTACAGTCAGAGCAATGAGAAACCACCCGCTTCTCGCGAGAATACCAGCTACGAGAAGAGAGAGAAGGAAAAGATGGCGACTTCCAGTGTAAAAGGCAAGCCTCGTGGAGAAGATAGATGGAATTCAAAAGATATCCAAAGGAAGACTGACCCGGGAACTGGTGGTCGACCAGGGAAAGGACTAGCTCCTTCCTGGGGAGCAGGAAATCGTGTAAGCCCCCAGCTTCCTCATAATCGAGACCGCAGAACCAGTTGTTTCGCATGCGGTTCCGAAGAACATTTCAAACGAGAATGCCCCCGCTTTAACTGTTCATGGGTGGCATCAGGGACTGCAACAAAGATGGGACACCCCACGAAATCAAAGGACAGATGGGAGGTTGTGGCTGTCGTGAATGGAGAGAAGAAAAGGGCATTACTGGACACGGGGTGTGGACAAACTTTAGTGCGGGAAATAAAGGGGAAGGCTGGGCCGCAATACATCTTTGTACAATGTATTCATGGAGATAGGAAATTGTACAGCACAGCCTGGGCTGAGGTGGAAGTGATGGGAAAGAAACAAAAAATGAGTGTGGGAATTGTTCCTTCTCTAGCCAAAGAGATGTTACTAGGGAGGGATTGGGTACATATTAATGATCTAATATCAATGCAGGAAGGAATGTACAGCGACCCCAATCCCGGTGAAGACCAGATGTGGGCAGAAATGCTAGAGGCTTCGAGAATCAGGGTGAGGCTCTGGCAACAAGAAGATGATAGTTTGTCTGGTATTTGGGAAAAAGTAAAAAATGATGGAGAAGTGGCAAATGGGGAGAATGGTTTTGAATTAAGGAAAACTTTATTATATAAATGAAAAAGGGCAGGATAAGTTAGTAGTGCCAAAAGGTTGAAGAAATTATGTTTTGTCTCTGGCACATGACATTCCTTTAGCAGGACACCTGTCCATGGCTAAGATGTTGTCTAGAATTGAACAAAGGTTTTGGTGGCCAACTATGCAAAAAGATGTAGAGCGATTTTGTAAAACTTGCATGAGATGTCAGTTGACTCAACCAAAACCAAGGAAAGGCAGGGAGCTAATTCCTATGCCATTAGTAAACAGACCATTTGAAAGGATAGGTTTAGATATTATTGGGCCTCTGCCTAAGTCTTTGGGAGGACATACCCATGTGTTAGTTATAGTGGATTATGCCACAAGGTATCCAGAGGCAGTCCCATTGAGGTCAACTTCTCCTAAAATATTGGCGAGAGAGTTACTTCAAGTTTTCTCAAGGGTAGGATTCCCTCGTGAAATTTTGACTGACCAAGGGTCAAATTTCATGAGTGTTACTCTTAAGGAGATGTGGAAGGTTTTGGATGTGAAACCAATGAAAACCACAGTTTATCATCCGTAAACGAATGGGTTGGTGGAGCGTTTTAATAAAACATTAAAGAACATGTTAAAGAAGATTGTTGGGGAAAATCATAGAAAATGGCATATGATGATCGCACCTTTAATGTTTGCTATAAGAGAAGTTCCTCAGGCATCCACCGGTTATTCCCCATTCGAATTATTGTATGGCAGGAATCCTAGAGGTATTTTAGATTTAATTAGGGAAAAATGGGAGGAAGGTGAAGATGATTGTACAACCACAATCAAACATGTGGTTGAAATGCGCCAACAATTGTCCAAGGTAGCAGAGATAGCCAAATTTAACTTGGGAAAAGCCCAACAGTATCAAAAAGGGAGATATGACAAGAAAGTGATTAGGAGAGAACTACAGCCTGGGGAGAAAGTGTTGCTGCTATTACCGATGGAACATTCTAAGTTGTTAGCTCAATGGCAAGGGCCATATAAAGTCTTAAGGAAATTAAACAAAGTGGAATATGAGATAGATTTACATGATAAAAATAAAAAGAAAGGGATATTTCATACCAGTTTATTAAGAAAATGGGAAGATAGGGAAGCCTTTTTAGGTGAAATTGAGGAAGAAGATTTTGGGCCAGATTGGCCTACGGAAAAAAGACGGGTGGAAATCTGCCAAGAATTATCAGAAATTCAAAACCTTGACGTACAATCTCTGGAAAATGAGTTTCGAGATATTTTTTCTGAGAAACCTGGTAGGACGACGTGGGCCGAACATCAAATTAATACTCCAGAGGGATTGGTGGTTCGAGATCAAGGAAGAACCTGGCCTAGACATATGATTCCAGTAATCGAAGAAGAAGTAGATAAAATGTTGCAAATGGGCATTATTGAACCATCTAAAAGCCCATGGAGAAGTCACCCAGTGGTGGTCCCAAAACCCGATGGTAGTGTTAGATTTTGTATTGATTTTAGGAATGTCAACAAAGTGTCAAAATTCGATGCTTATCCGATGCCCCGGATAGATGAGCTTTTAGATAGATTAGGGGAAGCGGGGGTGTTGTCTACGTTAGACCTAACAAAAGGCTATTGGCAGATCCCTTTAAGGGACCAGGATAAAGAAAAAACTGCGTTCGGAACTCCATGGGGTCTCTTCCATTTTAGGCTCATGCCTTTTGGCCTCCATGGGGTGGGTGCTACTTTTCAAAGACTAATGGATCAGGTTTTGAGTCCATGCCGAGAATTCGCAGTCGCTTATATAGATGACATTATAATTTTTAGTAAAAATTGGGGTCAGCATATGGGACATTTGAGATATGTCCTAAATAGGTTGAGAGAAGCGGGGTTGAAAGTCAATCCAAAGAAATGTAAAATAGCAAGAAAAGATATAAATTTCTTGGGGTTTGTAGTGGGAGAGGGCAAAATATTTCCTCAAAAAGAGAAAGTGGATAGAATGTCCAAATGGCCCATTCCCAAAACTAAAAAGGAAGTGCAGCAATTGTTGGGATTGGCGGGATACTATAGGCAGTTCATAAAGAATTTCTCTTCCATTGCAGCCCCATTAACTGATCTAACCAGGAAAAAGTTACCTCGACGAGTCAGGTGGTGGGGGGAAAAGAACAACAGGCATTTGAGTTATTAAAAACATTGTTATGTACCTTTCCCGTACGACATGCACCAGATTTTAGACACCCATTTATAGTGCAAACTGATGCATCTGAAAGGGGTATTGGAGCTGTTTTGGCCCAACAGATTAATGGAGAAGAACATCCTGTTTTGTTTCTGAGTAGAAAGTTAACGGATAAAGAAGTTAGGTATGCTACTATAGAGAAAGAAGCCTTGGCAGTTAAGTGGGCTATACACATGCTTAGGTATTATTTATTAGGTTCAACTTTCATGTTAGTCACGGATCATGCCCCTCTGGTATGGTTAAATCGTATGAAAGATTTGAATCCCAGATTAACGATATGGTATTTGAGCCTCCAGCCCTGTTCTTTCGAAGTACAATATAAGAAAGGTAGAGAACATACTAACACAGATTATTTTTCCAGGCAGGGCCCTTGGGTGGAGGAACTTGAACCGCGGACGACCCACTTGGTGGGGGGGTATGTAAGAAGGATGATGTGGGTACGTCCGCCAGTAGAGACGAGAACGAAGAAAAGAGAAAAGAAGAAGATACAGGGAAAGTGATGGCAGAGTTGGAAAAAAGAACAAATCCTATAAGGAAGATGAACAAGGGACAGAGAGAGATGAATACAGATGTGCTACAGGAAATTGAGGGTCCTACTATTGGAAGTTTCTTTGCTGTGGCCCAAGAAGCACTTAATTGGAGGGCTCATGTGAGGCGTATGAGGAAGGAGAAACATGATAAAGAAATTCAAGTTACTGAATGGAAGGCAATGGGGAAAATGTGTCATTGCAAACAGAACATCTTGGGGTTGGAATAGGAAGAGGAGTACAAGTTGACATAAGGTCGAGGAAGCTGAGATATAATGTTGGGGTACAGGTAGAGATAGATGTGAGGAGGTATATGGTTGGTAAATCGTGGCATATTGGAGTGCAAGTTGATATGGATAAAGATAAAGTTAAAAGGGATATTGGGGTGCAAGTTGTAATGAGTGGACGTCAGAAGTTATTCAAAGATGTAGAGACACAGACGGGATTGAGTGACAAGGCTGAGTGTGCGCGAGAGGGAGGGAGGAGCAGAATGGAGCGCAGGACGCAAACGGATAGGAGAGTAACGCTCTTAACCGAAAAAGGAGTTCAGACGGGGGAGGAGAAAGAGAGAGAGGCAGGTGTCAGCCCATCTCTTCCCTCGACCCCTAATTATGTGGGGTTGCCATTACCAACACCTCTGGGACCGCCGTTAATTAGGGCCAGACGGTTTGCTACGAGACCTGATCTCAGCAGGAGAGGTTTGGATCCGAATCCCCCTTGATGGATTCCCGGGTGGGGGTGGAGTTCGGAGTTGGATCCCAGTCTTCAAGGATTTGGACTCCCATATGTGGGGTTGGGACAATTCCCTCATGCAGCACCCCCCAAATAAGTAGTCGCAACCCTTTCAAGAAAGATTGTATTGGTTTTGAATCCCCTTTTAATCCAAGTTTGGAACCCCCTTTGTTACTGCCTTATGGTTGGACGAAACTAGACATGAACAAGAAGCTGTTGAATGTCTCAAATAAAAGTTTATTTGATTTTAGCAACAACAAAGATTCGCATTCTCTTTCATCCGCGGAACCGCTTATAGACTTATCCGAACCCTTACACAGGTAGCCATTCCTTGTTACCAATGTGCTGCGTTTTATGAGACGCTTAGCTTTTCTTTTTTAGAAGTGGGAAATGCTCCACGGTAAAAACTAAACACAGGAGGAATTTCCAGAAAAGTTGTCCCACTATCCTGGAGTTTGTGTTTGCCCCTATTTGGCACCGGAGCATCCACCGGCAGCGCGGTAAGCTAGATCACTGAATGGATCAGAAATTGTAACAATGCACATGATGCCGGATGGATGCTGAGCAAATGAGAGCATGTTCAGGAAGTAAGATGGAAGAATGCTTGGCATCTGGATTCCTACCATGGATAAGCATCCGTTCCCCAGGGTTTTTAGGAATTTGTTTCAAACCATGTGGCACTGGGCTATTTTCATACTTATCTGTTTACATTCTTCAAGTCTGCCTGGCTCCCTTTCCTCCCCTCGCTGGTCATGTGAGCAGATTAGACAGTGTGTGTGGTAATGCTCTTAAAGGAAGAAGTTAAAGCCCTCTGTTTTGATTCGCATAAACAAAAAACATGAACTTGGATTTGGACTTGGAGCTTCAGAGCCAGATTCATCCTTCCCAGGCGGTATTCTTTGGCTTTTCTCTTTGAGAACTGGGGATTGCTGTCTCACATGGGCCACGTTAGGCTTTGCTGTGGGCATCCGCCCATATGAAACATAGGTATCGCAGCTAACATGGCTGGGGTTCTATACCATTTGGTGAAAAATTTCAGTTCTAGTTCCTTAAATTTGTATAGTTTTATTTTGGTAATTCCATTCATAAGTCTTACAGCTCTTTGCTCTGATATTTGCATTTCTGTCTCCCATTTTTTTTGTAATTGCATAATTGCTTGTTCCTTATCTGCAATCATTTTCTTATATATGACACCTGCTAGCCCTCTTTTGTTTTGATTCATTATTCTGTAAATTTCTTCTCTCGGTTCTTCTATACCTATATCCCTTTCTTCTATTAATTTTTAAACCTTCTTATATAGGCCAGCTATTTTTAACCAATATTGTGGACCCATTTCCCCCTCTAAAACTGGAATTGCTTTCAGCACTTCTTCATTGTACATATCTTTTATTCTTCCAAATCCTTTTTGCCTAAGTAATCCCCACCATCCAGGATCTGTATTATCTTTTTCTAATGTTTCCATTGGTGCCCATCTGGATATACCTTTTAGCCATTTTGGTTGCCACTTCTTCCAGATTTTCAATGTATTTCTCCTAGGTCCCATATCTAATTCATCTTCTCTTGTTGCCTTATTTGTAAATACACCAAATTTTCCTACCCCTTTATTTGCCTCATTTTCAAATCTAACCCATTTTGAATTCTCGTATTCTATTTCTAAAAATGTTTTCAACTGAAAGGCTTCATAATAACTTACTATGTCTGGTACACCCCACCCTAATTCTGAGTTATGTCTATGAATTGATCTTTTGGAAATTCTAGTCTTTGAGCTACCAAATATCCATTCCCTTATTTTTGCATTCCATATTTCTAATCTTTGTTTAGTAATTTCCAATGGTAAGACCTGGAATAAGTATATTAATTTTGGTAACCAAAACATTTGTACACTCCTAATTCTAGATGTTATATTTAAAGACTCTCTTTTCCATCTTTTCTTATCTCTTATTATTTTCTTCCAGACTTTGTTGTAATTTACCTCCACTATCTTATTAATTTTCTGAAATATTTCTATGCCTAAATATCTAAATCTCTTCACTCCCAATCCTATTTTAATTAGTCTATTAATCTCTTTTTTTTCATCTAAACTCACATTATAGTACATTACTTCTGATTTTGTCATATTAATTTTTAAACCTGAAGTTGTTTCAAAATCTTCTAGTATCACCTTAATTTCTTTAATTCCTTCATTTTCTCGGAAATATCCCAGGCGGCAGCGGCAGAGCAGCAGCAGCAGCAGAAGAGGATGAGGAGCAAGTGAGGGGGCAGAGCGCAGGTGCAGGGGGAGCACTCACTCGCCCACCGGGCTCCCGCTGTTGTCCCCGGCAACCCTTTTGGGTCTGCCAGTGCAAGACACTCATCTGGTGGTGGCGGACTTGAAGTTTGGCTGGCTCCTCCGGCTCCTCCAGCAGCTGACGAGAGCTCCCCCCCGCCCGAGAAACTGGTGAAGCCCAGCCCGACGCCGCCAGCTGTCCTCCAAGGCTGCAGCATGCTGGGGGGGGGGGACATGCCCTCCTCCTCCTCATCATCACCCTCCTCGACTTCTGGTGCAGCCATGTGATGGGAGATGCAGTATGTTTGTGTGCGAGCACAGGTGCACGTGTGCCTATGGAATTTTGTGTTTTTGTTTGTGTGCGCAAATTACACCTCCCTCCTCCTGTCCCGTGCAGCGCCTGGAAAAACTTGACAGCTATGGGCCTGTACAATGTCAACCTTAGGATTTAGAAGGGAGGGTATATAGGGGGTACAGTATATACCAGTGGTTCTCAACCTGTGGGGCCCCAGATGTTCCTGGACTTCAACTCCCAGAGACCCCTTCCAGCACAGCAAGTGGTGGAGGCTTCTGGGAGTTGCAGTCCAGGAACATCTGGGGACCAACAGGTTGAGAACCACTGGTATATACAAACGGAGGCCTGTCGCCCGTTGTTCCTGGCTACCGGAGATTAATTGAGCAAAGCAAGAATGAGATTGTGATGAAAGACTCTGTCGCTGGTGTCAGGGGCTCTGGCCTCCCAATACCTGTCAGAGGCTGGTTTTGTGCTTTGTCTGCCTGCACTCCAGAGACTGTTGATTTGCGCAATAACTCAGTTACAGATTTTGGGGTGGGCAGGAGGAGAACAGTCTATTTGTGAAAGAAGGGCTGAGGTGTGGAATGTTGAAGAGGTGTAGTGGCCGAGAGTGGCAGCTGGTGGGAAGTGGAGGCGAAGGGATAAAGGAGACAGCGGTGGAACTGCAAGAAGACAGGGATGTGCAGGAGGAAGGAAGGAGCATCCACACCACCTCAGCTGTTAACTGAGAGCAAGGGCCAGAGAAGAAGCTGGTGGCAGAGGAACAGATATCCCAACCTCCAGGGAAAGCCTCTGTTCCAATAAAGAGGAATTCGCTGGAGAGAAAGCGAGAGGGCAAGAGAGAGATTTACATGGGCTGACATCTGGTGGTAAGGATATCGTCCCTGATGCCTCTCTGTTTATGAATTCTAATTAGCAATTTCCTCTTAATTGTTTTGGTTTAGCTTGTATAAAGCCAGTGTTTTAAGTGTCTTAAGCGCCATGGCTGCCCTGTCTTTCCTCACATCCACATCTGAAGACCTGTATTAATTGCACAATAAGCTCTTTTGCCCAAGAGCTCCCTGCCTGTTTCAGTTTCATAAACAGCGGTTTATGTAATGTTGCCTTTTTTTCCTGGTGTTCCACTGAGAGCCTCTAAGTAGGTAAAGGGAAGTTTCCCATTGGTTCAAGTTGTTCAGAATATTTTGTAATATCTTCAATCCACATCTTTATTCTTATTTCAATAATACAGTGGTACCTTGTATAAAGGGATTAATTCGTTCCAAATGAAATTATGTTAAGCAAATTTTCCTTTGTACAAATTTCCCATAGGAATGCATTGAAAACAGAGTAATCCCTAATCACGACCATTTTATGTTGTACAAATTCTCCCCATAGGCGATTCTGTTAAGCAAATTTCCCCTATCTCTAGAATTTTTATGTTATACAGATTTTATGTTATACAAACCATTTGTTATACGAGGGTCCACTGTATATTATGGGAAGCGATGAGGAGGTAGGTTCCCCCTCTCTGAATACCTTCATGGCCACAGAGACGTGGTTTCAATAGTGCTACAGTGGGATTCTGAACCTCTAGTGGCGTCTCGAACTGCCTAAAAGAATAGAAAGGATCTTGTTACCTAAGCGTTGTTTAGAACAAAATTAAACAAAAATGGAAATCCTGCTATATAAGGCCATGGAGACAGTGGCCTCTTTGTGAGGCAAGATGGGGGAGAACAAAGGGGGCAGTCTATGGGGTTTTGGGTTTTGTATTGTTTGTTGTCTCAGGCTGCCAAATCACTTGGGACTCAGTCTCCTTTTCGCCCCCCTGAAAATAGTAATCAGAAGCCATGCTACAAGTGAACATGTCACTTGCCTAAACTAACTAGATTGTAAATAAGGCTGCTTTCACACGACCCCTAAAATCCGCTGGCAACTTAAATGCGGATCCCCTAAACCAGAGATCATGTGTTTTTTGTCCTGGTTGCAGTGTTCCCACCCTCCCGCACTCTGATTCTATTGCTTCTGTCTGCTGCGCGAGGGGACGGAGAAAAAAATGCAGGGTCACCTCTGCCTGATGTTGGCAGCAGCTAATTGTAGCTTCCTGTCTGTTAAAAGTGGGGAGACAACAAAAAACAAACAGAAGGCGGAGGAGGGCCAGGCATGCACTGCTTTAAAATCCGCATCGGAACAGTGACAAAAATTTTACCTCCTTGAGACCAGGTACTTGTAAAATGCGCTGGGTCGCGCTTAAGTGGTCGTGGTCGTACTTAATTGTTTTTAAAGTCTGCTGCTGGTGGGAAAACAATTTTATGTTCTGCTTCTGCAAGCACTTTGCAGTGGATTTTAGCTGTTATGTGAAGGCAGCCAGGTGGTACAACTAAATTTGGCTCCCCTCAGATTTGCCATCCAGCCCTCAGCAGGGTCCTTGATCCCAAGGATGTCACTCTCTCTCCTTCAGCCCAACACATCAGTCCCTTCTCTCCTGCTAAGACAGGGAAAGGCTCCAGGACCTTTTGAGTCCAGTGGAGAAAAGCAGCCGTGAAGGCTCTCTAACACAATCATCCCTCACTCCCACTCTAAGATGTGAGCCCTCCCCTGTGAACACTTAGGCAGAAGTTACCTTTTGTCTGCCTGTGCCAATTCAGATTGTGTCTGGCGTGTTGTAGGGTATGTGCATATCTGCCCCCAAAGTGCTTCTTGGTAATTCACAGGGGCTTGTACAACAGACAGCTCCGGTGTAAAAATCCAGTTCCTTCCATTTGCCCGATATGTCCTGGATTTCTTTTTGTGAACCACTTTTAAGGAATACCCTTCTGTATTCATTGCCCAAAAGCCATTGCAGCAGAATGTGTTAAGACAAAGTCAGGAGCCAGAGAGCCCCCAGGGGCGTATTGGGGGGGGGCAGAAGGGTACAGCTGGGGGCACCTGGAGAGAGAGCAGGAGGGGGAAGCCGTGCACCCTCCCGCTGCTCAGCAGTCCTCCTTTCCCCTAAGGCTCCTCACCTCCAGGAACGCGAACGCAAACCTTAACCATAAACTCACCTGTTCATGTTAGGCAAACTGTTCTTTTTCTCAGTCTCACCTTCCCATTGGCATGATGGAGATAATAGTAAAGTTCAGCTTTTCATAGAATCATAGAATCATAGAGTTTTGAAGAGACCTCAAGGGCCATCCAGTCCAACCCCCTGCCATGCAGGAACCCCCATCGCAGTATTTACCGGGAATAAGAAGATGTTACACACTGAAACCTTCTGAATGCCATAGAGCAAGAAAATGGAGGAAGCTTGGTCCCTCCAGTTGTACTGATTCCCCTCAGCCCCAGACAGCAAGGGATCATGGGAGTTGTAATCCAAAGCTGGTAGAAGATCCAAGGTTTCTGCATCCTTGCTCGGAAGAACCACCTAAGTAAAGGCTATTGTACCACCAATGTTTTGGTAACTTATTATGGAGTCAAATCCAAGTCTTCCCAACTACAGTGTCTTCAAGTATGTACGTGCACGCACGCACACACGCACACACACACACACGTGCGCGTGCGTGCGTGTGTGTGTGTGTGTGTGTGTGTGTGTGTGTGTGTGTGTCTTTTTTGAGGAATGGAGTGGTGTGTGAAGGAAATTGTCACCTTGATAGAGGTCTCCCTTTCCTAAAGCAGGATCTGAGCGAGAGCTTTGCTAGGATGCCCCATAAGCTGCAGTTGTGCCGTTGCCTTTCTAAACCCTGCTTTGCTTCCCCTGTCTGCAGGATATCCTTCGTGCGGGGGACACAGACCATGATGGGCAGCTTAACTTTGAGGAATTTGCCCGCTACCTCCAGGAACGCGAACGCAAACTGCTGTTGATGTTTCACAGCCTGGACCGCAACCATGATGGTAGGAAATGTCCCCTTAGTTGCTTTTAAGGGCACCTCCTTAGGTTTTCTCTCTTCTGAGATGGTTCTTGGCTTCTGGTTTCCTTCAAACACAATGTGTAGCCTGCATACTGTCATTAAAAACTGTAAACCGCCCAGAGACTACTTGAAGTGGTATGGGGCAGTATATAAGCAGAACACTTTGCTTTTGCTTTGTGTCCTTCCCAAGGCTAAAATCCTGCAAGGGGTCCTTTCCTAAGGTCGCCTCTTCACTGTCGCTAAAACCCACTACGCTCAGCTCCTCTGATATGCCTCGTTTGATTGTCTGCAAAGTCTTCTCTGATTCTCTGCAGGCGACATGACCTTAGGATCAGATCTTTCCTTAAGATCAGATCTTTGCTCCTTAAACTTCTGTGATCCTGATAGTGGGCATGCTTTTTGTGCCTTTTTTTGCATTAATCAGCATGTGCAGCTTGGAATCTTCATTGTCCCAACAATCTGGGCCACAGGCTTGGATGGCAGATCCCTCCCTCCTTATCTGCCTCTATTTACTACAACCTACATGGCAAGCCATATCGCAGGTCTACTCGATTCCAACCTTGCTCTGCCTCTGATGGAGCACAAGTACCTGAAAGGCTTACACATAAAAAAAAGGCTCCTGGCCAAAGTCTTTGCTGTGTCCTTCCAGCCTCGTGCTGTGGTTTGCCGAGCCAATTATCGGCAGAGCCCTTGTTTGCCATGTGCTGCCCAGCCAAGGCTGGCGTCATTTTTAGGCAGAGCAAAGGAGATGCTGCAGAGCAGCATTGAGTTCCTAGATACACGCATGTTCAAGGTTCTCCCCTCCTGATGTTTTGGACCACAACTCCCAGAATTCCCAGCCTGTATTTCCGTTGGCAAAGGGCTGTTGGAGTTGTGGTCCAAAACATCTGGAGGGCCAAAGTTTGGACATTCCTGATATATGAGTGGCATTTGGCATGTCCCGCGCCAACTCAGCTGGCTTGTTGGCCTCAAGTGTGGCTGTCCCAGTGCTGGAATGAGATTTCCGCTGCCAGTCTTGCTGGGCTTTGTAAGTGGTGGTATTGGGAAGGGCGATAATGTTTCTTCCCCTCCCCTCCCCTCCCCTCCCCTCCCCAGGGCAACCAGAAGTCTCAGGCCAGCTCTATGCCCACCTTGCACGTACGGCCCCAAAGGGAGGAGATCAAGATAGATCTTCTTTGCTGTCAACAAATTGAGGAATGGAACACAAATAAGGCCAGGAGGGAATATATCTTAATTCATTCTGCCTTGGCACAACCGCAGGCACTTGCCTTTAGGATTTGAGTTGTGCTTCCTGTTAGTTGGAGGAGGTGGAGCTCTGGGGAAAGGGAGTATCTGTTCCTCGAGAGAGCCAGGAAACACACACACACACACACACACACACACACACACACACACACACACACACACACACACACACACAGAGAGAGAGAGAGAGAGAGAGAGAGAGAGAGAGAGAGAGAGAGAGAGAGAGAGTACTGTTCTGTTTCCTTAAAGAAAGCATGTATGGTTAGCAGCCCTGAGACATTTCCAAGACAAAATCCAGACCTGCCTTGCCTTGTTCCTTGGCAGTCTCTGCTCAAAGGAGTGGGTGGCCTTGCTTTCAGGCCCCTGGCTCTTTCCAATTCCTACCTGATGACTGCACACACCCTTCTCGTTGGGCTTTGGCCTCTTTTTGTTCTTGAGGGCAGTTCGGTGGCCTTCACAGCCTAGCTGACATCATCTTGCCATTATGGACCCTCAGTCTTACTGTCCACCGGGATGGTGTTGTATAGATCTCTGTTGCTCTGGGGTCCATCCCATTTGCTTGGATCTTTCCTGCCCCCCCTTTTTTTTCTCCACCCCAGCTATGTTCTCACCTCAAGTTGGGTTGCCAGCTGTTTACTGCTGTGCCTTTGAACATTTGGCTGCTAATGCAGACATTAAGCAGGCAGAGCATTTCCTGGCATCAGAATAAAGTGAAGGGAAAAGCTGCTCTGTTACAAGGCAAGAGAGAAGGGTGGCGGGGGGTGGGGGGAAACAATCATACTGCTGGCAATTTCTGTGCTCTGTGCTGCTTTGGAAGGGTTACTCTTCTGCACATCAAAGCGTATAGGTCCCAAAGCTAGTCAAGTTATTTGCATGCGCGAGGCAGAAAATCCCTCCAGCGTGTCACCCTGGCAGAAATGGATTTGACAGTAGCCATGAAGTAAATCAAGAACAATTCACTCTCCTTCCTTCATACTCTATCCTCTGCAACCTGTAGTGGCTGCCTTAGTGTTCCTGATGGTAGAGGCAGCCCCAAATGTGTATAAATAAACAAAGGCATGTTGGCGATGAAGCCGAAGGCTCCGATTGTGTGCCACAAGGCAAAGGGTGCATGCAGGCTGTCGCTTCCCACAAGCCTAGGTAACACTAAACTGCTTCTGCCAGTCCCAGGTCTGGTACAACCAGTTCCAAAATACACAGTCTTTCTCCCGCTCTGCCTTGGGTCATATCTGCCCTGCTTCACCCGTTTATGATACCTCTCTAAGCATTCCCTCCAGCTGGTCTGCCAAGAGGTGTTTGAAGAGAGAGGCCTTGCTTCCACACGATACCCTGTTAATGACCCTGCTTACCCTCTGTTATGCACAGTCCAGAATCCAAGGTGAGGCAAATGGGATGTTTATTCTCAACCCAGAGTCCTGGGGGTGGCAGCAGTGGAGGGGAGGAGATTAACAAATTACGAAGCCCCCCCCCCCCAAAGATGAAAAAGTAATGGGTCAAACAGCTTAGTTGTGGAACAACTCCTGTTAAAACAGGCATGTTCAAGGTTCGCCCCTCCTGATGTTTTGGACCACAACTCCCAGAATTCCAAGCCTGTGTTTCCAATGGCAAAGGACTGTGGGAGTTGTGGTCCAAAACATCTGGAGGGCCGAAGTTTGGACGTGCCTGTGTTAAAACTTCAGTTTCAAGTATTGAATCAAAAGCCCGAATGATCCCCACCTATCCCCCATGTGACCTTGCAATTCTTAGTCAGACGAAGGGAACCAGAGTGGAGAAATAGGTGGGTGTCAACATATTATAGGACTGGAACTTTCCCCACCCCTAGCTAGCAGATCCCATGGAGAAGGGCTGTGGACTGGAATTTTAGTAATATTTGGAAGGCCAGAGCTTTCTCCACTCTAGTGTATTTCAAGGGGTTATCATTATTTGGGTTTCTGTTTAGAGATGGGCCCGAAACAGAAAATGGGGGGGGGGGGAGAAATGGGGCTGTTTATGGCTAACCATAACCATAACCATAACCCCAGCTCCTGCCAACCTAGCAGTTTGAAAGCACGTAAATGCAAGTAGATAAATAGGTACCGCCATAAAAAGTGGGAAGGTAAAACAGAGTTTCCTTGCAGCCATGCCGGCTACGTGGCCATGGACTTGCACAACACTGGCTGTTCAGCTTGAATACGGAGATGAGCACTGCCCCTAGAGTTGGACACGACTAGCATGCCTGTGCGGTGGGAACCTTTACCTTTTTATGGCTAACCATGAACTTACCCATGAACTCTGGAAAAATGTTTGGTTTTTTTCGCCAGGTACGTGCCTAGGGAAGGGGAACCTAGTGCCTCTGCCCTCTCTGCCACTTGCCTGTCCCCATCCCATTTCCCCCAGTTGCCTCCCTACCTGTTCCTGCCCACTTTAGAGGCAGCGACCGGGCTGATAGGTGTGCACACACGCCCGGAGAGAGCAGCCTCGGCTCCCAGAAGGGAAGGCAGGCCACACTCTCTAAAGATGGCAGAGGTGGAGAATGAAAAGCATGGCATGACCGTACCAGGCAGGGAGGTGACAAGGGCGTGTGTACATCCACTTTTGCCGAGCGGAAAACATTGGTGTTTTGCGTTGGCAAAATGGGATCCTCAAACTGAGATGAAACCAAACCACAAACTGGCCCGTTTTGTGGATTCCCCACCCCCACCCCAGTCCGTAGTTTGGTTCATGCCCTTCTCTAGTACTACATGCCCATAGGTCCATTTTTACATTTGAAGCATATTTGTGTTTCTTTCCATTTTAATGTTGTTGTCCACTTTAAGTCCAGCTAAAAGCGTTCTAAAAAGAGAATCCACGGGGCCAATCAAGCTCTGCGGTTTCCCAGTTCATGAATAGGAAGGACCAAAGCAGTGCCTTTAACTACTCGGTTAACTGGAAAGGGCATTCCTGGGTTGTTGCCAAAAGATAGCGTATTAGCGATACAAATTTAGAAATCATTAACTGTAAATAATTAATTGTAAATGGAAATCCAATACATTTTACCATAGTGGAAGGAACTGTGACCAAGGGGCTCGTGTGCCTTCTGCTTGGTTTGCTGGCCAGAGGATGATGGCGGAGAGGTCATTTCAGAACCCCTGCTCTTCCTTCATAGGGTCCTTAAACTTGACTTTGGCCTTGACTTCCCTTCAGATAGATTAGGGCAGTGTTTGTAAACCTTTGGCACAGGTGCCAAAGGTGGCACTCGGAGCCCTTTCTGTGGGCACCCGACATCGCCCCTTCACAGCCACCTGTATTCAGGTTAAATTGCTGTATTGGCATTTTGCGAAAAATTGGTGGGTTATTGAATCGCATTTTGGGCACTCAAGTCTCTAAAAGATTTGCCATCACTAGATTAGGGGATGGCAGCCAGGGAAGGTACAAGGGCCGTTTCTACCACCCCAGACCTCCTGGGGCTATCCCAGTCACTTCTGGCAGAACTAAAAATGACCAGGATGTTGTTTCTTGTTGCTCAAAAAGAAGAACAAACTGTCTCAAAAACAGCTTCTTTTTTAGAGCAATATTGGCCTTAAACGGAAATTCTGGACTTTGAAGTCAGCTTGTTTTATATGTCATATTTTACGTGTTGTAGCTGTTTTTAAATCTATGTGGAATGTTTTATATGAGTTGAATATAGCAACCGTGAAATTTCATTATTCCTGCAAGGGGGCAATGACAATAAAGATTCCTACAAAAGAAGTACAGTAGACTCTGTATAACAAACGGTTTGTATAACATAAAATCTGTACAACATAACAAATTCTGGAAATAGGGGAAATTTGCTTAACAGAATCGCCTAGGGGAAAATCCGTACAATATAAAAATGGTCGTGATTATGGATTACTCTGTTTTCAATGCACTCCTATGGGAAATTTGTATAAAGGAAAATGTGCTTAACATAATTTCATTTGGAACGAATTAATTCCTTTATACAAGGTACCACTGTAAAGTAAAGTGAAAAAGAAAAAAGGGAGGTCTTAAAACAGGAATATCCAAACTTTGGCCCTCCTGATGTTTTGGACCACCACTCCCAGAATTCCAAGCCTGCATTTCCAATGGCAAAGGACTGTGGGAGTTGTGGTCCAAAATATCTGGAGGGACGAAGTTTGGACATGCCTGCCTTAAAAACAAGGTGTGAGGGGAAGCCCCTTGGCTTGTTTTAGAGGAGGCTACTGAAGGTATGATTCTACAGAAGAGAGAGAACAGTGATGAGATGTTATGATTTCCACCTTTGAAATAGCTTATACTTTATTATTGTTTTGACTGCATTGGTCTTTCAATGTCCAGCAATTTAAAAACAAATAATAAGATATATATGATCATGGTACCAAGTTAACGACACAATGCTAAAAGAAAAATTAAATTAAATTAAAACTACAATTCAATAGCCAAATTCACTACAATGCTAGGTTAAACCCAAACTGCAGCAAGATTAAAACACACACATTTGAAACAGAGAACGACAATAATGCAGAACACACTGCCACCATCCACTTCACCTCTGGGTACCTGACTCCTTGCAAAGGGCAGGAAGAGATTTCTGAAATATATTCTGTGAAGCTAGAGGCAATAACTGCAGAGCGATAAAAGGCGAAGGAGTCGGCCGATTTTGCACAAAACCTGGCTGTGAGCCAGAGGCAAAAGGAGAATCAGTGTACATACCATGTAAAACAATGCTCCTTTTTTCAAACTGCCTTTGGCTGGCTGGTGGGGCGGGGGGGGGGCATGGCCTGTCTCTATCCTGAGCCAAAAGAGTGAGAATGCCTCCCAGAGACTGAACATATTCAAGGTAGTGGCACTTAGGAATATAGCTTAATGAATTCAGTGTAAAAGTACAACAGGTCCAAGAGTAGGCGGGGGTTGGTTGGCTGGCTGGTTTTGCAACGTTGCTTGCTCCTAATTTACCCATTATTAATACTCAGAACACAGTGAACACATTTTGAACATGGTTTTCCTTCTACTATCTTGAGAGAAGTAGGATCCTTCTTAATTGAAACCCATGAACATTGCCTAATAACTTCTCTTCGGCAGACGCGGTCAGCTTTTCCATTTTATCATTGCGATGCACTTTTTTCTTTCAGTCTGGGGATTTTTGAGTTTTTGTTTCTGGCTAAAGAGGCCAATTTGCATCTTTAGGAATCTCGGGGGGGGGGTATTGGCTAAAACTGCATTACTGCAGCCAGAACTCGCCTCACTACCTGGAGGTTCAATCCCAGGTAGCTGGCTTAAGGTTCATTCAGCCTTCCATCCTTCTGAGGTTGGTCAGTTGAGTACCCAGCTTCCGGGGTGGTGGGGTGGGGGAGGCAATGTGTAGCTTGCATAACTAAATTGTAAACAGCCAAGGGAGTGCTTTAAGTGCTGTGGGGCAGCATATAAGCTGCATACTTTTTTCTTTTTTTTAATTTGTATGCCTCCTTTCCTGCTGTCTTTTGCTTTGTACCAGCAGCTGCATGTAGTCTGCCTTCCTTGTCCCAACAGGATAGGACAAGGAATGCCACAGGAATACTTTTCTGTCAAGGCAGATGTTTTCAGACACCAGTTCCCGTTGAGGCCAAGTGTCTTGCTGATGGGAGTAGTGGTTCAGTAACATCTGGACAACCAATGGTTCTTCACTAGAGGTGGGCATGAAATGAAAAAACAGTGATTCGTTTTGTTTTGTTTCTTTAGTACAGGCATGCCCAAACTTCGGGCCTCCCGATGTTTTGGACCACAGCTCCCACAGTCCTTTGTCACTGGCAGTCTAAGCTTAGAATTCTGGGAGTTGTGGTCCAGAACATCTGGAGGGCCGAAGTTTGGAGATGCCTGCTTTAGTAGTTACATTTCCTTTCATTACTAACATTTTTTTAAAGATGTTTGAACAAATTTGTTATGTAACAAAACAACAAAACAGTTTCATTTTTTTTGTTTGGTGCCTATCTCTATTCTTCATTCCTTCTTCAAGTAGTCCACAGTCTCTAGAGTGCCTGGTCCTTTCTTCAATCACTCCTCTATTGTATCTGTCTTGTGCTCTCAGCAATCCCACCACCCCCATTAATTGCCTCATTTTAAAAAAATATTATATTTTTCCGTTTTCCGTTTTCCGTTCTACAGAATGGAAGACCCAAAACTGCAGAGCGCTGTGGGTAACCCATAATAGTTACTTTCCTGCACTTTGCAGATCTTGGTTGACCATGGTGGGTTGATGCAGATGCAACGCCCCTCATTAAACTTTCTATGAAAGACTGGGAGCCTGTTGTTAGACAGCCTCTTCCTTCCTCTCTCCTGTACAAATCTCATTGACTGGCTCATCTGACCTGCAGCTTAGGGTTGCATTAGCCCAGCCCGGGAGGGCAGTCAAGGCCAAAGAGCCCTGAGACGGTGCTCTGAAGTGCCTGGGAAAGTCAACCCGCAACATGTAGGCCTCAAGATACCCGAAGCGGCCCTTCCCCGAAGTCCTTTTTGTCCAGGTGGCTTGAACTATGACTCCTGCCTTCCACGTGGTAGGAGTTGCAGTTTAGGCCGCTGAAAGGCAGTAGGTTGCGGGAGGTTATTCTGCTCTTAAGACCTTCTTCCTGAGCCTAGAGATCTTTCCCATTGGGAATTGCTGGGGCTCTCTCTATCTTCAAGTCTGCATACCAAGAAGGTGCTTTGCCATTGAGCTCATCACCTTGTAGAGAGGAGCCCTTAGGGCAGGCATGTCCCAACTTCGGCCCTCCTGATGTTTTGGACCACAACTCCCAGAATTCTAAGCTTAGATTGCCAATGGCAAAGGACTGTGGGAGTTGCTGTCCAAAACATCTGGAGGGCCAAAGTTTGGACATGCCTGCCTTAGGAGAAAACAGGTATTTATAAACTGTTTTTCATACTTTTTCAAAAAAAACTGTTAAGTTTGAAATCTTTATGAAAATTGAGAGATATGCCATAAATTGGATTATAAAAGAGGTTCTCAACCTGTGGGGTCCCCTGATGTTCCTGGACGGCAACTCCCAGAAGTCTTCATCAATAGCTGAGCTGGCCAGGATTTCTGGGAGTTGCAGTCCAGGAACACCTGGGGACCCACAAGTTGTGAACCACTGGATTATACCTTTAGCTGTAGTCCTAAAAAGTAACTTTCCTGAGCTTTGGCTTTTACTGTAAGCATACCTCCGTGGTGTAGCGTGTGATCAGGCATTCATGGCCTAAAATAACTGGTACGGAGTGTGACTTGGTTTTATTTGTAAACTTCGACTTGAAAGCTCACTCACAGTTTGTGTAGGCATCGGTCCAAGCAACCCCCTCCCACACACGTCCTTCTTTTGCCAGTGTTTGATTTACATAGAAAACCCCACCTCAGTAATTCTCCAGTTGCTTTTGTGCAGGCCTATAGTCTTGGACAAACAAAACTCTACCCCCCACCACTTAGTTAGGGGGTCTGCTGTTTCCAGGGGAGGTTTTGTGCCTTCCAGGTGGCTGGTTGCCCAAAACAGGCGGGACGAGAGGGTGCCCTGCTTCTAGAGGGCAGTGCCAACCGTAGTCAGCTTTGGTTTTCCCACTGCGGGCAATCAGAGCTCTTAGCGCAGGGGTGTCCAAACGTTTTGCAAAGAGGGCCAGATTTGGTGAAGTGAAAATGTGTGGGGGCCGACCAGCCACATTTGGCCCCCGGGCCGGACTTTGGGCAAGTATCTATAAAATGCAAGGAGGTGGGGAGGATGCTGCAGCAATGGAACTGGGAGGGGTAGGCTGGGCAGGTGGCTGGGGGTGGTGGTGGTGGACAGAGGCAGGGAGGGCAGGCAAACCATAAAACTGCAAGCTAATGCCTCCATCTGGTACGGGGAGGGGCCAGCTGGTGGGGGTGCATGACAGGCTGAGCCGGTGGGGAGAAGTAGTGCGGGCCACTCAGAATTTGAAAATAGGCCGCATTTGGCGCCCGGGCCTGACTTTGGACATGCCTGTCTTAGCGCCAAAGGAAGCTGGACCTTTTAGTCTTCCTTTGACCTTTCCTATTTTGTGGCTCATCGGTGGGCCAAAAGTTTTGGCAAAACCCACAATCTGCTTTGAGAGCGGAGACTTTTAAGGGAAGTCCTCCTCTATGTCGTTCTTTCTGAAGGGTCACCCCTGGAATCAGGGAGTGGTTGGCAAGGCAGATAACAATTGCCTGCTGGAGATGTCCTTTGGGGAGGTGCCATGGTGCACATGGGCAGGTGAGAAAGAAAACGGCACTTAAACATGGCCCAAGAGCTGCCTTCCTGAGACCACCCTAGTCTCCAGATGCCCAACAGCTGCTAGGAGAGGGGGAGATTCCAACAAAGAGCTCAGAAGCGGGGGGGGGGGGGGGTCCCAGCCAATCAAGAAAAACAGTAAGGCAAAGTAAGGCAGACGGGAACTAGGTGATTCCATGGGCTTATTTCTTGCCCTTTTCTCTCCTTCGAACCCTGTGGCTGTTTTTAAACATATCGCTCTTTGCCCCTTCCTTTGAACAACTGTTTCCTCCTATTGGATTCTCTCGTGTTCTTTTCCTCTCCCCCCCGCCTCATTTAATCTTTTGGACCTGAGCAAAGATTCTCTTCCAGAGTACGGCTGGGCCAGGTCAGTTTTGCAGGGTTAAATTGTCCGGCTTTTCTCCCCGGCAGAAGGGTGTGCCAAGGTTCAGGACAGGGGAGTGTATGATCTCTTTGGAATGCGGACTACTTGGCATGCGTCGGCCCCCTTTTGTTCCCCGGTGCTGTGCAAAAGACGTCTTTGCAGGACACATCACAGCTGTGAGCTGCACATCTAGGTCAGCCACACATGGGATTATATGGAGCTCTCTTGCCTGTATTGAGAGAGGCTGTCATCTCTTTCTCCCCACTCCTCTCTCTGAGTCATCACGAGAAGTTGTGATATAATAATCGCCCAGCATTTCTTATGCTGGAAAAACCATATAGAAACCGTAACAATCCTTTTAGTTTTGCAAACGTGTGCAAAACACCCACATTTTCAAACCTGAAATAACCCCCCCCCCCCGGTCCTCAAGCAGGGATGGACAACTTCTGGCTCTCCATGGGATGTTGGACCTCAGGTTCCATTGGCCCAGCCAAGTTGGCAAGTTGTCAGGAACGTCAGAGGTAGCCCAGCAGTATTTAGGGAGTCATAAGAAGTGCCATGCTGGATCAGGCCAAAGGCCCATCTAGTCCAGCTTCCTGTATCTCACAGTGGCCCCACCAGATGCGTCTGGGAGCGCATGAGACTAGATATCTGTCTCCTGATACCACTCCCCTGCATCTGACCCTTGAAGTATCCCGGTTTTAAGCCTGGAGATTACTCATCTCCATCCTGGTTTGTAACCTGTGATGGACTTTTCCTCCAGGAATCTGTCCAATCCCCTTTTGAAGGCATCCAGGCCAAGATGCCATCACCACATCCTGTAGCAGGGAGTTCCACAGACTAACAACGTGCTGGGTGAAAAAATATTTTCTTTTGTCTGTTCTTACTCTCCCAGCCCTCAATTTGAGTCACAGCTTCTTCTGCCCTGGTCCTAAAGGTGTGGATAAGCTGCTCTATGTTGTTGCATTTTTATCTTGGCCTTCGTTTTTAGAGCGTTATCTAGCCAATTAGATTTTGATCTTCACACCATCCCTGTGAGATAGACTGGGCTAGAGGGAGGGAATGTGTGGATTTTTCAGCTCCGCATTGTTCTGAGACTCCCAATGGGGGAAGAATGATTTCAATTCCCAAGTGATGTCCAGCATTGCGGAATGTGTGTGTGTGTTGGGGGGGATGAAACCGATCTATTTCTGTGGGCACAACTGTAGAGAAGGGTGACAGGAGAACCAGGAGAAGACAGTGACCGAGTATGTGCTTGCATTCGTAATCTTAAGAACAGCAAGTACTGCTTTCACATTACCTTTCCGATAAACGCAGGGGACATACCAAGAGTCAGGTCCTTTCTCGGTGCCGATTTCTAACCCTGGAAAACATCATTCTGTACAACGCTGGTTGGTCAGTCTTTGCTTTCTCAAGTGCCACCAAAGAACCTTAATCTCAATAAAAGCACAGGTTTTCTGAGAATTATAGGTCTACACCTGTGGGCAAGAGGAGCAGAGGTCTGGGAGTAGAACAGAATGTCCAGAGCAACAAAGGTCAGAAGGTCAGAGATGAGGGTGCTAGATCAGGCAGAGCCATCAAGAGATGACACATCCTACTTGCAGGAGGTCATGGGAACAGAGGAAGAGTGATTAATAGAAAGACCTTACGTCCTTCCTAGCTTTTCTTGCATATCCCAGCAATGGTATCTGCACCAATGTTTTGAGAACCAGTGTTCAGGAGAGCATGGAATGCTTGGAAGACATTTCATTCAGTAGGAGCAGAAGACAGGGATAGAGAAGCCAAATGGAAGTTGGGTGTGTTGGGCTGATATAGATGAGGCACCTGTAACTGCTGAGGACATGAGACATATATTGAACCATCGTTCGAGCCCTGACCTGTCAAGTGCCTAACACTGTGGCTTATCTCATATTTGGGCCTGAGCAATAGGGCACTGAACCAAATCTGTCAAGAACAGCTTCACCTCTGGTGTCAGATAGTGTAAGCAGTGTTTAAGCTGATGAAGGCCCATGTCAGCTGTTTATAATGTGATTTTTTTTAGTGGTCTAGCCTAAGCTAAAGGCAGACATGATCAAACTGAGGCTGTTCTCCTTTGGGCACAGGATGAGAAAGCAAGATTCTCTAGAGAAGATAGGGCCTTTTCACACGACCCCTAAGATCCGCTGGCCACTTAAATTCGGACCAGAGATCTTAGGGGTTCGTTGCTCTTCCTACGTCCCCACCCCTCTGCACTTCCTTGCTCCTGTCTGCGTGAGGGGAGGGAGAAAAAAAGAGAGGAAAAATGCAGGCTCACCTCCGAAGCCGCTCGGAGTCCCGTCGTCGTCCTGATTCCTTCTCTTAAAGGGGCGGGAGGCAAAACAACAACAACAAACAGAAGCGAGGAGAGCCCGGCACTCACTCCCTTAAATCCGCATCAGGGATTTTCACCCTCCGAGAGCAGGTACATGAAAAGTGCGCTGGGACGCGCTTAGGTGGGCGTGGTCGTACTTAATTTTCTGCAAACTCCAGAGCTGGTGGGGAAACAATTGTAAGCTCCGGAGCTGGCAGCCATTTGCGGCGGAGTTTAGGGGTCGTGTACAAAGGCTCATAGTAAAACTGGGAAAGACTGTAAGCAGCAGGAGAAGAGGAAAACCAGACACAACAAAATGAGGTTGACTCCTCAAAGGAAGTCAGTAGGTTGGATTTGCAAAAGGTGAGGGGGTTGTTGGGGAAAGGGCATTTTGGAGATCTCTCATTCATAGGGTGCCCATAAATCAGAGGCAACTTGATGGCGTGTAACAACACCAACAACACATACAGGTATCACCCGTCCTTGTCCTCTAGACAGAAACACTGCCTCCTAACTAAACAGAGCAGAGAGGGTAAGGATCTTATTTATTTATTTACTTACTTACTTACTTACTTACTTACTTACTTACTTACTTACTTACTTACTTACTTACTTACTTACATTTCTAGACTGCCAGACTTTCCCATAGGAACTCTGGGCAGTGAACAACAAAATATAAAACTGTAAGGACATGCATACTTATTATCAAACAAGTAAACCGGGCTAAGAAATACAGGATGGCGGTGGACAGAACAAGAGAATGGAGCAGAGAAATTCACGAATTATTTCGTTTCCACAGTAAAAAAAATGGTGTTTCGTTTCGTATAGTAATAAAACTCTGTTTCCCATTTTATGTTATGAAATGTTTCATAACCTTGCAAAACAATGAAACAATGTGTCGTTTTTCATTTTGTGCCCATCTCTAATGTTTATGTATTTGTATGTGTGGCACATACTTTCACACGTGCACCACCAAATGCTTTCTTACTTCTAGGAGCCTTTGCTTTGAGCTCCTTGGGCTTCCTTTGATTTCCCTTTTAGGTCCCCTCTCCTCCTGCTTCCTTTACCCTACCTTGGTCCAATCCACGGGACCTCTGAAAGGTGGTTGCTTGGGCAGACATGGGAGCCTTGGGAGATGTCTTTTTCCAACTCCTCCACTACCTGCTTGGACCATGACACACATCTGCAGCCTTCTCTGTCTCTCTTCCAGGTGGGATGCCGGCAGGGGGCTCAGTATGGGAATCCAGAAGGCTGGTATGGCAGAATGCATGGCATCTCCCCCCCACCCCAATCTTATAGCATGCACCCCTCCGCCACCAACCCAAGTTGCTAAACCCCCCCACACACACTGATCCACTTCTACCCTCTTCAAGAAATCCCTAAACACCAGCCAGACCTGTGGTTCTCCATGACAGACCTCAAGGGCTTGGGTAGCCAACACCTTTCCACCCACTAGGGAGCCCCATCAAACCTTCTTGGCTCCTTAGTTTCTCCTAAACCATCCATGCCCTGGCCTGCATCCTCTCTCCCCCCCCAACACTGACGGGTGTCCATTTTGTCCCTGTGCTTGTGCTGTAGGCCAGATTGACATCTCCGAGATCCAGCAAACCTTCCACAGCCTGGGGGTTTACATCTCCCTGCAGCAAGCGGAGAAAATCTTGCACAGGTGAGGCTACAATGATCTTTACTTCATTCCCCCCCCCTCTGCACTGGCTTGATGTTCCTGTCAGACCCAGGATCAGAGGCAACACCTCAGCAGCTACATCCAACCCAGGAGCAATGGGGGAGAGAACGAAGAGCTCATAGTAGAGCGAAGCACCTGGTTTCTCATGTTGAAGTGTTGTTTTTTCGGATGTAACTCCCAGAATCCCAGGGTGAGAAGCCCCTGCAGCCCCTTCCTTGATGGTAGAACAGGCTCTTGGTTGGAGCCGTGGAACTCTTAAAGGGCCAACAGGGTCCCAAACATGAAGCTAGCCACTTGGCATGCCCCACAGTCTTTGCGGCAGTGCTTCTCAAAGGTCTTTTACTGAGAGGAGTGGCACCCCACCTCCTCTGCCAGTTCTAGGACTCCTCACCGGGGTGGTAGGCACAGGGTCCCTCAACAAGAGGGCTGGATGCCGTCTGCCAGCTGTCCATGGAGGCGAGTGGTGAAGTCTTCCTCCCTTGCTATTCCTCTCTAATCCCTGCCAGCAGCTGCCAATTCCATAGGTGTGCGAATCCTCCTGAGAGGCTTGGCCAAACTCTACCTGGAACCCAGGTGGCCTCTCCTGGGTCATGAAGCATGGGGTGGGGAGGAGCTGAAGGTGACCTTCCAGATACTCCTAGTCAGGTTGATTGGGGTGTCTCTGCAATGAGGTCACTTGCCTCTGCTGCTGGTGGGCTGGATGCTGGTTGTTTTTTTTTGAGCCTCCGTGCATTTTGGTACTTGGCCTGCTCCTGGTAGACCCCTGTGGCTTCCTCTAGCAGCACTAGTAGCCTCCCCCGTGACCAGGTTCAGGGTCATGGCAGCACATTGTCTCCCACCCAACCGTCGACCTTTCCGGCCGCGATGGTGTCTCCTGAGCCTTGCACAACTCCCAGCCCATGGCGTCTGCCCAACAGGTCTCCTCTCCTGCTTTGCCTGCCTCCTTAAGTCCAAGTCCCACCATGGCCGCACCGGTGGCCTCCAGAACTGCCTCTCCCTGGCCAACACCCCAGGCAACTGGCAAACTGGGAGTAGGAAATCCAACTTTCTGAGGAGACCACGGTCACACAGCTGGTGGGGGGGCACATAGCAAGTTGCAGACCCAGGCTAGGGGATTCTTGGAGCTGTGGTCCAAAAAAACCCTGACATAGGATCATTCTAGGATACTGTTGTGCACCTTGATGCAGTACCCAGTACTAATGAGAGAGCTCCTCTGCCTGCCGTTGACATCAAGTAATTCCCACCTCCTCCCTACATCTCCCCCAACATTTATCCACACAGAAGGAGACACTTGGATTCAGAGCTGCCAGATGTGGCACAGAACTGTGGTTCAAGCTTCAGCTTCTCTTCCCCACCCTCCATTGTAAACCACCACCACCCACCACCCCATGCAATGAGTTCTCCCTTGTCTTTCCTGGGGAATGTTGTTGATAAGATGAAAACAATACCCCCTTTTCCTAGAGATACCCAGGTACTAGAGCTAGTGAAATCCATAGAGGGGAAATCCCTCAGGCAATAGAGCTGCAGTAGTGCAGTACTGAGTAGGGTTATTTACTTATTGTGCGGCTCTGGTATATCTATGCCCAGGGAGGAAATAGTTGCGCTGAAGATTGTACGCCTGAAGTGCTGAAATAGCCTCACCAACATTGGATGTTGTGCACTATGACAATCCAGGCATGAGAACATGTGTTGCTCCAAAGTCTGTCATGGGGCTTAGCATGCACGCGCGCACACACACACCCATCCTCACTTTACGGTACTTTGTGTGTGTTGCAGTATTGACAAGGATGGCACCATGACCATCGACTGGCATGAGTGGCGAGACCACTTCATCCTCAACCCACTGGAGAACATGGAGGAGATTGTACACTACTGGAAACACTCGACGGTAAGCCAAGTCACTTGCTCTCCTGTCCCCAGAATCAATTCTGAGAGTGGGCGAGGTTGGAATCTGGAATTATACAGGATGTAAATAAGCTGGTTATTGTGTCCTATAGTGGGAGTGGTTAGCCCAGGGGAGGGGGAGATAAACTGTAAAGCAGAAGAATTGCTTAGGCGTCCAGCAAACCCCACAATCTCCCAGCCGGCCTGGCCACTGCGCTTTGTAATTGTAGGAGCCCCAGTCACAAAATGTAACTTTTCAGAGCATTGCTGACAAGTGCTGAACTTCAAATCCCTGTTGAAAATGTATTTCTCCATAGAGGCTGTCTCTGGATGTTGATTACCTTCAAAACCTGATTTCTTAAATTGATTATTAGAATGTTTTTTATTTTTAAAGTGTTTTATATTGTTTTTATATCCTGTGCTTTTATAGATGGGTAGAGAGAGAAAGATTTAGATTTCACTATTTCAACCATTTGTATAAAAATGATCTAACGTGGCAAATAAACATTTCAGATAAATAAATATTCTTCTGTAGATAAATCTGCACATTTTCCACATACAAACCACATGTTTTTTTTACTAATGTGCTTTTTTAAAAAATCCCAACGGAGCAAATAGATAAAGCAAGAGATCCTTGCTTCATTAAGTATTTTATCCATAAGAAAAAACGGGGGTATGATTCAATGGAACTACATTATCCAGCCAAGAATCTACTTGGTGCTTCGTCCCATCCATTCCTGATACCTTCCCTGGGTACCATTTCATCTAGAAGTAGTGTCAAGCTGAATAGTGTTGTAGCTCATTGGTTAACAACCCTACACGCAAGTCCTCTGCAGGAGGAAAAGACTGTACCATAACACAACAGGGCTGTACCAGAGCAGAGGGAAGTAGAATCACAGCTGACAAGTGTGTATGTATCTGCTACCCACGGCATGAGGAACAAGTAGCCCTTTAGGTATTGTTGGACTTGAGTTCCCATTATTCTTGATGGCTAGCCATGCTGCTGCCGGAGTGGATGGAAGGAGGTCTCCCCAACAGCATCTGGAAGGCTATGTCTTCACCCTGCCTCTTTTTTTCTCAGCTGGAGGGGAGCGACTTGCAGCCCAAAGGTCACAGGAAGCCTTTGACCTCATTATGAAAGATCTCTGGAAATGGGTTCAGGCTTCTGTGAGCACAAAAAAGTCCTTCCCCTCCTCAGACGTCGACTCAGTGGGGATGGAGGAAGCAGGTGAGGTGGTGAGGGGAGGAACAAGTGGTGGCAGAAAGGGGTGGTGGTGGCCAGAATTGGCTCACCATTTATTTTTTTTATTTTTTATTTTATTTTTTTGTTCTGGACTTGCAGCTCTGCTCACTGCTGGCATGGTGACCTCAATAGACAATCCCCAAAGGCCTCTGACGAGGGGGGGGGGGAAGGTTATTGTAAGGTATGAGGCCATGTTCAGGATTGGCCTGTGGTTCAAGGTGCCTCGCTCGTGCCAACCCAGATGCTCAGGGTTCAAGCTGCTCTCTGTGCCTTTTCAGAGGAGCTCTAGGTCACCCTGGGTGAAGGCGTGATTGTAGGAACAATGCAGGACACTGTTCAGTGACTGTCTTTGTTGGCTCCTGTGGACAGACGTGGAATTTGTAGCACGAGACCTACCGTGCCTTGTCACGGGGGTGCTGGTGCTCAGCTGATGGGGCCAAGAGCCTCGAGTGCCGCTCTCCCTTCCCTGCAGGATAGGGCACAAACCTCTGCTCCAGATGCAAGGGGCTGGCAGGAAAAAGAAGCAGTGGGGCGGGGGTGCAGCCAGCGGTGTAGCAAGGGTTTGGAGCGCCTGGGGGCAAAGTTGTTTTACGCCCCTCCAGCCCTCCCCAACCCCATCACATCCACCCAGCAAGGAGGGGGGGCAATCCTGCAGGCATGTGTGTGTGTGTGTGTGTGTGTGTGTGTGTGTGTGTGTGTGTGTGTGTGTGTGTGTGTGTGTGTGTGAGTGAGTGAGTGAGTGTGAGTGTGAGTGTGAGTGAGTGAGTGCACGCGTGTGTGCGTGCGTGCATGTACACACACACACACACACATGCGCATTAGCGCACACGCCTTACCTTTCCCGTGGTGGGCCCAGGGCAAGGCGAGGAAGAGGAGGAGGAGGAGGGCACCGCAGCCACCATGCTCCCCACACACCTGCCTGCCTGCTTGCTTCGCTGCTCGCCTAGCATGTGCTGGTGGTGGAGGAGGCTGCGGTGGAGTGGGTCCTGTCGCCAAGCCTTAGCCTGGGGAAAGGAGGACTGCCTCCTGCTCCCCCTCCTGGTGCCCCCAGATTGCTGCGCCCGGGGCAAATGCACCCTTCCACCCCCCCCTAGATACGCCCTTGGTTGCAGTCAGTAGCTGGAGGGTTTTTGTGCATCACTCTAGGGGCATGCAGTTTGCTTTAAGAGAACTGTTGGTACCCTAGCTGTTTGTCCAGGGCCCTACCTCTCCCCCACCCCCCTGGGCTAGGCTCTAAATAAAAAGATCTCACCAAAAGGATGTCAAAAAGTGGCACTCTCTGCCCACAAAAGGGGGGGGAGTTCCTTGTGGCTCACCCAAATGGGAACTGTATGACACAGCATGCCTTTTTCCTTTAGCAAGCCGCAGGCTGCCTTGCAGTGCCCGCTAGCTAGGAAGCCAAGCGTGCCAGTCTCTGATGCCTGCTTCTGGACTCCAAAGGAGGTGAGGGTGGGGAAGAGGGTCAGGCAGGTGGGTGCTGCAAAAATTCAGCTGCCTGGGGTGCTGGGGGAATTGGCTCTGCTTTTTCCACTTCCCTCTCCTCTCCCAGCCAGGCTAATCTCATCAGCAGATCGGAACAGGGCAGATTAAGGTTTATATTTAAACCCAGTGCCATTCCCCTCCCTTCCTCCACTGCCCCGACCAGTGGTGAGTTGAAGGAGACGACTGGCCAGTAATGTTACGGGTGGAGAACACTACAAGGCAGGGTTTGGGTCAGTTAATAAGGCATCGTTCCTGTCCCAAAACTTCCTCGTGTTTGCCATTTGGTCCTTGCTGTTTTGGGGAAGTAGAGAAAGCTGGGATTCTAGTAATTTCTTGTATACACGCACGCATACCCTAGACTGAGGGCTGGCCGAGGAGGGTGGGCCTGAGGTCAAAAGGCTGGCACATGGGAGCACAGACAGCCAACTGGAGACTGCCCCCAGGCAGCAGGTTGTGGGGAGAGGGGCAGAGAGGGAGACGCAGGGCTCTGACCCCGGGGCAGCCTTCACTACGAGTCCTGTGTCAATGGCTGGGAATTGTGTAATAAAAGGGCCAAGTGGAGCTCTCATTAATTAGGACTCAGTGGTTCTCAACCTGTGGGTCCCCAGATGTTCCTGGACTGCAACTCCCGGAAGTCTTCATCACTAGCTGAGCTGGCCAGGATTTTGGGGAGTTGCACTCCAGGAACATCTGGGGACCCCACAGGTTGAGAACCACTGAGTTAGGTGAATTGAAACATGCCTTGTTGGATTGAACCCAGTCAAGGAGAGGTGGGTGCTGTTGCGTCATGCCACCTTGGGCACCGAAATATTTCAGGACATCCTGCCCTCCCCTGCCCTCCCCAAGACTTCAGCTTCCTCTTGTGCTCTTGACTCCACTGCTTGGCACTGGGCTGGATCCCCTTCCTGCCCTGGGTGCTGCATGGGATTGGCTCGTCATCCACCCAAACCCCTTCCCTCCCGCCGGTCGCCACTTAGCTCTTCAATCCCATTAAGACGGTTTAAAGGAAGGCTGACGCTGTGCCTTCCTTGCAGTGCCCTTTGCCTTGCGGCAGAGCCCCAGCATGGAAGAGCTCTCCCCTGCCAGGAAAGGGCCTGACCCCCAAGGGCCTCTGGGGAGCCATGGGGAGGCGAAGCTGCTGGCTCTGGCTGAGCTGTGGGAGGCTGACCTCTGGCACCCCAGAAGCTTGGAGTCCATCCTTGGGGAGCACGACATGGTAAGGGCTGACGGCTGTTGCTCCTCCGACCCCTTTCCCTTTGCCCCACAGCCTGCCTTAGGATAATAGGCCTCTCTCGATCCTCACTTCTAGTCCTACCCCCCGGAGCTTGGAGGTGGCCTAAGCTAGGGCTAAGCTGAGTTCCCACAACTGGGCAGCAGGGCCCTTTGAGGTCAAGAGGGAGGGAGGGATTTCCCACAACAACAATCCGTTGCTGTGAACAGGCCTGTATTCAGCCAAACTCTTCTGGGGGTGGTCGGTCGGTCTTGAACGGGCAATTCAGACCCATTCACATTATGAAAAAAAATGTGGTCCTGGTGGAGAGGGAGCTGGCTAGAACTGGCTTGAGGAGACCAATCCATGGGACTGCCAGAGTTTCGAAGTGCTCTGCTAGGGATGTGGCCTTGAGAAGTGTGGCGCTTGTGCTTCAGAACTGGCCACTCCGTTCCTCCTTTTCTATGCCCCAGGCGCTCTTCCATTCCTGTAGCTAAGAGCCAAGATGGATGCTATATAGCGCTATCTTCATATTCCTCGCCCTCCATCCAATTCAGGAGGGGAAGGGGGCTGCAGCAGGGCTGGAAAGTTAGGGAATCCATGATTCAGCACAAAATGAGGTGGCCGATATGGCACTTTAATGAGAAAAGAGGCCTCTTGGAGAGAGAGAGTGTGTGTGTGTATGTGGACTAGTTAAGTTTAATAGTAACACACAGCTACACACCAGCTCATCAGCCCCTGAGAGGAACCAGGGATGTGTTATCTCTGTCTCTCTGCCTCATCTCTCTCTGTACTAATTATCTTTTTCACATAAAACATCCTGCAGATAGGGTGGAACAAATGCACTGTTCTGTACTATTTTAATCTCTCCCCCAATGTGGCTTCCATTTCTACCCACCACCACAACCTTGTGAGTTCCATTTATCTTGGAGGAGCTAGCCCCAATGAAATTTCAATATGGGACTTTTTCTTTCTTTCTTTCTTTCTTTCTTTCTTTCTTTCTTTCTTTCTTTCTTTCTTTCTTTCTTTCTTTCTTTCTTTCTTTCTTTCTTTCTTTCTTTCTTTCTTTCTTTCTTTCTTTCTTTCTTTGAATTTTTTTCCTACAAGGGTCTCTATGGGCCTTTTTACACGACCCCTAAGATCCGCTGGCCCCTTAAATTCGGACCAGAGATCTTAGGGGTTTGTCGCTCTTCGTGCATCTCCACCCCTCCGTACTTCCTGGCTGCCGGCTACGTGAGGGGAGGGAGGAAAAAAGGGGACAGAAGAATAAAGCCTTACCTCCTGGTGTTGGTGGACGCTGCCGGGGGAGCCCCGGTCACTTCCTGGTTCCTCTTAAAGGGGCGGGAGGCAAAAAACAAAAACAAAAAGAAGCGAGGAGAGCCCAGCACATCCGCATCAAATATTTTTCACCTCCCAAGAGCAGGTACAAGAAAAGTGTGCTGGGTCGCGCTTAGATGGGCGGGGTCGCACTTAATTGTCTGCAAACTCCAGAGCTGGTGGGGAAACATTTTTAATTGATTGATTGCTCTGGGATTTTTGCATCTTAAAAAACTGAAAGATGAAAGGAACTTGTTAGCTGTGAAACCGCTTTGGATCATGTATGAGTGCAGTAAGCTGCCATTTGTTAAATCAGGGGACCTGCCCTTCCAATTCTATATCACCTCTTCAGGGCCGTGTGTGTGTGTGTGTGTGTGTGTGTGTGTGTGTGTGTGTGTGTGTTTGTCTGCCTCTGAGCTACCTGTTTCACACCTGGCTTTCATTGGTGGACTGTAGTACAACATCCCAAACATTCAAGCCAAGCCTGAGATCTGTCTATCCGACTGGATACCATTTTGTTGGCAATACCAGTATACCAGTGATAAAGCCAGAGCCTTGTTATTCAAAGCATGCTCTCTCTCTCTCTGACTCAGTTATAAGCTCTCCTAGCCTTATTTTAGATGAAGATTTACCACAGGTCAGTTGAAGGCCAATGTGATTTACAGGAGATCAGATGAAGGCCAAAGAAAGTTGAAGGCCACAACCTTGCCTACATTATTTCAACCATCAAGTAAAAGGGATAGAAATGGAGAAGCCTAATTAAAAACAAAAGCCAAACTTTGGAACAAAGAGGTATGAAATAACTATAAAGTCCTGGCACACCCCAGAGCTTTCCCTGAATGATGGACTACCTATTATGTGACTTTCAGATAGATTACCATGCATGATTGGATTGACTGATCTTGTAAGAACACCAATGTTTTCCATACTAGTTTCCATGCCTTGTAATGCATTTACAGTGGTACCTTGTATAAAGTAATTAATTCGTTCCAAATGAAATTATGTTAAGCAAATTTTCCTTTATACAAGGAAAGTGCATTGAAGTGCATTGGAGTGCATAGGAGTGCATTGAAAACGGAGTAATCCCATTTTTATGTTGTACGGATTCTCCCCATAGGCGATTATGTTAAGCAAATTTCCCCTATCTCCCGAACTTTTTATGCTGTACAAATTTTATGTTATACAAGCTGTTTGTTATACAAGGGTCCAATGTATTTTTATTTTTGTTTCTTCTTGGTAGCTTTAATATTACCTTTTAATGTTGTAACATGCCTCTTTTAATTCCCTGTTCTTAACTTGAATATGATTTGAATGTTCTGGGCTGCATATAGTCCCTCATTATTATAAGCCATCTTGGGTCCTTTTCTAAGGAGAAAGGTGGGGTAAAAATATTCAAAATAAATATAAATAAAATAAACTTGACTGCTCAGAGTTCTGTGGGAAAGGCATGGTTTTCTCTCAGGTCCAGATGGGTAATAAAAGAAAAGAGCATGAAAGAAAGCATTGCTCCCCCCCTTATTTGAAAAGGCTGCTGGCTAGGCTGAATTCACAAGAACTCGAGTGGTGTCCAGAGGTCCAATAGTTGACAGCCCGGCTCAGGTCCTGCAAATTAAAGCCACGTTTCATTCTTTTAGATCTGTCCATCTCATGCTCAGCCTTTTGCTTATCCAGCTGCCTCCAACTTTCCCCAACGCTCTTGTCTTTTTTTTTTAGTGAGTCATGCCTTCTCATCATATGCCCAAAGTATAATAGTCTCAGATGAGTTATTTTCTGTTCTTGGAAAAAAAATAGGCTTGTATTGATTAAAATCTCTCTAATTTGTCTTTTTGGCAACCCTGTTGCATTTGTAAAGCTCTGTTCCAATGCTACACTTTAGAATCAGTCATTCTCCCCGTCAGCTGTCATCACTGTCCATCTTTCCCATTTGTATATGGTAACAGGGAGTACCAGAGCATGGATTATTCTGGTCTTATTCTCCAATGACGTTTGTGTGTGTGTGTGTGTGTGTGTGTGTGTGTGTGTGTGTGTGTGTGTGTGTGTGTGTGTGTGTGTGTGTGTGTGTGTGTGTAGTGTCATTCCAGTCATGACCTACTCTTTGTGACCCCATGTCCATGGAGTTTTCTTGGCAGGAATACTGGAGTGGTTTGCCAGTTCCTGGTGGTCTCCCATCCAAGTACTAACCAAGGCCGACCCTGCTTAGCTTCCAAAATTAGGCAAGATCAGATGTGCTTAGGGCATCAAGGCAGCTTCTCCAATGACATAGTCTTCCTCAAAAGGATCTTTCCTAGTTTCATTATAGACAGTCTTCCAAGGTGATTTGTGATCTTTTCTCTGCATTCAGACCACCAATTAAACCAGCATAGACAATCTCTTAGTGTTTTGATTTCTTCATTGTAAGGATTAAAATTACTGAATTCTCTTGTAGTCATTGGCCAAAATCCTGTTGGACAGCTATGTAAATGGCATAACTTTTGGAAGCCAATTGCTATAAGTAGATAATTGCTACAGACATTATCTACTACTTCATGCCAAGTTGCACAATTTAGTGAGCAACAAATACTATAATATCTATGAATATAAGAATGGGTGACACCTTTTATTGGACCACTGAAAATTAAATAAATTGCAAGCTTTCAGAGATAAAATTCCACTCCTTCAAAGTTAGCACAACTTCCCCATGAATAGAGTAAAAAGGAAAGTAAGATAAAAGTTCAGCAATTGATGGTACATGACTATGAGAGGGGATGTCTTTGAAATACAGTATTCTTAATTTCCCTTCCAAACATTAGCCTGTTTGTGTAACTGCAACAGCAGTTCAGTCATTGTTGTTATCTTAACATTCACTTGTAGTCTTTCTTGTGCACATTCTTCTTTCGCCTTCTTCAAGAGTTACTTCAAGTTATTATTGCTTTCTGTCAGTAATTTGGTGTCAGCTGCATATTTTAAATTCCTGTTCCTTCTTCCACCAATTCTCAGTACACATTCAATTGAATTTCATCCATCTTCTCTTACAGTATGTTCTGCATATAGATAGAATAAGCAGGGGGACCAACTAGACCAGGTTTGCCCAAAATCCGGCCGGTCAGGCCATTCTGAGTGGCCCGTGGCTGGCTGGCCCGCCCCTCCCTCCCCCCTCCTTCGCCCATGTTGTTTTTTAAACTATCTTCCACCAACACTGACACCACCGGGAAGCTTGAGGGGCTGGGCGGGCAGGCGAGGCGGCGGGCCACCACCACCAGCACCGCTGGGAAGCTTGTGGGGCTGGGCGGGTTGGCGGGGGTGGCACACAGGCAGGCCGCCACCACCGGCATCACCGGGAACCTTGTGAAGCTAGGTGCGTGCACGCAGGGCGGTGCGCAGGCGGGCCACCGCCACCGGCCTAGCTGGGAACATTGTGAGGTTGGGCGCACGTGCAGGGCAGTGATCGGGCGGGCCGCGCCACCGGCACCGCTGGGAAGCTTGGGCGTCTGGGCGGTCTGCCGCCACCGGCACCGCAGGGGAATGTGTGGGAGTGGGCAGGCCAGCGGGCCTCTGCCACCGCCAAGGAGCTTTGGGGTGGGCTGGCGGGTGAGCCGTCACCACCGCTGGGAAGCTTGGGGGGTGCAAGGTTGCACAGATCGCCTCTTCCAAGGGGCGACCTGTGGCCATGGCTCCCTGTGCTTCCTTTGGTCCCCACCTTCCTTCTTTCCTCCCTCCCTTGTTCCCCACCTTCCTTCCTTCCTCTCTTGGTTTCCACCTCCCTCCCTCCCTCCCTTGGTCCACACCTTCCTTCTTGCAGGTGAGGTTGCAAGGGGTCAGTGGGTGGGGCTTATGGGTCAGTGGGTGGGGTTTGCAGTGGGGTGGCAGGGTCGGGGAGCAACCGGCCCCTGACACATTCTCAGCCACCAAATCTGCCCCTCCTTACAAAACGTTTGGGCACCCCTGAACTAGCTTTGCAAATAGGAAACCATTCTCTTTCTTCATATTCTGTGCTAGTAGATAGCTGCTGTGTGGTATTACGCCATTACTGGACAACTATGAGATGTCATCTATGGAACCTCCTGAATTAATATATATATATAAAGAGATAGTAGGGAAGATAGATAATTGTAAATCGTGGAGTTGATGATCCTGTAGCATTGGGGACTTGTCAAATGAGGGTTCTTTGTGGTCCATAAACCCCCAAGGAAATCCATACATGGGCTTCTGAGAGTCACTCAGCTGGGCTCAAACACAGTTAGGTGAGTGTTTATGTGCAAATTTCTGGGGAGGAGGTCCATAGATTTGATCAGATTCTCAAAAAGTTCTGTGAACCTGGAAAAGGTTAAGAACCATTGTGTGTTAAGCAGATTCTGTGTCTGGGAGCCTTCCTACTCATTTATCCCAATTTGACCCTGAATGTATGGCAGCATATTATAACAAATGTTTTTTTATTTTGTTAAAAAAAGTAAAGAACATCAGTCACAATGCTCAAGACGAACAGTATGTTTCCCATTAAAATGTAACAATTTAAATTCAGGTGGCGAAAATTGACATTAAAGGACTTGGACAATATTTGTTTTGACTCGGCCCTAGGAATGTTTCCCTACTACTAGCTTCTTCTGAACCAAAGGCAAGGAGACTGGATTTCTGCTCCTTTCTTTTTCCTAATGGGACCTCATTCTTTGGCAGGTCCTTGACATTGGCGAGTGCCTCACCGTCCCAGACGAGTTTTCCGAGAAAGAGAAGAAAACAGGAATGTGGTGGAAACAGCTGATCGCGGGAGCCATGGCTGGCGCTGTCTCCAGGACTGGAACTGCCCCCTTGGACCGGCTGAAAGTGTTCATGCAGGTAAAGGCTGCCACGTATTGTATGGGAGAGGAAGGGGGCGTGGGCCTTTGCTTTGCAGTGGTGCTATAGAGGTAGCTGTACACTTCTGCTTGAGAGCAGTGTTGCAGTAAAGAGCAGCATTAAAAAAACAACAACCAATGTGTCATTTGGTGGACTGCTTGCTTAGCTTTAGAGCAAGGCCACTAGCGAATACAGTGGATCCTTGTATAACAAACGGTTTGTATAACATAAAATCTGTACAACATAAAACATTCCGGAGATTGGGGGAATTTGCTTAACAGAATTGTCTATGGGGCAAATCCATAAAACATAAAATGGTCGCGATCAGGGATTACTCTGTTTTCAATGCATTCCTATGGAAAATATGTATAAAGGAAAATTTGCTTAACAGAATTTCATTTGTTAACGGATTAATTCCTTTACACAAGGTACCACTGTATTGGCTTTTTACTCAATAAAATTGCATTGCACCACCCTGGTTTCCGTTCTTGGTCTTCCACCAGGGATTACCTTTGCAATTTGAGGTAACAGCATGGTGCCCTAGAGGTGAAGGCTATAGAAAGACCGAGGGCTGCCTTGCCTAAACTAAAGGCGTTACAAGCAGCAAGTTGAAGGATGTTTTATTTACTCAGCTAATCCCTGGCAAATTTCAAAGATGGTAAAGAAAATAAACGGTTAAGGTAGCCTCCCATTTTGCTGGACTACAGTGCCTAACATTCCCAGATAATATCACCAGTGGCCTGTTGGCTAAGGATGCAGGCTAAAAAAGCAGCAGACTGTCGTTGGAGTGGAAGCAAGCATTTTATCTGATTAAGTCTTTGACTCCCACGCCACAGGGCAGGGGTAAGAATGGCATTGTGCCTCCAAACTAGTATTTATGCCATAGAGAAGGTCTTACCGATAAGCTTGGCTGGCAGCGGAACAATATGGTTTGCTGGAAATCAGAGGGGAATACTCTCCACGCCCTGCATTCCTGCCATCGCAGCTCCTGGCCACCCGTCCCCGCCTGAATTTTGAAATGCGTGTTGCACAATGGTCTTCACCTTTTTAGAACTGCCGATTCCCTTGTCTCAGAGTATGGTAAGGCAGGAGATGTAGGGCAGTAGATGAGAGGCTGAAAACTGGGAAGGCCTCTTGAACCACACCCTGTTGTCCTCACGTGTAGTTTTAGGAATACAAAGCGGGGCTTGCATTGCTCTCTAAGAGCCGCAGCTGCAGGGGGCAGGGAGGATAGAGCCGTGCCACAGCAGGGAGGTATGGAGCTTCAGAAAGGGATGTTCCACGCTCTCACGGTCTCGGGCCAGTGCTCAAAGTTCTAAGGCCAAGACCCATGGAGGTCCTTTGCCGAGAGGAGGAGCACCTCGACTTTCTCCTCAGGGCTGGCACAAGACCAGAAGAGCGTAGACACCTTCTGCAAGTGCCTGGAAAAGGAGCTGCACCCCCCTCCCATCAGTACGTTGAGCCAGGAGGAAATTAGGAAGGGAGAGGGGACAGAGTCTTTGAAAATTCCTAGAGTGTCCTCACATCAAAGCGGGAGGGGGGGAATTCTACAGGGGGGGCAGATTCAGGACTCTGGGGGGCCACATCTGGCCCCCGGGCTATACTTTGAGGACCCCTGGTATAGAGTGTCTGTCTTTGAAGAGGAAATTGTTACATAACTTTTTACAAAAGCAGAGCAAAGCATGCTGCTTATATACCGCCCTATGGCGCTTAAAGCACTCTCTTGGAGGCTTACAAGTAATTATTGAGGCTACACATTGCCCCCCCCCCACAAGCTAGGTACTCATTTTACCAACCTCGGAAGGATGGAAGACGGAATAAACTTTGTGGCGGCTACCTGGGATTGAACCCCAGGTCGTGAGCACAGTTTATCTGCAGTACAGGCATTTAACCACTGTGCCATTGGGCATAGAAGGCCCCTCCCTGCATGTGGAGTGATTTGGTACCATTATCCTCACCCACCCCCCAACTTCACTGGCTCCCTTGTCCCTTGTTGTTCCTTTTCCGTTGCTTTGTAAAAAACACAATCCAAGACTGTTAAAAGAATATCATACATTATTCTTGGAAATACTGATTTTAAAATGCCCCTATGACTTCAAATGCCTTTGAAATGTAACTGGAAAACAAGATACAAAAAAAAAAGTATTTCTCTCTGGAACCGCCCAGAGTAGCCTTCAGGCTAGATGGCAGGGTATAAAAAATCTAATTAAGAAATGTAATTTCTTTACATCCTCATTGCACAAGCTATAACTTGTTCCAGCTAACCACGGGACAGAACAACGAATGGTACCTCCTGCCTCTGTTTTGTAATCAGGAGGAACAGTGCCCAAGGCGGCTGAAATTATGTCAGCATCTGAGGCAGATCTACCGTACACACTTGATGCTGACAGTGAAAACATACCAGCAATAGTTATGATTAAATGACTATCCATTTGTTGCTTTTTAAGAGAGCCCAAACCCACTGCCTGAAAACAGGTGCTCATTTGAGGGCTGGTTGTGTATTCCTTCAGGCATCCTTTCTGTCACGTCATGCCAGTTATCCTTTACGCGCCGACAGTTGACACTGTGTGAGGAGAGATAGATTTTATCCCTTCTTTTCTCCACACTTGCTATCATGAAACAAAACAAACAAGAAAACAGGACAAAAAAAAGATCTCCACCCTTTTGTGTTTCACTTCCTCAGCAGGACCCCTTCAGTCCATGTTAACAAACTGGAAAAAGGAGGGAAAAGGGAGGGATTTTGTTCTCTCTCAGTTGCTTGTAAGCGCTGCTGATAATTAAGGCTTTCCTGTACCCTTGGTTTCACTAGAATGTGGAGCGGGGGGGGATTCGACCCCAAGTTTATCTTTGATTCTTATTATTGCTTTGTAATTTTTAATTTTATAATGGTTTATTATGTTGGTTTATATTGGATATGTCACTACTTCAGTTGGAATTTCTGTAAACCGCCCAGTGTGGCACTGGTGCCAGATGGGCGGGATAGAAATAAAATAAAATAAAATAAAGAATTCCAGATTCTTAACTGACTGAGGCACTTTTGCTAAGTGACTTGACTGTGAACTGCTGCCCAGGTTATTAATGCACCAAGCAGCCCCGCAGTGTATACTTGCTCTGGAAAGAGCAGACGGGTCTTTTTGCTGGTTGATAATTCTCCTGTTTAACCTTGGCTAAAATCCTGTTGCTTACACATTCAGAAGTAAGTGCAACAGTGTAAAGGGCAGCAGGGCATGGACACTGAGGAGCCACTGTTTGCATTCCTTATGGCCTGGTGCCCAGCGAGAAATACAAGCACCTACTCCTTAATTAGAGGCAATTTGCTGCTATGATTTATGCAGTAGCAGTTATGCTGGCATAGGTGAGCAACAGGCTTCTGGGCGCTGCCTCTTTAGCTTTGCTATTAAATCCGGAAGAGGTTTTGTAAGGTTGCCAAGATATTAGATGGCAGTATGCACCCTGCTTAATGGGCTCAGACAGTAGAGTTGTGCTTGCATGAGAGTAGGGCTCTCCCCCCCCCCCCCGCTCACCCTGTGACCCTGACTCTGTGATTCTTGCAGGTCCATGCCTCCAAGAGCAACCACATGAATGTGTTAGGGGGATTACAAAGCATGGTACGTGAAGGAGGCGTCCGCTCACTGTGGCGGGGAAATGGGATCAACGTGCTGAAGATTGCCCCCGAGTCTGCCATCAAGTTCATGGCCTATGAACAGGTAACTGTGGGAAGGAAGCAGCTGCTGCCCCTTCGCATGGGTCACCCTTCTCTGTGTAAGGGGTGTCGGGTTCTCCCAAAGAACGAAAGAGACTAATCCCTTTCCCATCGCAAGGATGGCGGGGCCTCCACCGTGTCCATGCCTTGATTCCAAAACCAAACCGATTAACGCTACCACTTCTCTCCAAAAGAATCTTTGGGGATGCTTGACCCGGAAGAGAAATGATGGGCATACTCGATGCTCCAAATTTAAAAAAAAAAAGGCAGTGAACGCGAGGGCTGTGTAACCAAATGGCTAGGCTTTCCTCATAGAGATAGTTCCAGGCAAAAGATTGATCCACACTTCCCAGTCACATGACTTGAAGAGGCAACAGTTTAGGTGCACAGTTCCGTCCTGCAGCTCCTCACACATTTGTGTGTGTGTTTTTCTTTTGCTGTTAATAGCAGATCATTGGGGGGGGAAAACCACCTTGCGTGTTTTGGTGGCCGTTGGTTGTCTTGTTTCGCCTCAGCCTTTGCCTCTTCAGTTCAGAATTTTTGTGCCGTGTTAATTTGAATTGCTGATTCAAGTCATTCATTCAATGGACAATCTGTTTACTTTTAATGAATATTAGCTGTATTAGGTTGCGATGCCAAGTCTTCCTCCTTCCCCACCTTTCTGGCTTCCAGTCAGGGCTGGCCGAAAATCTCACCAGCACTTTTGCAGGATGTGGAGGGGGGAAAAAACAAATTAATTAGAGTTTGATGCCGGCCTTGCTGTTACTGTAGCTCGTGCTTCTCTTTTATTCAACGTGCCAGGAGTCAGCCTTCAATTCTCCTTTATGAATTCTTTCTCTACCTAATCCTACCCTTCCGTACTCTTTACATTTGTTTTTTTTAAAACTTTGGTTAAATCTCTGTGCTGTGTTTCAGTGTTATTGTAGTACTATTTTAAAAAAGGTAGTGGCTCTTCTTGAATTTTCTTTATAGACTGCTACATGTTTTCCCTTAAGTTATATTTGATTTCAGTCTTGGTTGCATTGTGCGTTTATTCTCTCTTGACCGAGTAACTGTAATGCATAAACACCACCTGTGATTCGATGTCACTACCATCGTGTAGAACACAGCACAGATCTTAACACTGTTAGCATTTCAAATAAAATGTTAAAGTCAGGGCCTTTTCACACGACCCCTAAGATCCGCTGGTCCCTTAAATTCGGACCAGAGATCTTGGGGGTTCGTTTCTGTTCCTGCGTCCCCACCCCTCAGCACTTCCTGCTCCTGTCGGCGTGAGGGGAGGGAGGGAAAAAAAGGACAAAATAAGCCTTTAGTAACCTGCCGGTGCCGGTCGAAGTTGCCACGAGCCCCGTTATTTCCTGGTTCCTTCTCAAGGGGCTCTTAAAGGGGTGGGAGGCAAAAAAACAACAGACAAGCAAGGAGAGCCCGGCACTCTTATCCGCATCAAATATTTTTCACCTCCAGAGAGAAGGTACAAGAAAAGTGCGCTGGGTCACGCTAAAGTGGGCGGGGTCGCACTTAATTGTCTGCAAACTCCCGGAGCTGGTGGGGAAACATTTCTAAGCTCCGGAGCTGGGAGCCATTTGCAGCGCAGCTTAGGGGTCGTGTATAAATGCCCTTAGATAGGACACAGAAGCATCTGAACCTAACCATATGAAACAGGTGAGGAAGAATCAGACCTGAAAGTATTGCGGCATAGCTAAATTTCATATATTTATATGCAAGAAACCCAAAAGCTGTGACTGTTTGTGTGGCACAAAAGCAGCCACTGTAATCACAACTCCTAAAACTCTTGACCTGTTCATCTGGAATTTGGCAGTCATGGTTGATCCCCTCTGAGTAGACAATTGTATCCCGATTTCACATATACTAATTAAAAAAAAGTTACAGTCATTTTAATTTCTCAGTGCAAAATGATGGGAGGCATGAAGATTCTGATTTCTGACCCGTCATGTAGCCCTAATTGCAACTTTGCATCCAGAAAGACTTAAGATTCTGGGGGGAAATCATATCTGATTTTTCATGATCGGTTTCGCAATTGTCTGCTATGTTTGGAGGTAGAGCTGTAGGTGCTTCTTACTCAGATATAATTGTTCACTAAGATTTTCCCCCAGTAAGCATCCATTGGATAATAGTAGTATTAGTTTTGGTTGCTACTAGTTATGCATGGCAGCGGTTGTGGTGGGGGCTGTGCCGATCTAAGGCACTGAAGCCTTCCACCTTAATCAAAGGGAATCTTATTCATCCTATCCCTTTGAGATTTTATTAGGCATTAGCTACATGATTTCAAGCTTATCTTTCTAGACATAAAACCTAGGAAATCTCCCCCTCCCTTTAAAGCAATGAAACAATGAAACAAAACAAATGCTAAAGAAGAAACAGAATTCTGTGCTCCCTGGCAAACATTCAGCAGTGGAACTGAGACATAGAACAGAAATCTCCACATTCCCTTGCAGAATTTTTTTTTAATTTTAGAGTATTTTTATCCAGCCTTTCTCCTTGGAAAAGGACCCAAGGCAGCTTACAGTAATGAGGGACAATATACTGTCCAGCACAACTAAGACATGTTCAAGTATTGAGAACAGGAAATTGAGGGATATCTTACTTAAAGGCAACATTACAATTAAAGCTACAAGAGAACATGAGGAGTTAAAGAGAGAGTAAAATTCCATGTAAAAGTTTTGAGTGATGGAAACTAACATTGAAAACATGGTGTCAGTGCAATCACACAAGGTTATAAGTGGTTATAAACACAAAGTCTATGGATTTAAGGACAATTCACTTACTCATATGGCTGGTTGGATACCTCAGAGTGTTGGGCAGCCAGTTGTAGAGCCATGTGTTATGGGGTTTGATTCCCCACTGTGCCCCCTGGGAGTAGTGCTGGCCTGTGTAGCCTTGGGCAAACGTTACAGTCCCAGGATGCCCTCAGAAAAAGAGAAGGCCAAGCCATTTCTCAGTACTCTGCCCGCTCCAATTTGCCATAAACCAAAATCAACTTGAGAGCTTCTTCTTCTTCTTCTTCTTCTTCTTCTTCTTCTTCTTCTTCTTCTTCTTCTTCTTCTTCTTCTTCTTCTTCTTCTTCTTCTTCCTCCTCCTCCTCCTCCTCCTCCTCCTCCTCCTCCTCCTCCTCCTCCTCTATAGAGGAATTGTTTTTAAATGCATTGCGAAACTGCCACATGACTTTAGATTATTTCTCCCAAATACTTGCTTGGAGGCTTCCTTGGTCCTCTTCTCTGCTGTTTTTAATGTCATCTGCCCCTTCAAGTTTAAAAGCCTGCAGCTTGGAATACCCACACTTAGGAAGGTTGAAATAATTTGAACTGTGTTGCTATTTAAATAAAAATACAACAAGGCAACCACTAAAACCCATAGAAGCCATTAAAGAGAACCACACTCGGATACAACGGCTCATTAATCAGTTTGTATCACTGTACAGAGTTGATTCAGAAAATATTCCGCTTATTATCCATTATGGGCTATTAAAGATCTGAGAGAAAAACTTGAGTACCTGTGGAGTAGGGAAGACTGGGGGTGGAGGGGTTACTCCTAATTTAATGTGCAAATCCACATCAACATGGCCCTGTTCTCTTAAATTATCAGTGCTTTTTACACACATCAAACTTGCAATTCCAGAAATGCCCTGCACAGTTCAAAACAGAAGTGATGCAAATAATTATTTTATTATTTTTGAATACCTTTTTAATTTCATTCAGCCTTTATTTAAGATTGTAAAAAAAATCTTGCAAAGAAGGGTTTTTCATTAAATAAAAAGGTTAAGCCAGCTACAAGACAAAACGATCAAAAATAGCAGAAACATTCAGTTTCTGAAATTCACGGTTTTCTGCTTCTTTTCACTAACTAGTAAATCTGCTATTATGATCCCCTTGTTCCCTGGCCAGAGTGAGGCCCGGCTGGCGTTCTGGCAAATGACATAATCAGTCCTGCTCAGAGAAAGGTCCTAGAGCTGCATTTCTTTTGCCTCTACAACAACTGGAGAGGCAAGCAAGCAGCCTACGTAGGACTTGGATGGTAGAGGAGAAAGACCCCCCCTGCAAGTGTTTCAGTCCTCCCCACAAGGTCAACTCTTCTGCCTCTGGGCACCCCAATTGCAAGCCTGCGTTGGAGAAACATAGGCCATTTGATCCTTCCGGGTTTTCCACCCATAGGAATCACTATCCGATCTCCTAACCATCTCTCCACCACCTGTATATCAGCATTCCTGGCAGAACGTTTCCTGAAAACAAGTAAATCATAAACCAAATAATCTGTCAATGTTATCCCAAACAATAACTGTGAAAAGGCAGGCCTGGGATACCTGGGACCCCTCCAGATGCTCTTGAACCCTAGTTCCCATCAACTCCAGACAGCCTGGTCACTGGTAGAAGCATGGTGAGATAATGCATTGTTGATTGCTGAAGGGATAAAGGTCCCCACTCCTGTGTTTAAATGATCTCCCCCCTTAATAACAAGGTCTCTGAATCAGCTGCTATTACTTTGCTGTCAAGCAGTGGTTTCCAACCTTGGGCTCCCGGGTGGCTTTTGGACTACAACTCCCAGAAATCCTGCCCACCCTAGCTTAGTGGCAAATGCTTATGGGAGTTTTAGTCCAAGAACCATCTGGGCCCCCAAGGTTGGTGACCATTGCTGTAAAACATCCTCCTCTTGGTGTATAGATGAAACACAGCTTCTCTTGCTCACACCCATTGCCTTTACACAGCCTGTAAGGGGTTTCAGGAAGGGTCCATAGTCTAAGAAGCTGAAGTAATTATTTCTCATTGCAGATCAAGCGGGCGATTCGCGGGCAACAGGAGACACTGAGGGTGCAGGAGAGATTTGTTGCTGGCTCACTGGCTGGAGCCACAGCACAGACCATCATCTACCCTATGGAGGTGAGATCAGTCAATCCATTCAGATCCTATCGTCTTGGAATAGCCGCCCTTCGGTCTCGGGGTCAGCCCTACCATTAGGCAGGGTGAAGCAGTGGTCTCAGAGGGCTAATGTTGCAGGGATGTGAAACAAAACATTGGCGATGTATATACCTCCCTTGCTCCTTCATCCTCCAAACTAGCCTGCTGCATTTGGTTTAGTGGAGGATGCCTCGAACAGCCTCGTGGCGCAGTGGTTAAATGCCTTTACTGCAGGTAAAACTGTGCTCAAGACCTGGGGTTCAGTCCCAGGTAGCAGGCTCATGGTTGACTCACTCAGCCTTCCATCCTTCTGAGGTCAGTAAAATGAGTACCCAGCTTTCTATGGGGGGGGGGGGGGAATGGGTAGCCTGCATTACTGTAATTAAAACTGTAAACCGCCCAGAGACTACTTGAAGTGGTATGGGGTGGTATATAAGGAGAACACTTTTTGCCTTGCCATGCCAGTAATGAAGAAAGTTTTTGTAAATAAGATGAAGGGAATAATATTTGGATGGATGGATGGATGGATGGATGGATGGATGGATGGATGGATGGATGGATGGACGGCCTCAAAAAACAAAATGTCATGCCTTTTGTGGATCTCAGCCAAGACATCTATTGCCACACCGTCCATAAAAAAAAAGGAAAGGAAAGGAAAGATCTGGATGTTGAACAAGCTAAGGAGAGCCATCCTTCGGTTTCAAAAGTGGTAGGCAACCGCGGCCACAGATGAGGCAGGCTCTATAAAGAAGGAAGGTCACTGGGAAAGAGGAGCCCACTGGTACAGCAGAAGGTGATCAAAAAAGATGCTGACATAACTAAGCTAAGGGCTCGGAAGAGCGATGGGTGCCCTTTGCAGCAGGCAGGGAGATCCAGGAGCCACTTCAAGGGGGCATAGCATCCCTCAAGCATCTTGGGAACGATCTTTTTCTCATGAGGGCGCTGATGGTGCTTGTTTCCTGAGCCTGAGCCCTGCCCCACCAGACGCAAGAGTTCCTTGGCAGGGGCAACGGCTTTTCAATCTCTGTCAGCCGAAGCCAACTGTTGGTAATGGCCAAAGTGGGTAGGGACAGCCTTCTTCTTGCTTCCTCTCCCTGGCTCTTGCCTTTTTTGGGGGAACCATCTCCGCCAGTTGTCTTGTACTTGGAAAGGGCCTTCGGAACTGGGCCCTTCTGCCCCGAGCCCTTCTGTCCTCTACAGTGGAACCTCAACTTACGAATTTAATCCGTTCCGAATGCATGCTCTTAAGTCAAACAACTCTTAAGTCGGGGTACCTGTCTAAAAAATCGGAAACATGAGTTAAACAATTTTAAAAATTGAATAAAATATTTGTAAGTCGAGAAGACCATACAGGGGACCTTCATATAACAAACGGTTTGTATAACATAAAATCTGCACAACATAAAAATTCCAGAGTTAGGGGAAATTTGCTTAACCGAATTGTCTATGGGGCGAATCCGTACAACATAATAATGGTCTCAATTAGGAATTACTTTGTTTTCAACGCATTCCTATGTGAAATTTGTATAAAGGAAAATTTGCTTAACATAATTTCATTTGGAACGATTTAATTCCTTTATACAAGGTACCACTGTATCTAAAATTTGTGAGGCGGCAGCTAAAACGGCAACAGTTTTCCACTCTTAAGTCGAGCTGCTCTTAAATCGGGGTACCACTGTATATCCTAATCTTCTTCTTTTGGATCCTACTCCATCCGGTGCCAGGCGAGAGAGAGGATTTGGAGCTTTTGTTCATCCCTTCCTCTCCACCCCCTCCCCCAGGTTCTGAAGACCCGGCTGACTCTCCGTAAGACGGGCCAGTACTCAGGAATGGCTGACTGTGCGAGGAAGATCCTTCAGAAGGAAGGGATACGTGCCTTTTATAAGGGCTACCTGCCAAACATGCTGGGCATCATCCCCTATGCTGGCATTGACCTGGCGGTTTATGAGGTCAGTAATGTGGGGCTTGAGCCAGGCGAGGAAGGTCTCAGCTTTCCCTGTTCTCCCCCCCCCCCGATGACCCTATTCTGCAAGTCGGGCTGAGGATGGGTGCCCTCCTGGCAGTCTCTTTCCCATGGGACCCCTTTGAAAAACACAGTTCTGTCCACCCAACCCCAACCTGTTTCTGTCCCGTCCCTTGCAGAAGGGAGACCCCCCTGCCTCCTTCCCATCTCTAAGGATGTCCCCCATCCCCAACCCACCCCTGGCTGAAGCTGTCCTCATCTCCCCATCTCTCCTTTCTTTCCCTGCAGACCCTGAAGAACACCTGGCTGCAGAAGTACAGCAAGAACACCGCCGACCCAGGCGTTCTGGTGCTCTTGGGCTGTGGCACCGTCTCCAGCACCTGTGGACAGATCGCCAGCTACCCGTTAGCCCTGGTGCGGACTCGGATGCAGGCACAGGGTGAGAGGGCCCTCGTTCGCTCTGTGCTGGGAGCTGCTGAAGCCAGGGCATGATTAAAGATGGTTGGGAATGGCATTGCTGAGAAGGGAAACAGGATGGGCGGGAAGGATTAAGCCACAGGGCCAATTGCTAACATCGCAGTGGGGTGCAATCTCAGTTTGGCATGAATGTTCATGACTTTACCCTCCTTAGTTTAGTGCCTAGTGTTTTGTAGTGGGCAGAGTGACGGACTAAGACCTTGGCATCCTGGCTTCAAATCCCCACTCGGTCATGGGGATATCTCCTTTACCTTGAAAACCTTATCACAGTCATTGTAAATCCATCCGGCACATAACATACTCTTGAGTAAATTCTTCTCGAAAAGAAGGCATAAATCTTGAATCCAGGAGCAACCCTCTTACTTACCCAGGGCTGAGCACAGGCCACACCCGTCCCCAAAACCAGATTTACATTTTTACATTAAAAAACAGGGCTTTTTTTTGGGGGGGGGGAATAGTACAGCAGCTTAAGAATTTAAAATTTTTAAATTATTGTTAATATGGTTGACCAAGGAGGTGAAGGGTCTGCAGCTTGTTTAGTGAATTCATGGGCTGCGGTCACAAAGGTCCTCCTATAGGTTACAATAACACAAAACCTGTCACAGAGGTCTTCGTAAAGGTTACAAAAACACAAAAACTGTCATGGAAACCCTGGCCATAACCTTCAACACTTTTGGAATTCCTGTGGGTGTCAGAAGATATCCCACGACTCTCTCTGTGGGAGGTTTTTGGGTTTTGTTTTTTGTTTTTTGTTGCTGTTTTAACTTTGGAGCATGAACGTTAAGGGTACAGTCACCCCCCCCCCCGCCATTTCACAGTTCAGATACTGAGGTCCTGCTATATCGCGGGATTGCAGTACCTGCACTTTGGAACCGCGCGGGGGCGGCAGGGAGCAATCGGGTCACTCCCCGCCACCCCCCGGACCCCTCCGAAAGGCCTCAGAGCCATGTGGGGGGGGCGGGAGGAGTGATCGGGTCGCTCCCCGCCGCCCCCCCCGGACCTCTCCGAGAAGTCTCGGGCGGCGCGGGTGGGCGGCGTCGGGAGATCAGATCCCGCAACACCACCTGTGTGCGCCGCACCAATACTTCTCGGACAAGTGCGCGATCGCCACCCCCACCCGCCCCTAGGCCCCACCCACCCACCCGCTTCCGCATATCGCGGATTTTCACGCATCGCGGGTGGGGGGTCCCTAAACCCCGCGATCAGCGGGGGGTTACTGTACTCTGCAGCTCTTGTATTTCCAAAATCCCTTGCCATTTCCCCTCTGTCTCTTGCCAGAGGATGTCACTTCCTTCTCTCCTCCCCTCCGCCATATTCTCTCCCATCTCCCTGGTCACCAGCTACCCTCATTCCCATCCCAACCCCAACCCCCTTTGTAAGGTTCACTAGGAAAGTCTCAGAGTCCCAACCCTCAGTGTTTCGCAACCTTGGGTCCCCAGATGTTCTTGGACTACAGCTCCCAGGAATCCTCACCAACACAGCTTAGTGGCGAAGGCTTCTGGGAGCTGGGAACATCAGGGGACCCAAGGCAATGAGAACCACTGATCCAAGCCATCCCGCCATGACGGCAAGGTCCCTGATGTCCCTATTGACTCTGTTTCCGTTTCTTTCTGTAGCGTCCATTGAGGGTGCCCCACAACTCACCATGCTGGGACTCTTTAAGCACATCATTTCCCAGGAAGGGGTGCTGGGCTTGTACCGTGGCATCGCCCCCAACTTCATGAAGGTCATTCCTGCCGTCAGCATCAGCTACGTCGTGTATGAGAACATGAAGCGGGCGCTGGGGGTCACGTCCAGATGAAGTGGATGCCTGCCTTGCCCAAACACGTGGGGCCTCCCTCCCAGGAAGGGCCGCTCCTGCGGAAAGGGTGTACAGAAGCCACTCTTGTAAGTGGGGAGGTACTGCACCCATCCACTCTGGGGCCTTGGCCGCTGGGAGATGGAGTCCTGAAGCATGTGGCCATGGATGGACCCATGCCATCTTCCCCGTTGGAAGACTGGAGCATTCGCCGAGCATGGAGCTCCAGAGGAAGCTGTCATGTTCTCTGTGGCAACATATCCCCCTGCAGAGGGCCATGAAGTCACGTGAGGCCCTCCTGAGGCAGGCCTGTGCCTCCCACGGTCCAGATTCTTTGGACATGGCGTCATCCAAACAGGCTAGCTTCCAAGCCAGCGCTCCTTCCCTGCAGCCTGTGGGTCTTCCCTATTCTAGTCCAACCTCAGAACCTTGGCTTGTTCTCTTGTTCTGCAGCTAACAGACACACACACACAAACATACCAAGAGTCTGGTGGGGAACATCAGCCTGTCACCCTTCCCTGCCATTGATATGTTGCCAGACCTCACCGAACACCTAGCACACCAGGAGACACTGGGTCGCCTCTCCCAACCAGTTCAGCCGTTTCTCAGCACTGTCAACAAAGCATTCAGGGACAATCCATCACACTGGAGACAATCACATTTTTTGTGTTCAGTACCAAGAAACAGAGGTGCGTGAGCATCTGGGAGGTAGTGGATGCTGGTGGACAAATTATTAACTTTCTACACCCCACACGCCCATGTTTCTGGTTGCAAAACCTCCGCCTACTGGCTCCTGTAGGGGTAACTGGAGCCCTACATGATTATTACATTTCAGCCCAGTCCTATCTTAATCTGCCCCATTATATGGAATGTCTCTGTATATTTTGCACAAGGACTACTTTTAATTTATAAGATTTGTCTGCACTTTCTTGCTGGACCTCTGGGGCTGAACCAAAGCCCTTTGTTACCACCGGCCTAGCCAGGGGCTCATGACCCTTCCCTTCCGAGGAGGTGGTGAAGGCAGACAGACATTGCAAGGGCTACTCTTCTGTTATTCCCCTCAATGCACTTTTTTTGCCTGAGGTTCCTCGGTTTCTTCTCTGCGCACCTTTCCATGGGCTGTGAGATATTTGCACTGACCCTGCTGGCTGTGTTGCTTAAAAGCCCCCCCTCCCCGTGTCCTTGAAGCTGTGCTTCCTGATTTTCCCCAGCGCCGTCTCGGGTCTTCATTGCTCAAAAGAGATGGCCTTTCCTGCATCAGTAGTTCTCCATAGCATAGCTCAGGCAGTGCGATCATAGAGTGTGCTATGAGACTGCTCTATGCTTATATTTGTACAGAAGCCTCTCCCCAGTTTAGTTGACACACTGGCTTCTGAGATCCAGCACACACACAGACGCGTGTGCACATGCACACACACGCACACACACACACACACACACACACACACACACACACACACAGAGAGAGAGAGAGAGAGAGAGAGAGAGAGAGAGAGAGAGAGAGAGAGAGAGAGAGAGAGATTTGGCCCTGTGCTTTCATGCATACCCTTGCTTCTACACAGATTAGACTATAAGGTGTTTCAAATGCTGCTCCTTGTTCACATCCTGGATAGCGTATACCTGCCCTTGTGTAGTATTATTGCAGAAGACGTGTGCTATGAAGTACAACTGCTAGAGGGCCGTAATGTAATGTAAAAGAAGCAAATCCCTACAGAGGGACCTGTCATTTTTGCCAACGTTGACACCTGGGAGATGGAGACATCGTTATATGTCCATGTGTGTACTTGCAGTCAGGATTAAATCTTGGTCCCGGAGGCATGCTCCACCCTCATGCTAAAAGTAACACACTTGTAAATTCAGGATCAACTCCCACTGTATTGGAACAGTATCCCCGTTAGTGCCGCCGGATACTGGACTTCATTTGATGCCAGCCATGTGTTGAGCCTGCCTGCCTGCCTGCCCGCCCTTCTGCCTAGTCTGTCTGAGCTCAGAAGGGATGACTGTTTTCTAGGTGGTGACCATGCCCTGGGGAGTCTCCACGTGGTCTCCCTGTGGCCTCATTCAGGGGGATTCACTCTCTCCTGGGCTGCTATTCTCCACTGTATGTTGGTAGAGAGGGACGGGGCTTCTCAGCATGGGACGTGCCAGATGTGTTTCAGTAACCTCCCACCATCCCAGCCAACCTGGCCCGTAGTCGTGATAGCTGAAGGAGACAGGAACTGTTGCCCAACAGCGTAGAAGAGTGGCTAGAAAGGAGACCATTTGCAGATTATCACATTTTGAGAAAGTCAAGGATTTGGCCGCGCGACAGATTGCCTTGGGATGGAACGTGCGAGAAGAGAAGAGGAAGGCTTGTCAAGATACAGATGCCGACATCTGGGAGAGGTGGTGTGCCGCATTCATTTTCCCATTACAGGAATCTTCACGGACTTGTCTATACCACCAGTAGTGAGGATGGGAGTGGGCTGGTTTTGTTCTACATGGCTTGCAGCCAAAAGACATTGGTTTCTCACTCATCCAGTGGGCAGGATGAACCAAGCCCAAGCAAGAGGGGAGCTTCTGGTTCCTTTTAAAAGCTCCAAGGGAGGCAGGGGGTGCCTGTCTAGGTTCTTTAGCAGTTTTGACCGGGAGGAAGGAAGGAGTGGATGCTCATTATTGCTTTTAAACAAAGAACTTAGTCTATAGCAATGGTTCTCAACCTGTGGGTTCCCTGATGTTCCTGGACTGCAACTCCCAGAAATCCCTTCCAGCACAGCAAGTGGTGAAGGATTCTGGGAATTGCAGTCTAGGAACATCTGAGGACCCACAGGTTAAGAACCACTGGTCTATAGGATAGGGATGGGGGCACATGGAGTTTAGTCACAGTACAAAGGCAAAAGGCGCTGGGGGACTCATTGGTGCAAACCTAAGAATGGAGGAAGAGGCTATTTTGAGGCCAAATAATGTAAATACCTTTTCTGGGCTGCTTTTGTCTTAAGAGCTATTAAGATGGCTTTCATGAGGTATAGAAGGCAAAGGGGACTTAGCTTTGAGAAGCAAGGATGGGGTAGAATCCAGTTTGCAGGGAAGCCATTGAGAGGAAGCAGTGTCTAATCCAGGCTGGCCTCTCCTGTCCAGAGCAACCCCTCTCCCGTTGCATTGTGGGATGAGGGAGTGGAAAAGCAGGGCTGCCACGTTGCTGCCTGTTGCGTTTCTCTGTACTTTGCAGCACTGCCCAACTCTGGTGCCTTGCAGGTGCAGTGGGACCAACCGTTGATGCCATCTCCTTCTGGCTGTAATGGTGGCTGTGGGGTGGGTGCTCCAATGCCTGTGACCCAGAGAAGGTGGAGGAAGGGAGCAGGTGGGAAAGGTGGAGGGGAAAACAGATGAAGTGGTTGCTGCTGCTTCATCTCCCTTTCGGTTGCACATTCAGAGGTGCATGGGGTGGGGGATGTCAGAGTTGGGCTATTCTAAGATGTCTGAAGCGCAGTGTAGACATAAAAGAACCCAGATGCGAAGGCAAGAGGATGTATGAGTTGGCGCATTCTGATCCTTTCCTGCCACCAGTTGCCCAAGACAGAGTGAGGGCCACATTCATGATGGTGTTTGGCTACCAGCTAATGGGATCCAAAGATCCCATTGGTGAGAAGACAATGCCAGCCTGGTAGAGCCTTTGGTCTGACCCAGCAGGGCTCTTCGGATAGCTGAAGAGCATACTCACCAAATGAGTTCCCAACTGCCCACTGGTGGGTTGATGGTGTTAATTTTTGAGCCACAAAGTTTGGACTGTGATGGTCAGATAACCTCTGACCTAAACATTCCCACCAAGAAGCCATATATTTTACCACCTTCACCTAGGGGGATACATGTGGACGTTTGAATTCTCTTATAATAAAGCGTCTTGGTTTTCGGCCCTGGACAAACCAGGGAGGCCTACCCACAGCTGCTGCATCCCTCCTGCATTCCTCTACCTACCTTGCTGGTGGTTTTTATTACAGCTGCTGCTGCATTGTGTGTTGGTGTTTCAAAGGGAAAACAAAGCACAAGCTAATAAATTTTCTAAACCTTTTTTGCCTGTTGTTTAAGAAACGAGTTCAACCACAAAGTGAAGTCTTGTCCTCAAGGGGCCACCGTACCTATTTTTGTAAAAGGACCTGCCCGGGATGTAGCCAGTTGGGGTTAGTCATGTTATCGGAGGCAGCCCAGGTGTCTGTCCTTCTTAAATGGGGACTTGGTTAACATTTTCTATCTACTCTGCCATTTTTAACAACGCCTGTTACAAGAGGGTGGAAGACCAGGACGTTTGCCAACCTTAGTTAAAAGGAGCAATTTTTGGAATGCATGCCGTACACATTTCAAACCCATCTAAGTTATGGCACCACCAAGACTGCGGAAATAAATATTTTAAATGTCAAAAATAATAAACTGAGCATCAGGAATTCTCCATGTGTCTGGCTGGCTATTCCCATGTGAAATGCTTTTTGAAAAATAAGAAAAAAATTTTATTTATTTATTTGATTTCTAAAACCACTGCCACTCTGGTTTGGAGAAGGAAAGAGAGTGTGCCAACTTTCTAAGCCATCAAACTTTCTCGTGTTAAATCCCAGACTACCCCCTGAAGGCACATCCAGGAGTGACTTCTGGGTGTTAGGTAGCAATCATCCAAAAAAGAAGGATGAAACAACACAATGCTTCCGGCAATGTTTTGTCCAATTTTTTCTGGTTGTAAATTCCATAAAGTATAACTTGAACTTTTTGGGGGGATTAGGCTGATATCTGGAGAGTATCAACTTGGTACACAATGTGGGAGATCTGGTCAAAAGTCAATACATTTTGTGCTCAGTGTCCTTGTTTCATCCCTATTACCTGAATCAATGTTTTTTTCTACTGCTGGTGATCATACTAGACTAGATGCTAACTGTGGCCAGAATTTTTGGTGTAAGTGAAATGGTGTCAAATCATAATAGTGAATTGCCACTAGTTAAGCAGTTCGTCTGTGAAGATTCTCAGTCATCCAGGTTCGTTTAACTGGGAGTTGAGTCATGGCTACTGGACTTCTTTTTTGAGAGATAGAAACGTTTCGCTGTTCATCCAAACAGACCGATGAAGCTGTTTGGATGAACAGCGAAACGTTTCTATCTCTCAAAAAAGAAGTCCAGTAGCCATGACTCAACTCCCAGTTAGTTAAGCAGTTGCCACTTTTATCTCTTGCTGTGCACCAATTCGAGACTGGCACGTGATGAGGGACACAAGCAGTGGCTTATGAACTAGTGGCACTTCGCTGCTGGAGTTTACGTCACTGCACTTACACCAGTGCAACTCATCCATAGGATTCTAGCCATTGTTATATCTTGTCAATACCCTCTGGAATTAAAAGTCTCTTTCATTCTTGCCCTTTCCTCCTGAGTCTGTCTTTTCAACATGCTGTTCTTCACTCATCCTCTTAGTAGCTCTCACTCATAAAGACCAATAAATACCCTTGCCCAAAATACAGCCTTTCAGTTGCATTTGGTAGAGGCTTCCCATGGAAATGGAAGAAGTTGCATGACAGTCTCTTTAAAAAATAATTTTGAGTGGATATAGTAATTTCCAACTGATTTTTCACATATTCCCAGAGGAACACTATGGCAAGATTTGGAAAATGTTGAGATTATTGTGGCATGTAATAGTGTTACATAGTATTTGCAGGTAAAAGCATAAAAGGTCCTTGTGTCTAAGATAAACCGATGCCCAGCTTATTACAGCATAATTGGTTTATTAAGTGCATCCGAGTGCTATGCTCAGCTTTGTTAGATGAGGGCTGGGCAACATGGAGCCTACTGAGTTGGCAGGCCCCACCACACACACGCCCGGGTGCCAACTCTGACATCATCAAGCTGGGGAATTTTGGCAGAAACACCTTTCTTGGAATTTCCTTTGTAAAACAAGCCTCCTGGAAGGATAGGTCTGCTTCAAAATCAAGGGAAAACATGATATTGAAGTTAGTGTAGATGTCACAGCAGTGGGTTCAGTGAGTTCAGAGATATATGAAGCTGATGTACGCAGCTTATTTAGTACTTCTAAACTGGGGAGGTCCCTATTCCAGACCCTGCTCAGCCATGACACTGACTTGGTGACTTGGGGACCCATCACTCACTCCCAACCAGACAGATTTGTCCATAATTTTAAATTGCGCAACACTCGGATCGGAAAACAGAAAAAAGCCAGACCAAGCTCACAAGGTGATGGAGGCAAGTGGGAATAAGAAGAAGGACCCTGTGCCTCCATCAGCTCTTTGGAGGGGAAATAAATTAAGGAGCAAATAAATAAATATTTAAGATAGACAAAGCACAGGTGGCGCTGGAGTTGAGCTTTGCCAATGCCCTTAAACTCCTGGAAGAATCAACAAGTGAGTCCCAGAACAAATTACACCGTCTTGAACTATTTCTTGAGGCAAAAAATGTTGAAGCCGAGAGCCTGCCCTACTTTGGGCAGCACATCAGGAGAAGACAGGACTCTGCAGGACAGGCGATATAACTGGGAAAGGCTCAAAGCGGGCGGAGGGGGAGAAGACCAGATAAGAAGCGGACTCCCTCCCTCGAGTTTAAACGAGTTAAGCAAGCCAGTTGAGGACAGTGCGTTTCAGAAATGGCTCGTTTGAGAGGGTTGCCAGGAGGCGTCGTGACAACCACCACAACAAAGCCCGGTCGCTGGGGAGTATGGGCAAGAGAATGCCGCTTGTCTTTTATTGTTTTCTGCAGTTTTAAAAGCTTCCACTCACCCGAGGTCTCTGGGTGGTGTATTAAGGCATGTTCTGGGCATCTGACGGGCCATCATGGGAACAGGCTAGTAGCGGTGGGCACCATTGCCGTTGTCGTCGTCTCGTTACAGTGGGCACCAAAACTTTTAAGGTTCTTTCTGAAATCCGAGACTTCCTCCTGGATCTCTGTCGGCGGCGCTCCCTTCCGTGCTGCGGGAAATAGGGGCCAGAGGGCTTCAAATGAAACCCGAGACCTGGTCCTCTCCTCCCAACCTTTTTCCAAACTTCCCCGCAGAAGCGAAAAGGAGGGCTTTCCCAAGACGGGCACGGGTTTGTATATTTGTATATATTTTTGTGTATTTGGAGCAACCATTCCCGGAATCCCCTCCTCTCTGCGGGGGTGAGGGTGGGGTGGGGAGACGGGACGGAACTGTAGTCCACTCAAGTCTTCCATCATTGCTACCACCACCATTAACATCTTGGAATTGCAGAACTGGAAAGGATCTCGGGCTCCGATTTAAACCACGGATCTCTCCAGCAGTTCTTACCACCTGGGGGGGGGGTGTCTCCCCCGACTTCTCCGTCTCTCAGTGCAAAATCAATGCGATGCATTGATTTTTGAATCGTGCTTGGGTTTTGAAATCGCCTTTTCCTTAAACTCAAATCGCCTTAAATTTCACTTACCGCACTTCCAATCACTTTTTCCGTGGAGGCCCCTTGGCCATGCCCTTTTTTGGCCGCTGTGTGGCTTTTCCTCGCGAGGGCCACCAGGGGTGGTGTTCTTTTTGAACTGGTTTCTAGACCGCTTCTTGAAGTGCTTCAGCTCCAACTGCGGACTCCGTGAATCGCTTTTTCCCACTTTTCGCCCTCTTTCTGCCTTATCCTGCCGTCCAATAAATTGAATAAAGAAATCCTGCTGCAATTTCATCGCTTCCGCCATTTTCTCTGGTCTTTCTACTTCCTCTTTGGGGTTTAATTTAGCATTTTCCGCTGTCTTTCACATTTAAGCCTGTGGTTACCCTATTTCACCAGGAGGTGTCATCACATTAGCCCTTTTTGTGTGCCATCTTTTTGAAAACACACCTGTTGTCGCTGTACTTTCTGCTGTTGGGGTTCTTTTCAGGGCCCATATGTGAGTTAAAAAAATCTATTGCCTTTGCATTCTGTTTCCATGGCAAACCCCTTTCCGTATTTAGTGTTATCCATGCCTTTCCCCCTTACATCCTGGACCTTACCCACACCCTACTTTAGAGGGTCTCATTGCGCATGTTTGAAATGCATAGAAATTTCATTAATGTTGCGCCTCCACAGGTCGCCTTGCTTGTGTTTTTGGGGTACTCAAATGATTTTTTCTGGTAATATTTCTATGACAAATGTTATCTTCTAACGTTTGTGAAAAACGACTTAAGATTTCATGAAGGGGAAACCAATAGATGTAATGATACACTTTGCATCAGGTCTACCCACTTGCAACCGTGAAACTACCTTAGACTCCGCTAGCCGACTCGCAATCATCAGGAAAAGAAAATAACGCAGGACAGCAGGAGCTATGTTGAGCAACCCTTTATCAAAGTATATGCAGTGGGTAAAGGAGAAGAGTGATAAAAAGTCAAACATGTATAGGGAGGCACACAATGAGAATTTTAAAAAATGGACAAGCATTATGAAGTTATGGAGAAGGTTTGCAAATCAACAGAGTTAGCAGTTCACCCTCTTAATGACGGTGAAAGAGGAGAGTGAAAAAAATGGGCTGAAGTTCAACATAAAAAAACTAAGATCATGGCCACCGGTCCCATCACCTCCTGGCAAATAGAAGGGGAAGAAATGGAGGTGATGACAGAGTTTATTTTCTTGGGCTCCTTGATCACTGCAGATGGCGACTGCAGCAACGAAATAAAAAATACGCCTGCTTCTTGGGAGGAAAGCAATGGCAAACCTAGGTAGCATCCTAAAGAGCAGAGACATCACTTTGCCAACTAAGGTCAGGATGGTCAAAGCTATGGTCTTTCCAGTAGTGATGTATGGAAGTGAGAGCTGGACTACAAAGAAGGCTGATCGCCACAGAATTGATGCTTTTGAGCTGTGGTGCTGGAGGAGAGTCTTGAGAGTCCCCTGGACTGCAAGGAGATCAAACCTATCCATCCTGAAAGAAATCAACCCCGAATGTTCACTGGAAGGACAGATATTGAAGCTGAAGCTCCAGTACTTTGGCCACCTCATGAGGAGAGAGGACTCCTTGGAAAAGTCCCTGATGTTGGGAAAGATTGAAGGCAAAACGAAAAGAGGACGGCAGAGAATGAGATGGTTGGACGCTGTCATCAATGCAACTAACATGGATTTAACCAAACTCCGGGAGGCAGTGGAAGACAGGAAGGCCTGGCGAGCTCTGGTCCATGGGGTCACGAAGAGTCGGACATGACTGAACGACTGAACAACAACAAGAGTTAGCAGTGCATGCTGTTAACAGGGCATCAACTTTTCTATCAGACGCCACGTGTGGGTGTTCTGATTGCAGCGGTGCTTGTGGTTCTAGTGCTGAAAGGCAATGTATAGCAGACACCGACCCCAGCATCTCACGAGTTTCTATGCCACTGTGTACTTATACTCCTCGTTGTTCAAAGAGCAAGAAAAAAAGCAGAAAGAAAAGTGTTTCAATCTGAAGAGATTACAATACCAAATACTGATGTTGATTCTCCAGTCAGCATTTATTATGCTCCCGAGTCACTGGACTTCACCACGGAAAACAATTCCAACAATGACATGCCTGTTTCCACATCCTCCAATATTAGTATTGTTAATAGTATTGTTACTCAATCCCACAGTGGAAGCATGTGTGAACACCAGCCAAGGGAAAGTATTAGTTCCGCCAATGAAGAAGGTGATTTGGAAGGTGGGGCTGTAGTACTGATGCTGTTGACCCTTACACTATTATTAAAGAAGAGGTAAATGACTCTCATAACTCTTCTCCCCAATTGTGACCCAGCAAACGAGTAAGGAAGCTGAAGAAGCTGTTCTCCCCTTGAAATAAACTTTGTTTGGGGTTACTATGAGCATGGCGGTACACTTTGATGGGAGGCACCGAAGCAGCACATACATGGGATCCAAAATGTATGTCAATAAAATTGCAACACTGCCACACAACTGTAAGCCAAAAAACATATATTTATTTCTTTAATTATAAAACAGTAACATTGCCAAAGCCAGGTACTGCTTAATGATGAGCGTGGGGGGGAAAGTCTTTGAATACATTGGTACTATTCCCCCCAAAAAGGAAATACTATTTAACACACATGCTAGAGGGCAAAGACAGTTAGTCACAACCTCCTTGTTTTCACAGTTACATATTAGTGTATGGTTTTCTCAAACGTACCTTCATCCCTGCTCGGGCCAGCACCTTCTTAATTAGCTTCGAACCCCCCTGCACGCTCTGGACCAGTGCCTTTAAGAAATTTAAAAAAATTTTTTTACTTTGGCTGTAAATTTAAATCTTGGTTCCCATCCTTGATCTTAGGAATATCATTTTATCTTTTCAATTATTTTATAAAATTTTATTTCACCACCCTGAGGTTGCACTCTAAAGAGTGACATAGGCAATTATTAAAAAAATATTTAAGCTGCTAACAATTCCTTTGCAGCCTTTAAGGTTTTTTTCCCCAACAGGGCCCTTACAGTGCTTATGCAGAATTGATGCAAGGGCAAGGGGGGGCACTGATTCTACCAGCACTCTAGTACAACAAACAGGTTTTGGGCACTACTTGGTATTTTTGCATACCAATAGCTGCGAATTAACAGTGTACTGTAATGCAATCAAAAGGTGTTCAATTACTCCCTTTGTGGTGATGTACCTAATTGGGAATTTGTGAAGGCGTCTCAGCCCTAACAGTGGCTCATGCACTTTTACCTTCTGTTGGAAGGTAGCCAGGGCTTGGTCTGCCACTGGAAGCCCATATGCCTCTCATACACTGAAGTACAGATGCATTCATACAAGGTATTCGCCGCTCCGCGGTGGCTTCCATGGCTTTAAAAATAAAACCTACAAAGGATTTTAAACGTGTTGTGAACCTCCTCTTGTGTTCGGTTGTAGCCACGGCTTTGTAGGCAGCGCGCTACTGTTCTCTCTGCCTCTTGTAACGCTGAGGCCATCATGTGCCTTCCAAGGCCCTTCGTTTTAATAACACGCAACATAAATAGAACCTCCTCGGTGCTCCAATTCTTCTGGGGGCCCGAAGGAGTTTCTACCAAGAGATCCATTTTTTCTTTTCCCGCGCACTGTCCAGCCCACAGAGGAAGCACGGTAACCAGCACGGGCGACCTCCTGATCTGAGCTGCTGCAGACGTAGATGTTATCACGTGTAGCTCGCACATGCTCCCTTATGCTTTCCACTTCAGTCCCTCCCGGATTTTAACTAGTAGGAAGTTCAACGGAGATCTTTGATATATAAAAAAAGAGCAGTACAATTTGTTATTAAACACGAATATGTATGCGTTGCTGTCTGAAAAGAATTATCTTACAGGGTGATGACTCGTAAATCATTCCCAAGAATTTTGAAACCAAGGTTTACCTTTACAGAGATTAATGCAGTGGTGACCAAACTTCGGCCCTCCAGATGTTTTGGACCACATCTCACAGAATTCCAAGCCTGTGTTGTCAATGACAAAGGACTGTGGGAGTTGTGGTCCAAAACATCTGGAGGGCTGCCCACCACTGGATTAATGGCACAGCGACAGCAACACTGAACATAGGGGTGGTTAACTGCTTCAATTAACTCCGTTTGGTGGAGCACTTTTGTTTTTAAGAAAACGGTTTGTTTGGATGCCCCTAGCGTACAGTAAGTTTTTTTTTGTCAAAATACAGAACAGAGAGAAGGCAGAAATCGACTTTAATTTTATTTATTTTTCCCTCTCCGGTCTTCCCGCTACGTGTCCAGTCTTGTGCACGTGAGAGCTTGCTTTTTAGACCCGGCTTCCTCCTTGCTCCTTTGGAGGACAGCCCGCGCCCACCTCTTCCAAGGGGACTGAATAGAATATTTTTGTTTTGCTTCCACCAGGGGGGGGGGGGCCTCGGTGCTCGCGCCGCTTTCTCGCTCCAGCGCGGGGGGGTGCCCCCTCCGCTCCGTTTTTGTCCCTGAGCAGAGTGGCTGAGCCCGCTGTCAATCGCCCTTGGCGTCCCGCCCTTTAAAATCCTTAAATCGGAGAGCGGGACTCGACGGAGCCTCCAGGTAGAGCGCCGCGATTAGTTGAGAAAAAAACGCGAGGGGCGGGGCACGTGACGTCCTCGCCAGCGTCTCCAATGGAAAAGGTCGCGGCGGACCAGCAGTTGCAGTCCGGTTGGTTCGACTTACGCTACCCGTCCCGCCCCCTAAGCGCCTCGAAGAGAAAGGAACCAGCCATTGGGGTAGCCTCCTGACACTTAAAGCGGCAGGTCCCGCCCACCCTGGGTGTTTCACTGGACGGGCTAGAAAGCCGCCTATTTTTCTTCCCGCTCACTGGCTCCCTCCTTCTGTCAGTTACCTCTATCCCGAGAAGGATTGGCTTGGGGGTGGTGGAGGCGGGAGCCGTGGCCGGGAGGTGGGGGGGGGGGAGTCCCGCCTCCCCGCCTTCCCAGCGTGCAGTGCGGCGCGTGTGTGCGTGAGGGGGCCACAGGGAGCTTTCGGCCTGGTTCCCGCGTTGAGCCTTTCGTTGCCGCCTCGATCTCGTCGGCCGCCATGTCGGACTATGCCGCCGGCGGTCCGCCGCCGTCTGCCGCGCCACCGGGCTCCGGCGGAGGAGGAGGAGGAGGAGGAGGAGGAGGAGCCGGGAGTGCCGGACCTCCCAACCAGAGTGGCGGAGGAAGCGGCGGCGGAGGAGGCGGCGGGTCCGGTCAGGGCGGCGGAGCGGCGGGTCCCGGTCCTGGAGGAATCCGCAAGGACGCCTTCGCCGATGCGGTTCAGCGCGCCCGGCAGGTGAGGAGGACTCCCAGGTGGGCGAGGGAAAGAAGGAAGGAAGGAAGGCCTGGGGCCCTGAGGTAACCAAGGGGGGGAGGAGGAGGAGGAGGAGGAAGGCACGTGAGAGAGGGGGGGGGTTGGCGCGCATGGGTGGTGGTGGGGGGCATATCCTCTCTCGCGCCTCCCGCTTCCCTTTGCGGAACAAGAAGGCCTTGGGAGAAAAGGAAGGCTGGAGTGGGGGGGGGGGCGACTCCTCTCGGGGAGGGGGGGGGAAGACCACCACCACTACTCTGGACGGTGCCATTTCGCATAAGGAAAAGGGGGGGGGGGGTAGGAGGAGGGAGGGGGGCCCTCTCGCTGCCTTCCAGCAGGAAAGGGAGCCGAGGAGGTAAAGGTGGCCGGTGGCAGGCGCTTCCTACTACAGTGGTACCTTGTATAAAGGAATTAATTCGTTCCAAATGAAATTATGTTAAGCAAATTTTCCTTTGTACGAATTCCCCATAGGAATGCATTGAAAACGGAGTAATCCCATTTTTATGTTGTACGGATTTTCCCCATAGGCAATTATGTTAAGCAAATTTCCCCTATCTCCAGAATATTTTATGTTGTACAGATTTTATGTTATACAAGCTGATTGTTATACAAGGGTCTAGTGTACTTGTAAGAAGAATTCACCGTATTTAAAAGTTGCCCGCCAGGAACTCCTGCTTTTGAAGAAGAGGAGGAAGAGAGAGGAGCGGGTAGGCCCGCTTTAGGCTGTAGAAAAGGGGAAATCACAGATTTTTTGGTGGTCTGTTTTTTTTGGGGGGAGATTGGGGTGTTGTTGTTTTTTCATTCAGTCTTTATGCTTAGGAAGGATAGTGCATAAGGAAACGCCTTGAGTATAACTTGGCTCATGTCATAAAGAGGCATTTCTCTTTCAGGAAGTGCACGTGGAGGCCCTGCCAGGCTTAAATTCCCGCTGGCCAGCTGTTAGGGAAACAGAGGTGATGGCCTTGAGACCTGTGCGAAGTAGCACAGGGAATTGAATAGTAGGATGAAATGCTCAATAATTTTTAAAAAATCCACATAGTTCAGTCCTGTTCATATTTTAAAAGCAAATGACATTGTATAAGGGGGGAATGCTTAATACAGCTTTTCTAGGTGGGCTAGTACTGTATACTAAATATAGTATTTTTATTAATAAGATGGATCACTACTTAAAAATATCCCTCACGTGGGTCTCTGAAATGGTATAGGCTATAACTCCCATCAGCTCATTTTGCCATTTCATTCTTTGGGACAGAAAGAGACATTAAAAGTTTTGTCTAAGAACATGGTGGAAGGAGGAATTTTGTTCCCCAGAACTTGCAGAAGTGTGACCACTTTTTGAATGTCTTGTTATTTTCTTTTTTAAGAACTCCCCAAAGTTTTTATTTCAGCTTAGTGTGAAAATCAGAAGTTTTTAGTTTAACTTCCCTGCAGCATGCTTATTCTTGGTTTTAAACAGATTTATGGTTTCCACTGTGTTACAAGTCACGTGCTTTCCTACTAATCATTTAAAGCGTTACAGCCAATTTTGCCTGCTCTGGATTAGACTTGGCTCATGTTGTAAAACATCTGGAGGATATGTAGATAGGAACACAGATTGTCTCCCAGAAGATCTGCTGTAGAGGGTGAGAGAGGGGAAGTATTGCAATTCATATTAAAATATATCATGGTTTATGGTGGCCCTGTATTAGGGATGTAAATCATCTCTTGTTTCATCATTGAAGGTGAGGATGGGCAATAGTGACATTCATCTTACGCAAGGAATTTCTTGGCATTTTAGTAGAATTAGCATATTGGAAGAAATGTGTTCATGCAGAATCGCCAATATGTGCTCAAGAGTGCATGTTTTTGTGCAGAGGTGCACAGTTAGTGTCTGTTATATGCTTGTAATATGAGAGGCATTAGTGACCCGCTTTTGCTATCTTAAATGGTCTGTGAACTGGAGACGTGTTCTCATCACATTCCTCTGCATGTGTAGGTCAAGTCTTGGTTTCCCCAGAGAAAGCAGCCTTGATAGTAAAAGAAAGTCAAAGATACATGAGTAGTGGAGCATGCTGATATGACTTTAGTGCTGGACCTTAACACCTGTGTGCAGATTGAGTCTCCTTACTATTAATGAATAGCAGCTAGGGTTTATGCATCTACAGCCAATATTTCTTAGATGGTTCATTTTCAATTCTTGTTTCATAAATTTCCTTTGGAAACGGTTGAGGCATGGTTTGGATAACTGTTGCTGGTCAGGAAGCAGCAGGACAGTGATTGTTTTATGGTGCTGTAGATCCCAACAGTAACTACACATATAGTTTTCAAAATGAATGGTAAGTGGTTGGCACCTTGGACTGGGAGAAGTAGCCTGTACATGTAGGGCTGAGGACTGGTTGTGACACTCACGACAGCACTTCTTGGAGAAGGGCACGGGGATGTAATATTTGGGCAGAGGGGGACTTTAGGGTTATGATTGTGTTTAGAGAGAACCTTTATTTTATTGGTTCAAGATAGCATTTCCTTTTTCTGGATGAGATTCACTGGCAGTCCTTTTGCTAGGATGGTGAAGGAAGCTCTTTTTATATTCGTTTATTGCGGCATTTACTTTAACTGGCTGGGATTCATTGAGGGGATATTTATTTGGACAGGTAGGGCTGTGTTGCCTTTAACTGGATGGGATTCACTGGCCATCCCTTTACTGGGATGGCCTGAGGAAAGCTTTCTTCTGCTGGTTGAATATATCATTTCCTTTACTGGATGGGGTTCACTGGAAGCTCCTTTACTGAGTTGAGGTAGATTTATTCTTTGTTTGTTTGTGAGTATTTTTCTTGTTATATTACTTTATATTGGTTCTTCGTTGGATGTAAACTGCCTATCCTAATTTGGCAGTGTGCAAGTTTAAGAAACAAGTAAAGAAAATACATTCTGAAATGATAGATTATCCATCCACAAACATGCACATATGGGCACCTTGCAGTGGGTGGAACCTCTCAGCATTCCTAGACAGAACACCATGGGTAAGATATGGTGGGAGCTATATGTAGAAAATGATGCTCAACTGTGTACTGAGGTGCTCAGGGTGGATGTGATATCTCCACCAAATCTTCAAGCAATCTTCCTTTCTCCAAGCATTACAGAATTTTTCCTCACCTTGGACCCTCCAGTGATGTTGGAAATATAATACTCATAATCCCTAATCTGCATAAGCATGAGGGCTAGAAATGGTGTGCACTGTAGTTGTCACCTTTTGATGTCACTGATTGGGCAGTGTGGGAGGGGGAGCTGCCTAACAGATTTTATGAATATCCTCTGGCATAAAGTTACTCAGTGCAAACTGCATGGCATCCTTATCTGCCAGTAATATTAAATCTAAACTAATTGCAACCTTCCTGTGCCCTGCTTTCAGGATCTGCAGCTCTTTAGGGCTGCTTTTTGCCCCAGGGAAGCCTATCAGAATCTTGCAGTGATGGAAAACCTTTTAATAGCTGAAAAAGATGCAGATGGATCCCGTGTTGGGGGTCTGAATCTGGAAGAGATCTTTTACTATTAAAGGCTACCCTGCCCAAGACTTCCCTAGGGGACTTCAAAACCTGAAAGTGAGTGTTAGGAAGCTTTGAGTCTATTTAAATGAAATATTACTGGTGCTGAATCAAGGCATGATCTGGCTTGTGCCACATGACCTTTTACAAGAGGATTTTATCCTTTGTCATATTATCTGTGAGGGTAAAGGTGATCCTTGGGCTGAGAGGCATGTTTGTGTTTTTATTTATTCCCACATTGAATAATATTGCATGGGCTTATTCAGGCACTAATAGCAACTAATTGGCTTATTATTTGGGATTGATTTGTGGCATGTGAGGAGACAGGCTTCCAGATGTATAGAAACAAATCCTTAAAGGTGCAGGGGGAATAATCACGGCAGTGATAATCACAAACAAAGAATGTGTCAAAATATTGTTCACCAGCTTCTGGAGAAAAATGGTAAAGAACATATAAATGTTACATTTACCTGCCACATGTCAGTTGTATAAACTAGTTTTGGCTTTAGAGTTGGGTCCCATAAAGTGGGATAGGTATCCAAATAATTCTTTCTCAGAGAATTATAGTGACAGGGTTGATTGGTTTTATAATTTAAATTGTGTTTCCCAGTTACATTATTTTTAGTGATGTCTGCTAACCACCTTGTGTACTATTTCTGGTGGTATTGAAGTGTAATAATAAATTAATAAAATGGAATCATGATTTTTAATTGTAAAGTCCAGTTAACAACACTTTTATACAACCATGATTCTCTGTGTCTGATATGTCTGCAGAAATTCACGTTCAGCCAGGTGCGTTTACCTGGAAGTTGAGTCATGGCAATTCAGGCCATTGTTTATCTTATGAACCTATTTCAGACCAGGGTGACAAGAGGTCAAAGTGAACTATAAAATGGAGGATTCTCAACTAGCTTTCCTCAGACCAGGGGTCCTCAAAGTTTTCAAACAGTGGGCCGGTCCACCATTCCCCAGGCACCACTGGGGGCCGGACCACAGTGGGTGGGGGGAGCGGGGGACCTTGCCGTAGCCCTCCAACTCTGAATGCTCCACTAGCCAGCATGCTGATCATCTGGGCCGTAGTTGGGGGGAGTGGGAGAAGTGACATAGCCCACTGCTTTGAACTGCCTCAGCAATAGAAGCAGCTGCAGAGGCTGGCTTGCTTGCAAAGCAGGGTGGGGGGTTGCAATTGGTCCCGGGGGCTGGATTCAGGACCTTGGGGGGCCGCATCTGGCCCCAGGGCCTTAGGTTGAGGACCCCTGCCTCAGACTGACGAAGCTGTTTGGATGAGCAGTGAAACATTTCAATCTCTCAAGAAAAAGTCCAGTTGCCATGACTCAAGGAAACAAGGAGGTATAAATATAACCATATGCCATCAAGTCAGTTCTGACTTACAGCTACCCTTTTAAGCAGTTGTCATGTAGATAATACTCAGAAGAGGCTTGCCAGCTTGTCCAAGGCCGCACATGCTGCTTCTCTTCACAGGCCTCACAGTGGGGAAATCAAACCACTGAGCTACTTAGATCAGCCCAAAGCCGTCAAACCATGGTTCATTTTGGTTACATACTGATGCTCTCTATTTTTTGAGTTGAACTGCCATCTTGTTCTCAAGAATTTATCTTTCATTGTTTGTCTTCTGCCTTGCACACTTATCAGGTACAATGATGATGCCAAGTATGATAACCCATGATGATGGATCTTGTTACCTCATGCTGAGTGACAGAATCACTGCAGCCTTTTCCTAGTTTAATTCAGTTTCGTCTTGGAAGGCTAAGGAGCTTGCTGACTTTGTTGTTTCAGACACTGCCCTCTGGATAGTTTTTGTTCTGCCAGGTCATTTCCAGTACTATCGTAGTTAGGCATTTGACATAGTTCTGTATTCCAATTGTTTTAGCATGGGACTTGATGCATTTATTGAGGTTACGATGTGTTAATTCATATGCAGTGCCAAACCATAGTGTGTCATCACTGCAATCAGGCCGTAGTTGTGCCGTGATTGCATCTCTCGCTTCTGATTTAGTGGCAAACCATAATTTGCTTGCCTTAGATGTAAAGGGCAGACTAGGATTTTTTTCCTAAATACTAATTGGAGGAGGAACTGGAACGTAAAAAGGGCAAGAGAGCACGTACTTTCATTGGACAGTGGGTGGTGTTACATCTGAACCACCACAACATTTCTAAGTTGATCTACACAACCTTTTCTATCAGGACACAGCTAGTTTTTCCTTCGTCATATGCCATATTGATTTTTCAACCGTGGGCCCTGACAGGACCAATAAAAAGAAGCTTTGTGTTGCTTATTGAACTGTTGTAGTTGATCTTACCTGCTGTGAAAATGGTTACGTCGCTCTTTGGATTCCTTCTTGACATCCCAAGAGTGGGGCAGCTTAATTTATGTTATAAATGGAGATCTCCCCCACCCCCAAAAAATCTGGAATGCTGAGTAAAATACTATTTGTAGGAAACATTTTCAGTGCCCTCTTGTGGGAAATTCTGAGTGTGATCCTGGATTCCAGTGTTACTTTGCAATATTATTCTTTGATGGTTGTGGTATACTATTTCTCAATCTTTGTTTCTATCTCTTTTTCCCCCCTGGCATCTGCTGACACTATTGTCATGGATTTCTTTTTAAGTAGAGTACAATATATATTGCTCTGCAGGGGATGTTGATTCTTTTGCCTGACAGTGTTATCTGCAAGTGAATGGTGTACCTCTGTGTTATTTTTTGTACCTTTTCACTTGCAGGTAACATTTTTAATGCGTAATTCTTCCATATCTCCTAATTTACTTTTTTAATTAAAAAATTATTCTTGATAAATTTACTTTTTCTTGCCCCTCAAACTTTTAATTTTGGTATTATCGTTCATTCTTGCTTCCCACATACTACTTCTGCCTTCACACGTATTGATTCTGCCTTCTTTCATATTGGTCTGTTAAAATACTTGTTAGATGCCCTCAGGGTGGATAAAATCAGTTTTTTAAAAAAAAACAAATTGGTTTAATCGATACAGATTTTTTTGACAAATTATATTTAAAATATTTTTATTTAAATAAATTTTTAAAATTTTAAATTATCAAAAAACTTTTTTGTTTAAATTATTATTTAAATCACTTTGATTTAAATCAGATCCCTCTTGGAAGCCATACAGAATAAAAATTTGATGAATTTTACGCATGCTTTTTAAATCAGATTTTGGATGTCAGAAACCTCAATATAAGCATGTTAATCTTAACCATTTTCTATCAGATATACAGAACTAAGGGAAGGTTTTCTGTGCATGCTCTAGCTGCATCCATGGTTTTTCAGCAATCCACTAATTCTGATTTGTGTGTAATCTCCACTGATTGCTAGATCTTTTGTGTGTGTGTGTGTGTGTGTGTGTGTGTGTGTGTGTGTGTGTGTGTGTGTGTGTGTGTGTGTTTCCTGGCTCTCTCGAGGAACAGATACTCCCTTTCCTCAGAGCTCCACCTCCTCCAACTAACAGGAAGCACAACTCAAATCCTAAAGGCAAGTGCCTGCGGTTGTGCCAAGGCAGAATTAATTAAGATATATTCCCTGCTGGCCTTATTTGTGTTCCGTTCCTCAATTTGTTGACAGCAAAGAAGGTCTATCTTGATCTTCTCCCTTTGGGGCCGTACGTGCAAGGTGGGCATATATTTCACCGCATCATATCTACAAAAAGGTGTAGCAAATGGCCAAAATAACACTATTGAAGTACAGGATCTGGAAGTTGAGTCATAGCAACCCTCCTTTTTTTCTTGAGAGATTGAAACATTTCGCTGCTTATCCAAACAGCTTCATCAGTCTGAAGTCCAGTTGCCATGACTCAACTTCCAGATAAACCCACCTGTATGACTGAGAATCTTCACGGACACTATTGAAGTAGCAGGCTTCTGGTCAAAAGTATTCTAATTATCTTAGCATTCTAATTTGTTTTTAATTTTATGTTTCATATTCCGTACATCCATTATTTTAAATTGTGCAGCACTCTGATACAACTACAACAGGCCTGCCCAAAGTCCGGTCTGGGGGGGGGGCGGCCAAATCCGGCCTGTCAGGCCATTCTGAGTGGCCCGCGGCTGGCTGGCCCACCCCTCCCTCCCCCTCCTTCGCCCCATTTAAAAAAAATCTTCCACCAACACTGACACTGCCGGGAAGCTTGTGCGGCTGGGCCGGCCGGCCGGCCAGCCATTGCACAGGCTGCTGCCACCAGCACTGCCGGCAACCATGTGAGGCTGGGAGCGCGAGGGCGGGCTGCTGCCACCCGCAACACCGGGAACCTTGTGAAGCTCTTTGAAGTGGGTGGGGCTTATGGGTCAGTGGGTGGGGCTTGCAGTAGAGTGGCAGGGTCAGGGAGCAACTGGCCCCTGACACATTCTCAGCCACCAAATCTGGCCCTCCTTACAAAAAGTTTGGGCACCCCTGAACTACAGTAAAAAATGAATGAACTTGTCTCTTATAATAAGCAGTTATGCTTTTTTTTCCATTTGTGTTTCTAAACTCTCATTGGGACTTTTAAGAGCTTTAATTCCACGAAGTACAGTACTCCACATCTTGAGATCTTTATGTGTATAGTGGCCTGAGGGTTATCATATTACAGTGGACCTTTGTATAACAAATGGTTTGTATAACATAAAATTTGTACAACATAAAAAATCCAGAGATAGGGGAAATTTGCTTAACAGAATCGCCTATGGGGCAAATCTGTACAACATAAAAATGGGATCACTCTGTTTTCAATGCATTCCCATTGGAAATTTGTATAAAGGAAAATTTGCTTAGCATAATTTCATTTGGAACAAATTAATTCCTTTATACAAGGTACCTCTCAGTGGTACCTTGTATAAAGGAATTAATTTGTTCCAAATGAAATTGTGTTAAGCAACTTTTCCTTTATAGAAATTTCCCGTATGAATGCATTGAAAAACAGAGTAATCCCTAATTGCGACCATTTCTATATTGCACTTTTTTGGTCTATGACCGTAAATAAACAATACTACTACTCTATATTGTACGGATTCACCCCATAGGCGATTCTGTAAAGCAAATTTCCCCTCTCTCCGGAATTTTTTATGTTGTAAAGATTTTATTTTATACAAACTGTTTGTTGTACGAGGGTCCAGTGTATTTCTAATGGTATATAGCCACCAAATCAGTAATTTTCTGATAACTGTAAAAGTAATCTGAAAAGATATTGTTTTAAAAACGAAACCTTAATCTGCTTGTAAATATTAAGATTAAAACAACTCCAACAAAAATGAGTCCTTAGGTAGAAAATCATGATTTAAGTCGAGCTTTAATGTCTAGTAATTTTAATCAGGATTTAAATCAAAGCCACCCTGGGGTTTTTTGTGGCAGGTAGTTGTTCTGGGTTTTTGGTTTTTTTATTTTCCTTATTTTGTTGTTTTGGTAGTTTGGGATTTATTTATTTATTTACATTTCCCTGTCATACCTCTCAGTGTGGAAGGGCACTAAGCACTGAAAGTTGGCATGGTTTTCAGCATGATCTGACTTCCATCCCTACTGGCATAGAGAAAATGCTGTTCTATCTTGTGCACTGTGAGATGACCTTCCAAGTCATCTTATGACATCTAAAGGTGCCAAAGTTATGTATAGTATTTTGACATTTTTAAAAGAAATTAATGATATTGAATGGTAGGGATTAATGCTCGATCTTTATCTGTCTCAAAGCTCACATTTTTCCTTATACCGTCTTCTTACTTCCAGTTATTTGAATCTATTTCTCACAGTCATTCATTGCCCCAAGTAGACATTCTTCCAGAAGGAAAAAAAATTCAGCAAAAGTATCAATAGTTTTTAAATAAGCTTCCACGAGTATTCTCACAGTAGTTAGTGATACAACTATGACATATCTGAGACCTGTTTTTCCTGTTTTTTCCTATTCCTTGTTAGTAGGTCTAAGTGGCTAGGTAAACGCATGCCGAAACTTCGGCCTCCTGATGTTTTGGACCACAACTCTCAGAATTCTAAGCTTAGATTGCCAATGACAAAGGACTGTGGGAGTTGTGGTCCAAAACATCTGGAGGGCCAAAGTTTGGACATGCCCTCAGTTTGTGGCTTCAGTAGGACTACTTCCTCTCTTTGCTCCTTTTATTTGACGCTGACTATTTTGTCCTCAAAATGAAGCCATCACATGTAAGTTTGATTTGTGAGTGAGATACATCCAAGTGAAACATGCTAGCACTGCCCCCAAAGGAAGATGTCTGATGAGTCTAATGGGTGCTGTTCTGGAACCATGGGATTATATCTTAAAATAGGTAAAATGCAGAGCGTGTTTTATGCATTGAGAGATGGGCTTGATCTACCACTGAATATGGAGTTGAGCACCTCATTTGCTCTACTTAATCTCTCCTCTCCTCTATTTAAATAGATTTAACAAAACACTGCTGATTGCTTTATAGATTGTTAATGGGTGTTTGTTTTTGTTTTCCCCCTTTGTGTTTTCTTGACATTCACCTTGGACATTGTTAATGCATTTGAAGACACCTACCTGACTCCTGCCAAGAAAACTCCATGGACACAAAGACGCAACACACACACACACACACTAGACAGCAACTGTTTTAACCCTCTGTGTAGAGACAGGCAGGCACCTGCCTTTTCTTTGGAACCGCTATGCCCTGCCCTGAAATTGTCAGCTTTCCTAGCATGTTCCATCCATTGTCATGATGGTTATAGTCCTCTTTTCTGTTCCTTTTATTCTGTTTGTACTTGAATTGGCATGTAGGTGTTGTTGTGTGTTTCTATTCATTTAGCGAGCCCCCCCCCCCCCCCGGTTCTCTCTCTTTCATGTTCTCCTCCCGCCCCCCGCCCCCCAATATCCATAAGCCCAGCCTCTCTGCCTGGTCTCCCTGGCTCCTCCCTACCATTACAATATTTTTTATGACTGCTTGCTTTTGTGCTGTCTTTACACATCATGTAACCCAGTTGATTTTTCTAGTCTTTTTTTTTGTAAGTCAGAGTGCAGAGTGTTTGTTGTATGTTGGGCGTTCAGCTTATGTAGGTTTGATGGGGCTGCTAGAGCATTGCTTTTTGATAGTGTATAGCACAGTGGCTCTCAACCTTTTTTGAGTTTCAGCCCCCCTTTTATGATAGGCAAGAAACCGGCAACCGGTTTATGCCACCTTTGCATGAAAAGGCACTTTTAATGGAGGTAATGTCGTCCATTCTCAAAAAGTAGAAGTTCCTTCCCTCTCCCTCAGACACCCTGTTTCTTAAACATACACACACACACACACACACACACACACACACACTAATTTTAGTATCCTGTTTTGAAAGGCCAAGGAAGAAATTGTTAAACAAGTGGCATCTAATTTTTTCCTCCGCTGCATTGGATCTTCACCTGTCTCATGGGGGTGAGGAGGAGGGTTTCAGCTGAAACCCAGAAGAGAACAGGCCTTAACTCTGACTACCACTGCAGGGCGGGCAGTGGAGCTTTGCACACTTGGGCATCTTAGAGGGAATGTTGACTGCAACACATGTAAGTCAACTCCAACTCCCCTGAAAACACTTTGTGACCCCTTGGGGATCATGATCCCCAGACTGGGAGTTGTAGGTATAGAGCAGGGGTGTCCAAACTTTTTGCAAGGAGGGCCAGATTTGGTGAGGTGAAAATCTGTGGGGGCCGACCAGCTGCATTTGGCCCCCGGACCAGACTTTGGACAAGCCTCTAGGATATGCAAGGAAGTGGGGAGGATGCTGCAACCACACAGCCGGGGGCAGGTAGGCTGGGCAGGTGGCTGGGGGTGGTGGTGGTGGACAGAGGCAGGGAGGGCAGGCAAACAGTAAAACTGCAAGCTGACGTCTCCATCCATAATGGGAAGGGGCCAGCTGGTCCGGATGTATGACAGGCTGAGTTGGTGGGAAGAAGAGGCTGTGGGCCACTCAAAATTTGAAAATGGGCCACATTTGGCCCCCGGGCCTGACTTTGGACATGCCTGGTATAGAGGAAAGTCAGTGGATGTGTTCTTTGCTTAACTTTACTTGGAAATAAATACTTTGCCCTTCATACTTGTCTTGATTTCTATCCAGTATTTATTGTGTGATCTTGAATATTGCTTTCTGTGTTTCCTTCTTTTTGACACCATTGGTAACTTCTGGGATCTGATCTTGTGAGCCTAAGCTTATTAACTTGTTGGCTTGTGGTGTTGCTTGTGCATACACACAGATTTCTCACTGTATTGAATACAGGTGTAGACAGTCCTTAGGCTACCTTTCATAGTTTGATTTTAAAAAAAATGAATTTCAGCAGCTCCTTTGTCTGTCATTGTTGAGACTTTGGGGCTAGCCCCCAGGAAAAGGTACACCAGATCTATGCCAATCAAAGACCCGACTCCCGTTTATTTGGATCCAAATAAAGAAGCTGACAGAACCCCATCTCAAGAAGGCAAAGGTAGGGTGTGCTGCCCATGAATGGGAGCCAGGACACTTTATAAGCTTTGTACACAAAGTCAGGAGGGGGAACACAACCGTTTACACAATGGGGTATATGTACACAGAGGATGGGAAACAGTACATTCACAAAAGGTCCCACAGCTGAATGATGTCCTCAAGGGGGTGTCTGGGTCTGAGTTAGAAGAACATTTACAGAGGCAAATCAGAGAGATCCAGGTGGAGTCTCCCCCCCCCCCCATCTTGCTTCCTGTTATCAGCCAGTGGATCAGATGAGGAAAGGAAGGGATTAAGGGGACAAAGCCCAGGTGTGTGTGTGTGTGTGTATAAAAGATTTCCCTGAGTGGCTAGTTTTTCTTTTCAGCCTTGGTGGTGAAGGCGTGAATTTTGATTTGTATTTTGATTTGTCTAGTTATTGTTGAAATCACAGCCTGATAAGTGGCAGATAGACTATGTCTTAGCCCTCCACTTCTGTTGAGGGAGGGGTTTCAATGCTCACATGAATAGCTTCCCTGACCCCTCTCTCAAGCCACCTCTCTTCTCTGTGTAATATGTGTACATCCTCATCTTTGAATGAGTGCCCTTTGCCCTTCAAATGGAGGTGTACTGCTGATTCTGTTCCTGAGCTGTTACCCCTCCTATGTTGGGCCATCCTCCTTTTTAATGGCTGTTTAGTTTCTCCAATGGTAGAGGTCTGCATACTCCTCACTGCATTGGACCACATATAGTATATTGCTCCTTTTGTGTTTGGGTATTGGGTCCTTTGGATGGACAAGTGTGCCTTAGTGTGTTTGTGGTTTTTTTTTTGTTTTATTGCACACAAAATATTGTTTTATGGTGCTTTGTGAGCATGCTCTCCACACTTCCTCCCAGTGTCTCTCTGTGACTCCACATCATGGTGCCTTCAACCTGAGAGCTTACTTAGTTGAAAGAGAGCTATTCCTACTCTGTTCCCTCCCACCCCCGTCTTAATGGAAGACCCAAGTGGAATTGAAGGTCTGTAGGGTAAAGCTGTTGGTTTTTTATTTAAGGACTGGTTACAGGTTTTGCAGTACAGTTTTTTAAAAATGTAAAATGGCTTGGTCATTTGAAGCTTTCATGTGGAATGGTTGTTTTTTTCCATGGGATGATTGCATATCCAACGTGAATGTCTGAAAACAGTTTCTATTTCAGTGTTGTAAAACATAAAAATAAAAATTTTGACAGGGCAACATGCTAAGTTGCACTTCCATAAATAAACCATGTTTGAGCTCTTTATGAAGGGAAAATGCAAACATGAATGCGTTCACATACTGTACTAAGGAACAGCATTCTGTCCATAGATTTAGGTGAAGTGAACTTGCATCATAGCTCTATTATAATTGCAAAATGGAGCAAACTCCAAGGCTCATCCATTATTTTAGAATTGCTCTGGGTGCTGGAAGGCAAATAAAGAGAAGCCTAGGAAAAGGAACTCATGCGGCCAGCTTCTTATGGGCTGATTTTGTGCACTTTTAAAAATAATATATCATTTCCCCATCTATTCCTTTATTTCTGATTTTTAGTCTTCCTATGCTTGTGCATATGTAGCAAAACAGTATCTACGGTGTGCATGAAAAAGAAGAAGAAGAAGATCCTTGGTAATCCAAAGTTTTGTAGGCCCCTCAAAACCTTTGCATGTTGGAGGACTCTTGGAGAAGCAAAAGGAAAAAAAGCAGGGGACCAAAACTAAAAAACACACAGCCACAAACTGAATAAACACACAACCAATGGTAAAGAAAAATCAGTGGTGACAGAAAACAAAAAAAAAATCCTGACAGACAATTGATATTAGGAGTAAAATGAAGTGGGTGCAAATAAATTTTATAGTATTAAGACTACTGCATTAAAATATGCATGGGACACCATCATCATCTCCTAAAGGCTGTAATAAAACTATGTTTTGACTTGGTGTCAGTTGAGCCTTCTACTTCAGTGTTTTTCAACCTTTTTGGGCAAAGGCACACTTGTTTCATGAAAAAATTCACGAGGCACACCACCATTAGAAAATGTTAAAAAATTTAACTCTGTGCCTATCAGACACACACAAACACACTTCTCACACACACCCCAAAAACAACAACAAATCCATCCTCCAGCCCAGGCCCTCCCAAGGCATCCCTATCAAAATGTCCGCCTGCCCTCACCTTCCCCCTCCCTCCTCCTGGCACTTTTTTCAGAGGAACTTGCAAACCCAGGAAGGTGGGGCTGGGGGAGGCTCTTCATATACGACCCCACAACCCCCATCTTTTACCCCTTCCAGTATAAGCCTCCCTTCTTCCCCCCCCCCCGCCTCCTTCCAGCCAGGCAGCCACAGGGCCCGGAAGGGACCCCCCATCCCCATCTCCTCCCTAGGTCCTAGGAATCCCCTCCTCAGCCTCCCACGTCCTCCCCTTTATTTACCCCACAAAAAAATGACCATTGTCAACGGCTGCACGCTCCCCACCCTTAAAAGAGGGGTTCGCACGCACACTCCTACCTGGCTCGGCAGGGGTGCGCACCCACCCTCGGGAGGCAAACAGCGAGTGCGCGAGGCGGGGGAGGGAGGGAGGGGGTTCGGTGAGCGAGGAGGGGGAACCAACCCCAAGAACCTTTAAGAGCGGCTTCTGGAGCGCCCTTCGCCACAATGCGCCTGCGCGGGTCTCCCGGCACTCTCTCACTCTCTCACTCTCCAGTCTCCTCTTCCTCCTCTTCCCTTATTTCTTCTCCTTCTCCACCCACGGCCAGCCTTTCCTCGCCGGCGCGCAAAGCACGCCAGGAAAGGTAGTCCGCTCTCTTCCCCAGGACCGCGTCTCAGACCTGCGGGAGGAACTACATCTCCCAAGGAAGCCTTGCGGCAGCCGGCTTCTTTCTGAATGCCCCGCCTTCCTCCGGCTTGCCGGCGCCGCACCGCTTCCTTGGTCGCGAGCGGGATGCGGGGGGGCCATTGCTGGTGTAGGGAGAATTTTTCCCACGGCACACCAGGCAACATCTCGCGGCACACTACTGTGCCACGGAACAGTGGTTGAAAAACACTGTTCTACTTTATTATCCAGATTAAGTCATCCCATCATTCTAACAGCAAATGTATTTGTAAGTGTTGTCAGGAACAGAAAATGGTTGCCTTCATTTTAATATGGGTGGAAATAGATACATTGGTCGGAGTTGAGTCATGGCTACTGGACAAGTCCAGTAGCCATGACTCAACTCCCAGTTAAACGAACCTGGATGACTGAGAATCTTCACAGACGTATAGATACATTGGTGTTGCTCCAACAGCAACAACGGGAGTGAGCAGAGGTAGAGCACAGTGGCCCATTGTGGACTGGCTGTGATGAGTGGAAGAGGAAGTTAACTAACTGGAGGCCTGGGGAGGAGAGAACGATAGTGACTGGATCTGTGAACAGAAGCACACAATGTGTTGCTGTATTTCATTGGTAGTGACTAGATATGGGTACGGAGCGGTGAAATTCTCGTTTCCGTTTTCGGTTATCGTTATCGTTACGTAATGGGTAACGGTAACGAGAATTACTCCGCTCCAGCTCGAACCCAGCCCGATAAAGATAAATTGGGTCTGATTTTTCGTTGTCGTTCATGGCATCGCGGTGATCGCGCGATGCCAAGCAGCACAGAAAAAAGTTTTAAAAATTTTAAAAAAAACCAATTCCCGGCCATAAAAGCAGGCGAAAATATGCCTGCCTCAGTGAGGGCACCTACCAGAGAGGGGTGGTTTCTGGGGGGGTCCCCGGCCTTCCCCCTCCTGTCCTGGGCTGCTGGTACCAGGCAGGCTGGGGGGGCCATCCTCGTCGTCTCCATTTGCCATGCGGTGGGGGGGGGCCAAAATGGCAACCGCAATATTTATTTTTAAATCGTGGTCCAAAAACCCACCAAAGCACCACAGAAACATTTGAAAATTAGGTATTTTAAATGCCTGATTGTTTATAGTAGCAGCAGTGGGTTTTTCTTGCAATAAAACGTCTCCATTTATTTTATTTTATTTTTATTTTTATTTTTTTACACCTGCGCAATGATGGGCTGGCCATGGGATGGGAACCTGCAAATTTTTGGACCCTTTCCACCAATCGCATGGCCAGGTTTTGACTGAGACTTCTGGATGTGCCAGAGGGCATAAAAAGCCCACTAACCCTAACCCATACGCCAGTACACTGTCCTTTCTTAGTGGGTCAGAGGCACCCAGAGGTGCAGACCACTAACCCACCCTAACCTTAACCGTAACCCTAAGCCTAGCCCTTACCCTAACCCCAACCCTAACCCAGATCCGTACGCAAGTACGCTTCCCTTCTTAGTGAGTCAGAGGCACCCAGAGAGGTGCCTCTGCCACTTACCCCCCAACCCTAGCATAATGTAAAGTATGGTACGCGGCGGCTACGCGAAACGCTTCCCTTCCCTTCTTAGTGGGTCAGACATCAGAGGCACCCAGAGAGGTGCCTCCCAGAGCCCACTTACCCCAACCCCAACACAAACAACAGAAACGACAATTTTTTGAAATTTTCCGCGACAAACGGAAACGACCCGAAACAGACCCGTCCCGACAAACGACAACTCGAAACATCATTTTTTCTGGTCGTGCCCATCTCTAGTAGCAACCCACTTTATATTGAGAGTGGTTTGAAAGATAAGCTTGATAACACATTATAAATTACAAATTCATGCTCATAAAAGGCCAGCAGGTACATAAACATTCCATGCTGACCGCAAAAAGTAGTGATGCACAAAAGCAACAGCATTACAATTGGATTAAAGATGGAGAGTTGGGCACTAATGACCCAGAGCATAGAAGCTGGCATAGTCAATTTTAGATAAGTGGCTAAATGAGTCATGTATCAGAAGTTGGTATATTTTAGGGGAGATATTTGTTTGTCTTAATGTTGTTGCCGTTTCTGGTGAAAGCTTGGCAGGCTTCATTGGGTCACCGTGGCACTCAGGAGAAGAGCTTGGATGAGAAACGGATCATGCATAGAGACGCAGGAGACGGGTTTTGATCCCCAGTTTTCAAAACATGGCAGACTTCAAAATGGAAACCTTTGAGTTGAACACAGAAAAAAAAGAGTAAAATGATCCAGCCACCTATTACTAGTCAATGAGCTACTGCAAAATGCAGCCAAATTAGGTTTCTGGCCAACTTGTTAAGGGCAGACCTACTAGTAGCACATGCTAGTCATCTAAATGAAGGATAAGGAGAGCTTGAATAACAATAGTGAGAGTTTGCGACGGGTATTTAAGCCACATCAGATTTAAGGCACTTCCTTTCCTGAATAAATGGCACGTGCTGTATTATGCATCTGGCCTTGTGCTCCTGGGGTGTGAGTTTTCCTACTAATAAGTTTTATTTCAATCTCGCTTTCAGATAGCAGCTAAAATTGGGGGAGACTCGGCCACAACAGTGAACAACACGACTCCTGACTTTGGATTTGGTGGTCAGAAGAGGCAACTGGAAGATGGAGGTACGGTGTGATTTCCCCCAGTGAGCATACACATGTGCGCTCTTTCACTCTCACACATGCATCACACCCCTCTTCCATATACCCCGGTTGCAAAGTTCATGTAGCAAGTTTAGCATGGGACAAGTCCCACAAATATAGCTGCAGAGGTTTCGTTTGTTTTGGTGGGGTTGGCGTAGGAATCCTGAACAGACCCTCTTGGAATGAAGAGAGTTTTCACAAATCTTTTCCCACCTATTGCCTATAAACTGTTGTAGATGCATCAATAGCTGTAGCTATCATGTCATATGACAGAATGAATCTTAGTAACACCCGGAGTCTCACATAATTAGTGGAAGTCAGGAGGGCGATAACTGACTTGTCTTAATTGTTGAAATGTGTTTAGATCCTTTTTTTTCCTTTCATTTTTTAACAGACCAGCCAGAGAGCAAAAAAATGGCCCCTCAACCTGAACGTAAGTATAATTTCTTTTAAAGAGCTTGAGACGGATGTGCACTTGTGTTCTGCCTATTCATTTGTACATTAGTAGTGAAGGGGGAAGAAAGATTTGGAAAAGTTTCTGTGGGATTTAGGGAAACCAGGCCTATATTTTAATATACTGTATTTTAAAAAAACTGAATTGTGCTTCATCTTTTGCCATTATGAATTCATAACCAAACCTTTGCTTTGTTTACAGCCATGCCACCACCCCCTCAGCTTGGACCGATCCATCCTCCCCCCCAGGTAAATGAGCCATGCACCTGCCCCCCCCCCCCCAATCTACCTCATAGGACGTTGCTGGAATTGTCATATCTGAAGTTCTCACTTTGTCAGCACAGCTTGCTTGCAAGGGGCGGGGGCAACAATTTCACTGCTTCTCCCTTTAAAAAAACATCCCAAGAAGAAAGGCTACTGGGTTAAGTTTGGGTCAACATCCAGACTTGTGAGAGATGTGCCTCGGGAAATGTCTCTCATAAATCTCACACTTAGTGTGCCTTGTTAGGTAGTGAAGGGCCGTGCTGCTTGGCCATTGCTGGGGTACTTTTAAGTGTGTGCGTGCATGTGTGTGTGTAGCTTCTGGTTTCATAGCTCTGGCTTCCAAAACCAGTGCCCGAAGACTCGTTCATGCTAATTGTGGTGCGGTGTCCTTTGGGCCACTCCTGTGGGCCACTCGTCCTGCCCGGCTGCAGTGGTGCATGCACTGTTGCATGGTGATTTCCTTAGAGCAGTGCTCTAATGGCTCAGCCACCTTCCTCTCTGCATTTCCAGAGCAAGGAGAGCCTCTCCCCCCCCCACTTCTTTTTTTCTTGATGGATGCTGGTGAGCACCAGGTCCATTTCTGTAACCCTCCCACTCCTTACTTTAAGATGCTGACCATTTTCCTTGCAGGTCTACAGTGACTGAAGAGTACAGAGTACCTGATGGCATGGTGGGACTCAGTGAGTATTAGACCGGGGGGGGGGGGAGGAGAAACCCGCTCCTGTGGTGGTTGTAGCTGGAAGGCGGTCACTGTACCTTTTCTAACCCACACGTTCCTGACTTCTCTGCCCCGGTTGCCTGAGCTTCCCATGGGGAAGGCTCGGGCATGCTGTCTGGTGACTCCTTTTGCGTGGTTTTGGAGAGATGACAAGCCTTTGCATTCCCCCCCCCCCGCCCCCCCCCCCCCCCGAGGGCTGGAAGCTACTTATGGAATGTAGCTCCGGAGGTACGGGGGGGTGGGCATTCTGCTCCGTAAACCGCGGAGGCAAGATTTCCATTCATTAAACGGTCGGGTCTGGTTTCTAAGGGCAACGTGAGGGGAGGGCCGTGGGAACCCTCCCTAACATGAAGCAGCACTTGGGGGGGTGCATTTGAGATCTAGTTTTGGATTGTTTGTGGTCTCACATTTTTAGACTCATCCGCTTTGTGTGAGTGATGATGCTGGGAAGGCCTTTGCCGGAAGGAATGGTGGCTGCAAAGCCCTGCCTCAAGCAGAGCTTTTAACTAAGCAGGGAAAGAAGCAGGTCCAAGAAAGGCAGTTGTTTTATAAGCCCTGGTTTTTTTAAATTGATTTGGCGTCCAACCTCTGAAAAAACATAGAAGAGACCTTGGCTGAGTGTTTGGGTGCTGCATCACCTCTGTGACATCTCCGGTTCTGCAACACCATCTTGCCTTTGTGGCCTCCCAAGATCCCAAGCACTTGGTTTACTCTTATTTGAATGGCACATGGAATCCTAGAATCCTAGAGTTGAAAGAGACCTCAAGGGCCATCTAGTCCAACCGCCTGCCATGCAGGGACCCTCATCAAAGTATCCCCGACAGATGGCCATCCAGCCTCTGCTTAAAAACCTCCAAAGAAGGAGACTCCACCACCCTCCTTTGTGGCAGCTTATTCCACTGCCAAACAGCTCTAACTGTCATGAAGTTCTTCCTAATGTTTAAATTGAATCTCTTTTCCCTGCCCTCCCTTTTTCCTGCTGCATTATATAAACTGCATCACGGAATGAATCTTGGGTCATTGCTCCATTCAGTTACTGTTTCTGCGACGTATACACAGGACTCCCATGTGCTGAATGTACTGTTAACCTAACTTGCAGAATGTCTTCGGGCTGCTGCCTAGAGAGAGAAGTTGGTAATTCATAAACAGTTTCCCTGTGCTTTGCGGGGAGGCTGTCTATTTCTGGTGATTATCATTCCCCCTCCATATGTCAGAAGACTCATCTCTTGTGAAGAAGAAAGAGGGAAACCTTCCTTTACGTCTGCCTGATTTTTTAAAAGAATGTTTCTGTTTTTATCTTGGGTTTCTCAGCACCCTTCTCTTTCCTTTGCAGTCATAGGAAGAGGTGGAGAGCAGATCAACAAAATACAGCAAGACTCGGGGTGTAAAGTACAGATCTCACCAGGTAGGTGTGTGGTGGAGAGCAGACCCTAAGGTGGATTTAGCTGGAACTTCCTGGATATGGAGCCAAATCTGTCCCTTGTTCCTACCCAGGCTTTATAATTGTAGGTGAGCATAGTTAAATTGCTGCGGTTGTAGTAAAGCAGCCTAGTTGAGGGCTAGGTGGCTTAGAGTATATCTACAGGTGAATCTCTGGGGGATTTGAGGGGGACTGGCAGTAAATTCTGACTCCTGTTGGTGAAGTGGGGTGAAACAAAAGGTCTCTATCTCTCAACCAGAGGACTAGCGATCCAGTGGCCCTAGTCTAGATTATGTTCGGATTTCAACTTCCACCAGTCTTTGCTAGTGCAGCCAGTATTCAGGCCAGAAAGGAGCTGTAGTTGATCAACATTTGGAAAGGCACAGGTTCCTCTCCCTGGAGTGAATGTGGAAAGGGATGGTAATGGGCAGGCTTTCATGTGGATGGCTTTGATTTTCTGTAGCACTCAACTCATTTCTGAGCTGAAAATCCTTCCATTTCAAGTGTTATTCTTCTGTTTGGTGCCAGTTTACCGATTTCAGGCACCTAGCAGAATGGATCCCACAAGCCTGGTCTGTCCTCAGGGATGCACAGTCATGTTTGCTTGTTGAAGGTGTCTTACAGGCGATAGATGGCCCATTTTTTCCCCACTCAGCTCAATAAAACACTATAAAAGAAAGTGTTCTTAAATGTCAGCATGCCAGCGGTGCTTGGGCAAACAAGGGAGTTATCCTCTGCTTGGGACAAGCTAATTTTCCTTGCTAGGGATTAATTGTTTCACCAGCTACTAAATTTGGGAGGTGTATTCAGGTAATTGTTCATAATGTCCGTTTGTTTGAAGGGCCTGCCCTTCAGCTAATGCCAGTTCCATCATCCTTTGCAAAGGAGGTATGATTGGATAAAGGGAGAGGGATAAAACCCTCTGGGGAGATGTGTTTGTGTGGAGTGAAGTTTTAATCGTCTTGTCTTCTAATGGGCCTCTCTTTACTGCTGCAGACAGTGGAGGGTTGCCAGAGCGGAGTGTCTCTCTCACCGGATCACCAGAATCTGTCCAGTGAGTAGACTTTGGTTCTTCCCCAGGTGGCTGCTCCAAGAGGACATAAGAGCAACGGATGGTAGAAGACATAGTATTTCAGTGGGACGTTTGCCAGACAGCTTAATCCAGGGTTGTGGCCAAGGAGCAAGGCATTGTTAATTCACTAGTAAATGCCATGATCCAGCAGTCACCTGGCCTGCTGAAGAATTGCCCAAACCAGCAGTGAGAATTTGGCCAGTGAGGCTTGTGTCAAGAGACTCATCTTGTTGGAAGAACAATTGAGGCTCTCTCATTAGTGGTACCCCCAAAGAGGCTTGATTGTGCCTTCCCCCCCCCCTTCCAGGCTAGGAGGACAGCAGAGACTTTTTCGTTTCACCATGCCTTGAAGCTCTGCTTACGGCCTGTTGTGGCAGTGTTGTTTTTAAACTAATGGGGTTGTTCCTTGCTTTGTAGCTTACGAGGATGTATTTGTTTTCGTCACTTGATTATTGTACTGTTAAATTAGAAGCTGTTTGAGGGGTTATGCAAAACAAAGTACAGTGGCACCCCGACTTACAAGGGTCCCGGCCTACGAAAATCCCAACTTATGAGCGCTCTTCAGTGCTCCTTCCCCCCCCCCCCCCGCCGGCTGCTTGCAAGCAAGATCGGGGATTCCCTGTCTTGGGAGCAGCGTGTGTGTGTGTGGGGGGGGGGGGGGGGAGAGTCGGGATTTGAATTGCCTTCCGGTCACCGAGGCAAACGCTGTCTCCATGACTGGAAGGCAGTTCAAAAAGTGGTGGGCTGCTTCTCTCTCCCCCCCCCCCCGCCCCCCCACGAGGGGGGGGAGGGAAGCATCGCACCACTTTTAAAATGCCTTCCAGTCACCGAGGCAGGACCTGCCTACGTGCCTGGAAGGCATTTTAAAAGTGGCACGCTGGTTCTCCCGAGCCCCCCTGGGGGGAGGAGCGGTGCGCCACTTTTAAACCACCCACCACTTCTCTCCCAGCTCCCAATTGGGGGGGGGAGAAGTGGCAGGTGGTTTAAAGGGTCTTTAGGCACCCAGGCAACCACTTGTCTTGGTGCCTAAAGACCTTTTAAACCACCCGCCACTTCTCTCCCCAAGGTGCCCGGGGGTGGGGGTGGGGGTGGGGAAGCTGTGGGTAGTTTACAGCAGTTTCCCATAGGAATGCATTGAAATCCGTTCGTCCGGAACAGATTAATTGAATTTCAATGCATTCCTATGGGAAACCACTCCCCGACTTACGAGCATTCACTCAGAACGGATTAATCTTGTAAGTCAGGGTACCACTGTAGAGCTTTTCACCCTCACCCACAGTACACGAGAGGCACACAGAATCCCTAGATAGGCATGAGTTAGAATTAGAGGAGGTTTTAATTACATGGAATCACCACTGGGGCCACACTCAGGTCTATGGATGATTTGACCATACAAAGCATTGGTGAGCGTTCCAGATCAACCGACAGTGAGCGAGCAGGCCGCTTGTCCTCTCATTTGCGATCTCACTGTTTGTGCTTCTCCACCTATGCAGAAAAGCGAAAATGATGCTTGACGATATCGTGTCTCGAGGGCGTGGCGGGCCACCGGGTCAGTACCACGATAATGCCAATGGGCAGAATGGCACAGTGCAGGAAATCATGATCCCAGCTGGGAAAGCAGGCCTCGTGATTGGCAAGGGAGGAGAGACCATTAAGCAGCTGCAGGTGAGGTTGTGAAACTGGGACCAGTCTGGGGGGGGGGGTTTACAGGGTGAGGTAGAAAGCTGCTGCGGTTTGCACCACACAATATTTTGCCATTTCCAGCTGAATTTCCCACCTTTGGGTTTGATGCTTGTTTGCTTATTATTGTTTCTAGTCGTTTGGCATGCAGAGCGACAAGGCCGGTCCGTGGCATCTGTGAAGGAGACATTTTAAAAATCAGGTTGTTTTGGGCTCGAGCAGTGCCTGAGAGGTTTTCAGGAACACGGAACAATCAAAGTAACAGGACCTTTCCCTTTCTTTCCACGTAGGAGCGAGCTGGAGTGAAAATGATTTTAATTCAAGATGGTTCACAAAACACGAATGTAGATAAGCCTCTTCGGATCATTGGAGATCCCTATAAAGTACAGGTAATGTGAACTGCCTGGTTGGCCTGTCTTCCTGGGATGTCTGCTTGTGTTGCCAAATTACCAGAGATGTTCAGGCCCTCTCAGTTTTTAAAGCTATACGCAGTTGAATCAGAAATGCCACAGAGCAAGGATCAGAGAGAAGGTGGCTAATTTTGCAAAGATTGCTTTGTTTTGATTTGTTAATATCTATTTCACCGTGGCTTTGATGTAACTTTTCGTTTGTGTTTTTAGTTGCATTTTAGAAAATGTAAAACTGATCGAATAAATACTGTATTTGAGGGCAGCGTAACTCTCGTTCCTTATGATGTCTGGAGCGAACCTATTCCATAATTTCTAGGGACCTGCCATTTAGAATTTTTGCATTCCAGTTCTCATGATAAACACGTCACATGCCCAGTCCTATTGTGCAACATCGTAAAATTGTTCTGCTCTCACAGTTTAAACTGGTTTGCTGGTTTCTCCTTTGACTTCTGCAGTCTTCTGTTTGACTTTCTTTTATTACATTTCTCACCACTAGGCTTTCCTATTATTTATTTTCATTTTAGTGTATTTTTACCCCGCTTTTCTCCTTGGTTCTCCCGATTTCCTTTGTTTTCTTTCTCCCCATTATGCCTTATCCTATAATTTTTGCTCATTCAGTTGATATCAGCCACATAAAAGTTTATTTTTCTGCCCTACTCTAGCGCTGATTAGGAATTGTTTGACCTCTCTCTTCCTTCTCCCCTCCTCCTCCTCCTCCTCTTCCTCCTCCTCCTCCACCTCCTCCATCTTGTTACTGAATTCAAGTATTTGAAGTACAGTGGTACCTTGTATAAAGGAAATTGTGTTAAGCAAATTTTTCTTTATACAAATTTCCCATAGGAATGTATTGAAAACAGAGCAATCCCTAATTGCGACCATTTTTATGTTGTATGGATTCGCTCCATAGACGATTCTGTTAAGCAAATTTCCTCTATCTCCGGAATTTTTTATGTTATACAAACTGTTGGTTATACGAGGGTCCATTGTACTTGAGATTTTTTAAGGCCTCTTCTCACATAACCTGGATATCTGTGGAGGAATACTCTAGGGCGGTGGTCCCCAACCCCCGGTCCGCGGACCGGTGCCGGTCCGTGGAGCGGTCGGCACCGGGCCGCCTGGGGAGGCCGGGGAGGCTCCTCCCCTTTTCCTCCGCCGCCCTCCTCCTCCTCCTCTTCTCTCCCGCGGGCGGCCGGTGGAGGAGGAAGGCTGGAGGAGCGCAGGAGGAGCCGCCGCCGCCGCCTTTGCCTTTGCCTCCCTCCTCCCGTCCCAGCCCCGGCGCCCCGCGCGCGGCACCCGCCTGGCCGCGCCGGGAAGCGCCCTCGCGGCACCGACGAACCGCCGCCGCCTCCTCCTGCTCCTGCTCCGGTTCCTCCTCCTCCTCCCGCCGCCGCCGCCGAAGGAGCAGCAGCAGCAGCAGCGAGGGCAATTGTGGAGGGGTGGCGGCGGCGGCGGCGGGACGAGGGCGATTGCGGCGGCGGCGGGGGGGCAATTGCGGAGGGGTGGCGGCGGCGGCGGGATGGGGCAATTGCGGAGGGGGCGGGGGGGGCGATTGCGGAGGGGTGGCGGCGGCGGCGGGATGGGGGCGATTGCGGCGGGGGGGGGGGGGGGCGATTGCGGGGGGTAGCGGCGGCGGCGGGTCGGGGGCGATTGCGGGCGGCGGCGGGGGGCAATTGCGGGGGGGTGGCGGCGGCGGCGGCGGGATGGGGGCGATTGCGGAGGGGGCGGGGGGGCGATTGCGGAGGGGTGGCGGCGGCGGCGGGACGGGGGCGATTGCGGGGGGGCGATTGCGGGGGGTAGCGGCGGCGGCGGGACGGGGGCGATTGCGGCGGCGGCGGGGGGCAATTGCGGGGCGATTGCGGAGGGGGCGGGGGGGGCGATTGCGGAGGGGTGGCGGCGGCGATTGCGGCGGGGGCGGGGGGGCGATTGCGGGGGGGTAGTGGCGGCGGCGGGACGGGGGCGATTGCGGCGGCGGCGGGGGGGGGCAATTGCGGGGGGGGTGGCGGCGGCGGCGGGATGGGGGGCGATTGCGGAGGGGGCGGGGGGGCGATTGCGGAGGGTGGCGGCGGCGGCGGGACGGGGGCGATTGCGGCGGGGGCGGGGGGCGATTGCGGGGGGTAGCGGCGGCGGCGGGACGGGGGCGATTGCGGCGGCGGCGGGGGGGCAATTGCGGGGGGGTGGCGGCGGCGGCGGGATGGGGGGGGGGCGATTGCGGAGGGGGCGGGGGGCGATTGCGGAGGGGTGGCGGCGGCGGCGGGACGGGGGCGATTGCGGCGGGGGGGCGGGGGGCGATTGCGGGGGGTAGCGGCGGCGGCGGGGGACGGGGGCGATTGCGGCGGCGGCGGGGGCAATTGCGGGGGGGTGGCGGGCGGCGGCGGGATGGGGGCGATTGCGGAGGGGGCGGGGGGCGATTGCGGAGGGGTGGCGGCGGCGGCGGGACGGGGGCGATTGCGGGGGGGGCGATTGCGGGGGGTAGCGGCGGCGGCGGGACGGGGGCGATTGCGGCGGCGGCGGGGGGGGGGCAATTGCGGGGGGGTGGCGGCGGCGGCGGGATGGGGGCGATTGCGGAGGGGGCGGGGGGGGCGATTGCGGAGGGGTGGCGGCGGCGATTTGCGGCGGGGGCGGGGGGGCGATTGCGGGGGGTAGTGGCGGCGGCGGGACGGGGGCGATTGCGGCGGCGGCGGGGGGCAATTGCGGGGGGGTGGCGGCGGCGGCGGGATGGGGGCGATTGCGGAGGGGGCGGGGGGCAATTGCGGGGGGGTGGCTGCTGCTGCACCTCCGGCGGCGGCGGCGGGAGGAGGAGGAGGAACCAGAGCAGGAGCAGGAGGAGGAGGAGGCGGCTCGTCGGTGCCGCGAGGGCGCTTCCCGGCGCGGCCGGGCGGGTGCCGCGTGCAGGGCGCCGGGGCCAGGAGCCGCGCGTGGGTCTCGCTGCTGGCGCCCCGCTTGCTTTCCCCAGCGGAGGAGGAGGCCCACGGCGGCGGCGGCAGCAGGAGCAAGCGGGGCGCCAGCAGCGAGACCCACGCGCGGCTCCTGGCCCCGGCGCCGGAGGAGGAGGCGGGGCCCGCCTGCCCAGGAGCCCCGGGTTCCCCACCCCCACCCCGCCCGTGTGTGTGTGGGGGGGAGTGGCACGCCCGCCACCCCAGGCCAGTGAGTGCCGCCGCCGCCGCCCTCGTGCCTCCCCCTCCTCCTTCCCTCCCATCCTTTGCTTTCACCCCCCCCCCCTTTTGCCTCCCCGCCGGACCCCCCTTTCGCATTCTCCCCCCTCCCCACCCCCACCCCCAGCTTCGGGCCACAGAAAAATTATCAAAAATTTCCCGGGCCGCGGGGACAAAAAGGTTGGGGAGCACTGCTCTAGGGCAGGTTGGGTTGAGATGTCCAAATCATTTGAGAATTCATGGTCGTGTTTTTTTTTTCCAGCAAGCCTGTGAAATGGTAATGGATATCTTAAGAGAACGGGACCAGGGAGGCTTTGGTGACCGAAACGAATACGGTTCCAGAATTGGCGGCGGAATAGATGTAAGAGGCTCAGCTGGGTTTATTGTGTTGAAGGGACAGTCATTTTGCCGGGCATTGGAGAGGGGCTTCATTTCCCTCCCCTGTTAACACATTAATGTTGGAAAGCAAGGAGTTGCCCAAAGGCCCTTGCCCTAAACATCCTTAGTAAAGTGAATGGCTCTTACCTCCCTTCTTTGTTTTGTCATTTTCCAATTGGTCCAGGTCCCTGTACCTAGGCATTCTGTGGGTGTGGTTATTGGACGTAGTGGTGAAATGATTAAAAAAATACAGAACGATGCTGGAGTTCGGATACAGTTCAAGCAAGGTCAGAAGTGCAAATCCTTCCTTCTCTCCCAGAATGTTGTGCAGCTCCTTCTCCTCGTCCCCCTCGCTTGCTTTTTCCGGATGTGATCGGGGGCTCCTCTGATTGTTAACTGTCCTGATTGTTAGTGTGGAATTGTTTTATGCAGACCTGTGTTCTCACAGCTTACTTGTTAGATATTTTCCTAAACACCTTGGGTAATCAAGGAAGACTTGACACAACCAGAGAACCATGTAGGTTTGTTGCACGGCACAATTTATATATAATGCCAGTTTTCTGTGAGTCAGAGTTACCTGGTTATGTCCGGCTGCTTCTTTATTGTCCGTATAAACATTGTTTTTCTTCGCCCCACTGAACGGGAATGGTTTATGATGGCTACAGATGGAAAAAGCCATATCCATGCTTTAATCAATTCCTGAATCTGTTGAGGGTGGATATTTGTATCCTCTTCCAGTTTCTGTACCCCACCACCCCATTTTAAAAGAAACTAAAACAGCTACATTGGTGGTGGTGGTGGTGGTGGTGGTGGTGGGGAAGCTACCCTGAGGGTTTGTTTTTTCAGTTGCTATTAAGTGGTGAAAGAAATATTCCTCACGTGTTCCTAAATTGGGGGTGGGTGGGCGGTTGAGAATTATTTGGGGGGGTGGAACAGATACGGAGAGTGACCTGACTCCCAGAGTCTTTGGAGATTGCCCACCCTCTCTGAAATGAACTTGGAATGGAAACATGTAGAAGTCTAACGTTGGGTTCTTCTTGTAGACGATGGAACGGGTCCTGAGAAGATTGCCCATATCATGGGGCCCCCTGACCGATGTGAACACGCTGCCAGGATTATCAATGACCTTCTCCAGAGTCTCCGGGTATGAAATGTGCTCTGTGGGTTTGTCTCAAGCGTTAAGATGCTAGCACTCCATCTGCCGTCTTGTGCACCCAAGGATAGCATCAGGAAAGTTCCACGTGTTGTTTGGTCGGGCGGTGGGAGGGGCCATTCATGTCTGACCAATATGATAGATACTGAAAGTATCTGGATTTTACCTTTCTGCACATGTCTGTGCATGTTTTAAAGCAACATTTTGCCCTAAACACCTCGGAGGCAGTTTAGAGGTTGCCCTTTTTTCTTGGCAGCAGATTTTCAGACCGTCTGCCTTCTGGGAATCCCTGTTTTCCTGATTCCCCCGCCCCATGATTTTGGGATGTGTTCTTACAGATATGGAACAATAGGCAGATTTCTTAGATGTCGCTCTTGTCTGACGAACTGACTGTGAACACCCAAATACTTCAGGAGCCACACATTTCAGAGGCTGAGAAACAGTTTTGACAAGCGGATTTTCCAAAAAATTTCTACCATGAATGATCCTTTCCTTTCAGGAGCTTTTTAAATAGCACCCCTTGTTTTTGCCGTACACATTTTAGAAAGACACAGGTTCCATGAAACCCTTGTACGTATGATTTGGGTGCTTCTTCTCGTGAAATGTTAATTGCCTTCCTGCTTTGCAGAGTGGTCCGCCAGGCCCCCCAGGCTCAGGAATGCCTCCTGGAGGCAGAGGGAGAGGCCGAGGGCAGGGTAACTGGGGGCCTCCTGGAGGAGAGATGACGTTCTCCATCCCTACTCACAAGTGCGGGCTGGTTATTGGCAGAGGTGAGTGCCCGTTGCGCTTCTTCTTGTGTTGGCCCAAGCCTGGTATAAATCAAGTCCCTAATTGATTGATGACCTCCACCTTCTCTTTCAGGTGGAGAAAATGTGAAGGCCATAAATCAGCAGACAGGGGCTTTTGTAGAAATATCTCGGCAGCTACCACCCAACGGAGACCCCAATTTCAAACTGTTCATCATTCGTGGCTCACCTCAGCAGATTGATCATGCCAAGCAGCTCATTGAGGAGAAGATAGAGGTAGCTCCCTGCTCTTCACTGCATCGCAGGTCTCCCACAGAGGAGGTCTCGTCTGGCCTGTGTCCTTGTGGAATGGACTGGGGCGCTGCAGTCCTCACTGAAGGAACTGATTTCTTCCTTAGGGTCCTCTCTGTCCAGTTGGACCAGGACCTGGACCTGGTGGACCGCCTGGACCAGCACCCATGGGCCCCTTCAACCCCGGGCCTTTCAGCCAAGGGCCGCCCAGTGCACCCCCTCAGTGAGTACCAAGGCTGCTTGAATCAGCCTGCCTCCTTGGCCAGCTTGCCTTTCTCCTGGAAATATGTTCATTCCCTTCAGAGAAATTAAAATCTGGAGTTAACAATCCTTGGAGAAACCCGTGTATTCATTATGTTTAGCAAAATGTCCCCATGATGTCTGAGTTAGTCCTGAGTTGAAACGGGAAGCTCGGGAAGGGACAGACAGTGTGGTTCCAAGATAGTCTGGGCAGTTATTATGGAACTAGCACACACATCTATCCAGACATCACTATACCAGGCAACTTTGTTATCATGTTGCTAATAGAAGTAGAAGTTACCATCATGGGGCTGTGGGTCAAAGACGCGCTGTTCTGGGAAAGGAGCACAGAACTCCTGGCCATTCGCTCGTTCTAATTTCACAAAGGCGGATCAGTCCCGGAGTCCCACTCCTTGACTGACCCTCAGCTCTTTTCTTCATGGCGCCGTTGATTGAGGCCAGTCCCTTCACCGCTTGCCTTGCAAGGGAGTGGGGTTCTCTGCACTTCCTGTGGGCTCCGTGTTCTCTCACTTTTCCAGCAGCCGCTTGCTTTCTTCCAAATGACCTCGAGAGAGAGAGAGAGAGAGTTTGATCCTTTGCCTTGGCCGTAGACTACTGGCCCTTGCTTCCTTCCGTCTTGGCCAGTGCAAGCATGCCCAGTGACTTTCTCCTTTTCCTTTTTCCAGCCCCGGAGGACCCCCGCCTCCACAATACCCACCCCAAGGCTGGGGCAACGCCTACCCCCAGTGGCAGCCTCCTGCGCCTCATGATCCAAGTGAGTACTGCTGTGGCCCTGCCCTTCGGCATCTGCCTCTTGGGCTGGGTTTTTTTTTAACAAAAGGCTGCTTTTGTGCATTTGAGTTCGATTGGAGGTGGTTGTGCTCAAGTGACGGTAAGTGTCAACTGCCTTCCTTCCAGGTAAAGCGGCAGCAGCAGCAGACCCCAACGCAGCCTGGGCAGCGTATTACTCGCACTATTACCAGCAGCCTCCCGGCCCAGTTCCAGGCGCGCCACCAGCACCGACAGCACCGCCGGTCCAAGGAGAGCCCCCACAGCCGCCCCCCACTGGACAGTCGGACTACACTAAAGCATGGGAGGAGTACTACAAAAAACTAGGTAGCTGGCTTCTCTTAAGTGTTTGCCCCTATTTTACTGAAGAAGTAGTTCAGGGAAAATACTCTGCGAGAAAGCAAACCAGGCAGCTTCTTTTTCTAAAACTCCCATCATAGATCAGTAATACAGTGGTGTGAAATGTGGCATGTTTATTTGGGAACACTTCCCACGAGAAGTATTGCTGATTTGGATTTGCACCTTTGCCCGGTACCACTCCTGTTAAGTGGCACTCTTTGTGTATGTGAGCAAGCAGAATGTCTGGCATTGAAGCACCAGCGCAGGGTTGAATTTAGGTCTCAGGTGACGTCCATGAGGCCATCCGGTGCGGCCCTAATAAAAGCAAGGGTCCCCCTGTGGATTGGGGCCATGTTCTTATGTGCCAGCACAACTTGCTTTGTTTTAAGGGACAGCGGGGAGCCTTGGCTTGTTCCTTTATAGTGGTTCCTGTTAGATAAGATCAGGAGTCTTCCCAGCTGTGAAAACCACAGTGCAGGCTGGATAGGGAGGATTCCTATTTAGAAAACCTATCAAGTTGTTGGAGAAGGCTTAGTTCTGAAGCTTCTTCTTGGCGTATGCTTCTCTCACAAGAATGGGGCGTCCCCACGTGATGACTCATTGTGGAAGTATAACTAAATGACCCGGCTCTGATTGGCATTCCCCCTCAATTTTTTAAAAGCTTGACAAGCTTCAGCAGCCATGTTCCACTTCCCAGGTGTTTCAACTCCTTTGAAGCTCAGCACTTTGGCCACTAAGGTCTCCCTTGTTCCTCCCCACCGCCCTCAGATTTGGCTGGTGGTCCTCATTAATTGGTGCCATTGGCTACCAAGAACCATCCTTTCAGAGTACTGCATCCTTTTAGATCAGTGAGGTGTATTTTGGCTCGCTGAGAAGCCTAGGTAAACTTGACCTTTGACCCTTTTGATAGGCCAGCAGCCCCAACAGCCTGGCGCTCCACCACAGCAGGACTACACAAAAGCCTGGGAAGAGTATTATAAGAAGCAAGGTAAGTCAGGAGGCTGAATTGGCTTGGAGGGCCCTGGCTGTAGTGTTCATTCCACCTGGGTTTGAAGGTTCTCCCTTGAGCATTGTGGGGTGCGTCTTTGTGTTACAGTAATGCCTTGGTTCAGGAGTAACTTGGTTTAGGACCATTTCTTCTAAATTTTGCCTTGATCAACAAGCAATATCTTGATATACAAGCACTGGAGCAGGTCACATGATCACAAGTGAGCCAGTGGTGGCTCTCCCTCCCCCTGCTGGGTTGTGGGTGATTGGAATGTTCCACGCCAGGCAGCCTCCAAAGCACAGGGAGGAGAGAAGAATAGAAGTCTCCCTTGGCACCTGCCAGGAATGTTTTCAAAGGGGAATGCAGGTTAGGGGTTTATTTTTCTCTATATTTATTTCTTTATTTAATTTGTTTTAAACATTCTTATTTTTTCAAACCATTTCAAGTCATGGGGCAGCTAGTCAAGTGTGCATAAGGCAACAAACTGCACTTTATTGTTGTCGCATTAAAAACACAGAGTAAAATCCAGTTGTTAGTCCCAAGCAGAGCAGATTCTGCAGCCAGGTACCTAAACCATAGTGTGGACATGGACTTCTAGCCCACTTCTTTTGTGACATTTGGCATACAGTATGTGGTCTATGAGAGCCCAGAACGAGTCATCTGTGTTTCCATTATTTCATATGGAGAAATTTGCTTAGATATAAGAGTGTTTTAGTTTACAAGCATGTTTCCGGAACAAATTATGCTAGTAAACCAAGGTATTACAGTACATTTGCCCATAATGCTGTCTTCCATTGTGCTTCAGCGGGGCTTCCTTCTGAGTAGATGATGATGATGATGCCTGGGATTGTGTTCTCATGTCCCTTCTTTGTTTTTTGGAAGCAGCTCAGGTAGCTACTGGGGCAGGGCCCACAGCACCACCGGGACCTCAGCCAGATTACAGCGCGGCCTGGGCAGAATACTACAGACAACAGGCAGCCTACTATGGACAGACACCCGGGGCTGGTGGCCCAGTACCACCGCCGACACAGCAGGGGCAGCAGGTGAGTTACAGAGTTGAAGCCAGCGGGGGGAATAAGGGTCTTCACACAAGAACGTTACACACAGACCCAACTTTGAGTGAAATTCCTGTGAAAAACCTTAGGTGTTTTAGAGGGCACCTTGTGTGTTAATTCCTCCTCAGGCCTCTTAATTAAGAGTTTTACAAGGCTTAATTTACAATTCATTGGCCACAATGTTCATCTTAGGATACTGGTTGGGAAGCCCGTTGTCCTTCCCAGTACAGTAATCCCCTGCTTATTGCGGAGGTTAGGGGTCTGATCTGACCCATGATAAAGGAAAATGCAATATGTGGATGCTGCCTCGTGACTGGGGGGCCTGTCTGGGGCTTCCTACACTTACCGTGAGGCCTGGGGCTGCCCCTGAATGGGCTTCCCAGGCCTGTCAGAGGCTCCCGAAGTGTTTTCTGGCAATCTGGAAGCCACTTCCAGTTCGCCGGAAACCACTTCTGGGGCCTTGGACAGGCCCGGGAAGCCCATTGGAGGCCCGCTCAGGGCAGCGCCAGGCCTGGGGTAAGTGCAGGAGGCCCCAAACAGGACCACACAGCTTGCCCCAGGGGGCCTTGCCTTCACATGCTGTGGATCCGCAATATACTGGGACTGCAGTATATGAACCGCAAGATTGCAGGGATGACTGTAGTATAAGCAGCGTGTCTGCTTCGGGTGTTCTGCTGAAAGTCAAGGGTTAGCACTTCGTTCCAGTGCAAAGGGGAATAGAGCTGCCAGTTCTGTGACAAGGATGAGAGAGAGAAAAAGAGGTGAGCACAGCCCATAGAAAACGTCTCTGCAAGGGCAGCAGCGTCCTACTCCATGCTTAGCAGGAGGAGGAGTTGTCCCATCATCGATTTCTAATTCCAAACACGGCCTATATTAGCACAGGCGAGTTGCACGACTGAGACACGTTGTTCGGCCAAAAACCCTTTCAAACTGGGTTTACTTTAAGCTGGGTACCAGAAAAGGATGACTTTGCGTACGATTGGTTTCTACTTCACAGCATTTCAGAGTAAAGCTTTGATAGATTCATAGCATCCTTCTAAGCAGTGTTTGTTGTGGGGCATCTGAGTGGTCTGTTGCCCTTTTCAAATCAGTCACTCTAGGGCAGTGGTGGAGAACCTTCGGCACTCCAGATGTTGGACCACAACTCCCACAGTCCTTTGTCATTGGCAATCTAGACTGAATTCTGGGAGTTGTGGTCCAAAACATCTGGAGTGCCAAAGGTTCGCTACCACTGCTCTAGGGCATGTGTGTGATTTCCCCACAGTTGGGGGGGTTATATTTGTAAATACCAGAGTTTTTGTGATTAATAAACAGTGCCATTGAATCACTCATCACTTAACCATGGCTTAGTGGGAATTTTGCTCAGAAATATTCAGTGCTGTTGCTAGTGGCCAGATGGAGGATAAGCCGAAGAGTCAATACAGGGCAGCCTTTTGGATGTGCATTATTGTTTCATCACATTCTTTGTTAAGATAATAATGATCTGCTTTTTAAGTCAATTCTGACTTCTGGAAAGCCTCTTTTATGGTTTTATACATAGAAAGTACTCAGAAGTGATTTACCATTCTTTTTTTCTGGGGTCTCCCTGGGACTGTGCGCCTCGCTCAAAATCCACACAGGCTGGATCTACTAGCAGGAGGCACAGTGAGAAATGAAACCCTCAAAGGCTGGTTCTATAGCCAGATACCTTGACCACTGAGCTTCTCCATCCAGTTGTGTGTTCAGATACCAATTATAAAAATACAGTGACATCATTTTGAATGAGAAATTGAGGGATCCTGTTTTGTGGACACCTGAGTGGGATCTGTGACTTGTTGGGTGCTGAATTGTCTCTGACCATGTGAAACTTAGCCTCTTCTATTCAAAGACAAGATGGAAGCAAAAAGTAAAGTTTAAAATGTAGGCCGGTGGTTCTCAACCCATGGGTCCCCAGATGTTCCTGGACTGCAACACCCAGAAGCCTCCACCACTTGCTTTGCTGGAAGGGATTTCTGGGAGTTGCAGTCCAGGAACATCTGGGGACCCACAGGTTGAGAACCACTGATGTAGGCTATTTTAATAATGTTAACAGAAATCTGTTTGTTTATCTGTCCAGAAGTCTGCTCTTGGTTTATTGGACTCCACACCACCACCAATTTTGGGTATAAATTCAAAGATGCATTTGCACAGTAATTGTATCCCTTATATTTTGAAGCTTATTTTCAAACTGTAAGCCAAAATCTCACCCTGAAGGCAATAGCGTCCAGGTTGCACTGAATATTCTCTCTAGAGTGAACTCCATTTACATGAACTGTGCCTGGAGGATTGTAGAATGCCTCCTACATTGCTGGACAGGTCCAGAATCCTGATCTGTTCAGAACATTCTCTCTTCATCGTTATTAGCAGATCCATTGGGCAGGTTGGTGGGTGAAGCAGAACCGGGCACTCTCACGCAGCGTGCTGTTGTCGTTTTGTTTCCATGCTGTCCAAGTTTAAAGTGCGAGGTCCAGAAGTTCCTTTGAATGGAACGAAGGGATCCGGGTTGTAAAAGGGCAAGGCACGGACAGTCCAAAATGCTTAATGAAAGGTCCATCAAGGAGATGTTTCTCCCTTTCCCGTGTTTGATTAATACACCAATCGTATACTGTAGTATTTGGAAAGCGATTAACAATATTTGAGCTGTGTAAAAAGTGCCAGAGATTTCTGTCCTAGAGGTCATGGGATCCGCTTCCTTGAAGCTTGACCTTTTTGCTTTGCACTGCAAACTTCAGTAACCAGCTTCCCTCATTAATTTTTTTCCCTTTCCACAGGCTCAGTGAGTTGAATGTGAAACTCCCCATCTCTGAGAACCTTTTTTGTTTTGGAAAGAGAGGTGGCTGCTGCAGGAGGTGACCGGATGGGAAGCGAGCCGGCCTGTGGATCCCGATGGCTGGATTCCTTCTGGAAATCTTGGCCGTGCCGCCCTCAAGTCTCTCATAAAATAAATCCAGATCTTCAGCCCCCTAAATGTTGAGCCTGCAGCCGTAGAAGATACCTGACTAAAACCGCCGCTGCCCATCCTGCCTGACACGCACCTCAGTTTTCAGGGTAACACTTACTTTTTTTCCCTTTCCGTTTTGTTTTTTAAAAAAAACTTTACAAGGAAAAGTCACTCTGCTTTTTAGTTAGAGTTGGAACATTCCTCGGACAAAGGTGTTGGTGTTTCAGACAACCCCATCCCTGCCCCTCCATTTCTCTCCACTGCTGGGACTGATCTGTCGTGTTTTTTGTCTGTTCAAGAAAAAAATTGAAACAAAACAATTGTATGCTCAATTTTTACTTTTTACCGCTCGTTTTTAACTTCACAAATAAATGATAACAAAACATCCCCCTGTGTCTGCCGGGTGGTGTCTTTCTCTTTCTGTCCATAGGTTTTTTTTGAAGCTGATGTTTGTTCACAATATAGCTGTTGTAAAAGCCTGATAATGGTCATGAATTAAGAGCTTCCTGTGTTTTTATAGTTTGAGCAGGCGTTTGTGCATTTTTGTTGAATAAAATGCTTTTTTGTTTTAAAGTCTCTTGCAACTGTGTGTGTTTCGAAAAGTAGGACCACAGAACTGTTCTGGCACCACGACTCAGATTCTTATCCTTGCCTCTCAGTGGATTGTACTCATTGACTGTGGAGCTCCTTCAGATTCAGAGCAGGCATCATATCCATGACACCTCAAACGCCTATGAAACTACTTTCAAATTTACAGACCCAGAGGTGGCTCTGTGGGTGGAGAAACAGTTGGATCACTGAAAGTATTCCTCTCTCATTTCATAGCTTGATCCGGCTGGATAACTTTGTTGAAGGCATTTTGCAGGACCTCAAAAGATACTCAATATCTTCATGGCTTTGTTAAGTACCTTGATGGATATTTTAAGCTGGAAGGGTTTTTTCTTTCTATGGCCTTACTCCAGTGGTTGCGAACCTATGGCATGGGTGCCAAAGGTGGCACTCGGAGCCCTTTCTGCGGGCACCCGACATGGCCCCTTCACAGCCACCTGTATTCAGGTTACATTTGCTGTATTGGTACTTTGTGAAAAATTATTCAGTTTTGAATTGCAGTTTGGGCACTCGGTCTCTAAAAGATTCGCCATCACTGGCCTACTCCATTCAAGGAGCCTCACTTGAGCAGAAATATTGCAGATCTTTGGGACTGTTATATATAAATCAGCAATTGGCTAATTAAAAACCCAGTTGTTACACATTGAACTGTTTGGTGTTTTATTTTAAGTTAACTTATGAATAATGTAATAACGCATTACCAAAAGTATTTTTACCGCATACAGTTCAAATGTACTTGCCCTTTTACTACACCTGTACTAGTTGACTATATGAAATCCTTACTAGCTCCGAAGGGCATTTGTTCACTAAGACAGTGTTTTTCAACCTTTTTTGGGCAAAGGCACACTTGTTTCATGAAAAAAATCACGAGGCACACCACCATTAGAAAATGTTAAAAAATTTAACTCTGTGCCTATATCAGTCTCTAAAAGGTTCGCCATTGCTGGTGTAGGGAGAAGCAGGACAGAGGGGGCACAGATTGAGGCAGCCTGCCCTCTAGCACCCAGTTCCCACTTACCTGTGTTGTTTTTTTAAAGACATTTTGCCCTGCATGGACTTCTGTGTCCAGTGGAGACCTGAGAAGGGCACTGACTCTCCAGGAACACAAATAAGACCCAAAACCCCATCTTGCTCTCCACACTGTGGCCAAGGCAGATGCCTTCAGCAAGTGCAGCGACAGGAGGGGAGGAGGATGAAGGAAGGCAGGAAGGAAAGAAGGCAGAAAGTGTTCTGCTTGTATACCACCCCATACCACTTCAAGGAGTCTCTGGGAGGTTTACAGTTTTAATTACAGTAGGCAGGCTGCTAGACATACACATATGCAGGCTAGAAATGAGCACGTTTCTATGAAGAGGGGAAAGGGTACGAATGGAAAGAGAGAGGTGGGGAAAAAAATAAAGAAAAGACAGAGAGAGAGAAGAGGGCGACCCAAGACAGAAAGAAAGGGGCAAGACTTCAAGGAACCCATCGTGGGGGCCCTCAGAGATGGCTCTTCCCCTCCCGAACCCTAAAGGCCGTCCGTCCGTCCAGCTGTGCCAGTAGCCCCCCCCCCCGCCTGCCCGCCTCCTCAGCCCAGGCCCGGCGGAGGCCTCCTCCATCCCCTCCTCCTCGCAGCCCTGCCGCGGTGCTCGTGGGGCAGCTGGGCGCCCCTCCTCCCCTTCCCCTCACCTGGTGATTTGTTCTGGGCTGGGGCTCCCAGGCCGGCTCGTGTTGGTGCGGGCTGTCGGGCGGCTCAGTCCATTGGTAGCTCCCAGGAAAGGGGTGGTGGTGGTCCAGGGTAAAAAAAGGAGGGGGGGAGAGGGAAGCGAGCGAGTCGCGGCGGTGGAGGCAGGCACAGGAAAAACACTAAGAGAATGAGCAGGGCCAGGTCCGGCCGGGGAGGAAGTGACGCCAGCACCGCGGGCCTCGGGGGGGAGGAGCCAAGCTGGCCCTTGGACGCTATTTATACCACCTCCCAGCTGTGGGCCGCCCGCCGGCCCTGTGTTGAATTTCTTTAGAATTTTTCAATTTTTCCCACGGCACACCAGGCAACATCTCGCGGCACACTAGTGTGCCACGGAACAGTGGTTGAAAAACACTGCACTAAGATAATGAGTGGGGTGCTAAGAGGTGTGGGGGTTTGCTATAATGAATTCTCTGCATCTTACGTCCTTCCCCCAGTTCTCCTGCTCCACATGTCCAAATTTTGTGTTAATGGACACCAAAGAAAACAAAATAGAACTTCTAAGAATCACGTCTTCAGCTTATAGCAAGGGGGCCAGTGCCCCCTTTACCCCAGATCAGCCATGTGGATTGGGGGCTTCGTCAGCTCTATGCTTTGGCTTGCAGTAGACTTCGGTTATTCGGGGTTATTTACCACATGCGTGTTTATGGATTGATGACTCTAGCATTAATTAGTAACTATGACCTACATGTGTGAATGCACCGTCTCACCACAAAAGCACCTTTTTTCAGGAATGTCCCTTCATAGGTTAAGCTATAAGCCACAAAACATGACGTCGGCACATAAAAACCAGCAACAAGGCTCGGTGTTTTAAAAGAGTTTGGGAGGATGGCATTGTAATGGACCAGCAGGCTTAAATCTTTATTTGGATGTAGAACTAAATAGCTATGGCGTCAAGGCAGCTGCATTCATCACTTCATCGATAGCACTGCAGCACTTGGTAAAGATCATTTCCGAGGGCTCATCCCCATTGATCTGTAAATATAAAGATACAACAAAGGGCTCTCGAGCACCGTCTCCACAGCCACCAAGCCTCCCTTTCATTGCTGGTGCAAACGGCAGGGCAATCTAGTATAGCTCTTGAGTGAAAACAGCTGTATGGAGACAGTCTCACCACACCAGGGAAGCTGTGCCTAAGCACAGATCCATCAAGTATAAGGCACAAAACACATTTCAAAATCAGAGTGTCTCAGCAATGCTGAATGAGAAAGTACATGGTTAGACCAAATATACATTGTGTCTCACAGCACCCATGCATACAGTATATTTATTATATAACATACTGGTGTCTGCATGGATGAAAGTTGGTTTAAAATGTTTTAATAAATAAAAGGACTTCTTTGTTCTAAGCATATCTAAGCCTGGATCCTAGTTACTGTATTGGAAGTAGCCACTAAATATCCCGTCCTTCCCCTCTTGCACATCTTTGACCTTAGCTTCCTTACGGGTATATGGGTCCTTTCAGAACCCTTGCTATGCCACCTCCAATATGGCCCTTCATCCAGCTCAGTGGTTCTCAACCTGTGGTTCCCCAGATGTTCCTGGACTGCAACTCCCAGAAATCCTGGCCAGCTCAGCTAGTGATGAAGACTTCTGGGAGTTGCAGTCCAGGAACATCTGGGGAACCACAGGTTGAGAACCATTGAGCTAGCTTGACTATCTACCCAAGTCTTGTCTCTCGGGAAACAACTCTAACAATAACCCTGTCGAGGATGTGAAGAGAGTCTATAAACTAGATCGGCTATTAGTTGAGGACAAAATCAGATTTGACCTTGGTTGCCCTTTTGCCGAAGTAGCCGGGCGTTGGCTTGATGGATACAGGCAAGGGAAAGGGCCTTGCCAGGTTCACAGGGACCTACATTCCGCAGTAGGCTTCTCTGCAAGTAGTAGGCGAGGACAGGCTCACACTGTGCATAGTGTGTCTCCAAGCGTTGCCGAATGATTCTCTCATGGTCATCCACCCTCTTGCCCATTTGGCTTCGGAGCATCAGCCGCTGGATCATGGTCTCCGTACAGCAGTCAAACACTATAACGATGTTGGGTGAACGCCCCACCTGTTGTAAGAAATGCCCAACTCAGCTCCTCAATTAGTTGGGTCCTGTTCTGCCAAGTTACATGCCTAGGTTCCATGTCTAAGACAATGAAACATGCTTGCCAAACAAAATAGAGCCTTGCTAAGGGGATCAAGTAGGTAGGATCCATGTCCTACATTTTACTTTTATTAATGGTCAAGAATATGCTGTATTTTCAGAAAGTCTAGAAGCAGCATAGGAAGACATATCCTCGCCCCCCTTTTTTTTTGTAATCCATGCTGCCCAGCAACTGGCATTCAGAAATGTGTTGCTTCACAACATGAAGGATCCAGCTAGGTGTCATGGCAAACATCCAGCAATTTACTCTTGATTGTATGGAATCTGCCTGATTGTCCTCTAATGTAATTCTAGTCAGAGGTCACCACCATTTCAAATAGGGAGCAGAACATTTGGTTCTCTAGCTGCTACTGGACCACAACTCCCAGCCATCACAAGTAGCTGCTAGTACAGTTCAGATTACTGACCAGCCATTCAATCCGTTCTTTATCGATTAACATACTCAATTATCAAAGGAACTCATTAATGTTGGAAGCATACATGGTAACATAATCCATTTGGAAATGTTGGCACCTTGAGGTCAGAAGTAACGGGTGTGAAGTTCCTTTTCTGACCTCATAGGGGCAATAAGGATGATTTTCAAAAACCAAGGGCTGTGTTCAATATATAAAAAACACACAGTTGGAAATGGCAAGCTACATCAAGGCAGTTGTTACTTGAGAATGTTTAAGACTAATGGAAGCTGTAGATGAAAAGATCTCTAGACATCAAGCTTGGGAAGAACACGTTGTACTCCTTCCCAACTTACTTATTTTATTTATATAGCTTACAGGCTGCCCACCACCCAATGGTGTCTGGGTGGCTTACAATTAAAATAAACAATTAAAATATTAAAATGCCAATTAAAAATTAAAACGATAAAAACATGTAAATACAATAAATACAAGTGTATTTATTGTACAATACACTAAAATGGCCATCAGGACCCACAATCAATGTTATATCAGTTAAAAAACTTCTGGACCAGGAAGTTTTTTACCTGGCACCGAAATGTCATCAATGTCGGCACCAGGTGGGTCTCACTCGGGAGAGTGTTCCATAGTCGAGGCAGCTGCTGAAAAGGCCCTACAGCTACAAGCTTTCACCTCCTTGAGGAATAGCTCTTTCAGAAGGGCCCCCTTGTTCATATGGAAAGAGGCGGTCTCAGGTATCTAGTTCCTAAGCTGTTGAAGGCTTTATATGTCAAAACAAGCACTTTGAATTGGGCTTGGGCAGCAACTGGTAACCAATACAGCTTATACATAATTGGCATGATGTGTTCTTTGGCAGCCCTGCCACTCACCAGTTGTGCCACATGGTTTTGAACCAGTTGCAATTGCCAAACCGCCTTCAAAAGCTGCCCCACATAAAGCACATTGCAGTGATTAATATGGGATGTTATCAGTGCATGTGTAACAGTCATGAGGCTCCCCTCATCCAGGTAGGGGCGCAGTTGGTATATTTTCCACAGTTGAAGAAAGGCACCCCTAGCCACCTAGTCCACCTGGGCTTCCAGAGTTAGACTGGGGTCCAGGAGCACCTCCAAGCAACAGACCCTATTCCTTAGGGGGAGTGCAACCCCATCCGGGACAGGGAGATGCCCCTCTAACCTGTCCGGTGAAGCACCCACTAACAGTGTTTCCATCTTGTCTGGACTGAGTTTCAATTTATTGAGCCTCATCCAGTCCATTATCTCGTCCAGGCATGAGTTCAGCACAAAAACCACTTCACCTGGATTGGTGGAAAATGAGAGGTAGAGCTGAGTATCATCAGCATATTGCTGGCTTCTCAGCCCAGACCTCCTGATGACCTCCCCCAGTGGTTCCATGTAGATGTTAAACAGCATGGGAGACAATATCAAGCCCTGTGGAACCCCATGACATAAACACCACGGGGTAAAGCTACTGCCCCCCAGCACCACCTTCTGGATATAGTCAGCCAGGAAGGAGCAGAACCACTGCAAAAGTGCCGCCAACTCCCCACCTGTCCAGCCTGTCCAGAAGGACACCATGGCCGATGGTGTTGAAAGCTGCTGAGAGATCTAGGAGTATCAACAGCATCACACTCCCCCTGTCTCTCTTCCAGAAAATGTCATTGTACTGGTATTCCAACCCATGAGAATCTCCTAGGGAGTTTTACCTTTCTTGGCCCTTTATAGAGGAAGGCACCCGTCCACCCTTCACCTTATACTCAGAAGCTGCACTTACGACTTCCTCAAACAGCTTGGCCTGGTTGATGTCCCGGGGGGAAGCCCTCAATGATGAATCCTTTGACACTGTCAGCCTTCAGCATGTTGTTGGTCAGCAGATCTACAATGTAGCCCTGGAGAAACAGGCAACTGGATCCTCAAACAGCTTGTTTACAACCAAGAAGAACCAAATACCACCCTTCCTAATGGCACCAGATTCACCTTCGTCCTGTTCTGGATGGACCTGAATCTTGAGTCACATAACTGCCACTGATTCAAGACTGGAAGGGACGGTCTAGCTTGAATCTGGAAACTAGGACCACCCAAGAGCAGCAGGTTGTCACACTTACTGCTCATCCTAGCTGACAGCCTGACCATGTATTGCACAAGAAAGCTACTGCCCATTCAGATAGCTGAGATGGGAACCTCTAGTTTGCAGACCCCTTGCAGCCCACAGTTAGGGTTTTTCATTCCACCACAACCTTTTCCTGTTCTCTGGTCAAGCAACAGCACTGGTCAAGCTGAGGTGCTTAGTTTGTGCAGCACAATACATACTCATTGCTGGTCATATTCAGTCCAGCCCATGTCACAATCAAATTACAGCAAGACTTAGAAGAATAGAGCTCTTTTGAGTCTTTTGGGAAGCATTAACACCTGGGATTACCCCTTGAGGCCTCCTTGTGTGTGTGTGTGTTGTGTCGTAGTCATGACCGACCCTTCGTGACCCCATGTCCATGGAGTTTTCTTGGCAGGAATACTGGAGTGGTTTGCCAGTTCCTACTCCAGGCGCCTACAGCACCTGGTGTTCCCTGGTGGTCTCCCATCCTGATACAAAAGGGCACCATCTCCACACTTGAGAAAACCAGAAGAATTCAGATTTGAGTTTTAGAATGATGAGCCTTTTAAAGCATGAAGAGAATAGAGCCCTTGTGGTTCTTAAACTCTGAGCCTCCAGATATTTTAGCCTTCAACTCTTAGAAGCCCCAGGGAGCATAGCCAGGGCTCAAGGACGCAAGGAGACTGCTGCCCAAAATGTTGGAAGGGCCATCAGTTGAAAACCACTGACCAAACCAGACCAGTTATTCCATTTTCCACAGAGTTAAACATTGGAAAAATTCTCAAATGATCTTAATAGGACTTCCTAGCACTTGAGTCTAGAGGGCTGGCTGGTGGCAAGTTTTCATTTCTTCTTCTTCTTCTTCTTCTTCTTCTTCTTCTTCTTCTTCTTCTTCTTCTTCTTCTTCATCATTATTATTATTATTATTATTATTATTATTATTATTATTATTATTATTATTATTATTATTATTATTATTTGGTTCATGACTAAGGCAGGGCAGGAAATGTTGAAACCCCCCTCCCCCCAGTGTTGATAAACTGCTAGTCTCTTGATCTCTTGCTGTTGGTTAGGTTGACAAGTAATGATGGGAGTTCCACAGCCTCCAGAGGGTCGCATGTTCCCCAGGGGTGATACAAGGCAAGATATGAACATATCACATGGCTACAGCACATGCCATTTCTTCCATGCAGAAACGACAACAAAAAAGCCAAAACCCTTGCCTGCATCATCCATCATCTGGAACATGGAAACCATTCAAAACAGAATAGCTATTTTAAATTACGACAGCTTTTGAAAACATGCTTATAATCCCACCCGCTCGCTAATGTATTCTGCCCTTTCCCCATCTATCTGCATATTAGTTACATGAAACCACTTGCTATCTTGGAGAGAGACATCTTATAGTAGGTCTAGAGAATACTTTGCCTTCCGGATATTTCAGGCTTTTGTTTTCAGGAGTCCCAGCCAGGATGGCCAGTGACAACTCATTATGGGATCTATAATCCAAAATGGGGGAAGAGAGGTTTTCCATGTAAGTCTTGGTGTGATGCATGGTAAAGTGGAAGTTAATTACAACAGGTCTCCAAGGACAGCAAAATAGGAAGTTAGTCCCAGAACTGATAAAAGTTGATCATATATGGGCAGCATTGCCAAGAATCCCCTAAGCAAAATGGTGGAGGATTCAGGGAGCAGTAGTTCCACAATTTAATTGCAGTCAATGGACCCGAACTCCCATAGATATGAACATGCCACTGATGGTGCAAGCAATCCATAGTTTGTGAAGAAACCCTACAAGGTGGAAATCTTCCCAAATAAGCAGTTTAGAATGACTAGGGACACAGACAAGCGCACATATCTATGTAGAAGCAAGTCCATCTTCAATAAGACTTATTCCCAGGTAAATGCGAATAGCAGGGGTGGGCAATATAAGGCATGATGGACCTTGCAGTCCAGCAACACCTCCAGAGTCATTAGTTGCTTCCTCCTGGTGTACAGAAGAGCAATCTTAGCGTTGGATGGAAGATAATTCAAACATATTAATTCCTAAAACAATTATGTCTAAGTCAGTGATGGCGAACCTTTGGCACTCCAGATGTTCCCACAGTCCTTTGACATTGGCAATCTGGGCTCAGAATTCTGAGAGTTGTGGTCCAAAACATCTGGAGTGCTGAACGTTTCCGACCACTGGTTCTAGGGGAGTGATGGCGAACCTTTTAGAGACCGAGTGCCCAAACTGCGATTCAAAACCCACTAATTTTTCACAAAGTCACAATACACCAATTCAACCTGAATTGAGGTGGCTGAGAAGGGGCGATGTCGGGTGCCCACAGAAAGGGCTCTGAGTGCCATCTTTGCCACCTGTGCCATAGGTTCGCCAACACTGTTCTAGACTAGAGGATGTACTGCAAAGAGGCTGTATTTATTCATTTCCTTCTTCAAAGTTCTTGTGTTGAATAATAAAATGGAATGAACAGGGCGGATTACAGACAAACTGAAGTCAACAGCACTTAGGTTACTCATGACTAGATGGTTCCATTAAACCCAGTGGGACCAAAGCCGGAGTAACATCTGGCCCTCCAGATGTCATTGAAGTGTTCAAGTGAAGGTCTCATCAGCCCCTTGCAACTATAGTCGACAGTGAGAGCCAACAGTATCTGTGGCCACCCAACGCCATCTGGAGGGTCTTATTTTGCCCCCTCTTGAAGCAAGAATCCACCCTGATCCAAATCAGAAGCTATGAGAACGATCAGATGGAATTAGCGTCTTCCAAAGAGCAGGTACAGGGAGGAAGATCTTACCGAGGGCACCAGAGCTCCTTTCAACATGATGTCCCTGATAGCTTTGCTTCTCTTGGTGGCCTTGCTAGCTTCTGCCCGCAAAAGATCTCCAATAGCCAGGTGGGAGAAATTGTACTTTTGAGCCATTTGCATGCTGTGTGGCCCTTTGCAAGAACCTGGCCCGCCAATTACAAAGACGATTATGGGCCCCTGCAGCTTCTCTACAGAAAAAGAAAAGGGGTGGGGAGGTAAGCACACAGCATGCATACCCATCACAGGTCATGTTTGTTCAGCAATAAGATGTAAGCCTCCAACAGCTCCAATAGTATTTATTTCCCATCTTTCCTCTAGTGATCTCAGGGCAGTCTAGGGCAGTGGTGGCAAACCTTCAGCACTCCAGATGTTTTGGACCACAACTCCCACAGTCCTTTGTCACTGGCAATACAGACTTGGAATTCTGGGAGTTGTGATCCAAAACATCTGGAGTGCCAAAGGTTCTCCATCACTGGTCTAGGGGCTCCCCTCCTCCTCCCTCACAACAACCCTTGGTGGCTCAAGGTCAACTAGGGAGTTTACCACCTCGATGGGGACTTCAACTTTCTTCTTTCATATTTCAAGTCCTAGTCCAGCACTCCAAACACAATGGAGCTCCTGACATGGACTCGTAACGGGCGATCCTCCCTAGAACCCAACCAGGGTACCATCACAGGCAGCAGAGCAGAAAGCAAGCTGATCTGATCCAAGGGGTATCATGATCCATTGGTATGGCCACCAGTGAAAGCCACCCCCACCACACACCACACACACATAGGGCTTGTGGGGGGGAATGGAACTGTTTCAAAATCAAACCCACACTTCCTCTGCTCATTGGAACATACAAAGCAGCCTCGTAGAGTATCAACACGATTGGACCTACCATTAGTCCCAGAATGCAGATTCTGAAGGCAGGAGTGGCAGCCTCCCTTCTGCCATGCACCACATCCTGGGTTCCCTACCTTGGCCCAATGACTCAATGCTCTCCCATTGTTGGGATTGCCAGCCCAGCTACTGTACCTTCCCAAACTCTTGGGCAGAAGAGCTGCCTGTTGGACCCAAGGACCCTGAACAAGGAGCCCTCCCTCTCAGCCTTTCTGATGTGCCATTTTCCCAAATGAACTGGACACCTCGCAGCAAGACCTGCTAGCTCCCCCTCATGTCAATGCTGCATTCCTTCTAGGTTTGCTTCTATTGCAGAATCCAATCTGTCAATAATGCTGGCCATGAGCGTACACGGCCGATGAAGTGCAAAGTCTTGACTGTGGTTCTCATGATGCCAATGAGGAACAGAAGTTACAGACCATATGAAAGAAAGGGCAGGCGAGACCTTTGTTGGACTCCTTCTTGTAAGCAAGAGGGAGGTGCCCATACCATGCCACTCTTTGTTTGAACTGGCCTGTAAAGCCAGCCCCATTGGGCCATGCTGCCCTTGCCTTCCAAGCAGCAGCTTGGCATCCATCTTGCCAAGTGAACTTTTAAGAACTCTCTCCTGACAAATTACATCCCTTGCCATGTTTGGACTTCTATACCTACTTTGAAAAAGAGAGCTTGCTCTCGAAAGCTCAGCAACTTTCATTTATTTTTTCTTCTAGCAGCCTTTGAAGGTATCACCGATAGTCAAGTTTTGCTTTTGTTTTAATTGCTGTACGGCTCCAAATCTCTCTCTCTCTCTCTCTCTCTTTTTTTTTTTACTGCAATGGACCACTGAAGGTATCATCTGCCCTTTCTTATGTCTTGTGTAAAGACCACCTGGCTTTGTTTGTTTCTTTCAGGTCACAGACCTTGACTCCTGTGCACTAAAGGAAGGGTAGAGCATGTGTGGGCTCCAGATGTTGCTGGGCATCTGCAAGGCCCAACAGCCACAGGCAACATAACTAATGATGAGGGGGTGGGTAGGAGTTGCCATCTAACAACATCTGGAGTGCCATATCTTCCCAATCCTTGGTCTAGAGGGCAAAGTAACCCAAAATAGTGGCTGATCTACAACTCCAGTAACCACTACTGCCACCTATGGTGGCAACTAGGAATTATTGACACTGTTGCTTACCACATCTAGAAAGTACAATCATGGCTGCTAGAAGGTACAACCTGCAGCACTGGGAAAGGGACAAAGATGATGGTCACCAAATTCAACTATAATGTCCCAGGATGGATGCAACCAAATTCTTAGGTCAGTCTAATGCAGAAATCTGCTCTCTGTATTTGGGCCATCCTTAAAATATTAAACGAATATTAAAATGTGAAAATGGAAAGGGAAGTGAGATTACCATCTTGAAATGTTAATCTGTCTGACCTCCAAGAGGACTATATTAGCCAAGAATAGAAACTTTCATATGCATTACGAAACTGAGAGACCAAAATGTAACTCTTTTTTTTAATAGCCCATTAAGTATTCGTCTCAGCCATATTGATATAGTATTTGAAACTTGATAGAATTTAGGTGAATAGATAAAATATAATGGGTTGATTATGTTTATTATTTACTAAATTTTATAGATCAGATAGGATATCTTAAGTCAAATTCATTATATTCACCCTTTGTATTAGATGAAAACAGATATAAATACTGTATATGCCTATCATATATTGAGCTAGACAAATAGATTCTAAGATGCTTAGTAAAATGAAGAATTAAGATTAAATAGGCTATCTTAATATTGTACTTTGTTGTTTTCATTTTTTGAACTAGATGAAGATGGAGATAAGTAAGGATGAATATAATGATGGAAAAGAAACATGTAAATTTAGAATATTCCAAACACTCGGGCTGGACTATTGGGAAAATATTTGTATTTGAACTATGTAACACGGTAACACACAAGCAATGTATTTGTTTTAATCTGTTATGTTTAGAAAATTCAATAAAATATTTTTAAAAATGCTCAGTCCCTGTCCCAATGGCAGGTTCCCTTCCAAGCTAGTCTTCTTTTGTGACTAAGACAAAGCAGTAGGTGAGCAGTAGGTGTGTTTGCTTCCCAAATGAAAATATGTCAGCATATGCACCAGACATGAGGCAGGGTTGGACAAAATGCAACTCTTCAAAAGCTGCTGGACCACACCAGCGACACGCCAGCTTTGCTGGCATCACTAATAGTGAGGAACATCAGATGTTGCAGTCCAAGCCACACTTTGCCCAACCCGTATATCAAGGGCAGTGGAATGGGGAGGGGGGGGGAGGGAGACAAACAGGCCTAACCCATGTGGGGCACTGTTTACAGGAAACTTCCCTTTTGTGGCTGTCAGTGGATCATAGCAACCAGAAGAGGTTTCATGCAAAGGTTTCCACTGACTTAGACTGGGGCTGTGGGCTGGACTTGAAAACGACGCCCGTCTCCATCCTAGAGAGAGGAGGAAAATCAAAAGAAAGCCCACGTCCTGGGATACTTTCTAATGAGCTATGTTGCAAACCAGCAGCAGGCCTTGGACAGGAAGAATGGGGACGAGTTACCTTTTAGGTCCCGCCTCAAGGGCTTGGTGGTTGTGGGAAGGCTTCCCTGGCAATTCCCCATTCTGAGGGCGACACCCATGGAACGCCAGGCATGGGTCCAGCAAACTTAAGGCTCCTATACAAAACTAATCTGACCATTTCAGCTTGGCTAAGAGGCGAACCCCCTCAGCTCTCTTTCTGATGTCACAGACATCTGATGTCACGGTTGCTCTGAGCCTGAGTCAGGCAAGGCTAGGGCAGGTGGGTTGCTTGACTGGTGTGGTGAAATAGATATTGCCTTTTTAATCCAAGGCAGGAAGCTGGGCAGGAAGGGACTCTGAGTGTGTAAAAACCACAAAACCAAACTTAGGCACACAGACTGGGCAATTCCTGACATAAATTGAAGACAGGCGTGCTTGGCAAAACCTACCTTGCCATGAAATTTGGGTCCTGAAGTACTGCACACTGGAACAAATCAAATGAAGTGTTGTTTTTTTGATCCATGAATGCACACGACTGTATGAGGATTTTTAGTGGTCTATAAAAGCATCACCTATTTTTGCATTGGTATTTTAAATAAAGAAGGTTTTAGAGAAGATAAACCAACTGGTCTAATTTAGGGTTTGCAAGCAGGGAAGGAAGAAGCAAGTCTCTCCCCCCCCACACACACACACACCTTTCCTTTCTGATTCTTCCAGGGAACAGTTGTGAAGCAGACTATAAAAGATTGGACCCTGGCAACTGCTATCTGCGAGAGCTTAAGGAACAGAAGGTATGGAGTAGGAATCTTCTTGAAGTGACCGAAGTCTTGGTAATTCCCTCAACCACTTGTTGCTTGCAAGGCTGGTCTTTGTCTGAGATGCTTATTTTATCATCTGAGACTTCTTCCCACATATTTTAACCCTATTACCAGGTGATAAAATTTCTGTCCCTCCTCAGGCTAAGTGTGGCCCTCAGGGGAGTTTTCATTAAGTTCATTAATTTTTTCTGCATAAGAAACTATTTAAAGCTTGGAAAGTTGTCACATGGAACCGGCTTCAGATTTTCAATCTGGGAACCTGAAGAGACACTCACAAAATGGAGCTGCCTTTTGTATGCCTGAAAGCTGTCGTGCTGTGTCTGTGAAGATTCTCAGTCATCCAAGTGAGTTTATCTGGAAGTTGAGTCATGGCAACTGGACTTCTTTTCTTGATAAATTGAAACATTTTGCTGCTCATACAAACAGCTTTGTCAGTCAGAGGAAAGCGAATTATGAGTCCTCCATTTTATAGTTCACTTTGACCTCATGGCATCCTGGTCTGAAATAGACTCATAAGATGAACCATGGCCTGAATAGGCCCATTATGTGGACAATAGTCTCAAAGGACCTGACACCAAAACACAAAAGGAACAATATAGTATACGTGGTCCAATGCAGTGAGGCGTGTGAAGACCTCTACATTGGAGAAACTAAACAGCCATTAAAAAGGAGGATGGCTAAACATAGGAGGGGCAACATCTCAGGACCAGAATCAGCAGTACACCTCCCCTTGAAGGACAAAGGCACTCATTTAAAGATGAAGATGTACGCATATTAGACAGAGAAGAGAAATGGTTTGAGAGAGGGGTCAGGGAAGCCATTCATGTGAGCATTGAAACCCCCTCTCTCAACAGAGGTGGGGGACTCAGGGCACAGTCTATCTGCCACTTAGGCTGTAATTTCAACAATCCCCAGACAAATCAAAAATACTTCACACCTCCACCACCAAAGCCATAGCTAACGACCCATACTCATGGGTTTCAGCACTTTAGGCCATTGTCCACCGAATGGCCTATTGAGACTACTGTCCACCTGAAAGCGTCACCCCGGGAATCCCTGTGCCGCTGTTACGGGGACCGAGGGTTGAAAAGACACGCCAAGGATTAAAGGAATCGGAGAAAAACTTTAATTTGCTGCAGCAATGGCTCCCAGCCGAATTGCAGTCGGAAACTGGGGCAAAGAACACGAGAACATACACAGTCTTTATAGGAAAACAATCGCCAACACCCCTTCTTTACATAAAAAAAAACAGGATACATCTGGGCGCTTTAGAACGCCCACAATGAACAAAAGAAACTTCAAAAGATCTGGCGTGTGCACATTGTTACCGCCTCGTTATCGCCCACTTATCACCCACTTGAAATGGATACATTCAGCGGACGCAATTAATCTTGTTCTTCAGCGCCCCCTATCTGCAGCAATGCACGAAGCTCACCGCTTGCCTTTCCTGGAAGCGCTTTGACAGCTGAATGGAGCCGCTTTTGACAGTTGAATACTGCCGTTCCCGATAAGCGGAAACCTGGCTATCTCGGGCAGGGGGCTTATTGTTTAAGCGACCCTGCCTCAGATAACCATCTGACAGTTGGCTCACGTCCTGTTTATCTCACAGGACAGGCTTGGGAAGGGGGAAACAGTGTAGTGCTTTGCTCAACAGTTTTGTGAGGGGAGAGGTGAATCAAAGGACAGAGTGAATCAAATAGAGAAATAGAAATACTGCCATTTTATCTACAATGACAGTCTATAAAATATGAGGTATATTAATTATTCCCTTCATCCCCTCCTCTTCTGCAGGACACTCAATCAGAGTCGTCCCTTCGAAGAGCCTCATAATCCTGCAGAACTGCAATCAACTTGGGACCAGTTACTCTTTCTACCACCTTTGAAACCGTTGACTGCACAAACCGCAATAAACAAGGAATACATATCAAGGCAAACAACAAAAGACATAATGGAGCAATTAATAAACCTGCTAATGTTTTCATCCAAGTTTGTGGCATGAAATCATTTAACCACTGCAATTGCATACCCTTCCACTCTTGTGCTGGATTAAAAGCTAACTGTTTAATTTCCGTGGCAAGCTGGGTCACAACCTTGCCCACGGGGTCAATCTTCAAACAGCAGTTTATTAAATTAAATTTACCACATACTCCATTTTCAGAAGCTAATAAATAATCCAGAGCAAGCCTGTTTTGATAAACAGCTGTTCTTAATTAATCTGTCACCTCTGCTATAGCAGTAAGCGCTGCCGTGATGCGTTGGCCTGCCAAATCCAAAACTGCTTGCAACCAGATTATTCTATTAAGCATGTAGATAGGAGCTCTGTATCCCCATGAACCATCCTGTGCCCAAGTGGCTGGACCATAAACACAAACAATTCTCTGTGAGTCCCATATGCCCCCTTGATACTCCTCTGGGTTCTTACATGAAAACCCTGCAAATGGAGTGTCATCTCGCTTCCTCCATAGACAGGGGCAGCCAAATATTGCTGAGTTTGTATGGGAACTAGAAAGAATGATGGTTTAATGAATCCCAGCACACATGAACCAGACCATGAGTGGGGCAAGAACTCGTAAGCCATGTTTCCACAGACCCAATACATGTTCATAGGGGCCTTCCATTGTTCCAAAGATGCTGAGTACAAAAATGACAAAAAGGTGGTATTAAACTTCTCTGGTTGTGGAGCATGGGAAGGTGAGGACCATATGCCATTTTCCCAGGTCCCTATGCAGGTCAAATAGCCCACAGGGATGGAACCATTTTGGGAAAAGCAGACACGACCCACTAAATGAGATGTGATTGTCCATGTCATATTTTGAGACTGGGTTCTCCTGGTAACATTGCCAATTTTTGACATGTTGTTATACAGCTGTGGAGAAATCTCCATAGCCTCCCAAGGCCAGTCCTCACCGTAATTCGTTCCCCCACAAACATAACAGTTTGTGACTCCTAATTCTGTGGCTATTGACTGAGCCATCTCCAAAAATAGGTTTTTGGCCTGTTGGGAAATCTCATAAGGGTTTTCCTTCAGTTTTTCCACTGTGTTTTCTACTGACCAGGAATGGCTTTTCTTTTCTCCAGCCCTTAACTCTCTGCGGGTAATGGTCAAGTAAGTAACTGGGTCTCTACCAGCCCCATCAATTCCAAAACCATACACTTGGACAGGTGGGTGTGAATGTTCAATCATCAGGCTAAGATTGTTCCCTCCTAATCTCCTGAACTGTAAGACATGGGGACAACCTGGATAGCCTCCTCCCGTGAAGGAACACACACATCCCCATCCTGAACACAACCTGCTTGACCCACAAGGTGTCCAAACTTCAGGATTACCTGCCTTTGCACCTTCATGTGGATAACACAAATACTTATGCTCAGATCTGTATGCATGTGCCCATGCTTTTGATCCACAACGGGTTCCCAGGCCTTTTCCTAGGGCTTCACAGGCATTAAACCAAATCACTGGCCTTCTGATGCTATACTTCAACACTACAGTGGAGTTCACATAATATAAAAGGCCACCACCTTCTGGGTTATCTCTCCTGGGTTCCTTGGTCCTGGCCATTCCTGCCCACAAGGTATAATTTAATCTGATTGGAACCTGAGGCTTGTAACAAAGATAACCTCCAGATTCACTTTCACATATGTGGTACATTTTGTCCTGGTTGAAACATGTGGTACCATCTGATTTGCACTCCTCTGGCTTCTGAGTGTAGTATACTAGAGTGTGTACTACCCTAACACCTTGGCTGGCTGCTACAATGCATGGGGTACATTCTTTCAGGCCCTCAAGCTTAGCAGCTAAACAAATTGGCAGTAAGAATAAAAGAAACACCATTTCCACTGAGGTAGACATCCCAAATAACACTCTTACTTTTAAGATATAGTCGTTAATGAAACTCCCAGCACATATAATGACGAGATGATGAACCAAAACTGCTGGGGAGTTCAAGCCGTAAAAGTGTTCAGGGCTCTTTAAGAGTTTTGACTGCTGCAGAGCTTTTGACAGCTCTTAGAACGCTGGTAGACAGCCCGTAGAACGTTCGCTGACAGCTGCTGCGCTGCCGGGGCGCTGCCTCGCTCGCTGTAGTTCTTCCAGGAAATCAATAAAAAAACACTGTCCAGTTCCAAGAAAAGGGAAAAAGGCACTTTTAAAACATAGTCTCGCACAAATGTTGCCCTGGCCTTTTCAGCTAAACCAAATCACCCGCTTTTTGTTGCGGTTTCTCCCCCCTCTTCTTGTATGAGGGATCAATTTGTTGGGCGGGAAATTCAAAGGCTGGAAAGAAAGCTAGGGTTTTTCTCTGTTGAAAACACCTTTCACCATTCACATAGAAAGCCAAGATTTTACTTTGACTTTTCTATGTCTGAAGTCACCTTTTTGAAGACCAGTTTCAGGCTGTCATCAGGGTTGGTGCGTACGGTCCACTCTTCTCCTTCGCTCGCTGGGGCGGCTCTCTTCACGCGGGTGTGGTGGATCCAGGCACTCACTTCGGAGACCTTGACAGCTGTCGGCGTAGATAGTAGCACCGTATAAGGACCTTTCCACTTCGGGCGAAGGGGTAGTTGATTCCAGTCTTTGATCCAGACCGAATCTCCCGGTTCAAAGCGGTGAAGAGGCTCCTGTAGGACCACTGGCAATCGTCCCAACGTCCATCTGTGTAAGGAAGAGAGAGATCGGCCAAGCATCTGAAGATATTTTGCATGTGTCATAGAAGCCACATTCTCTGGGTGTACCCCACATGAAATTGGAACTGGTCTGCCATAGACAAGTTCAAACGGAGAAATGCCTGTTTGACTTGAGGGGGTGGTCCTGCTCCTGAAAAGAGCTATGGGCAGCATTTCCACCCAACCTTTGCCTGTTTCCTGGGTAAGCTTAGACAAATGGCTCTTCAAAGTCCTGTTCATTCTCTCTACCCGTCCTGAACTTTGAGGTCGGTATGCAGTATGCAAATTCCACTTAACATGTAATGCCCTAGCCAGTCCTTGCAAAACATGATGAATGAACCCTGGCCCGTTGTCTGAGGAAAGAGAGCAGGGGATCCCATGCCGTGGGATGTGATCCCTCAAAAGGCATCGAATCACTTCACTGGCTTTTTCAGTTTTCGTTGGGAAAGCCTCTGGCCACCCAGTAAAGGTACACACTAGCACAAGCATATAACGGTAAAGTCCACATCTAGGTAATTCTGTAAAGTCCAGCTGCATATCCTCAAAGGGCTCCTTCCCACTATATTGAATTCCCGGGGGTGGCAAGGGACCAGTCCTTGGGTTGTTTCTCTGACAGATGACACATCTATGTGAAATATTTGAAGCTAGCTGTCGAAGCTTGGCTATATACAGGTATGGGTTTAAATGTTGATATGCCACTTCAGGACCCTGATGTGTACTGTCATGATGACTTTGGACCACCTGACGAGCTAGGCTTTCTGGCACCCACAATTGCCCACTTGGCAGCTTGTACCAGCCTTCTGGCGTCCTGTCAAACTCCTGTTCCTCTGCGAATTCATCCTCAGCCAACGAATAGTGAGGTGGTTCCGGTGGCAAAATGTCTATTGGGATGAGACTAAGCTGCATTTCAACTGCACCCTGGGCTGCTTGCTTGGCAATGCGGTCTGCCAACCTATTTCCTCTTGCTACAAGTCCCGGACCAATTTTATGCCCATGGCAATGAATGACTGCCACTTCTTTAGGCTTCCAAACAGCATCTAAAAGTTGCAACAAAACTTCAGGGTGCGCTACTGATGTCCCTTCAGAAGTGAGCAGACCTCGCTCCTTCCAGAGTGCCCCATGTGCATGAAGCGTAAGGAATGCATATTTAGAGTCCGTGTATATATTAATGCTCTCTCCTTCTGACAGTTCCAGTGCCCTAGTAAGAGCTATCAATTCGGCTATTTGAGCTGATGTTCCTGGGGGCAATTGCTTGGCATCGACCACAGTGTCTTCTAATTCCACTATAGCATATCCTGCCTGTCTTTTTCCTTCAATTACTGAACTACTACCATCCACGAACCATGTCCTCCACTGTGGGTGAGGGGCATCACGAAGATCTGGTCGGGACGAGTACACTTCATCTAAAGTCTGTATACAATCGTGGGTGGCTGGTTGATCACTTATTGGGAGGAGAGTGGCTGGGTTTAAACCCTCTGTTGTTTGGAAAGTGAGACCAGCCCTCGAAAACAATTTCTGACACTTCATCATGGCAGTTTGGGACAGGTGATACCCTCCTTTGGCATCTAATAAAGGCAGAATTGCATGCTTGGTGATACACTTTGTGTCCTGCCCGAAAGTGAACTTATCTGCTTTCTTTAAAAGCGCTGCCAGTGCTACCACTCCTCGCATGCAAGACGGAAGTCCTTGCTCTGTTGGGGTTAAAGTCTCTGACAGATAAGCCACTGGCTGCTGCCAGCTTCCTAATTTCTGGCATAAAACTCCTTTTGCCACTCCATTTTCTTCATCCACATATAAATTAAAGGGCTTATTTGGATTTGGAAGTCCGAGAGCGGGCGCCTCAACTAGAGCCTGCTTAATTGCTTTGAAGCTCTCTCTTTGTTCCGGACCCCACAAAAATTCATCACTTTCTTTCCCTCTTATTGCCAAATGCAAGGGTTTTGCTAGGAGGCTGTAATTTGGGATCCAAATTCGACAAAATCCTGCTGCTCCTAAGAAGCCTCTGAGTTCTCTCCTATTCCTCGGTTCAGGAATTTGGATAATTGAATGTTTCCTCTCTTCGCGCAATTGGCGCCTTTGTTGGGAAATGTCAAACCCCAAATACCTCACTGTCTTTTGGCAAATTTGGGCTTTCTTTCTGGTTACCCTGTAACCTGCTGCTGCCAAATGGTTTAAAAGATCAATTGTGAGCTGCTCACATCCTTCTTTGGTCTCTGCTCCCGCCAAAATGTCATCTACATACTGCAGGACTATTTGGCCGGGTTTTCGGGGGAAATTGGCAAGGTCTGATGCCAGGGCACCCCCAAATAAAGTACTGGAATTTCGGAACCCCTGTGGCAAATGTGTCCATCTGAATTGTGTTTTTGTGCCAGTTTGGGGGTCCTCCCATTGAAAGGCAAAGATGTGCTGGCTTTGTGGAGCTAACCGGCAGCAGAAATATGCATCCTTCAGATCTAAAACTGTAAAATAAGCTGCTTCTGGAGGTATCAAGCCCAGAAGAGTATAAGGGTTCGGCACGTTCTGATGAAGAGGTTCTGTAGCCTCGTTCACTAAACGGAGGTCCTGCACTGGACGAAATGTCCCATCTGGTTTTCGAACCGGCAGCAAAGGGGTGTTCCATTGTGACTGACATGGAACAAGGATACCATGATCTATCAGTCTCTTAAGGTGGACCCAGATTCCCTCTGCTGCTACTTTCCCAATGGGGTACTGTGGCACTGAGACTGGTCCTGCAAATGGCTTGAGTTGGACAACTATGGGAGGAATGTTCCGTGCCATGCCTGGGGGATTATCTTCTGCCCACACCTCAGGGTTAACTTTGTCCAGGAAATCTTGGGAAAGCTGCACTGGCTCTTCCTCAACCATCATTAGACGCCACCTTTCTCTCAAGGGATATTCCAGGCACACTTCTCCCTCTGGTTCCTTACTGTCAGTTGTCAAATGAATTTCTCCCTTGGGGGTAAAGGTGATTTGGGCTCCTAATTTAAACAGCAAGTCTCGTCCCATTAAAGGGATAGGGCAGTCTGGCATGTGTAGAAATTTGTGCTGGACAATCTGCCCTCCCAGCTTGCACTGCACAGATTGCATGAAATAAGCACGCTGCGCTTTTCCCATGGCACCCATCACACTAATTGAGAGAGTCTTGTCTATGGGCTTGACAAGTTGAGGGATAACTGAATGGCTGGCTCCTGTATCCACAAGAAATTTGACAGATTCGTTCCCGGTTTGAACACTGACCAAGGGCTCCCGAGAACAAAAGCCCTGTCCTTTTCAATAGGGAACATCTTCCTCCAGAGCCATCATGTTCTGGTACGGCGGGGTCCAGGCTGGACCCTGCCCTCTTTGGGGTGCTTGCTGAGCCTGAGCTGACTGCATTTGATTTTGACTCGCAGGCTGAAATTGACTGCCTTGTCCTTGATTAACCTGGGGATTTCTCTGTTGTTGGAAATTTTGGGGACCAGGCGCTGAATATCTCTCAAAATTCGGTGGCTGCCAGGGGCGACGTGGACCTTGATTAAAACCTCCTCGCCTCTGATTTTCTGGGTTTCTGAAACAATATCTGCGCCAATGTCCGGTCTGACCACACAGTGCACATTGATTTTTCATCAGTGGCCCACGCCTATTCCCTAGGGTATTAAAATTGCGCTGCTCGGAAACCTGATTTAAGGCCATCACTCTCTTGGTTGGTCCCTTACTTTTTGGGCAGCTTTGATCCTCTTCCCTATTATTAAATTTTGTTTGTGCCAGCTGGAGCATCCACTGCAAAGTTTGGCCCATGAAATTGGCTTCCTTTTGAATTCTCTTTCGAATGTCTGGGTAAGATTGTGCCACAAAAACAGTTTTTACAATATTCTCCATTCCAGGGTCCTCAGGGTTAATAGGAGTAAACCTTCTAAATGCCTGATACAATCTGTCCAGAAAAGCCCCAGGGGATTCATCTTGCTTCTGGACCACGTCATTTACTTTTGACATATTAATTTTCTTCCTGCCAGCTGCCCTGATGCCTTGAAGTATTGCTGTGTGGTAATTTCTCAAAGCAGTGCGCCCTGCATCTGCATTATAGTCCCAATCGGGTGGTGTGGTTGTTGGGACAGCTGCCTCTGCTTGAGCTGGGGTATCTCCTGCTGCTATACGAGATTTTCTAGCCTCCTCGAAATTCTTCCGCGTTTCCTCTGAATTAAATAGACCTCTCACTAGGTGCTGCACATCTTCAAAGGTGGGCATATATACGTTAAAAATACTAGACATGGTTTCGTAATTTTTATCTGGGTCATCTTCCAAGCTTGGGAGAGTATTTTTCCAATTTATAATGTCACTTGATGTAAACGGGACATGCTGCATCGAATATGTGCGGGGACCCTGCTGATTTCGAGGCAAAGGATCATACACTCGCCTGAGGGGCATGACTTTTGCTTGCTCCTCAATCCTCTTATTTTCAAGAAATTCCTCATGTCTCCTTGCTGCTTCGTATGCCCTTAAAAGATATCTCTGTCTTTTTGCCCAATTTCGTTCTCCTGCCGCTTCTAATGCAAAATTTCCCACTTCCATTACTGACTCTCGGTACTTCTTAATTAATTCGGCCACTTTTTGATGGTCCGCTTCTCCCCACTCAACATTTCCTTTTATCCTATGACGAAATTCCTCTTCACTCTCCTCTTCTTCCTCTTCCTCATCTCTCTTGGGGGCCCCTTTTCCTGTCTCTTGCTCATCTTTTGGGGGTTTGCCTGACAGTCCTGGTTGTGGAAGATCTTTTGGTGCGGGGAGATCACCTTCTTTTGGAGGGGAAGCAGGTCCTGGTCCTGGCAAAGGCAGTATTGGAAGGGGGGCCACTGGATTCCCTGGAGGGACGGCCGCAAGATAAGAAGGTGGTGGAGTGAAGACATCATAATCTTCAGGACGGCTTTCTAAAGCTGCCTCCTTTTTCTTCAGAGCCAACAACTTAGCTTGGGGTGGCAACTCTCTACAAAATTGAATCCATGAAGGATTTTTCTTCACATTTCCTTTCCAAACTTCAATATAGGAAATGTGTTCGGGGCAGTTTTTGAGAATTTTTAACCACAGTTGCCTGATGATGCTCTCATTAAAGGTCCCCTGAGGTGGCCAATCTACCTGCATAACGGGCCATTCAATTTGGCATAAAGTTTCCATCCTTTCTTTCTTCATCTTGATACCGAAATCAAAGTTTTTGAGGGCCGCATGCCAGTTCAAGAGGAAACATTCTAATGGAGTTGAGGGTTTGCTGGTGTTCTGCCCCATGATTTTTGATGATTTTTATTTATTTAAACTATTTTCCTATGTTTCTCCCACACAAAGCCACTGGACCTGCTCCTAAATTCTTCACACAATTTACACGCACACACCACTCGGTTCTGGCTACGACCTGGACGATCGCTCGTGACAGGAACTGCGTAGCCCGCGCTCGCTTGGCTAAAGGGAATTCTAAACCCCAGCCATTCCACACGTTCACTCATTCACTGGGTCAGTGGCCACTCAAATCACCCACATTTCAAACCGCCTCCCAACCTAGTCTGGATCCCACTGCCTATTAAAAACCTTTTTTCTGCTAGTCTACTTTGACAGCCGAGAGCTCCTTCCCGCTGCCCACACTAAACAATATTCACTTATTTCACAAGCGATGTTAGAGCACACTCTGCCCTTCTCCTCTCCAAACCCTCAGAACCGTTCTGTTACTCTTTAACACACGGGATGTTAGGACATGCACTGCCCTTCTCCTCCCAAAAACCTCAGGATTAGAGACAAATTCTCCTCCCCCTTTGGACCGGTCCCATATCTTACCAAATCTCCCAAGAGGTTCCTCTCCGTCTGGCCAGAGTTTTTCTCCCCGAGTGAAAACCGTCTCCGCCAACACGTTGAACGAAAAAGTCCCTTTTCAAGTGGAAAAGTGTGCACATGGAGTTCCTCGCCCACCGCTGGTTGTTCGGATTCGCTTGGCTTGGCCCCTGGCCCCCCAAAAAAGGAAGGGATCCCAGACGAAGCCCCCAGATGAAAGCGTCACCCCGGGAATCCCTGTGCCGCTGTTACGGGGACCGAGGGTTGAAAAGACACGCCAAGGATTAAAGGAATCGGAGAAAAACTTTAATTTGCTGCAGCAATGGCTCCCAGCCGAATTGCAGTCGGAAACTGGGGCAAAGAACACGAGAACATACACAGTCTTTATAGGAAAACAATCGCCAACACCCCTTCTTTACATAAAAAAAACAGGATACATCTTGGCGCTTTAGAACGCCCACAATGAACAAAAGAAACTTCAAAAGATCTGGCGTGTGCACATTGTTACCGCCTCGTTATCGCCCACTTATCACCCACTTGAAATGGATACATTCAGCGGACGCAATTAATCTTGTTCTTCAGCGCCCCCTATCTGCAGCAATGCATGAAGCTCACCGCTTGCCTTTCCTGGAAGCGCTTTGACAGCTGAATGGAGCCGCTTTTGACAGTTGAATACTGCCGTTCCCGATAAGCGGAAACCTGGCTATCTCGGGCAGGGGGCTTATTGTTTAAGCGACCCTGCGTCAGATAACCATCTGACAGTTGGCTCACGTCCTGTTTATCTCACAGGACAGGCTTGGGAAGGGGGAAACAGTGTAGTGCTTTGCTCAACAGTTTTGTGAGGGGAGAGGTGAATCAAAGGACAGAGTGAATCAAATAGAGAAATAGAAATACTGCCATTTTATCTACAATGACAGTCTATAAAATATGAGGTATATTAATTATTCCCTTCACACCTAACGAGCCTATTCAGGCCATTGTTCATCTTATGAGCCTATTTCAGACCAGGGTGACATGAGGTAAAAGTGAACTATAAAATGGAGGACTAGGAAATAGCTTTCCTCAGACTGACGAAGCTGTCTGGATGAGCAGTGAAACATTTCAATTTCTCAAGAAAAGTCTAGTTGCCATGACTCATCTTCCAGACAATTGTGCTGTGGTTTATTTCTGCAGAAATCTGAGCTAAATTTATGTAAGTCTGGTGGCAAAATTTTCCAAATTAGTAGATCTAATTGTGTCCACTTTACCGTGGTTTCCAGCCTATGCCCTTAGCTTTACCAGTTCTTATAATGCAATCCACCAGACCTTTCCCAAATACTGTACGTATTTGGTTCCCAGACCAAGTCAAGGTTCCCTAACCTTGTTGTAGAAAAACCAAGCTTAAACATGACCAGCTGCAAAAGTGACTAACTGGGTGTACAGAAAAATATTGAAGCAAAATTAGCCTTGAAAAGTACATTATCTATGGACTCTGCTGACCCGCACACCACCCCCAACAATGAATGTTAGATCATGCAAAGAACACCCTGAAATGTTATGAAAGAGGCTTTTGTGTACGACACGAACCCGCCCTCCAACTTCCGGTGGCGGAGCCGGCCATTCCGCTCTTGGGGGCGGAGCCGGTTGACGCTCGAGAGGTCCGGTCCGCAACCACACAATACAATAGCGTTCCCGCAGAGTCACGACTTCCGGTTCCTCCTCGAATCATCCGTCCGACAGAATCCGCAACAATCAGCGTTAGGTGGAGACGGGCAGCGGGTTTCGTTGCGGCGTTTTGAAATCACAATCCTGCCATCATCATTGCAAGTGGCTGTGGTGCGGATTGAGGGGGGGGGGGAGGAAGACCGGAGCTAGTACGATTTTTGAAGTCTGTGCGCTGTGCTGTTAAGAGGTACCAAGGCATCCATTCCAACCTGAGGGGAACCGACGCCGCACAGTTGCATCTGTGCGCCTCCCGGAGGAGGAGGGGGGGGGGTATTTGGATCGCAGGCAGGCATTGCACTGGTGAAGCGCCCCCGCCCCGGCCCGCCCCGGCTCTTCCCGTGGCGCTGAGGACCGGTCCTGGCTGGGCGTCCTTCTGGTCTGCTTCCTGGGGCCAGGCCGCGTGGCTTCGGGTGGCGGCGGGTCGCCTCTCGTCTTTGCTTGCTTGGATCGGATGCGCCCCCACCACCCCAGCTCACTTGCACCCCTTGCAGCAGGGAAGACTCCGGAGGCCGGGTCCGCCGGGATCTCGTCCACGAGCCCCCAAGAGCGCCTTCCCCTTTTAGTGGCTCCCGGGCTCTGACGCCTGCGCGGGAAGGGAACCGGAGCCGCCGCCGCCGCCAACTCCCGGGGTGAGGGTGAAGAAGGGCTGGCGGCGGCGGCGGCGGTGGGGAAGCAAGCAAGGCGTCTGTGTGCACGGCGGTGTTGTTGCCACCGGACTCCTAGATCTCCTCCTCCTCGGGAAAGTAGACCAACTGCCACCCCGTCCCTCCTTGTCCCTGCGAGTTCATCCCAGGCGTCCTTGCTTGCTTGCTTGCTTGCTTGCTTGCTTCCTTCCTTCCTTCCTTCCTTCCTTCCTTCTTTCTTTCTTTCCTTCTTTCCTTCCTTCCTTCCTTCCAGGGGAAAGAGCCCTGGCCCTGAGCCTTCAATAGGAATAGAAACTCCATCCCGATTATCCAAAAACCACAGGGTGCGAACACCCTAATCCACTCACCCACCCTCCCAGAATGTCCTCCTCCTCCTCCTCCCTTGTTGACAAAAGTGGAGGCAATAAATCCTGGGACGAGTTTTGTATTAGCTGTTCTTTCTCTCCTTGCTACAAGAGGTGTACTTAAAAAAACAAAACAAAAGACATTTTCCTCCATGTGAGTTTCATAGGGCCTTCTGGCGGTGGTGGGTAGACCAGCAGTGCTGGTTTTGATTGATGGGAATCGCAATCCGGCCAGACCTGGAGGCCCCTCTTCCCCGCCTTTGGCTTGGTGCACATGCTCCAAGGTTTCCCTCCTTCCTTGTATTATTATTATTATTATTATTATTATTATTATTATTATTATTATTATTATTATTATTATTATTATTATTATTAGTAGTAGTAGTAGTAGTAGTAGTAGTAGTAGTAGTAGTAGTAGTAGTAGTAAATCAAACGTGCAGCTCTGTTTCAGAAAGGACTAGAACTCTGTTATGGTTCAGGAGTGTTTTGATATTTTAAAACAACCCATTGTGATCAATGCACTCTGTACCATTTATAGTAGAAACATTGCTTGGATGCCACAGTTTTGAACAAGACAACGTGACAGCCCTGACGGGAGAGCTTTTCTTACTGCCCAGCCCACTAAGTGTTTTTCATTTCTCCCGTTTTCCTCCAGGGACTTGATTCCTAGACAGTTCGTTCTTTGTCTTTGAAGTGACATGTCTTCTCCCTTTTCCTTCCTCAGGCTAGGAGTTTTTCCAGAGGCTTAGCTGGACATCTGTTCAGCTCGTCCAGAAATGGCTTCTTTGGTGAGTTCCGTGTCTGTTGGGATTCAGGCAAGGTCTTGTCAGTCTGTGCCTATGATTCCATCCAGTCCTGGTTGTTTTGTGAATCACTCCGGCTGACTCCCCTTTTTTGGTTTCCCAAATACTGTACTGTACTGAAAAAAAGTCTGGTGGCTGTCCATTCCTCATAGTCTTGCACCAGTGATGGCGAACCTTTTAGAGACCGAGTGCCCAAACCGCAATTCAAACCCCACTAATTTTTTTGCAAAGTGCCAATACAGTAATTTAACCTGTATACAGGTGGCTATGAAGGGGCGATGTCGGGTGCCCACAGAAAGGGCTCCGAGTGCCACCTTGGGCACCCGTGCCATAGGTTCACCATCACTGTTTTACACTGTCGCCTGTTCAGACAAGGGGCCAGGACAGTTTCTGTTTTCTCACCACAAACCAGACCTGGCAAGACGTTTAGTCTGCCTCTCATATCTTCTCCCTCACATCCCCAAGGCAGCCCCAGAGAGTCCTCCTTGTTAATGTGCGAGGCAGTCAGAAGTTCAGCTCACTTTATTATTTATTTCATTTATGTTTGTATTTATTAACCACCCGAATTTACTTTCTCTCATGCCTGTTTTTAAATCTCCAAAGTTTTCCTCAGAATGATGTGTTGTATATTCCTGAATCCAGATTTGGTGCCAGACGACACCTGATTGTATATTAAAACACCACACGAGTAAGCTAGCCCTCAGTGAAAAACACACGTCCAGCCTTCTTGTCCATGAGAGTGGCTTAGAGACTGGGGTGTTTATCTACCTCAGGAGAAGCATCCAGAGAGAGGAACATGCGTTGCTCCGCCAGACTGGCCTGTCTGGAGAGCATATACTTGCCTCTCCACTGTGAGAATGTTTAGATGTTTAAGATAACAATTCCCCTCCTCCTTCGCCAGCATAGCCACTGGTCAGCGGTGATCAGAGCTGTCGTCACACAAACCATCAGGAAGGCACCATCGAGGGTGGCTGGATCATGGTGTTACATTGAAACAATACCCAAATGTTCATAGCCCCTGTGTTATCAGAAACACAGTCATGCCATAGCTGAATGTACAGTTGTAAAAGGCCTAGGAGAATGTTACTTGAATTTTTCAGCTCCTCCTCCTTGGAATTTTTGATTCTATGCAGCCGAGGAGTTCACAACATCCTCCGAGAGCATGTGAGAGAAAGTCAGGGACTACAGCCCCCATAATCTTTCGCTCATGGCTGTGGTGGCTAGGCCTGATGGGAGTTGTAGGCCAAAGGCATTTGGAAGGGGCGCAGTTGCTCACCTTTGCTCAAACCAGAATAGCTCCTTCCTTTGATTGGTGTTCACTGTATTGTTTCCTAAGGCTGCCGAGTCAGACTCACAGTACCTCAATACTGTGAGGTATTCCCTCTTTTCTCTTTCCTTTTTTAACCTGTGCAGTTTCCTATATTGTTTGTTGTTGATGTCATTGTAGGGGACCAGCAGCCAGACAGCGACTGAATATGTGGTCCGTGTTCCCAAGTAAGTGCCATTAATTTTCTTCTTTTAACGTGGTTTGCTTAGTTTACCCGCCCTCTTGATAATTTTACCAGCCGTACATTTTAAAAATTGAACATTAAGCAAGGCCGCAGATTATGACAAATGACTAGAAAGGAGTTGCTCGTTGCTCCAAACAGCCGTGGGCGGCAATAGATTTCATTGTGGTCCCCTGCAAGCAGATGGAGACCTTGAGGGGCTGGTCCCCTGTTGCTAGACTGTCAAAACTATGCTTTGGTCCCTGAGGGAGAGGCTGAAAAGAGATGTAGAGGGAGAGAGAAGACCCTGGAGCAGGCTGAGGTAGTTGTGCTTCTCATCGGTGGTGATGGCGGAGGTTGACCTTCCTCCTCATCGTCATCTTGATAACATTGTATGTAAAATGGCTGATGAAACCACAGAAAGAAGCAGAGATCCGAGTTGGAGACATTTATTTTGATCTGAGGCTTGGGGGCTCCGGGCATCGACATCTCTCATATCTCCCTGCTTTTTCCGCAGAAACACCTCTAAGAGATACAACATTATGGCCTTCAATGCTGCTGACAAGGTCAACTTTGCCACCTGGCACCAGGTAGGGGGGTGCCGGAACAGCCACGAAGCCATGGTTGCGTTTTTCACAATGCCCGTCTGGCATGCCGCCCTTGAAGAACAGCTTCCAAAAGAAAGGGTGGGGCCCTTGAGAAGCACGGTGGGCCTTTAAACGTTCTGCTGGTTGGGAAGGTGCGCAGGTGCCAGAGACTTTGGAAGGGGCCGCCTGGCAGCTGAGAGGCAGCTCCTTTGGTGGCCTTGCTTCACATTTCCTCCCTAAGGATCTCCATCCTGTCTTCATGGTTCCCATGTTTAATTCCACTGAAGCCACTTTTCTTTCTCAAGGCAGTGACAACCATCTTCTGCAGGGTTTCTGTGGCTAATCCACTGGGTGTTTTGTTTGGTCGCTTGATTTTGGTATGCCGGTGGCCGCCCAAATCTTTCTCATGGTAGCCAGCTCAAGGTTCACTCAGCCTTCCATCCTTCTGAGATCGGTAAAATGAGGAGCAGGCAATGTGTAGCCTGCAAAATTGAATTTTAAACTGCCCAGAGAGTGCTTTAAGCATGATGGGAGGTATATAAGCAAAACACTTTGCTTTTGCTGTGCTTTTCCATGACTTATGCTGATGTAGAGAGGAGGATATTTCCATAGCAGGAGATAGCAGCTAGTTAAATTGTCCCCACTATGGTTCCTCATGTTATGTGCACAGCACAGCTGACTTGCAGCATGGAAGGGCACCAAGGACCTTGAACTTGCTGGGGATGTCATTCCACCACCCCCCCCAGCAGAAGGAGTGTGTGAGGGTTTGGCCCATTGTTATGTTTCTGTGTCCTTTGGTTATGCCATATTTCTTGCCATGGGGCCACTTCAATAGGGAAACAGCAGTCCTTAACCAAGAAAAACAACATCACGTAGGCCTGAGTTGTCTCTCTAATGGCAGTCCTCAATGCTGTGCTTGTTGGGAGAGGCTGGAGCCCCACAGAGTATGAGGTCTTATTTCGGCTAAGGTTTATGCTCATGCCTTTCTTGATGGTGGCTTAATCTCTTGTGCAGATGTTGAATAAGATGCCAACATTAAAAAAAATGAAATCCAAGGTCATCTACCTGAGCCAAAGAAAAACTTATCTCATTCATAACAAGGAGATAGAAATGTTTCACCGAAAGGGCTTTCTAACTACGTTTTGGCCAGTATCTAAAACAGAGGTGGGCAATGTGTGGTCCTCCAGTTGTAGATCAACTACAACAGTGGCTCTCAACCTTCCTAATGCCACAACCCTTTAATTCAGTTCTTCATGTTGTGGTGACCCCCTTGCCCTGCTTGGAAGAGGCCACAATCCCCCTTTGGCAGGCCACTGCCCCAGGTGCCATAGATAACGTCCCTCTATAGGCAGCCTCAGCGAATTGCAGCCTCCGGTGCCATTGACTGACATCCCCAACAACCTATCAAGCTGTAACTCACTCTTCCTCCCCCTTCCTCCTCCAGACCCAAGCCATTTGTGCCTTTTTCTTCATTGGCTCATGGCGACCCCCGTGATATGGTCATTCAACACCCCCCCCAAGGGGTCCCGACCCCCAGGTTGGGAACCACTGAACTATAGCTTCCTTAGCTTTAATAGCCACCCTCAACAGAGAAGGCTCGTGGGAGTTGCACTCTAGCAATGACCAGAAGGTCATACATTCCCTTCTCTGATCAAAAGTACAATGGCATTGGGGTTTGCTGAATTTTGACTAGCAGCGTAGTGCCACAGCAGAAAAGGCCCTGCTGCTTGTTGCTGCTTGCCAAGCAGCCGAGGAGTCCAGCACAGGTCCTGAGTTATTGAATCAAACAGAACATAAAAGTACTGTAGAACCGAAGACTTATTTTGGGCGACACAATCACAAAGGCAGAGTCCAGCACTAGAGAGATCTTTGGCTTTCATAATGGGGCACAGCCAGGCTTTGGGGCTTCAGCCTTGAGCTGTGCTTCGATGACTCCTTCCATTGAACCAAAACAGGTCTCACTGGAGGTAGGCGAATGTTACAAATGAATGTTTTGGTCCATATTCGCGAAGGGACTTTGCCCTCCGTTCCCGTCATCACTGACAGTGCGTCAGTGTTTTCCGTAGCACCTCTTTTCCTGTTGCTCCTCAGGCAAAGATGGAGCGAGATCTCAGCAACAAGAAGATCTACCAGGAAGAGGAGATGCCCGAATCGGGAGCTGGCAGTGAGTTCAACCGCAAGCTGCGAGAGGAGGCCCGGCGCAAGAAATATGGCATCGTCCTGAAGGAGTTCAAGCCCGAAGACCAACCCTGGATCCTGAAGGTCAACGGCAAAGCTGGACGCAAGTGAGCCCTTGCCACGGCCCTCCTCTTCCAAAGGAATGTTGGCTTTGCCATTCTGGTGACCATCATTGTGCTTCCTCCCCCCCCAACCTTCACCCCACAGAGGGCCTCTCCAGTTTCCTAATGCTTGACCACCCAAGAGTGGCGTAGTCTAGCAGGAGCTAAACAGAGAGGAAACCAGGAAGCAGGACATGACGACCCTAACCCTTCTGCTCCTGTTCCCCAGCCATTGGGATCACTGCCTTTTTGTAGGGGTTTCGGCCCAATGAAGCATTTTAGTGTGACTAAATTACTGTAATGAAATTAATATTGGTCTGCTAAATGTTAATATGTGGATTCAGCCAAATCTTCTGAATCTATTTGGGCAGCACTAATGCGATGTAAAGAACAGATGCTTCGTGAGAAGCAGGAGGTGAGCACAGAAGGCAGGGAGACTGCTCAGAATTCTTTGTGTGGCATTCCCTGCAACTGGGTCTTATTGGACTTGTAGCAGATTGAGTGGGTTTTCATTATTTAATTACGGTAGTTCAGTTTTAGAGCCTTGTGGCGCAGTGGCTAAATGCCTGTACTGCAGGTAAAACTGTGCTCACAACCTGGGGTTCAATCCCCGGTAACCGGCTCATGGTTGACTCAGCCTTCCATCCTTCCGAGGTCGGTACAATGAGTACCCAGCTTGCTTGGGGAGGGGGGCAATGCGTAGCTTGCATAATTAAACTGTAAATTGCCCAGAGACTACTTCAAGTGGTATGGGGTGGTATATAAGCAGAACATTTTGCTTTTTTACATCTCCGCTCCACGCCTCAACTAAGAAACTACCTGGCATTGATTTTCATGGTGCCAAGAACTTTACATCTAAGAATTGACTCCTGGCAATTCCATCTTTTGCTGTGCTTGAACTTTTGGGACAGCTCTGAGGAAGAGGGTGTTGCCCTCAAAATACTAGCAAATTTTTTTATTTTATTTTACTAGTAGCATAAAAGGTATCACCCATTCTAGTTTTGTATTGGGTTTTTGTGATGGCTTCGTGGCTTCCCAACTTGTTTTGCTTCGACTGAAGCTCGTAGCTCTGTTTCATTTCCATAATATGTTTTGGGCTTCCTGACTTGCAAAAGAGCTTGTGAAGTTGAAAAAAGAATTTCAGGGCAGGAAGTAAAACTTGTTCCACATGAATTATAAAAACTATGAGGATCACCAAATAAAAACAGAACCGAAATGTTGAAGCAGAAAAACTGGAGAACTTAACTGATGCCTTGTTCCCAATTCTCTTTCTCTGTTTATAAAGTTGGGTGGGAGGAGAGAGATGGTGCAGATGCTTCACTGGGTGTCTTCATTCTGATCCTGTGTTGTTCCTTTCTGGCTCTGGTTCCTGTTGCTGTGTTTTCAAAGTCAGGGGCAAACCCCTGTTTCTGCCCTTTTTTTCAGGTTCAAAGGAGTGAAAAAGGGTGGTGTGACCGAAAACACCTCCTACTATATCTTCACACAGTGTCCAGATGGTGCCTTTGAAGCCTTTCCGGTCAACAACTGGTATAATTTCACCCCCATTGCCAAGCACCGCACACTGACTGCAGAAGAAGCCGAGGAGGAGTGGGAGAGGTGAGTGCCGGGGGTACTCACTCCTCTCTCGGGTGTCATGTGCAGGGTCCGTGTTCATGCCTCCTCCTCGGCAGTCAGCATACAGTCAGGGTGGCCGTTAATGGCGTCTCAGTGCCAGGAAGTAAGGTGGGCAGCATCGCAAGGTATTATGCAAGAACTGGGAAAGCAAAGGTATGCTTCAGGTAGCTACATGGCTGCAAAGCCTGCCTGCAGTCCAGTCTTATAGTGCGTAGGTGGGGCTCCCAGTGTCCAGTGGACAGAGCCTTGGCAGGCTCCCAGGGTGTCACCCACTTCCCGTCTGGCGAGGCTGCTTTGATCCCTTCCCTTGTGTTGTCATCTTCAGTAATATCTTGGTTTATCAGCATAATCTGTTCCGGAAACATACTTGTAAACCAAAACGCTCTTATATCAAAGCAAATTTCCCCATAACAAATAATGGAAATTTAGATGATTCATTCTGGGGCCACATAGAACACATACTAAACATATGAAATGCCAAAACTCGCAAAAGACATGGGCTAGAAGTCCACGCCCATCACCATGGTTTAGGTACCTGGCTGCGGGATCTGTTCTGCTTGGGACTAACAGCTGGATTTAACTCTTGTGTTTTTAATGTGACTATAATAAAATGCAATTTGTAGCCTTATACAGACTTGACTGGCAGTCCCATGACTAGAAATGGTTTGGAAAAAAAAAGGATATTGAAAATAATAATAATAGAAATATTAAAGAAAAATAAAACACTAACCTGCATTCACCTTTGAAAACATTCCTGGCAGGTGCAAGGGAGACCTCCGTTTCTCTCTCCTCCCCTGCTTTGGAGGCTGCCTGAGATGGAATGTTCCAGACAATCACTCACAAACTAGCAGGGAGGGAGGGAAAGAGAGAGAGAGAGAGCTACCATGAACTCACTTGTGATCATGTGACCTGCTGCAGTGCTCTTATTGCAGGACGTTGCTCATTGATCAAGACAGAATTGATCAAAAATGGTTGCTTGTCTTGCAAATCACTCGTAAACCAAGGCACTCATAAACCAAAGTATCACATGAAACAGTGCCAGGTGACAAAGACCCATTTTTGCCTTGAATGGCTTGCCTTCTGCGATATTCCACAAGGGAGTTGAAGGCAGACTAGGGAAGGACAATGGGTTCAGCTCAGTTACATAGACCTTGGCTCATTGTATGTTAGTACAGGAGCCTCCCAGCTGGGTGGCAAGACCTAGATCTCTGTTCTGTTCAAAATGCCACTCGACTGAATAATTATTGCACCAGAGAGGGTCCTTTTAGTCCACTCAAGGACTTGCATGCCCCCAGCAGGCCCCCTTTCCCTCTCTTGTCCCATTCCCCTCTGTTTCAGAAACAGCTGACACAGAGGGAGGGGGGGGACTGTCCACGTAACTTATGTTGGAGGCTACCGTGGGCACCCGGGATTCAGAAACACTAGAGCATACACCTTGCACTTGAGAGTATTCAAAGTCCTTCATGTTTCTGGTTTGTCCCCTCAATGTCCCACTGAGGCAGATCCGTGTTCTCCACCTCTTTGGGCTGCAAGCAGGAGATGGGCTGGTCGGCATCCATTTTGTGAGCTCATGGCAGAAATTGGCGGTGGCTAGGCCGGCGGAAACTTCCTTGGCCACAGCAGGGTTTTCCCCAGAGAGTCGGGCTGAGCGTAGTTTTTCCTTTGCAGGCGGAATAAGGTCTTGAACCACTTCAGCATCATGCAGCAGCGGCGCCTGAAGGACCAAGGTGACGAAGAGGAGGAGGAGAAGGAGAAGAAGGGGAAAAAGAAAGGCGGCGATTTGAAAATCCACGACCTGGAGGACGACCTGGAGATGAGCTCCGATGACAGCGATTTCAGCGATGCTGATGGTACGGGGCCTTGAGGCTGAGAGCAATACCGTGTATGGTGTGTGTGTGTGGGGGGGTCCTTGAAAGGTGCTTTTGAGAGGCAGTCATTTGCTTGAGGAGAGGCACTCCCTGGGCCACTCTTCTTTTACAACTGGAGGCTTCTGGAAAGACGTGCCCTGAGGGAGTTTGGCTTTGAGTTCAAGTCTCCAGAGAGGCAATAAGGCAGAGCCAGCTTTTGAGGGAAGATACAAGCTAAGGTTACGGAAGTCCTTAGCCCATTGCTCTGCTGCTTCTGCCTTTGGGACGCCTTTGGGCCCACTTGTGACAGAGGCCCTCCCTATTTTGCTGTAGATTATATAAAACCCTCCTCCCCCAAATCCCTTTTGGATTGATTTAAACCTCTTGCCTGCTGGCCTGGTTAGCCTTTATATTTTTGCTCATTGAGAATAAATAAATAAATGATGCTAGTTAAGTAGATAAGCGGGATATAAATATAACAAATAAATAAATAAATAAATAATAGTTGCCTCTTGCTGTCAGGGGAGAAGCCAGCGAAACCAAAGAAGAAGGCCCCTCAGGCCAAGAAGAAGAAAAAGGCTAAGGGGTCCGATGACGAAGCTTTTGAAGACAGCGACGATGGGGACTTTGAGGGCCAGGAGGTCGACTACATGTCTGATGGATCCAGGTAAGCGTCACCACAGGTGGGGAAGCCGTCTGTTCAAGCAGAGGAATGGCTAGCTGGCCATTTCCGGTGCAGTCCACCTGCTACTTCTTTTACTCTTTCATGTTTTCCCTCAAATGTTTCTTGCCAATCCTCCTTTTTGTGTTGTTTTGGGGGGGGGGGTTGGTGGGTTTTTTTTTTTTTTTTTTGCCCTGTGTGTTCCTGGCTACCGCTTTACCTCGCATCCAAGGCAGCCCTAAGACCTTTTATTTATTTATTTATTTTTACATGTATATAAAAGGCAGGTCAAAGGGTAGGGGGGTGGCCATCGTTTACAGGGAATCCCTTTCTGTTAGCAGATCTGCAACATTGGTGCGCCCTGGGTTTGAATGCCTCCACTTATCGGTGGGTCAGCAGGATAGGTTTGGTATTGTGCTGGTGTACCGTGCTCTCCGTAACCCAGCCCAATCCTTTCCAGAGATCACCGAGTTCGTCTCGGCTGCCCTGTTGGGGTTCCCCCGCCTTTTGGTGGTTGGGGATTTCAACGTGCATACCGAGGCGGTACTGTCTGGTGCTGACCATGCCCTGGACCAGATCTTTTCCTCCATGTCGTCAGACTCTTTTCTGAGGGTTGGGAATCTTGTTTCCCAGCCCGTGTCATGGTCAGATCATTATCTGCTAAAAAATTTCCCTGTCAATCGCCGCCCCGCCCCGCGGGGAGGATCGACCCTTCGTTTGGGCTCGCCCCCGAAGGCTCCTGGACCCTGGTCGGTTCATGGAGGCTTTCGGGGAGCTCACTGGCAGACTGTCTGATGATCCGGTCGAGGCCCTGGTGGAGAAGTGGTATATGGGTGCCGCTGGGGCTGTTGACCGGATCGCCCCCAAGCACTTTCTCCGCTGTAGAGGCCGCCCCTCACCGTGGTTCAAGGATGAGTTGCGGGCGATGAAGCATGATTGTAGGAAGCTTGAGTGCGTATGGAGAAAGGATCAAACGGCAGAAAAAGAGGCTGTGTTGAAACAACTGACCAGCCGTTTTCTGCACACGATCAGAGACGCTAGAACAGCTCATGTCTCCCTGAGAATTGGTGAGGCCTTGAACTGCCAGGCGAAGTTATTCCAGGTGGTTGGAGACCTCTCCAATCCTGGTTAGTTGGGGCCTCCTCCTAGTGATTTCACTAGTGAGCAATTTGCAGCCTATTTTAGGTCCAAGATTGAGGCCATCCGTTCGGACCTGGACTCCAGCTGCAGTAGTCTCTCCCTGGTTACCTGGGGGGGCCTCACCCCCTTGGTCACCTCGCCTGGTCGAGTTTGGGCCTGTTTCACTAGCGGAGGCCTCCAGGGCTATGGCCTACTGCCAGCCAGCGGCCTCCCCTTTCGACCCTTGCCCAGCCTGGCTTATTAAATCTGCCGAAGGGAACATGCCGGAGTGGGCTTCCGCCATTGCAACCGCCTCCTTCGGGGAGGGAATCTTTCCCTCCCATCTGAAGGAGACGGTGGTGAAGCCTACTTTGAAGAAACCCGGCTTGGCCTCAGATGATCTTGCAAACTATTGTCCGATCGCCATTGTTCCGTTCCTGGGCAAGGTAGTTGAGAGGGTGGCCGCCGTCCGGCTTCAGACCTACCTGGAGGATAATCATATCCTTGACCCGTTCCAGTCTGGGTTCAGGTCGTTTTGCGGGACTGAAACTGCCCTGGTCGCTCTGCAGGATGGCCTCCTCAGGGAGGTTGACAGGGGGTGTTCTACCCTGTTGGCCCCTCCTTGATCTGTCAGCAGCCTTTGATACCGTCGACCACGGTAACCTGCTGGTCCGGCTGGCCAAGGCTGGAGTTGGGGACTCAGCGCTTGCTTGGCTCCGCTCCTTCCTTGGTGGCCGGACCCAGCGGGTTCAGCTGGGGGAGGATTTGTCAGCTCCTTGGACCCTCCCATGTGGGGTGCTCCAGGGGTCGGCAATCTCTCCTATGCTGTTCAATGTTTACATGAGGCCACTGGCAGAGGTCATCAGGAGATTTAGAGTTTGCATTCATCAGTACGCTGATGATACGCAGCTCTATCTCTCCTTTTCTTCTTCTGCAGTGGAGGCAGTCGCTCCCTTGATCTGTGCCTGGAGGCGGTCTTGGAATGGACAAGGATAAACTGGCTCAAGCTTAACCCGGAGAAGACCGAGGTGCTGTTCTTCAGGGCGTCCTCGTCCAGGTACAATGGCCCCTCCCTAGCCTGGGGGTGTTTCCCTCCAGCCTACGGACAGGACCAGGAATCTGGGCGTGGTCCTGGATTCATCCCTGTCCCTGGAAGCCCAGGTGATGGCTGCTTCCAGGGCCACTTTCTTCCAACTCCGCAGGATCGCCCAGATCTGCCCGTACCTTGATGGGTCCTCCCTGAGAACAGTTGTGCAGGCCCTCGTGATATCGAGGATTGACTATTGCAACGCACTCTACGTGGGGTTGCCCTTGACCCTTGTCCGGAGACTGCAGCGGGTGCAAAATGCGGCAGCCAGACTGGTGGTGGGTGCTCGTAAATACGACCATATCACCCAGTTCTGGCACGCCTGCACTGGTTGCCCGTTGCTCTCCGGATAAGGTTCAAGGTCTTGGTTTTGGTCTTCAAAACCCTCCATGGCTTGGGACCTGAATACCTGGCAGAGCATATCTCCCAGAGGTCAACTGAGGCCAGACCCACTCGATTGTCGCGGACACGCTCACTCAAGGTGGCCACTCCGAGAGAGGCATGGAAGTCGGTAACCCGGAACCGTGCCTTCTCGGTTGTAGACCCCTCTCTTTGGAATCAACTCTCGAGTGAGCTGCGCCTTGCAGAGTCCCTGCCCGCCTTCAAAAAGGCACTGAAAACGCTGCTTTATAAGGAGGCATATGGTGACCTTATTTCTGTTTAATTTTGTACTTTTTTAAAAAAAACTCACCTGCTGCTCCCCACCGAGGGTTTCCCTCCTCGCCATCTGCTATTTTTATCTTGCCTTTTATTCTTTATTTTTATTCTTATCGCTTTGCTGTTTTATTGTGCCTGTTTGTGGTTTTTAGCCATTTTATAAACCGCCCTGAGTTCCTGAATGGAAAAAGGTTTAGCGGTATATAAATGCTCCAAATAAATAAATAATAAATAAATATACCGCAGCAATTTCCCAAGAAGTGTGTGTGTGTGTGTGTGTGCGCGCGCTCGCCAAAAGCAAAACGTAAGATTTCCCCAATGACTCAAAAGCTGAAGAAAGCGAGTGCCAACAGCCACAGAGATCGCACGAGGTCCTCTGCCACCCCTGGGGGCCTGCTCCCGGCCTGCTTCCTCAGCAGCCCTTCTGTCCCTCAGTACTCCCCGGGCTTGCTTGTCCCACTGGGTTGCCTCACTCACATCAGAGGTGGTGGTGGTGGGTGGGGGGTTTCTTTCTTTTCTTTTACAGCAGCTCGGTGGACGAAATGGTGGGCAAGCCTAAAGCGTCCAACGAGGAAGACACTCCCAAAGGTAAGCAGGCGGATCACACTAGTGGCCTTCCTTCAAGCAGGCACGTTCTAAAGTCAAGGAAGCAGCAAAGCCAAAAAGCATCGCCCTCATGCCTGTTGTTGTTTGTAAAACTTTTTTTGCTTTGCTGGGTTGGTTGTGGGTTGATTTTTTTTTCGTGCAGGGTGTGTGTGTGCTTCATTTAGGCTACATGTATTTTGTTTGGCTTGGGCTCCCCCCCCCACTTCCCAATGCCATTAGGTCCTATTCTCTCTCTTACTTCCATCCATATCAGATAAACCATCATGAATCAATAGGTGAAGGGCTACTGTGGAAGTGGCCCCCCAGGGTCCTGAATCCGGCCCCCAGGACCAATTGCAGACCCCCCCACACACACACACACCTGTCCCCTGCTTCGCAAGCAAGCCAGCCTCCGCAGCTGCTTCTATTGCTGAGGCAGTTCAAAATGGTGGGCTATGTCGCTTCCCCCACTCCCTCCACCCACTGCCCAGATGATCGGCATGCTAGCTAGTGGGACAGTTCAAAGTGGGAGAGCCACGACAAGGTCTCCTGCTCCCCCCACCCACCGCCCAGATGGTCGAGGCACCAGCTGCAGCCAAGCAGGACAATTTAAAATGTCACCCCCCCTTTTTTGGGGGGGGGACTGTGGTCCGGCCCCCAGTGGTGTCTGGGGGGTAGTGGACCGGCCCGCTGTTTGAAAACTTTGAGGACCCCTGACCTAAAGGCTTTACATATATTCCTGTGCTCCAAGGCACAGTCCCATGTCCAATAACATTAGCTGCCTCCTAGTCATTTTTAGTAGCATGGCTCTCTCCCAATGCATGTTGGGAATTGCTGCTCCCTGATGGCCAAGCCTTCCTTCTCTAGAGCAGCATTTCCCTGTGGGGTGGGGTTGGTGGGGGAACAGCATCTCCCAGAGAGACAGGCTGCTGGACCTGAGAGGTTTCTCTTCTTTTAGAAGACACATGACCCAAGAGCCACTTGAGAGACCTGCCAGGCAGGACATTGCCAACAGCAGCCACCCTGCTTGAGTGCCAGCCCCGTTCCCTTCCCCTCCGGTGTGCTTCTCTGCCCCTGGACCTCCCGGTTCCTTTGTGGAAGGCACCGTGAGTTCCACTGGCCCCAGATCGAGATGTTGGGAGCCCCGGAGCACCTTCTCGGAGAAGGAACAATTAACTGAGACCTTGGGCTGGATTCCCTCCCCCCCCCCGCCAGGTATAGACGAAGCAAACGAGAGCAGTGAAGAGAGCGAGGAGGAGAAGCCGGTGGAGGAAAAGGAGGAAGAGGAGGAGGAGAAGAAGGTCCCAACCCCACAGGACAAGAAGAAGAAGAAAGGCGAAGAAGGTTGGAGGTTCTGAAGTTGCAGGGGGTGGGAGGAGGCTGAGGAGGGAAGGGGGAGTCTGGTGAAGGAGGAGAAGCCAAGGCAAGACGGTGGCAATCTTGGGGTCGCGGGGGATCGAGGGAAGAGAGATGTGCGATTTCACAGAAGCACAAACCATGGAATCGAGGCAGATTTGGACTTTCCTAGGATCTTGGTTTTGGCTTACAAGCAAGTCGATGTCGGTTATTTTATTTTATTTATTTTTATTTAATTTAGAGTGTTTTTACCCAGCCTTTCTCCTTGGAAAAGGACCCAAGGTGGCTTATAGTAATGAGGGACAATATACAGTCCAATACAATTAAGACTAGAGATGGGCACGACTTAGCGGTATTCCCGTTTCCGTTTCCGTTACTCGTTTCCGTTACTCTACGGAAACGGTAACGGGAATTACTCCGCCAGACTTCGAGCTCGAACCGACGAACGAACAATTTTGGTCTGATTTGTCGTGCTCGTTCCTTGCATCGCGCGATCGCGCGATGCCACGCGGCACAGAAAAAAAGTTTTTAAAAGTTAAAAAAAACCGGTTCCCGGCCGAAAAGCAGGCGGAAAAATGCCTGTCGTGCCTCAGGGCACCTACCAGAGGGGTTGTTTCTGGAGGTCCCCGGCCTCCCCCCCCCCATCCCCCGTCCTGGGCTGCTCTGGTGGGACTCGCCACAGGCTCGCAGCCAGCCAGCAAAAAGCCCAGTCTCGCCGGCCGCCGGCCGCCGCAATTAAAGCGCAAGCAAGCGGCACGGACAGCACAGGAAAAAACTTTTAAACTCTCCCCCCACCCATTCCTGGGCCAAAAAAGCAGGCGGAAAAATGCCTGCTTGACTAAGGGCGCAAGGCACCTACCGGAGGGGTGGTTTCTGGAGGGGGGGGTCCCGCCTCCCCCCCCGTCCTGGGCAGCCGGACTCGAGTCGCCATGCATTGCGGTGCGGGCGGGGGATCCAAAATGGGGCGGCGAACGCAATATTGTTTTTGAAATCGTGGTCCAAAAACACACAAGCACAACAGAAACACGCGAAAATTTATAAACTGCCAGATTTTTCACAGTAGCAGTGGGTTTTTTCTTGCAACAAAATGTCTCTCCTCTCCTCCTCTGTCCTCCATTGATTTTATTTTTTTTATTTTTTTTACACCTGCGCAATGATGGGCTGGCCGAGTGGCCAGCCATGTGGGAGTGGATGACCATGCAAATTTTTGGAGCCATCCCACCAGTCGCATGGCCACTTGGCCATGGAGACTTCTGGGATGTGCCAAAAAGCCCCCTAAAACCTGCCCTAGCCCCTAACCCTAACCCTTGACTCCGTACCCATACGTCACAGACTGTCTTCTTAGTGGGTCAGAGAGGCACCCAGAGGTGCAACCCACTAGCCCACCGTAACCTTACCCGTCACTAGCCTAACCCTAACCCTAACCCTTGACTCCGTACCCATACGTCACAGACTGTCTTCTTAGTGGGTCAGAGAGGCACCCAGAGGTGCAACCCACTAGCCCACCGTAACCTTACCCGTCACTAGCCTAACCCTAACCCTAACCCACCTTAACCCTAAGCCAGATGTACTTGCATTGCACTACACGCAAGTACAATTCCCTTCTGTGTGAGACATGGTGGTGCGAGAGCCTTAGTTAGGCATCTCACCTATGGCTCTGGGTTCAGTGCCATCCACTAGTCTTCACAGTCACTGTCTGCACAACTGGTATGCAATATCCATATGGCTATTGCATACCATTTTGCAGCAGCAGCAGGTGAGGAGGGGAGACCCCCATGTTGAGGGGTCTCTTGGAGCCTGCTTCCCCTTCCTAGTGGGTGAGGATAGGAGGCACCCACGGGTGCCTCCAGGAGCCCACTTTCCCTTTATAGCGGGCCAGAGGAGGCACCCACCCCACAGAGGTGCCTCCAGGAGCCCGCTCCCCCCCACAAAAAACCAGTACTAACGAAAATGAAAAAACGAACCGACTAATTTTTGCGAATTTTCGTAAAAAACGGAAACAACCTGAAACGGATCCGGCCCGACTAACGACAACTCGGAAAAAAAATGTTTCAAGTCGTGCCCATCTCTAATTAAGACATACACAAGGAATTGGGAGCAAGGAATTGAGGGACATCTTACAGCATTAAAACTCAACATTACTTTAAAGCTACAAGAGAACGAAGCAGTTAAAAAGAGAGTGAAAATTCTATGAAAAGTTATGAGTGAGGGAAACTAACAATTGAAAACATAGTGTCAATGCAATCACAAAATATATGAACACAATGTCTGTGTGATCATGTAAGGCAGACACGTCCAAACTTTGGCCCTCCAGATATTTTGGACTGCAACTCCCACAGTCCTTTGCCATTGGCAGGCTAAGCTTAGAATTCTGGGAGTTGTGGTCCAAAACATCAGGAGGGCCGAAGTTTGGACATGCCTGATGTAAGGTAGATTCGTATACAGGTCACATAATAGGTAGTCCATCATTCAAGGAAAGCTTGCCTGAAGAGAAAGGCCTTTGCCTGTTTCAAGAAAGACATCAGAGATGGGGCAGTCCTCGCCTCTAGTGGGAGGGAGTTCCAGAGTCTGGGCGCAGCTGCTGAGAAGGCCCTTTCATGTGTTCCCACGAGACGTACCTGGGAGGGTGGTGGGATGGAGAGAAAGGCCTCTCCAGATGACCTTAACACCCGAGCCATTTCATACTGTGAAATTCGATCTTTGAGGTTCCAACCCTTGTAGTAGAAGTATACTGTCAAAGCATATAGACAGTGTCCGTCTGAGGCAAGGCTCAGGTCGCCTCTCTTAACAACTTCTCCCCAGGTGCAACACAGAAGAAATAATGACTTTTTGTAACAAAATAGTCAAAATTTGTCCGACTTGGTTGTCTAGGGCGAAGAATTTCGACTGGGAGCAAAATACCAGGAACGTACAGCGAGTCCAGAAGGGTCCAAAGCTTGAGTACCGAAAGGGAAGGGCCGGCCTCGGTGTGACCTTGGAAGAAGGCTGATGTGCCTTTTGGGGAGGGGGGAGCCATGCATCCTTGCTGTCAGTGTGTGTGTTTGGGGGGGGGGGGACATTTGTCAAGGCCAAAGTAATGAAGCGGCAGCGTAATCACGTGGTGTCGAGGTGGCAGACGGTCCACACGGCTAGTGGCTGTGAAAGCAACCAAGCCCAGAGTGATCACTTTTCGCCCCCCCTCCCCCCGGTGTTGCAGACAACAGTGACGAGTCAGAGACATCGGAAGACAGTGACATTGACAGCGAGGCGTCCTCCGCTCTCTTCATGACGGTAACTCCTGATACTGCTTTTAGCGCAAGAGGGTAGGAATGTGTAATCTTCGGATGTGGAGGTGGAGCCCAAAAAACAGACTAAGTCAGAAATATCCAGAGATGAAGCTAAGTCAGAGATGTGAGATGAGGCAAGATTGAGATTTCCCAAGAATTGAGACGGAGTCAGACAGAAAGGAGAAGTTCTTCAGCGCTGAGTTTATGGAGCAGAAGCAAAGTGCAGAACAAGAACCTTTGTGGAAGACACAAAGGGGTTCCTTCTCACAGTCAAGAAAGGACCTCGAACATACACTTCAAGGGGTTTTTTATACAATCTTAAAACCCTTACATCACCTTCTTTAACCAGCCACACCTCAAAACCTCCCATCATCTGTCCATCATTCCCATCATCTCTGAAGCTTCATAAGCTCACAGCACTTCCTCTTTTTCGTTCAGTAAGCTCACAAATGGCAAGGGGCTTCCTTCCTATAATGAGACCAGCGGCTGCTCCTGGCTCGGTCCTGGTCCCCTTGGTTTGTAACGAGGGCATCCCTTCTTAAAAGATTCCCTGCATGCAAGAGAGGAGCCCTCAACACAGATGGGCCAGGAGAGGATCGTTTCTCTCTTACCCAAAAGCAGTCCCGTCTATCTTACCACCTCGCCATGCCCTCTCTTTCGCGGGGCATCCATCTCTTTCGTAGGCCTCCATCGCTAGCCGTGCTGTGTTAAAAGCAGAGTGATTAACATTCTGGCCATCCTTTTCCTACAACTGTTTATACGACAGGGTTGGTCCTCTCACCTTATCTGGGCACGTCTCCGAAAGGAGAGATTGAAAGTACTTCTGCCTTTAGAGAACTTGGCCTCTGGAGGACTCCATGTCATGTGGAAGTGTGCGGTATTTTAAATACATAAATACAGTAGCACCCCCCTATCCACTGATTCATTATCCACTGATTCAATTATCCACGGTTGGCAGAGGAAAAAATAAATAAATAATTCAGCAGCTGCAAAGCAAGCTACTGTCACAAGGAGCAGCTGTAAAGCAAGCTACTGTCGTAAAACAGCAGCCGTAAAGCAAGCTACCATCACAAACAGCAGGTGTAAAGCAAGTAACTATCACAAAAGAGCAGTTTTAGGGACATTTTGGCGTTCTCTCTTATCCACAGTTTTCCTTAACCACTGAGAGGCTTGGAACCAATCCCCAGCGGATAATGGGGTCCTACTGTACAGCTTTCTTCAAGGAGACCTGGCCTCTGGTAAAGAGTTTAGGAACTGAAGGTGGGTGGAGGGGTGGCAGAATGAGAGCCAGCACCCTTCCATCATGTCCCGTGCCTGCCAAAATGTTTCCTCCCAGTTCCTGCAAGCCAACAATCGCTTGGTTGCACTCCCAGCATCTCCTATATGCCTGTTATATACCAGTTCCAGCTGTTCTGAAAAACTCATTGTTGGTCCGAGGGAAGGAAGGGATAGGCAACATCAGTTAATAATTCTCCAGGTGTGTTTGCCATTCAGGTGGGCCTTCTGTAGGTGCTGGCATTGTGGTGGGTAATGCCATTGCTACTGTTTTTGTGATAACGCAGCCCGGCTGTCATGTGATCGGATACGGGCCACCTGAAGCTGGGCTGCTGTCCCTGACTCTGGGTCCAGCAGATGTGCAGGTCTAACTCGGTTGACTGTACTGCAGCTGTAATTGTGCTCACGACCTGGAGGTTCAATCCCAGGTAGCTGGCTCAGGGTTGACTCAGCCTTCCATCCTTCCGAGGTCGGTAAAATGAGTACCCAGTTTGCTGGGGGTGGGGTGCAATGTGTAGCCTGCATACTGTAATTAAACTGTAAAACCGGCCAGATACTACTTGAAGTGGTATGGGGAGGTATATAAGCAGAAAGTGTCCCTGAAAGGGTGTCACCCCCCCTAAGAGAGGGCACGCTTGCAAAGTGTCCTGGAAAATGCTTCTTGCACAAACTAGAGCCTTTCAGCCCATGCACTGGAGGTTCCTGATGGGTTTCTTTAATTCAGATTCCTTAAGATATGAACTTTAGTTTTAAGCCTCTGTTTTTTTTGTCTTTGCAGAAGAAGAAAACCCCTCCCAAGAAGGAGCGCAAGGGCTCCGCCAGCAGCTCACAAGGGAACAGCCGTCCGGGGACACCCTTGGTGGATGCCGGCAGTACCTCCTCCACCCTGCGGGCGGCGGCCAACAAACTGGAGCAAGGTATGGCGGGGTTGGTGTCGCTGTTGGTGGCCACGTGGCAGGCACAGGCCGCACCTGGCCTGGGTGGGGTGGCCTTGCGTGCCCTCAAATCTGTGGCGCTCTTGACTTAATTAAGCACTTGTGGGGTCATGTTTTCAGAGCTAGATTCTGGAAATAGGCCAACCTCCCTCTCTAAAAGACTCTGGAGCGAGGGCGAGGGTATGCCAAAGGTTCTCATTTTGACTCCTGACATACCTAGTACAGATGGGGGGACGACGACGACACGCTGTGTGGAAACTTTAGGGAGCCTTCGCCTGTCAGAGAAGACCACGCTCAGCTTCAATAGCCTGATTTGATTGATAAAGCCATTGAAGGGAACACTTTTTAGCCAAAGGATAGGATTTAATTTCAGATGTGGAGAAGGAGAGCACATTCCCAGGGTGTGGTGAGAACTCGAGGCAAAAAGCTTGGAGCCAAAGTATTTTTTAACCTTAAGCTGCTCTGTTGGCCACCAACCTTAGGAGAGGCATTTTAGTCTTCTCGAATGAGGAAAATCTCCTACGAAAGGTAGAAAACCACCCAAGGACTGTGTAATGAGGAAATCTGAGGGGAGCCCCATGAGCCCCCAGAGGGCTGGATTTGACTCTTAAGATTTCCCACCCTCTGAGAAGGTAACTCACTCTAGGTTAGTGGTGGCAAACCTTTGGCCCTCCTGATGTTTTGGACCACAACTCCCACAGCCTTTTGCCATTGGCAATACAGGCTTGGAATTCAGGGAGTTGTGGTCCAAAACATCCGGAGGGCCAAAGGTTCGCCACCACTGCTCTAGGTTGTTTTGTGTGGCCCAGCTTTCTTGGTTACTTCTGCCATGGTGAGCGAAGACCTGGCTTGGCTCGGGTGCGAGGGATATGGCGGGCACTCGGCGACGAGAGTCCTGAAGATGCCTGCTTTTCCTTTCCTTGGGCCAGGTAAGCGGCAAGCCGGTTCCAGCGATCTCCCTGCAGCCAAGAGGCTAAAACTGGACGCTGGGCCCCAGGGTGCTTCGACGTCTGGGAAATCCACCCCGCAGCCACAGTCGGGCAAGTCAACACCCAGCAGCGGGTAAGCGTCAGAGCGCACGGGGTGTTTTGCACCGAGGGGAGGGTGTTGGGTCCATCCAGACCCAGATTTCTCTCTGTGATTGCTGGGGGGGCTGGGGGTGTCAGCAGCATGCCTGCCCTCCTCTGTGGGCCTCTCGGTTGTGCTGCTGTAGCCGCTGCCTCCACCTCCCTCTTCCCTCCTCGGCAGTGATGTGCAGCTGACGGAGGATGCCGTGCGCCGTTACTTGACCCGCAAGCCCATGACTACCAAGGACCTGCTGAAGAAATTCCAGACCAAGAAGACCGGGCTGAGCAGTGAGCAGACGGTCAACGTCCTGGCCCAGATCCTGAAGCGCCTCAACCCCGAGCGCAAGAACATCAATGACAAGATGCACTTCTTCCTTAAAGAATGAGGAGGGGCAGGGCTGGTCCAGGCAGGGACAGGCTAGCCGCTGACCTTGGGGACACACTGTCCTGCTGGCCAGCCCTCAGCTCTTTGTGTCGAACCAATAGCAGCCGTGGCTAGAAGCAAAAAAGACCGGGATGGTTGGCACTGGCATCCTTTAAGGAAGAGGAAGAACGGCTCTCCTGCCTTCCGCCGGCCGGGTGCTCTGTGGATATTGGGGCTGGTGGATGTGGGCAGAAGACTGGCATGAACTATAAAGGGGTATAGAAGAAAAATGCTGTCTGAGTGGGGAGTGGGTTTTTTTTTCCATTTAGTGGGGCAGTGTGGTAGTGAAATGCTGCCATTTTTGGAAATAAACAGGAACGTATTTTAGACACCTTTCCCTGTGATTACTTGTACACTAGAAGACCAAGCCAGGCATCCCACTGTCCACCGTTTGTTTGTTACTACCTGTTCTGTTCTTCTCCATGTGCTCCTCTTATTCCAAAGCACAAAGATTTGGCAAAAAACTGGTACACAAATACTTTTCCACATCATGGTATGTGTCGTGGGTTTTTTTTTTTTTTGCAAGGTCTGAAATATGCTCTGGGCAAGGAAAAAAGGATCCAGCTCAGAACACCCTGCTGTGACTGGTTTCCAACAGATGGAGACACACTGTTGTTTTGCGTCTGCCAAGGGGTGGGGGGGATTTCATCTTATCTCTCTGCCTTTTCAAACTCAAAATTTCAATCTCTGGAACAGATGGAAATTCTGCAAATTGAACAGATCTGCATATGTATGTGCAGAACTTGTATGTGCCATAAGCATTCCATACTTCCATATTTTCCCTCACAGAGGGTTTGGGTCCAGAATAGGAATTTTGAATCGGTTGAGAGTTTTGACCAGAAAGGAGAGAATTTGCTGAAGTGCCAGCCAGTCTCATGTAGACTTGTATTGGCACAGGAAGCTAGATTTTGGTTGCACATCAGGAAAAACTTCTAACTGTTAGAGCAGTACAACCATGGAACTGGTTACCTAAAGAGGTGGTGATTGGTCCAGTGCTGTAGGTGTTCAAGAGAAATTTAGACAGCCACCTAGCAGATAACCTATGATACGTATTCCTGCCTTAAGCAGAGGGTTGGAGTCAATGCTTTCCAACCTCATGATGCTAGGATTCTAGATGTTAGCACAGAATATTAGATTGTCACTTGACATCTCAGATTGACGTCATAACAATGAAAGTATCGTCTCTGAATAGATGGTCTAGTCTAAATGCGCATAAAGGTCTTGTATTTGAGCAGTCAAGTCTTCCAGAAATAATGGACATCCTCTATGATACAACTATTTGGACTATTAGCCTCTGCCTTGCCCTGCCGTCCAAATCTGATACTATATTTGCCTAATGTAGAATTCTGGAGAACCTGGAAGCTGTCCTTGTTGGTAAACATTTTAATGAGCAAATAAAGAAGTATTGCGTAGGCTAGAATTTCATTTCAGTAGAGGGTTCAAATGACTTTTTCCTACTCTCTGCACCGTAGAGATGTGTTTGACATCTTGGGCACCAGGCTTACTTCCAATGCCATGAGCAACTGCCACCCACTTGGTGTGATTCTCCCCTTCTTTAAAGGCATGCCAGGTGGTGGCCAGTGGCACTGAGACTGCTGTACTAAGACTGGCTTGATTAGCACCTGCTTCCCTAAGAAGTTTTTAAAAAGAGAGGAGCCTTGCGGCCATTACAAAATACAAACGCAAGACTAGGCTATAGTTTATACCTTTATATGCCACTAATAAAATAACAAAAAATTGCAGCAAGCTTTCGAGGGCAATACCCTCTTTTTCAAAGCATGTACCAAAATTCCGAACAGTTACCAAAGAGTTACCCAAGCAGGACAAAGCATTTGGCTGGTCAGACACGTGCTCTCAGTGCCAAGAAGGAAGTCGCACAACGCTCTGTTTCTAACCTCTGCTGCCATAGATCATTCTTCCATCAAGTTGCCTCTGGGATTCCTAGCATGTTGGGATATTTTTTTCTAAAAATGCCAAGTGTCGCCTGCCAAGCATTGCCACATCTCTCTGCCTCACATGCGTTTCCTGTGGGAGGCAAGCATGACAGCAGCCTTGCGCAATGGCCCCTTGCCGGCATTTGACAATGGCAGCAGCTCTGGAAGATGACGTCACCGAAAACACTCAGGAGATGAAAGGAGAAAGTCAGACATACTTTCAGCTGCTTTGTTACCATCACACACTGCCTCTGGGATGCTCTTGATCAGAGCAGCCCAAGTCAAAACATGGGCAGTTATGTATGCTTCTTAGAAAGGAAAGAAACATTCGGTCTGACATGTAAACTTATCAGAAGGGGAGCAGATTCGAAGGATTGTATTGACAAGAAAATTCAGGAAAATTAGTTGTTTTAGTTCATTACCTAGTTCTTTTGAATGGCTAGGAGAGAATTAGAGAAATTACTGGAGCTTGAACCCAGCCAATGATTTGTCTAATTCTATCCTTGCAGTATGAACTAGGAGTTAATTGAGTATCCGGAGCGTGGTGGCTAAGCGGCCTAGATTACTGAAAATTGTCAACTGCAAAGTTGGCAGCTCAGCGGTTCGAATCCCAGGTACCATGCAGCGGAGTGAGCTCTCACTGTCAACCCCAGCTCCTGCCAACCTAGCACTTTGAAAGCATGTAAATGCAAGTAGATAAATAGGTACCTCTATAAAAAGGCAGGAAGGTAAAACGATGTTTCCTTGCAGCCATGCTGGCCACATGGCCACAAACTTGCACAACACTGGCTCTTCAGCTTGAATACGGAGATGAGCACTGCCTCTACAGTTGGACACAACTAGCACGCATGTGTGGGGGGAAACTTTACCTTTTTTATGCATGAGAAATGCAGGTTCTTGGTAACTAACACACCTTTGAAGACCTGCCTCCATTGTTAGGTGATGGGCATAATTTCTCTCACATCCATCCCTAGAAAAGCTCATATGCTGGTGGTTGCTTTCAGAAATGATTTTGTTTAAAGAAAATGGCAAAAACCAAGGCAAGGTGGGATTTAAATGGCTGAGGTGGGAGGAAGGGAGACCACAAGGCCCAGAAGACCCGAAGAACTAATTAAAAATGCTTTCATCCCTGTTTTACAGAAAATATATAATATCAAACGATCAAGAGAATGTGCAGTGGGCAGCAGAAAGAGATATGTTGTTTGCACACACACACACACACACACACACACACACACAGACTTTATAGTAAATCTCACAGTACACAATTATCAGTTAGTATCCTGTCAAAATAAAATGTTAGGAGTTGTTTTGTTTCATTTCCTTTGATTTTATTAAAAAAAATAGATGCCTGCCCAGTTTCATTGGAATGCTGGAGCAGCCAGAATTCTTCTCCCGGATTCACCTGAAGACAAGTTTCCAGCAGTGGATGTTTTTGCCAATCAATCGGAAAAGTGTGTGTGTGTGGGGGGGGGGACTTTCCTTCTACCCTTCCTCAAGAGTGCTTCTGTCCTGGGAATAAATCCTGGCTCACAGTCAGTATCTGCCTTTCATTGTAAATATGGCAATTTTAAAGGACTTGAGGATGGACACGTTAATAAGTCTGCCAGGATATATATGTTAAAGTTTGGTGGCTCCTCAACACACTGTAATGCTTATGTTTTGCTCAGATGCTTTAAGCTGGTTTCTCATTTATTTTTAGAATGGTTTATGTATAGCCTCTTCTTTAGCTACTACTTCACCTAGTGTTTTTTTCTAGTCTTTCCCCCTGCGCACATGGTTTTGCCTCCCCATTTTCCTGACAAACATGAAGCTCCCTGTTGTGGATAGTAAGTCAGAATTCTAGTTACTTTATTTAGTTACATTGTTATTTTACTGTTTGTCTCCCCAAAAAGAAGGGAGCATAGATAACTCTCCTCCTAACTGTTTTATCCTCACAACAGTGCTATAAGGTAGGCTAGCCTGGAACAGAGGGATGGGTTTGAGCAGTCAGCCTGTGAGCTTTGTGGCTTAGGGGCGGGCATGAACTTGGATCTTGAAAGCCTCACCCCCAATATACTGGCCACTGCTACCAGAACAGATTCTGTTGCTGGAGATTTCAAATAGGAATGTGCAATGGTGAATTTTACACATAGGTAGTTTTCTTATAGGTGAGCTTTGAGGTTGCTAATGGAAGTGCTTTATTTACCTTTTCTGATGTCCTTTTAAAATCCTTTTCTTTTTTTCTTTCATTTTTTTTACCCTACCTTTCTCCTCGGAAAGGACTGTCTTCGTGTGTTACCATATTTTATTGCAAAATACCCTGCTTTTCTAGCTGTATCTCTTTAAAAATACATTTTTAAAACCACCTTGGGTCCCTGTTGGTCCATTTTGGGAGAAAGGTGGGATGTAAAAATAAATAGAATGCCGCTGTTGATGTAAGTGGCCCGCTGGAACTAACACACGTTACTTGCAGAGCTCTGTAAGGGTAATTCACAACCAAGGCAGGGTTTTTTTTTTTTTAAAGGTGTGAATTCTCCAACTCTTGGCAGGAAGGCCTGTTGCTTATGCAGGCTACACATTGCTCCCACCCTCCCAAAGAAGCTGGGTACTCATTTTACCAGAGGCTGAGTCAGCCTTGAGCCGGCTACCTGGGATTAAACCTCAGGTCAGGAGAACAGTTATAGCAGCAGTACAGCAGTTTAACCACTGTGCCAGGAAGGCAAAAAGGAGTTGAGTCGTGTGGCCATCACAAAACACAATTGCAAAAATAGGTTACAGGCGATACCTTCATAGGCCACTATTAAAAATAAAAAAAGGAAAATTGCAAGCTTTCGAGTGCAGTCAATCACCCTTCTTCAAAGCAGGTCTCCCGCCCTGGCTACATCACCTAGCCATGGATTTTAAGAACATCATCTCAACTAAGGACTTTAAAAGTAACTTCCTGGTGAAGAACATCTTTCACCATGTCTGAACTTCTGGGACCTGCTTTGAAGAAGGGTGATTGCCTGCACTCGCAAGCTTGCAATGTTCCTTTTTTTAATTTTAATAGTGGCCTATGAAGGTATCGCCTGTAACCTATTTTTGCAATTGTGCCAGGAAGTGTGCATGCATGCACACACACACACAGAGGCATGGCTTCCTGGTTTTCCAGCACCTTGTTTTCATTCATCACCCATTCAGGAGCATCAAGGGAAGAGTTTGAGGGTGATTTACTGTCGTGGCTCCCTCTGTACATATACACGGCTTGAAACGGCCCAAGCATTCTTCAGATTCTTCCTGGCCTGCCCTTACCCACTGTGGCTGCTTTGGGCAGACAGGCCAAATATTCCTTGCTAAAAATAGCTTTCTTCAGATAACAGATGCCCCAAAGTACAACAACCGAGCCAGGATCTCTTTGGGCTTGGCTTGTGTCTGCAGGCCAGTGGGTCACTATGTTTCTGCAGCTTTGCCTCTAATATAGAGACTAAAAAAAATCAGATAGCAGCTGTTCTAGAATTTTTTTTTGCTTTCCTTCAATGGGAGCAGGTCTTTTGTAATGGTAATGGGACTTCCCTGTTGAAGACAAAACCGCAGAAAACTACTTTGGGATCCATCACAATAATATGTTGCTGCTATGGAAATCCATCTCCCGTAAGCTACTGAACAGGCTGTCACTTTAAAGGGCCTTTTCATACGACCCCTAAAATCCGCAGCAAATGGCTCCAAGATCTGGAGCTTAAAATTGTCTCCCCACCAGCTCCGAAGTTTACAAAAAATTAAGTGCGGCCACGCCCATCTAAGCGCGTCCCAGCGCACTTTTCAAGTACCTGCTCTCCGGGGGTGAAAAATTCCTGATGCGGATGTAATGTAGTGAGTGCCGGGCTCTCCTCGCTTCTGTTTGTTGTTGTTTTGCTCCCCGCCCCTTTAAGAGATACTTAAGAGACTGGAATGCTGCCGGGAGCAGAGCAAGAGGGCAGAATGGAGGTGAGCCGGCATTATTTTCTTCCTTTTTTTCTCCCTCCCCTCACGCAGACAGCAGCCAGGAGTGCGAAGGGGGTGGGAACACAGGAACAGTGACAAACCCCCAAGATCTCTGGTCCGAATTTAAGTGGCCAGCGGATCTTAGGGGTCATGTGAAAAGGCCCTCAGACTTCGAACGAGAGGTGTGTGGGTAACTGGATTTCTAGATAATTGACATAATTGGCCCCCTTTTGCATTAGGTTCCAAAGTGAGTCGATGGGATCATTAATGTAATTGACGACATTTCATGGATTTACCCACCAAGGAGCAAAAGGGTGCCACAGCCTTGTTTTCTGAGTCATTCCATCTCACATTTGTCCTTCTATGCCTGCTGCTTTCAACTTTTCATGGTCCTGAAGGCTTTTCTGGTGAGTCATTTTCATCGTGTGCCCAATGTACAATAACTTCGATTTAGTCAAGGCATCTTAGGTACAAACAGTTGTAGTCAAAAAAGGTAAAACTCTTGCACACATTCTTGGTTTGAACCTTGTGAAGGTAGCTGGAAGGAATTGGGGTAGGGGAGGGGGGACTGGCCACAGACAAAAGAGTGGTTTCCAATGCACAGCTGTCCTTCTAGATGTACATGACCTTATAATTTTATCACAGGTCCCCCTATTTGTTTGTTTGTTCAGTTTCTTTTTATACCGCCCATCTGGCTACCAAGACCACTCAAGGCAGTTTACAACATTAAAACACTAGCATCCCTTATAACCTTTTTCTGTGCTTAGGGCCTCTAAAGGTCTTAATTCAGCTCTGCCTCAAATGCTTTCTTAGGCTTGCTATAAATTAATTCTGACCTGATGGCGCATAACAGCCATTAAAAAAATAAATAAAAATAAAAAGCTTCCATACTTTCTTGCTATGACAATTCTGTCTTAAAACTGCCAGGGAACGTGTTGGAAATGAATCTCTTCAGTCTCTCATAACAACTGCCAGGTTGTGTCAAGTCCAGTACTATCAACTCACTCAGCATCTCCTTTCCAGGAGGGATTAGAGAAGGTTGCTTCTGAGAAACCTGTAAACAGGGCATGAAGGAATGTATAAAAGGACAAGGGAGGGAAAGTATTTCTTTTCAATAAAGGCAGTAAGATGGCCTTGCAGCATCCCACACATTCTTCTGCTTAGCCACCTCCTTTCTCTTATTTATTTATTTATTTATTTATTTATTTATTTATTTATTTATTTATTTATTTATTTATTTATTGAACTTATATCCCGCCCATCTTCCCAGAGGGAACTCTGGGTGGCTAACAGCGATAACACAAGTAAAACAGGAAATAAAACTCGGACAACAGAGGGCAAGATGGCGGCGAGCCCGAGCGATGGGAGGGAGGGGAAGAAGAAAAAAATGCAAACTAGCAAAACTAGCTAACAAGGTCGCCAAAGGCCTCTCTGAAAACAAGGGCCTTCAAGGCCTTCTTAAAGGCAGACAGGGACTCCAGCAAGCGCAGCTCACTGGGAGATGATTCCAGAGAGAGGGGCCCACCAGAGAAGGCGCAGTCTCGCGTACACGATTTCCGCGCCTCTCTGGGCGTGGCCACCCTCAGTGAGTGCGCCTGCACCAATCTCGTGGGTCTGGACCCAGTTGCCCTTTGGGAGACACGCTCCGCCAGATACTCTGGTCCCAAGCCGTGGAGGGCCTTGAAAATCAAAACCAGGACCTTGAACCTGATCCAGAAGACAACGGGGAGCCAATGCAGGCGAGCCAGGACTGGGGTGATGTGCTCATATCTACGGGCACCCACCACCAGCCTAGCCGCCGCATTTTGCACCCGCTGTAGCCTCCGGACCAGGGTCAAGGGCAACCCCACGTAGAGGGCATTGCAATAGTCGATCCTCGAGATCACCAGGGCCTGCACAAGTGTCCTCAAGGACATCTTAAAATGCAGCCCTCTCACAACCATCATTCTGGTCCACTCCTGCCCTGCAGTTTTCACACGGTTTTTAAAAGATGGTGTAAAAACAGCAAATGCCATGTGCTACAAGAGGGACCGCAGTCCCATTTTATGGATTTCCAGTGGCCAGTTGATATCGCTGGGATAAATCCTTCTGCCTTCCCTAATCCCTGTTTACAGGGCAGCTAGTGATCTCTGAGATGTAACTAAGCAGGTTGATAGAGGCTCCCAACTAGGATGCTGACACTTAGAGCCTTTGTACACGACCCCTAAACTCCGCCGCAAATGGCTGCCAGCTCTGGAGCTTACAATTGTTTCCCCACCAGCTCCGGAGTTTGCAGGAAATTAAGTGCGACCACGCCCACCTAAGCACGTCCTAGCGCACTTTTCCTGTACCTGCTCTAGGAGGGTGAAAATCCCCAGGTCCGGATTTAATCTGGTGAGTGCGGGGCTCTCCTCGCTTCTGTTTGGTTTTTTTGCCTCCCGCCCCTTTAAGAGAAGGGACGGGAGGCAAAAAACAAACAAACAGAAGAGAAGGAATCAGGACGACAGGGCTTCAACCGGCTTTGGAGGTGAGCCTGCATTTTCCCTCTCTTTCTTCCTCCCTCCCCTCACGCAGACAGGATCAAGGAAGTGCGGAGGGGTGGGGACGCAGAAAGAGCAACGAACCCCCAAGATCCCTGGTCCGAATTTAAGTGGCCAGCGGATCTTAGGGGTCGTGTGAAAAGGCCCTTAGAAGGCGAAAGAATGGCTGAAAGCACTCAAAAGAACACAATGACCTGCCCTGTGTGCTGCCTATACAGCATCCAGCTGCTCCTCTCCAGGTAAAAGGAAACCTGAAGCCCGCTGCATCAGCACAGCATCTATATGGCTATTGCACTGAGGCCTAGACATTACCCCACCCCTCCTCCCCACCCCTCCCTACGCATGACCCACATTTCCCCAATAGGGCAGTCAAGGCCTCAGCGCTAACACTGAGGTTGATACAGCTCTGCCTGACCTTTCTTGGTAAAAGACAACAAGCCTGACAGTCTTTCAGCATGTCCCATCCCCTCTCCCTTGTCCTATATTGAAAAATTTACAGTTCCTTTTGGGCTGGACAGATGCAGAAATGTGGCAAACCGCATATCAGAGGATCTGGGGAAAAATCCATAAATAATACTAATAGTTTCTGAGTCCCTTCTGCTGTCTTCCACAATGAAATCATGTATTTATTTTATTTATTTACAGTACTTTTATTCGAGTACTTTTACCCAAGGTGGCTTACAGTAATGAGGGACAATATACAGCCCAGAACATATAAGACATATTTAAGTTTGAGAACAGGGAATTGAGGGACAATATTAAAGCTACAAGAGAACATGAGCAGTTAAAGAGAAAGTAAAAATTCCATGTAAACGTTATGAGTGATGGAAACTAACATTGAAAACATAGTGTCAATTTAATCACATAAGGTTATCATGTATGTTAGGTTCATATGAAAGACACATAATTGGTAGTTCGTTATTCAGGGAAAGCTTGCCTGAAGAGAAAGGTCTTTGCCTGTTTCTGGAAGGACAGCAGAGATGGGGCAGTACTGGCTTCTAGTGGGAGGGAGTTCCAGAGTCCGGGCGCAGCAGCCGAGAAGGCCCTTTCATGTGTTCCCATGAGACGTACCTGTGAGGGTGGCGAGATGGAGAGAAGGGCCTCTCCTGATGATCTTAACACCCGAATGATCCCTGTGTTCCTTACATTGATTCCAGAATTCCTACTACTCAGAGTATTTGGCCTTCTAGATATTTTGGCCAAGAGCTCCCATCTACCCCACCTACCAGTCCATCCAGGGGCAGGGACTAGGGGAGCCAGGGAGGCTCACTCCTGGTCCAGCCATCAGACATCCCCAATTACCACCAATCTATTATTCCTCTCCCCCCCATCCCCAGCTGCTCCGACAGTCCTCCAGACGGTTTCCCCTCTTGCTAACCTTCCACTGGGGTCCTGTTGTGTGGTTCCCCAAGCCAAGTGGAAGGAATGTGCTTGGACAGACCAGGCGCAGACAGCGGAAGATCCCTTGTTGTCGACTTGAAGGTGATTTATCCGCTCTCTCATGCCACATGCGAGCCTTTCCCAGCCTCGCTGAGGCTCAAAAAGATGTTCCGTGCACCATGGGGCTAAGCCGACCGCCAGACGATGACAGCCTGCCTGCCCGCCTGCCTGCCCAAAATTCCAATTCCCCATTTGTTGACCTTTCTTTCAGCATCCCAGGAACGCTGGCCAACATGAAGGAAGAGGATGTGGAGTCCCTTGCAAGCTAGAAAGAACAGCAGAGAAAGCACCAAGGTAGGGAAGGCTTCCTTGTTGGTAATCTGGGGTCTCCTGATATCACAACAGGAGGAGCAGCCGTAGGCTTACCAAAGGTGGTAGACCGCCAGACACCTGCAGGAGGGGTTGTTTGTGAAACAGTGTCCAGAGTGTTCCAAAGCAGAGCATGTCAAGCTGCAACAGTCAGAAGGCCCTATGGACTCTCTCAATCTCTCTGGCCAAACAGGGATTTGTATGTCTCGAAGAAGAGCCAAATGGAGAGGAGCTGTGGGTGGGTGTGCATGACCTATGTCCCTTTGTTTGAAGGGCTAGGGTGTGAAACCCAATACTGTACATTACTTGACTTCAGATGCAGCTTTACAGCAGCCCTGCAGCTTCTAAGACAGATGTCCCTGGCGAAAATCATCTTGCCAAGAACTTGACATCTAAGAATGATCTCCTGGAAAATCTGGAAGTTGAGTCATGGCTACTGGACTTCTTTTTGAGAGATAGAAACGTTCCGCTGTTCATCCAAACAGCTGTTCATCCAAACATCAGACCGATGAAGCTGTTTGGATGAACAGCGAAACGTTTCTATCTCTCAAAAAGAAGTCCAGTAGCCATGACTCAACTTCCAGATAAACTCACCTGGATGACTGAGAATCTTCACAGACATATCTCCTGGAAAATGCCATATTTGACATGTTTTTGGAACATGCTTTGAAGAAGTGGGTATTGCCCACGAAAGCTTGCAATGATTTTAAATATTTTTGTTAGTGACCTGTAAAGGTATCCCCTATAGCCTAGTCTTGCATTGAAGAAGTGGGTATTGCCCACGAAAGCTTGCAATGACTTTAAATATTTTCATTAGTGACCTGTAAAGGTATCACCTATAGCCTAGTCTTGCACTTCTCTCTCCTTAATGAATTTCTCTTGCAGCAGGATCTGCTGTTGTTACTGACTGCTGTCTGAACTTGTTGAATAGCAACACCAAGGACTCTGCCCTGAACACATTGAAGGGGAAGATATTCTGTACATCATGTGGCCCACTAAAATGTCAAAAAGAGGCACACTTTTGAGTCTTGGAGGACTCTTAACCACGCTGGACATGGCAGAGCTTATGGGCAGAGGGAACAAAACAGCCCTAAAACTGTTGTGGCTGAATACTGAGGATTCAATATATGTACAGAAGTTTAATTCTGATTTCCCAAATGGATGCTGGACACATAAAGAATCAGCTTAACATGCAGTGTGTTGGCAGTATCTTACTGGCAGAAAGCTGCAGTGACTCAAAGCTACTTTCAGTGAGAGTGAAGTAAGAAAGTGCCAAAGCAGGACTGCAGTTGAACACCAAGAAACCCAAAAATCAGAACTACAGATCTCTACGCAACATGTTGTTAAGAGATTCGGTACACCTTAGTTCAGTCATCAGTCCAAATGGAGACTGCGGCCAAGAAAGTAGCAGGAGACCGAGTCTAGGAAGGGCAGTAATGAAGGAACTCCAAAAGAGCATCAAGTGTAAGGACGGAAAATCCACACTACCCCATTTCAAGTCACTATGAACGGGTGAGAAAGCAGGACGGTAAAGAAAGCTGACGGGAAAAGAATGGATATGTTTGAAAGGTGGTGCTGGAGGAGATACTCTGGACTGCCAGAAAGATGAGCAAGTGGTTCCTAGATCAAATCCGGTATGATCTCGGCAGCCATGAAGATTGAAGCTGAGGCTGTCTTACTCTGGAAACATCAAGTGAAGGGAAGCTTCTGTGAAAAAGACAATAATGCTGGAAAAGGCTGAAAGCAGCAGGAAAAGAGGAAGACCCAATGTAAGATGGATAGACCCCCCAAAAGGAGCCACAGGGTTGAGTTTGCAGGGGCTGGGCAGGACTGTTTTAGACAGGTCATTTTGGAGATGGCTCTGGCATGGGATCAACATAAACTGGGGTCGGCCTCAGGAACAATGATAACAACAAAAAATATCAGCCCCACTGAGGGGGGGGTCAGCCTCTGCACCCACAGTGACCTTGTAATTCAGGCAACTGTTCATGAAGCCAACACCTGGAAAAGTCAACAGCTTCAGGCACAGGATCATAGAATCATAGAGTTGGAAGAGACCTCAAGGGCCATCGAGTCCAACCCCCTGCCATGCAGGAACCCCATCACAATATTTCCGACAGATGTCCAAACCTCCACAGAAGGAGACTCCACCACCCTTGGTGGCAGCATATTCCACTGCCGAACAGCTCTAACTGTCATGAAGTTCTTCCTAATGTTCAAATGGAATCTCTTTTCCTGTAGTTTGAAACCATTGCCCCGAGTCCTAGTCTCTGAAGCCATGGAAAACAAACCTGTTCCCTCTTCAATATGACATCCTTTCAAATATTTAAACATAGCTATCATATCCCCCTTCAGCCTTCTTTTAGAGAGGCTAAACATTCCCAGTTCCCTAAGCCGTTCCTCATAAGACATTTCCTCCAGACCCTCAACCATCCTGGTCGCCCTCCTCTGCACCCGCTCGAGGTTGTCAACATCCTTTTTAAACTGAGGCGCACAGAACTGGACACAGTACTCCAGGTGGGGTCTGACCAGAGCAGAACAAAGTGGTACTATCACTTCCCTTGATCTAGACACTATGCTTCAGTTGATACAACCAAGAATTGCATTGGCTTTCCTAGCCGCCGCATCACACTGCTGACTCATATTCAGGTTGTGGTCCACCAAGACTCCCAGATCCCTTTCACAGGTACTATTCTCCAGTCAAGTATCCCCCATCCTATATCTGTGCAATTCATTCTTTTTACCTAGATGTAGCACCCTACATTTTCCTTTGTTGAAATCCATTCCATTAACTTTGGCCCAGCACTCTAATCTGTCAAGGTCATTTTGGATTTTCATCCTATCCTCTAGGGAATTAGCAACCCCTACCAATTTGGTATCATCTGCAAATTTAATTAGCATACTCTCTATTCCTTCCTCCAAGTCATTAATAAAGATATTGAACAGCACTGGACTCAGAACAGAACCCTGGGGCACCCCACTGGTCACGTCTCTCCAAGCTTCCTTCAGTTATGATCACACTTTGGGTGTGATCAGTCAACCAATTACAAATCCACCTAACAGTAGCACTATCTATCCCACTTTCTACTAACTTCTTAGCAAGAATACGATGGGGAACCTTATCAAAGGACTTACTAAAGTCCAGATAAGCAATATCCTGCACATCATTCCCCTCATCCACCACGCTTGACCAGGAAATGAATGATGTCAGTGTTTGTGATAACTAAAGAGGTGTGCTTAGCGAGGCATTTGCTTCATGTTTTCTTTAAAGTAAGGCATGGTACAATTTATGAGAAGTGTGAAGTAGGGGCAGGAGATAACTCAGTTTGGATTCACACTCCAGAGCCAGGAAGGCACAATTCTCAGTACATGTGTTTGTGGACAGAAGCTGTGACTTGAACATGGTTATGTGTGCTTCTTTTACCAACAAGAATACCTTTGACAAAGTCTTGCATGGAAAACTGATGTAGTTGTTGGTAAAGGTTTTGTTTCAAGAGATATTCATATAAACGGCAACCTCTTTTGAGAACTAAAGGCAGCTGTGAATGCCAAAGATTAGACATATATTAAGCCATTATGCTATTCTTGTCTGGAACTCGTTAATATTTGTTCAAACACCCCCTCTTCTTTTCATGAATATCATAATTTCTCCGGGTGTCCTCGAGGTTCTGTCTGTTGTGTTCTTATCCTCTCACACACTTTAGTTTTTCTCATCTGTTGTGCCCTCAGGACAGGTCACAGTCCACTGACTCTTCCCACCTCCTAAGGGGAACCACGGTGTAGCTTAGTTTTGACTAACATGCAGTTCTAAATATTGTTTCTCTACTAACAAAGACACGGCCATATAAAGATTTTGATTCTATAACATTTGCATTGTTTTTACTACATATTGGCCAAAGAACCTTGAGGACTGCAGCACACTGGATATTTAGAGCTGTAGTTTCCAGCCTCTGTATCGCCATAGTTATATCCATCCTGCAGTACAAGAAGAATAACAAAAACAAGATGGCACTATCAAGCTTCACCTCAGGGAGCAGTAGAGTCAGTTGCCCTTCTCCGTGTCTCTATAGGCCAATAAAGGCCATCACTCAGTCAACTTTCCTTGTCAAAACGCATGGATTCTCTTCAAGTGTTGCTGTTGTTTCAACTTATGTACCACCCATATTACTACAGCACTATGGAGGCAGTTTACACAAACAACACTTTGCCTCCTCACCCCCCAGTGAGCTGAATACTTGGTCAGTGACCTTGATCATTTTACCAATCTTAGAAAGTTGGTTTGAGCTGGCTAACTGAATCCATCAGGATCAAACCCAGGTCATGGGCAGAGACTTGACTGAACTACTGCACTTTTTGGCCATCCCCAAAAAATTATTATCCATCCACCACTGTTTCCAATTTTGAAGAACGACCCTAAGGCTTTCAAAATGTTGTTTCCTAATGACTAAAGCCCTCCAGATCTCTGGCCACGAAGTTCTCTCCCATTGCAATATATTTGCAATAGTAAATATAAGTCGGTCCGTATGTGAATCAGAATTAATCCATACATTTGGATGATGGCCCGAATCCTATTAGTAGAGACACCTGCTAGTGTAACTCCTTCAGTGTACATTTCTGTGATAAGTTACGGGAAGTTGAGCCATCAGTACAAGCATTTGCAATCACATGCCAGCTATGTGATGGAGTTATACCTGCATAAATATGTTAACAAGATTCTGGCTTTTTAAAGGTGCAGGCGTGAGCAAGGGGGACCAAAATTGCGCACAATGAGATTTATTCCCAGCCTGCTCCTCAGGGGTCTACCTTGAATGCTATGAGAAGCAGCTTTGTGTGCCGTGAGCAGGACCAGATGACAACATTTTGCTCCCTGAATGATGAACAAAATGGTTTGTCCTCATCCATTTTTTATTTGTTTTGTTGTTTTGCTGTTGTTTTGGTTCTTTCAACCATGCCTTTTTCCAGGCAGAGGTGGGAGAACAGAGCCATCATAAGACTCAGATATAATCAAGTACGATTGGCATGAACAAGATGACAGATAAGAGGATCATTTTAATTTGACATATTCCTTTTCTGAAACAATTTATTTGGAAGAAGTCAAAGTCAAACATAGTAAAGGATCTGAAAAAAATATTTTGCAAAATCTAGAAAGGAATTATTTCGTGTAGGGATCAAATATTGAAGGAATCCAGAAAGGAATGCAAAGAGGAACAGGCACACATGAAATTGCACAACGTTCTGAGCATTGGCAATGTTTGTGAATCAAGCAAGCATATATTCAGACAATTCATGATGCAGAGGTCTACAACTTTACTTTAAAATTTCTTTTTAAAGGAAAGCAGGATCGACTACCCTTTGTATTATGTATGTAATTCTGGTCCCTAAAACCTTTGGGGAACACCCTGTCTCATTAAAATTTTAGGAGGTGTGTTATGCTCTTTGGACAGTGTGGCAGTTTTTTTTTTAAAAGGTGAGGATGCGATTTAAATTAAAACTGACATGGATGGGTGAGAAATGCATTTGTCTCTCAGTATTGCTGGACTACAATTCCCCTCATCCTTTGAGCTAGTGTGGCTTTCCAACAACATGTGGATAGCCACATGTGACCTACCCCTGCGGGAAATGAGAGGGTTTAAAAAAACAGCCATCAGTGTCAAGTTGTGGTATTTTTCTCCTGCAGCTCCTAATGCATTCATCTTTATAATATGCCCTGTCACAGTGGCATTCACACACAGCTGCAGATTAGTAGCAGCCAGGTCCTAGTTTGAGACAAACAACTCTAGACCATGCCCTATTTATGTTCCATGGACTGCTACCACGAGGGTATGACAGATAACTCTCAAATGAGTCACTTCCTGCAGTCTTATGAAGAACATGGCAGCAAAGGTGACAAGCTCAACTCCCCTCAGACTATACTTCCTAAGGACCATTCCACCCATTCCTCTGTTTCAGGGAGCAGCTGGTTGGCCTTCTTTCCAACCCATGGGGATGTCCCGTCAATGGTTCCTTCAACCCTACCAAAAACACATCATGATGTGCAGCACTGGTGCCAGAGCAGAAGCTGCACTGCCCAGTCTTAGCTCTCCCAAAGAGGACGTCTGGCTTCAACACCAGGCCATCCATCAGTTCAGAGGAAGGGAGTCCCCCTTTCCTGACAGCCCGTCAGAAAGCTGCAGGCTGGGAAGTCTCTGAGGCAAAGGCCAAGCCAGTCAGTTCGGCATGTTCCATAAATCTGTAATTTATGGAACAGCCCTTCTTTCTCTCCTCCTAGCTTGCCACTAGCAATTCCTCTCTAAAGCATTTTCACCACAGCAGGTCTGGGCATAATCATCTCCAGGAATTTCCATTCAAGGATTCTAGGCTCTTAAAAGATTTAACCATTTCAGACTGGGAGGCAAGGATGTCACTTCTCATAGAGCCATGGGTTTATCAAGCCATACTCTTCATAGGCAGAGCCCATGAGACTGAACTGGCCTGTGCAGACACTGTGCCATCTCAGAGCTGTGGGCCCAAAAGAGAGAGGACACCAGATGAGATGTGCCCAACTGGGCATATCTGAAAAAAGAAACCCAAGTGAGGTCTTGCCAAGTACCATGTTCTGTAGGAACCCACTTCTTCACTGATGCCTTTGGAAGAATGCTGCTCTAAGAGGGATGCTTTGGTACAGTCAGGCTGGCACAGAGAGTGGAATGGATGCCTGACATCTCCAGGTGAGGTCTTGAGGCGAGGGAAATAGACTGCTGGGAAGAGAGACCACCTTCTTCCTAGAGATCTAATCAGAGCTGCAGCTATGATTTATGAGAGCTTTCTCAATTGAGCCTTTAAGGCCAAGATGCAAGATCACTTGTGTGATCTGGAAAAACTTAAAAAGCACGAGGGTTAATACTATTTTCCCCTTGCTTGTGTACATGCTATTCCCCCTCCCACCACTCTTCCAAAGAAGATATAAATGAGGGGGGGGGAGAGTCATCGTCCCTATAGAATCCAGCCCTGCTCACTGAGGAAGGGATGGATACACCTCAGCTTGTCTCCAGCCTCTCTCTCATTCTCTTGATCCAAGTCATTCCTTTCCAGCCCACGGAAGGTGGCAAGAGCCTGATGATACCGCAGTCGGGGACTGGGAAGAAAGATGCGCTATGGACACTGCTAGGTAGGACAACTCTTTGGAAACTAGTTTTGAGACTCTTGTTGACTTGTGGCCCCCAATATTGAGATTTTGCCATGCCACAAGCAGTGGCAAGATGGTTGCTGCGCTTTGCAGGACAGAGGTGACCAGGGTACTCTCTGGAATGCAGGTGCCAGCCCTTTTCCAAACTCCCTTCATGACCCAAATGGGTTGCTCTCCCCCCCACCCCCTTGACAATGGGCCTGCCTGTACAATCCAAAGCAGGGAGCATCCAGAATTCGGGAGCAACAGCAAAGCAGAGCAAAACCCATAAGGAGCATCTCAGGTTTCCCTCCTCTTTTCTAAAGGAAGCGCCAGGCATTACAAGTCCTGGGTCATTCACAACCTTATAAAAACGTGATCCAAGAATTTATTCCAGCTGGCTCTACCATCGAATGTGTCATTTTAAAATACTCTGTGGTGTACCTCTTAAATTGTACGTACAGCATAAATACTTGTGGGCTCAACAGGAACAGCCTTCCTTGGCTTCCAAAATATATGACAAAGGCTGTTAAATATTCAACTAATCTAAGATTAGAAATAATCCTCTCTTTAACATCCATGGCTTGGGTGGCGAGGGAAAATTGAGCTTAATGAGCATTAACATTTTAATGATTTTTCCAGATCATTAAAAGTTTGGCTAAGGCCAAGGTTGAAACAAACATGTTTGTGCATCAGATTTTTTTTCTTTACTTCAAATTTTCATATGTCCTTACTACTATTGGCTATGCCAACAGAACTGATGGAAGCTAGAAGAACAGAATGTGTTTAGAACTGCTATCCAGTGTGGTTTGCCCTTAAGAACAATGGCTTGAGTCTCATCTCAGCCACAAACATATTTTATGTTTGAGGACTGAGCCCCTAACCCACCTGTTGTTTGTCTAGGGTTGCTTGTGAAGTAGAACTCTTGCACACCTGCTTGTAATTTCAGAAGGGAAGGACGGAAAAGGAGGAATGCATATATTAGCCTCAGACAGCAGCACTGTGGGCAGGGCATATGTGCATGTGTTACTAGGCTCAGTTACGGAAGGACTCTTTTCGAGATCTAAATCGCCACCACTGCGGCTTGGGAGTGCTGTCCCTACTATGGAGATGGGAACCTATATTGTCTGTTTCTTTTCCAATATTAGCAGCTGGAACCTGGCTGCCTTTACCTATTTTTTTTTCAAGATCGCATGATTTAGCCCTCAATGGGGTAAGCCCAGTAGAAATTCTTTATCCAAGAGCTCTTGAAAGTATCTGATAACCTGTGTGCTACTTGGACAACTTTCCCTTCCTCCAGTTACACTGGCCTGGGCATTGTAGTCCAATACATTTGAAAGGCTGCTGTACGTGCGTCACATGCTCTTGTTGTCTCCCTGGAGAAGGAATGAGGGTATCACTCTATGCACAAAGCTCTTTCTCACTTTGCCTTTATTATGCCTGCGCAAAGTCAAACCACTAGAAAGCTAAGCATGTTAGGACATTTCATTTCCAACTTCTGGAGTTAAATCAGGGCAAGGAACAATCTTCTCTTATGTTCTCTTATCTTCTCAATCTTCTCCAAGAATAGCCTCATTATTTACTATATTAGTTGGAACTAAGGATTGAGGGGGCTGTATATTACCCATCTCCAGAATACAGGAAGATTCCAGGCAACATTGCTCTCATTGCCCGTTGACTGATGCCTCACAAAATATCCACTATGTATGTCTGTGAAGATTCTCAGTCATCCAGGTGAGTTTATCTGGAAGTTGAGTCATGGCTACTGGACTTCTTTTTTTGAGAGATAGAAACGTTTCGCTGTTTGGATGAACAGCGAAACGTTTCTATCTCTCAAAAAAAGAAGTCCAGTAGCCATGACTCAACTTCCAGATATCCACTATGTAGATACAGTGGATGTCAGGCCAGAATCCATGGCCTGGCCTCTCTTCGGGACCTCAAAAAACATGTGTGATTTCCGCCATGCCATTCAGAACTTGCCTCCCTAACAGCCAACTGA